>CAMZMU010000052.1:96828097-97428097 GCA_947311845.1 Poa pratensis
TGGCTGAGGTCTTGATGGCCATTGAGGAGAACCGTGGGCGCAATGAGCGCTTGCTGGAACAGTTGGTGCAGCAGAATGCACGGAGGAACGAGTGCAACACTCTCACCGAGTTCCTGCGTCCCAGCCACCCACCTTTGCTGATGCTAAGGAGCCACTGGAAGCTGATGATTGGCTTCGAGCTCTGGAGCGCAAGTT
This sequence comes from Poa pratensis, assembly GCA_947311845.1. Taxonomy (NCBI): domain Eukaryota; kingdom Viridiplantae; phylum Streptophyta; class Magnoliopsida; order Poales; family Poaceae; genus Poa; species Poa pratensis. The sequence continues at coordinate 96,828,293 of CAMZMU010000052.1, forward strand.
CTCCGCGCTCCATGTCCCATTGGCGGAGCAAGTCAACTTTGCCACCTATCTCTTGGTTGGTGCTGTGGCTGTTGGTGGGAAAGCCATGTGGCTTTGTTTCCAGCCAACCATGTCTTCACCTGGGCTGATTTTCGCACTGCCTTCCGAGCGGAGTACATTCCCCAGCCTATCATGGACTTGAAGAGGAGGGAGTTCCTGGATTTGCAACAGGGACGGATGGACCTCCGCACTTATGGTCGTGAGTTCAACCATCTCTCTCGTTACGCCCCAAGGGATGACCAATGATGCTGACAAGCAAGAGCTGTTCCGCAAGGGTCTGACTCCGCAGCTCGCTATGAGCTATTGCCCTTCAGGTTCCAGACCTATCAGGAGCTGTTCAACCAGGCTTTCACCTTGAGCAAGGAAGAAAGGAACTTGAAGCTTCCAAGAGGCCCGCACATGGGGACCACCAGAGTTCCTCGGGTTCTGAGAGCAAGAAGCGCAGGGTGTTTGTTCCCTACAGCGCCGTACCTCGTGCATTCATGCCGAGGCAGCAGGATACAGGCCACCTCCTCCGCGCCCCACTACTTCGACACTTGGGGTAGGCGGAGTGGGTACCGTCCTATGCTACCTGCTCCACCTGGACTCACTTGCTACACCTGTGGCCAGGCTGGCCACTACTCCAGGGAGTGCCCCCAGAAGGCACCTCTCGCGATAACTCCTGCACGAGCCCCTGCCACTCCAACTGGCAAGGCTGGACCTATTGTGCGTGGTCGCCTGAACCACGTCTCTGTTGAAGAAGCTGAAGATGACCCCGGCGTTCTTATGGGTGAGTTACGAATCAACGGCAATAGCTACAGTTTTGTTTGATTGGAGCATCGCATTCATTCATATCCATAGCGTTTGCAAAAGACCACAAATACCGTTCGAGAAAATGAGCCGTCCCTTGGTGATCGCCACTCCTGGTCCAAATGGCAAACCGATGGTTACTCCTGAGGTCCAGATTAATATAGGTTCCTTGTCTTTTCCTTGCCTTGGTAGCTCTGAAGTCCAAAGGCATTGATGTCATATTGGGCATGAACTGGCTAGCCAAATACCGGCTAATCTCGACTGTGCCCAAGACCATTACTGTGACCGCTCCTTCCGGTGACATTGTGAAGTATTGGCCTGCAACATCAAGACCTCCGTCCGCCATCGTACCCAACTCACCTGAGATCTCCTTTGCTTTATGGAAGGCGAATCCCTCCTGAAATCCAGGACATACACGTGGTGTGTGACTTCCCGGATGTGTTCCCGGAAGAATTGCCTGGCATGCCTCCTGACCGAAGTGTGGAGTTTGTCATAGATCTACTTCCCGGTACCGCTCCAATTTCCAAGAAGCCCTACCGTATGCCGGTGGAAGAGTTGGCTCTGTTGAAAGAGCAAATTGATCAGCTGTTAGCAAGGAGTTCATCCAGCCTAGCAGTTCACCTTGGGGTTGTCCGGTACTCTTTGTCAAGAAGAGGGATTCTACCGTGCCTCGTCTAGTCTCTGACTATCGACCGTTGAATGCGGTGACAATCAAGAACAAGTATCCTATTCCTCGCATCAATGATCTGTTGGATCAGTTAGCTGGTGCAACGGTATTCTCCAAGATGGATCTGAGGTCAGGCTACCATCAGATAAAAATCAGAAAGGAGGATATTCCAAAGACGGCATTTGTTACTCGTTATGGCTCATATGAGTATACCGTCATGTCCTTTGGTCTCACAATGCCCAGCTACTTTCATGAGGCTCATGAACTCCATTTCATGGATTATCTTGACAAGTTTGTCGTCATTTACATTGATGACATCTCATCTATTCCAAAACCAATGAAGAGCATGAGGAACATCTTCGTTTGGTTCTGACAAGACTTCGAGAACACCGCCTCTATGCCAAGTTCTCCAAGTGTGAGTTTTGGTTGGATAATCTTGTTTCCTTGGTCATGTGATATCCGCTAATGGTGTGGCTGTCATTCCCGACAAGATTCAGTCCATTGGATTGGAAAACTCCAATGTCAGTCAAGGACATTCGTAGCTTTCTCGGATTGGCGGGTTACTACCGCCGATTCATCGAAGGTTTCTCCAAGATAGCCAAGGCCTGACTGACCTTCTCAAGAAGGATAAAAAGTTTGTATGGTCGGCCGAAGCTGAAGAGAGTTCAAAACACTGAAAGCCAAACTCACGTCCGCTCCTGTGCTTGTCCTGCCGGACACAGCAAGGATTTCGTCGTCTTCTGTGACGCCTCTCTACAAGGCTTGGGCTGTGTGCTAATGCAAGATGGCCATGTGGTGGCATATGCTTCTCGCCAACTTAAGCCGCATGAGCTCAACTACCCAACTCATGATCTAGAACTTGCCGCGTGGTCTATGCTTTGAAGCAATGGAGACCATACCTGTTTGGTAACCGTTGCGAGATTTCTCGGATCACAAGAGTCTGAAGTACCTCTTCACCCAGCCGGATTTAAATCTCAGGCAAAGGCGTTGGTTGGAGTTAATCAAGGACTATGTGAGTCTGAACTATCAACCCGGCAAAGCAAACGTCGTGGCTGACGCGCTAAGTCGGAAGTCCTATTGCAACAATCTGATGATTGAAAGGCCCAACCTGCCTTCATGAAGAGTTTGCCCGTTTGAACCTGGAAATTGTTCCCTCCGGCTACCTTGCAAATCTGGAGATCAAACTACTCTTGTAGACCAGATTAAGGATGCTCAAAGCTGGATGAGGGTATCTGAATCAAGAAGAACATTGCTAGTGGAAGGCCAAATGTTTCTCGAAGATGAATCCGGAGTTGTTTATTTTGGTGACCGCTTGGTGTGCCAAAGAACCGAAATTTGAGGGAGCTCATCCTCCAAGAAGCTCATGAATCTCCTCTCTCTATTCATCCCGGTAGTACCAAGATGTACCAAGACCTTCGACCACAATTCTGGTGGACTCGTATGAAACGAGAAATTGCCAAGTATGTTGCTGAATGCGACACATGTCGACGGGTAAAGGCTGAACATCAAAGACCTGCCGGCACTCTTCGCCCTATTGCAGTCCCGAGTGGAAATGGGATGAAATTGGTATGGACTTCATCACCGGGTTTCCCATCTCAAAAGGGCAACAATGCAATCTGGGTAATCATTGATCGTCTTTCCAAGGTTGCTCACTTCCTACCAGTCCGTGATGATATACGGGCAAGTCAACTTGCTGACTTTATTTGGCTCGTATTGTTCCATTGCATGGGGTCCCTCTGAGGATCATATCGGACCGTGGAAGTATCTTTGTCCAAGTTTGGCAGAGTTTCCAAACTGCTATGGGGTCCCGTCTCAACTTCAGTACCGCCTACCATCCCAAACTGATGGTCAGACCGAAAGAGTGAACCAAGTGTTGGAAGACATGCTTAGGGCATGTGTATCTCTTTTGGCAAGGGTTGGGAAAAGTATCTCCCTTTCGCGGAGTTCTCCTACAACAATAGCTATCAAGCTAGTCTGGGCATGGCTCCATTCGAGGCTCTTATGGAAGAAAATGCCGCACTCCTCTAAATTGGTCCGAGACCGAGAGAGAGCACTCTTTGGTCCGGATGTGATCAATGAAGCTGAGGAGAAGGTTCGAATCATAAGAGAGAATCTGAAGATTGCTCAGTCTAGGCAGAAGAGCTACTATGATAAGCACCATCAGGAAATTCACTATGAAATTGGTGATAAAGCTTATCTCCGTGTCTCTCCCCTTCGTGGCGTTCGCCGCTTCGGAATCAAAGGGAAATTGGCACCTCGCTATGTTGGCCCTTTCACCGTTCTGAAGCGAGGAGATCTTTCTTATAAGTTGGAGTTACCGGTCAAATTCCCAAATGTACATGATGTGTTTCATGTCTCCCAACTTCGCCGGTGTTTCAAGGATCCTATCCATGGGGTCAATCATGAAGCTAGATCTACAGAAGACTCACTTATCGTGAGCATCCTATCCGTGTCTTGGATGAAGCTGAAAGAAAGACCCGTAACAAGACTACCAAGTTCCTCAAATTCAATGGTCTCACCATTCCGAGGAAGAAGCAACTTGGGAACGAGAGTCTAGTCTTCGTGAGGAGTATCCCGACTTCTTTCCGCAACTTAGAATCTCGGGACGAGATTCCTGTAAGGAGGGTAGAGTTGTAACAGCCCACTTTTGGTAATGCAAATTATGGTCTAAATTTTCACTTTTTGCATTCCATACATGCATCATGGCATACATTTAAAATTGCTAAACAACACCGTAGTGGGTTTGGCAACATTGAAAAGTGAAATGCCACACTTGCTTGAATCAAAACTTCCACCCAATGAAGGCATTCCAAGTTGTAAAACAAATATTTTGACACTTCATATTTGTCAAGGAAGTTCCAAGAGTTCACAATATTATTTTTGCACTTGCACCAAATTGTTAAATAGCAACATTTGGAAAATTAGCAAAAATGCCATATTCAAACCTGTTGAACAAGTGTTGCTGAAAACAATTTATTTGACCACACCCAAAAATTGTGGGGCATCCACAGGTTAAGGGGAGCCTCTCCAATTTTTGGCATAATTTTTGTAAGTGTTTTCAGTGTCCAATTACATCTGGGAAATGCTTCTGGTTTTAATTTTAGAAGAGAAAAGGACCCGTTTGTAAATAGTGAAGGACCTGTCCGTGATGGAAGAATTTGGCCAGGGGCTTTTTGCGAACTGGTCGTCCCTCTCCTTTCTCCCCTATAGCGATGCGCAGCGCGCGCTCCCGCCGGACCACCTCGTCGCCGTGCCCCGCGCCCTCCTGCCGCGTCGAGGAGAAGAGGAGGTCCCCCACCGTGCGCTGCTCCCTATCCCCCACTTGCTCGCCGTTTCCTCTCCCTCACGATCCTATCCACGAGCTCCCCGTCGCCGCGCCATGGCCGAGCTCTCCGCGGTGGATTGAGTTCGCCCCGTGCAAATCGAGCTCCACCACCAGCGTCGCCGTGTTCCCCTCTCCCTCCCCCTGGGAGGAAACGACGGGAGGAGGCGTGAATCGCCGCCGCCGTCTAACTTCTCGCCGCTGCAGCCCGAAGCTCCGCCGCGGACGGATTCGTCGTCGCCGTTGCACCCCCACTGTCGCCCACCCCAACGCGTCCATGGTGAGCGTATGGTGCAGGAGCACCCTTTTCCCCTTCCTCTCCCCTCGCGCTAGCTCGCCGTCGCCAACGCCGTTGAGCGCGCCCGTCACCGTCGCCTCGCTGCCCCTTTTTCTCTCCTCTCGAGTTTTTCAGACCGGAAACTCCGCCCAACTCCGGACCGGGTCCAGTGGCTGCCGTTTTGGGCTGAAAAATTGGTGGACCGGAAACTCCGGCCCATGAGCACATTTGGACCGGAAATTCCGGCCTATACAGAAAAAAATTGTAATATTTCTTTTTCCTTTTCCCTCTCGATAGCACATGTCCCCGCTCCCCCTCTCGCGTTTAGAGTTATCGAACTACGATGATTCCAGCATATCCATCCCCTTCCTCGAGTCGGGTACTTAATTCATTTCATCGTTGGAATTAAAATAATTAAAAGAATAAATTTAAAAGAGAAAATTAAAAAGTAATAACTTTTACCGGGACCTCAAAAAAATGTGTTCTTTATATCAAAATGCTCAGAACAACATGAGTGATCCAAAATCTTTATCATCATGCATCATCGATCACAATTACAATAATGTGCTCTAGTAGTAATGATAATCATTAAGTTTTAATATGGGGTTTCTTCCAAATTATGCAATAAATACAACGGGGACCCCATTTAACTTGTTGGTCATGTTCAAAGCTTCTAGGGTGCATTTAAAATGTCATATCATCATCTTTGTATGCATTGCACAATTGCCATGTGTTGATTGTTGTTTTTGCTTTCCGGTGTTGTTTGCTCTCCGGTAGATCACGAGTCCGGAGTTGAGCATCCTTACTCCGACGAGCAGTTTGACTACTCTGCTCAACCAGGCAAGCGTAATCCCCCTCTGAGCATATCTTAACCATGAGGATGGTTGTGTCAGGAAAATAGGTGGCCGCGGGACAGGGTGCTGGAGGTACCTCTTGTCCTACCGCTACTGATGATCCTGGTTAGTCTCAAGCAAGGTAAAGGTTGTAACCGTTCCCACTCAGCCAGCTTTCCCCGGAAGAGAGCTACGTGTAGGCAATGAGCCGGGCGGTACCGAAGGTAAACACAGTGCACCCCTGCAGGTTAAATCTTTTCGAAAAGCCGTGTCCACGGTTAAGGACAACTTGGGAAAGGACGATAAGACCATAGAATAACTTTAACGGAATGATTAAAAACTGGGTACTAGAGGTACCACTCACGAATGCAAGGTGAGCTTCCTCGAGGGTGATTCGGGGAGGTGTCTTTGATGAACAGGTACAGTGGTTGATGATGATGGTTGATCTTTGAGAAAGGTGATCAAAGAAAAGAGTTACTTCTTACCCCTCTTTTAAAAGTATTCCTATTAGACGATGCCATGGAGTCTTGTTTTATTAAATAAAATCAGCTTTATGCAAAACAGCCATAAAACCTTGAAAGCCAATCATCGAGCATATATTAGCTCCTAATCTTGCGAGTTCGTCGAACTCAACGTCGTTTGCTTATTCTCAGGAGAGGACTTCACCGACCTCGAAGGTGGGTTCTTTGTGGACGTCGACGTGTAGTCTGGGGTTCCCAGGTGGCAGCTTGGGACATCCCGGATCAGCTGGCGCTGTGATGTTTATCTGTAGGCCTCTTAGGCCATATGTTGGATCTTGTTGTTTAGAACAACCTAATTTGCTTCCGCTTGATGTAATGTTGGGTCTGTGACCTCTGGTTGTCATTTGCTATCTTTCTCTATTATAAGAGTTGAACTATATGATTTGTGTCGTAGAGTCTGTGATGTGCCAGTTTTTCCACAAGTCTTGGTCTCTCTATTATGCATTGAGGGTTGTGCCTGTGTTAAGGCATCAATCGGGGTGTTGCGTTGCCGATGATCCATTCCGAGCAACGCCTGCCAAGGTTTTGGCCGGGGATTGGTAAACCCGTAACCTCCGGTTGTATCGCTTAACCGGTGACACACAACATCACTGTATAACAGTCAGGTCAGGGCGCCACAATTCTCCTGACTACTCATCTCTTCGCATGTTTGGGTGTGTGTGCTATGTTCTCTTAGCTCCCCGCGAACGCACCAAATTGACCGCTCAGTCGGTTGAGTGTCTCTTTCTTGGCTATAGTGATGAGCACAAGGGCTATCGGTGTTGGGATCCTGTTACTCGTCGGCTCCGTATTTCCCGTGATGTCACCTTTGATGAGTCTCGTTCGTACTATCCGCGTCCTACTGCCTCGATCTTTTCGGTTGAGGACATCTCCTTTCTTATACTTCCCGACACATCTCCCTCCGTGCCTCATGTCCCTCCTCCACCTCCACCTCCACCGAGTCCCACTGTTCCCGATACACCGCCGACACCATCCTCTTCTCCTCCCTCGCCACCTCCCTCTCCAGTGCATCCTACCCTCTCTCCCTTTCCTCTCCACTACACTCGTCGCCCTCATGTTGCGGATGATCCCTCTGACATGCCCTCTACTTCCGGAGCGCCACCTTCCCCGTGTACACCGGTTCATAACCTTCAGTCTCGGCCTTCGTTACGGTCTCCTGATCGCTATTCTCCTTCCCAGTTTGGTCTTTCGGCTGTTGTTGAGCCCTCTTCCTATCGGGATGCCATGACTCAGTCTGAATGGCAGCTTGCGATGGCTGAGGAGATTGCTGCACTTGAGCGCACTGGCATGTGGGATCTCGTTTCCCCTCCTCCTGGTGTTCGTCCCATCACATGCAAGTGGGTCTATAAGATCAAGACTCGCTCCGATGGTTCTCTTGAGCGTTACAAAGCTCGGCTTGTGGCACGTGGTTTTCAGCAGGAGCACGGGCGCGATTATGATGAGACGTTCGCACCCGTCGCCCACATGACCACTGTTCGCACTCTTCTCGCTGTGGCTTCTGTTCGTCATTGGTATGTGTCTCAGCTTGACGTCCAGAATGCTTTTCTCAATGGTGAGTTGCGTGAGGAGGTTTATATGCAGCCACCACCGGGTACTCTGTTCCTGATGGTATGGTATGCCGTCTTCGGCGCTCCCTCTATGGCCTTAAACAAGCCCCTCGTGCCTGGTTTGAGCGTTTCGCCTCTGTGGTGACTGCCGCTGGTTTCTTGCCTAGCGACCATGACCCCGCGTTGTTTGTCCACACCTCACCTCGTGGTCGGACGCTCCTCCTCTTATATGTCGATGACATGATCATTACTGGCGACGACCCTGAGTATATTGCCTTTGTTAAGGCCCGCCTCCGTGAGCAGTTCCTGATGTCTGATCTTGATCCTCTTCGCTATTTTCTTGGGATTGAGGTCTCTTCGACTTCTGATGGCTTCTTCATCTCCCAAGAAAAATATATTCAGGATCTTCTTGCTCGCGCCGCTCTTGGTGATGAGCGTACTGCTGAGACTCCTATGGAGCTCAATGTTCAGCTTCGTGCTACTGATGGTGATCCCCTCACAGACCCCACACGCTATCGCCACCTTGTTGGGAGCCTTGTCTACCTAGCTGTCACTCGTCCAGATATATCATATCCTGTCCACATTCTGAGTCAGTTCGTTTCAGCTCCCAGCTCTGTCCACTATAGTCACCTCCTTTGTGTTCTCCGGTATCTTCATGGCACGATCTCCCGTCGCCTTTTCTTTCCTCGCTCCAGCTCTCTCCAGCTCCAGGCCTACTCTGATGCTACGTGGGCTAGTGATCCTTCTGATCGCCGCTCGCTGTCTGCCTATTGTGTTTTTCTTGTAGGATCTCTCATTGCCTGGAAGACGAAGAAGCAGACTGCAGTTTCCCGCTCTAGTGCAGAGCCTGAGTTGCGAGCGATGACTATGTTGATGGCTGAGGTGACCTGGTTGCGATGGTTACTCGAGGATTTTGGTGTTACTGCTGCTGCACCCACTCCTCTATTGTCTGACAGTACAGGTGATATCATCATTGCGCGTGACCCGGTGAAGCATGAGCTCACCAAACACATCGGTGTTGATGCCTCCTTTGTGCGTGCTGCTGTGCAGGACCAGCTTCTTACTCTTCACTATGTGCCCTCTGAGTTACAGCTGGCGGATTTCTTCACGAAGGCACAGACTCGAGCGCAGCATGGGTTCTTTCTCTCCAAACTCAGTGTTGTTGATCCACCATGAGTTCCAAACTCAGTGTTGTTGATCCACCATGAGTTTGAGGGGGGGGGGGGGGTGTTAGATGTGTATAGCTTTACTGTTCATCTACTGTTCACCACATGCATATGTACTGGCCTCTGGCCCCATTGGAATATAGTTGCTCATTCATAACATTTACGACATCTGCTTTTGCATTGCAGGCAGATTGCCAATTTACAGGGGAAATGGTCCTGATCTGTCCATAGGATCTTTCTTCCGGACCTAATGTTTTCGTCGAAACTGCCATTAGAGTTTTTTTAGTATGATCAAGGCATGAAAGCATCACTTCAAACTCATGCAGAGGCATAGCAAATTCATTTTTTTCAAGGAGATCCTAGCAAATTCAACAAAGCGAGCTCAAATAATTGTCACATAATATGACAAGGCATTGCCATTTCTCTTGCATTAACATTGCCATAATACCACCAAGCTCCACCAATAGCATCATGTTCTGAAAACAAAAAAAATGGTAGGCATCTAAAAGAAGAAGTCGCATCACTATTAAGAGTTTCTTGGCTTCCTCTCTGTCCAACAGAGTTGCAAAGCTGGATCTTACATACAAAGTACTCGGAAGAATAATTCAAGACGAAGGCCTGCAAATGACAATCCCGAATTAGTCTGTCTGGTCCACCCAGTGCTTAACACGCTTACTAAGCCAATGACAAAAACTGAACATGGAAGGGCCTTCAACGCTACAGTTAGTCTCTGCACATAAGCCGTACTCTAGCTGAAGGTGCCAGCTAAATGTATCCCCACGAACGTCAGGAGAGCTAACACAGATATCCCCAGTGTAAGAGCGACAAGCACCTTTGCAATCATCTGCAAGGTCTTGAGTTCCTCACGATCCCTTGAAAGGTTCTTCATGTTATTCCTTGTGAAGAGAACATAGAGAAAGCACACGTGTCATAATCATGTTAGAAGCTTTCAAGTTGACCAAACAAGAAGATTGTAACACCTTTACCTCGAGGTGCTGAGGAAGTCCTCCAATGTTGTACAGAACTCTCTCGATGTCCTAGCATAGCTATCCTTTACTTCTAAGAAGTCACGACTCTCTTCCAGCGTGAGATCCAGTGGAGACTCCTTAATGCTAGCAATTGCTGTAACAAAGCTATCAAGACAATATCTGTACACAGCAGCAGATCTGAAAAGGTCATCCCACCCTTCCTCCCACATAGCAGAAGCTTTGTCAGGATCATCAGGTATCATACGAGAAGCTTCCAGGCAGGTATTCACAGCTTTACGCGCCCTGACACTCTGTTCAATCAAGTCACCCGACAGCAATTCAAGTTTTCCAATGACCTTAAACTGATCCACAAAATCAAACAAAGAAGATCAGACGGGAAAATGCAATCCGGTAAAAAAATAGATAACTGAGACACATTCATGATAATCAAGTGATCTCAAGCCTACAAGGCACAAGATATATTTCCTCCTCATGAACTAAAATGTAATTAATAGCCATATACCAACTAAAGTACCAAAAGTCGGCATCATTATCATGAGATGTATTTACAGCTCCTAATTCACAGCCAATCCGAAAGCAGCAATGAGCAAGTGAAGTCACAACGAGCTATCAAACGGTATATGTTCTTCGAATATTACAGGGTGCTGTAGACTGCACAAAGTAAGACGATGTAAAAACTAATTGGAGTATATCTCTATATCCCAAGTAAGCTAATGAGTAGTATCAAACATGCAATTTCAATGTTTTCAGGTCATTTCCTTGGTGAATAGTGCCTGCAGATCCATTCCAATTCAAAATAGGCATCACAACTCAGAGAAATAAAATACACAACATGAATCTTTGGCGAGAGGTTTGTTTGCTCATCTATCCTACTACTCTTTCAGTGGGACACTTATCATAACCAGACATAACCAAGATCAGAAGTTAAGAAAAGCCACCAGTCTCACTAAATGAAATCCATAAAATGAAAATCTTGCTTTTGCTTCCCCAGACACCATTGGAATTCACAAACTGCACTCGACAGTAACTACTTGAGAGTTAATTTCAACTCATTAGCCATTACTGACAAACAAGACAGTCTGGTTTTTTATGCTGGTAACAAACGTTGCAATTGGTGACTATACTTCCTTCACATGACCGTCAAAAGGAAAAACAAAGACATATTTACTGTGGTCAGAGGTAATTCACCCTAGTGCGGCAGAGCACTTCCCTGAGTTCAACGACACCTCCCAAAATAAACACACAACCACCTAGTTTTGATTGACTCTTCTACAAATGACACCTCGCAGTTCCCACTATGCCACTCCGTATTGTTTCCATTCTTACAACAAACAAGCTCAAGATCAGTTTGTAGCTATCCTTACCTGTTTCACAAGGCGAGGGATATTGTCGTCGGTAGTGCCCTAGAAATACAAACCAAAATTTGGTCAGCGAATGGAACAGTATTGCAATATTGATCACCCTATGATTTGATCAAGCAAAAGAACACGATATTGCAATGCCAAACGTGATAACTGAGATAGAACCACCAAGAGTTATGTTTGCAAGACACGAGATGGATTGCACACAGATTATTTCCTGCAGGGCACACGATAGATTTCCTGCCTTAAACTGAAATGTTATCCCATATAAGTACAACATTAATCAAAATAGGTGCATATTCAGTTGCATTGAGCCACATTGCCTAAATTTACAAAGTTCAGTGTCATATATAGTTACTTTTTTTTTGCGAAATGTCATATATAGTTACTAACTACGAACTCTGCAATTTACAGCTGATTCAAAAGCAGCAACAGGAAGATGCACTACAGGAGCTAGCATATGTCATATGTTCTTCCAATATTACATGAAGTTCTAGACTGCAGAAAATAAGGCCGTCCCACCAAATGAAATCCATAAATTGCACAACTTGTTTTGACTTCTCCATACACAACCATGGAGTAGAAACTAAGGAATACCACGAGTCAAAAAAAAAAAAAAAAGAAACCCGTAAATTGCAGAACTTTGTTTCGCCTTCTCAATACATGATTCAACTAATGTATTAAATTCATAATCTGCACACAGTGGTAACAACTGAGAGTCAATTTTGACTACCTGACCGAACTCTTAAGTCATCAGTAGTGAAAGGCAATAAATTTGCCGAGTAATCCCCTCAAATAAGCATATCAGGACATTTCCCTGAGTTCAACCGAATCCCAAAAACAAAATACCAAGAATTGCCACTAAAATCGGAGGAAACCACTGCCAGTTTTAGTTCCTGCAACCGACAAGCCCAAGACCAATTTGTAGCAGTCCTCACCTGATTCATACGGAGGATCAAAGTGTAGCCGGCGTCGGCGGAACCGTCAAATCCCTAACAAGGCAGCCCACAATTTTTTGGTCAGGGGTCGCCAGTTTGGGAGGTCGAAATCCTTTCTATACATACAGGGATGCTTAGGTCGGAGCTCTCGAAGATTTAATTTACCTTGCTCGAGTAGCGTCGCAGCAGGTAGGGCTGCGCCAGGGGCGGAGCGGCGTGCACGCGGGACACGGTCGGCAGGGCGGCGGCGGCGGCGGCCTGGAGACGAGATGGGAAGGGAGTCAGTGTGAACTTTGAACAGCCGCAGCGAGGGTTTCAGACCTGGTTCCTTTCCTTACCCTGAAATGCGGCCCGGTGAAAAGGGACCGTAGCATCGGGGACGCCGGCTCCACTGCCCGGCGGCGCAGGAGGCGGAGGGCGGTGGCCATGATCGGCGCCTGACTCTGCCGCCGAGGGTTTTTGGGTGGGTTTGGTGGCGTCCTTTCCACGCAGCGGTGTAGAGGACGGTGTGCTTTTGCTCTTGCAGACTGCGGTTTCTACCGACTGCTTCCGCTGCCTTCCCTCACCTTCTCTTTCCTCTTTCCCTTTTCTCCCACCTCATTCTCTTATTACTGCTCCGCCTCCTGTATTTTCTTTTCTTTTGAAAGAGAAGTCTACCGCTTTAAGAGCATCTCCAATTGCCTTATTTTAGGCCTTTAAAGTTTTTTACTCATTTGGTGAAGATGGTAATTTGGCCCAATATTTGTACATCACGCCCTAAAATACAATACCAAGTGATGCAAATATACATCACTTAGTGTTGTTGACCTAAAACTTTTACATCACGCGGGAGCCTCCAGCCGCCACGCGAAACTCCTTGGCGACCATACACCATAGGAAATCCTTTTACAATACTCTATATAATATAGAGGCATCCCTCAGCGACCCTATTGGGTGCGAAAGGTTTGTTGCGGGTTTTACCACTTCTTCGGTCCTCCGTGGCAACTCAAAAATAGAGCTAGGCATCGATATGCCCTTCATCACAAATTCGGGTGACCCGAGGACTTCCTCTATCACAATGTATCAACCCTATGTGGGCCACGGTGTGATCTCTTGTAATAACTGAATTTTAATAAAATAATAAAGCGCCGCATGCATCAGTCAATGCACAGGCGGATTCCCCATTTCGAAGAAAATGCTTCATTGATGTTGTTCCTGAATTCCATAGTTTTCCTTTCGATTTTTGTTCCTCTATGTGAGGCCTTACTGAAAATTGAACCCACATCTGTACCATCATTTTTATCATCTGTAGCTTGTGAACAAGAGATGCACAACATTTTTATCGTAGTGCAAATGAGGTCACCACTACAAAATGCCACTTTATTACATGAAGTTGTCACAAATAAGTATTTTGGTCAGAAAATTGCATTTTGATAAAAACGGGTTAGGGAATTGCCTCGGGCGAGCGTTTTGGCCACTCCGTGACGGCAACTGTTAGTTTGCTCACATGGCTGGCTATTTTTTTACGAATATCCCCCAAATTTTTTGTTTCTTCTCTTCTTAACCCCCTTAGTGTGAGACATTTCATCAAGCAAGTGTTTTTTCAGCACCGAAAGAGGAGACCCCAAGGTGTGGAATAAGGCGCAACACGCGATGGAAGAATAGTTGTAGGGGGGTTGAGTTGTCGTTGAACGATGACCGCCTCTTCGTGGGTCATGGTCTTGATGGGAGTGAGGCCCTGGATGCCGTGGATAGTGACCTCGAGCACACCATTGAATGGTACACGATGTCTACCAGTTTGTGGTGTCCTTGAGCATCAAGGACACATCGTTGATCCCTAAGTTCTATGACCTTGATCCCTAAGCTCTGTGACCTCGCAGACTCCAAATAGTGTCCCAAAGAGAGATATGTTTACGATTCCAACAGTTGGCCGACCGGCAAAAAAGACAAGCATGGGGTTGAGCTCTCCTTGTTTGTGCAATGCTTCAAGTGGTCGGTGGTGGCCTTAGGCGCGGAGATTGTTTTTTGATCAGGAAATGAGAAGAAACTAGTGGTTAGGTGGCGCATTTTATAAAATCAATGACCTAATAATTAGTACATACAAAAACTTTGAGAAGAAATAGAAGTCGCTTACATGGAGTGACCAAAACACTCGGGCGAGACAACTTACGGATCGCTCTTAACGAAAGCCTAACTTTGTGACCAAAACACTCATTCATGGCAACTTCATATGGTAAAAAACGTTTCTAATTTAGGGACATAGAAACTACCCCCTCCGTTTTAAATTATAAGACATAGTTTAGTATACATATTCACTCATTTTAGTATGTATCTAGTCATTATTTGCAATACTCAAAACGTCTAACGTCTTATATTCAGGTAGTAGTTGGTTATACACAAAATGTGAAGAAAGCACAAAAAAAACAAAAATATGTGAAAGTAAATCTCAACGTGAACTAGACAGAGTGGTGTCGGTATACCCAGGCAGGTTTAATCCACGTGTTTCCCCTATCTTGACCGTATCAAACTAGTACTTGTACCAATCCTATGATCCACTACGATCCACGGAAACATAAACCGCCGCGTTACTCTTTCTCGCGATCAATCACCGACGAAGGAATCCGCCTTGCGCGATCCACATGGAAATCCGAGCGGATCAGCAACAGTCCGTGGACCGTCCTTCGGCGCCGCCGGCCGCGTACCCTCGCTGGGTTTTGCTCGAGGTCGCGTCCTCCCGGGTGTGCGACGATCCGGACGCCAAGACCGTGGCGCACGCTCGCACCTCCAAAGGCCATCCTATCCGCGTCTCCTTCCGCCTTGCGGCACCGCCGGCGGTGTCGCAACTACGCCTGGACAGCCCCGGCCTACCGAACGGGGTAGGCATCTCCTCTCATGTCATCGCTGCTCATGGGGACTCCGTCCTCGTCGAAATCGATACAAGAAGGGCCGATTACATTGCTTTTGACGACAGACTCACGTCCGACTATTTCCTCTACTGTGCCGGCGACGCTGCTGCAGACCCACCCCGACCGCCGACGTTGTCGCTGCTGCCCCCTTGCTACCTCACCGAGCAAACGGAGGGGAGCCGAAAAAATAAGCGCTATATGGATGTTCATGACATCGCACTCCTACGCCTTGACCACGACGAGGTGCTGGTTGCGGCGCTGAATTTCCTTTTGAAGTATGAAGAGTCGCGAGAGCCGGTGGAGGCCGAGCTCTGTCTGCTCAGATCCGACGAGTGGGAGCTCAAGCGCCTGCCGGTCATCCACGACGAGGGCAAGCAGCAGGAGGTTTCATGCTGGTACACCGACAAGGCCATCACCGTTGGCGACCGGTTCTTATTCTGGGTGGACTACTTCCGCGGAATCATCTACTCCGATGTTTGGGAGGAAACCCTACAGCTGCGTTATGTGTCTCTTCCAGTGGAGCCCAACCCCAAGAGGAAATACGATCGTGGGCGCAACGGGTCATCCTATCGGAGCGTATCCGCTACCGACGGCGGCGCCGCGGTGAGGTTTGTAAACTTCTCCTCCCGCTGCTGCTGCGGCTGCCCAGGAAAAACCACCTGTGTGCGTTCCAGCTACGCCTTCACCATAACCATGTGGGCGCTCAGGATGGAAGACATGACGACGTGGGACAAGGTTAGTGTCGTCGACTCTGACGATCTATGGTACCTACCCGGCTACCACGGGGTTGTACCTCGCATCAAGCCGGATTACCCAACCGTGAGCCTGGACGACCCAGACGTGCTCTACTTCATGGTTCAAAAGAACAAGTACCATATGGGCGACGTCGAGGGTGACACTGCGATGCGGTTGATTGAGTTTGACACGAGGCTTATGGAGCTGCGCTCCATCTTCTACTTCGGCGACGAATACTACTACGACTTCAACTTTGTTGTCTCCATGTTCTCCCGGTACTTGGACGCCTCCTCCTGTAGTCGTGCCTTGGTAAGACGAAAATACACCGATGTGGAAGCACAGACGATACCATCGAAATTGGCCTTGCCAAGGGGAGCTTCCATGGCTTCTCCCGAAGAGATGTTGGCGATGCTGCGGGGGATACCTGACTTGGCGCTTGATGAAATGTTGAAAGCGTATGGTGTTCTTGCGTGGGACGAGAGTCAGTTCAAGTTCAGATCTCTGTTGGCGCTTCCAGTGGACATGAGGAAGGATTATTGCCTCCGTCTTGCTTTGATGTATAGGTTGGTGTTGGCATGTTGACATCTTAATGCCCATATTTCTTTTGGTATTATGAAGAAAACCAAAAAGATGAATAATGATACATGAATCTTATGTTATGTAGCACAAAATTGGGCCCACTAGGTCTCACTGATTTTTTTTTTCATTCATGGCACTATGAAGAAACAATAAGGTGATGCTCTTATTGTCGCGTATTCGTCACATGGTGTTCAACGATGCTGACACCGTCAATGTGCTCCTTGTTCTCGGATTATCCCGCCAAACTTCACTACCTTCTCCTCCAAGAGCCATCCTGCCTAGAGACTACAGTACAGTTTCCATAAGCCGATATTCTTATCTGAAATTCATTCTGAATTCTGTTTCCCCGGTTTAGCAAGGTCTTTTTTTTTCTTTTCTTGTATGTAAAACAATGATCAATCATATTCTGGGCCAGTAATAGCTGCATAGTATGGTCATCATACAGCCCAGCCCAATTCAGGGCCCAGTTGAGGAAAACATGATATCGTCGTCTTCCTCCCTCCCGAGTACCCGATGTCTTCCGTCAAAAAAAAAAAAGAGTACCCGATGTCTGAGCTCGACCTTCCAACTCGACCACCACCACGACCTCCCATCTGAAACGTCGCCATGAACTCGCTGCTCCGCAGCGCGCTCGCAGCCTCCTCGTCGCCTTCGCATCCACGGAGAGCTCTCCTCGCGGCGCTCATCTCTCCTCCGCCGGCCGGCCCTTCCGAACCATGCCGCCCGCCCGCATCGCAGCCGCTGGAGCCACCGAGTCGGCGAGCGTTCCACGCTTCTCCAAGGCCCCTGGGGTTCAGGTCCACCACCCCCGCTGCATGGCCTGGGACGGGCTCGGAGACCGGCACGGCCGCGGGGGAGGACGGGCTGGAGGTCGCTAGGCTGGGGATCTCGCCACGGATCGTGGAGAGACTCGCCGCGCGGGGCATCACCAGGCTCTTCCCCATCCAGGTAGCGCCTTTTTCACAGCAGAACCGAAGCTTCAGTCCCAAGGATTCGCTTAACTGCGTCTGGTTGTTGATCTGAAAATGGGCAAAGCTGGTTCCAGACTTGTATAGTGTATAATGTCAACAAAATACTATAAATTACTGTATACTTTACACTGGGTTAAAGTTCAGTGAACAGATCTATTGAAATCACTAATATGTTGTTTAAAACTGTTGGGTTAAAGTTCAATGAACAGCCTGTTGAGTTAATTTAGTGAGAGATGCAAACGTGGTCTATCGGTTCTGACCGAGTTAAGTTTTTTCTCTTAGACACGTAGCTTCACAATTTTGATAACTGAGAAGGAAATCATAAATTGCTGACTTTTTGTAAGTGCCATTGGAATCTTGGTGGAACCATTTGCTGTCTAGCAAATGCAGCATCCATGGAAGTATGGAACAGTTTTATGCATTTACCTGGCACTTACTGAATTCGTATTTATGCTTCGCCAGTTGTACCCCCCAAAAACTTCATATCCTTTTGTACCATTGTGAACAGGAGAAAAATTACTTCACAAAAAGGAAAAGAAACTAGATTCCGTAAATGATATGACAATGATCATGTAGAACAAGCTCAATAGTTTTCCTGCTTTCCTGTATTCTAGATCCATCGGCAACATGGCCTTGTACTGCATTTGGTAGTTTATCAGTTAGTCCAGGAACAAACTACAGCATAATCCTTCTTTTTGACGAAGAGCAAATGCACCATCTTTACTAGAAAATAATGTTGTTTCCTGTGATAAAATGAACAATAATAAATGTGCAAGGGATTTGCCATGACACATGGGCATTACTAGGTAATGTGCAATTTAGGATTTTAAATGAGGTGTTCGTGTACCTATTTCACTATTCGTTTGTGTTATGTCGTTTGGAATATGCTGTTTCTGCATTTCTGTTTAATATGCGATATGATTACTCTCGGTTGATATGGAAGCCTAGTTGTATGTTCTTAGTTCTTACAGTGATGGTTTTACCTTGTGCCTCTGTGCAGAGGGCTGTTCTTGAACCAGCAATGCAAGGGAAAGACATGATTGGTCGTGCTCGTACTGGAACTGGAAAAACCTTGGCTTTTGGCATTCCTATCATGGACAGGATTCTTAGACACAATCAGAAGAATGGGTTGGATTCTCTTTTTACTTTGAAATTGTCCGTCCATAGCTACTGCACAGATATAATTAGTTAATAATTACATAGTCTGCTGCATGCAGAAGCGGTAGGAATCCTTTAGCCATCATTTTGGCGCCTACTAGGGAACTCGCTCGACAAGTTGAGAAGGAATTTAGAGAATCTGCTCCCTTAGACACTCTTTGTGTCTATGGAGGTGTTCCCATCAGTCAGCAAATGAGAACTCTTCATTATGGTGTTGACGTTGTGGTCGGAACTCCAGGGCGTGTTATTGATCTCTTGAGAAGGGGTGTTCTAAACCTATCAGAGATCCAATTTGTGGTTTTGGATGAAGCTGATCAGATGCTGGCTGTGGGTTTTGATGAAGCTGTTGAGGTGATCAT
This sequence comes from Poa pratensis, assembly GCA_947311845.1. Classification (NCBI taxonomy): domain Eukaryota; kingdom Viridiplantae; phylum Streptophyta; class Magnoliopsida; order Poales; family Poaceae; genus Poa; species Poa pratensis. The sequence goes on from CAMZMU010000052.1 coordinate 96,847,429, forward strand.
GGAGAAACTGCCACAAAACCGTCAAAGTATGCTGTTCTCTGCGACAATGCCTAGTTGGATCAGAAAACTTACAAACCAGTACTTAAAAGATCCAGTCATAATTGACCTTGTGAGTGACCTTTTCTCTTCTTGGCCCTAAGACCTTTAATATCTGTTATCTTACTTCTTACCATGAATGTCTTACTAGTTTCTATATTCATGCACAAGCAGCACAACTGTTTATTTGAAATTAATTTTGACAGAAAAGTCCATGTCATAGCTCATCTATGTTTTCTCTTATAATATTCTTATGTTCCTTCATTTGGATATGCAAATACATTGTGTGAACTGTGGATCATGAAACCATGTATGGGTGTATGTAAATTCATATGGATGTTGGAGTGCTATGTAGAGTATCAATTTTTATTAGAAGTATTAATAGAAGTGAATATCAATGTATTGTTTGTTTTTCTTTGTCAATTCAGCATCCGAGTTAGATTTTTAAGGGAATTATCTGGCATTTACCCTTTTTTTCTCAGGTTGGTGACTCAGAACAGAAATTACCTGAAGGAATCTCTCTTTATTCAATTGTATCTGAGAACTATGGGAAGCCATCGATTCTTGGTCCATTGATTAAAGTGAGCATTCTCCTGGCTGCGTTTGTTTTATGGCTTGCATTGTCCGTGTCCGCAACTCTACTGATTCTTTTTTACTTCCTTAGGAGCATGCTAATGGTGGAAAATGCATTGTTTTTACGCAAACAAAACGAGAAGCAGATAGATTGGCATATGCCATGGGCAGGAGTTATGCATGTCAGGCATTACATGGAGATATCTCGCAAAATCAAAGAGAAAGGACACTCTCAGGATTCCGAGATGGCCGCTTTAACATCCTTGTAGCAACCGATGTCGCAGCCCGTGGATTAGACATACCCAATGTTGATCTAGTAAGTAGTTTGCTCTATAGATATGATCAGCTCAAGAACCTTTTCAGCACCCTAAAAATTTGATCGCTCTAGCCGTTTCATGTGCACATTAGCTTAATTTGAGATTGTTATTTTCAGGTGGTGCATTACGAAATCCCAAACTCCTCTGAGTTATTTGTTCACAGATCTGGGAGAACTGCACGAGCAGGGAAAAAGGCATTGCGGTTCTAATGTACACATATGAGCAAAATAGAGCTGTAAGGCTCATTGAGCAAGATATTGGATGCAGGTTCACCGAGGTAAACCATGGTTTCGTCTTGTCACTTATGTGTAATATCAGAAGTCATTGGCTGATTTCTGTTTACCATATGTAGCTTCCGAAAATTGCAGCTACAGATGAGGCTGCAGACCTGTTTAATGTTATGAGAGACACTCGCTCTAAATCTGTTGGGACCAGAAGAACAGGTGGCTCCTCTTTTGGCCGCGAAGGTTTTGGACCCTCCAAGGTTTCGGTGATTTTGGCGGCTTTGGTGGTACGCCTGATCACACTGGGTGGTCCCGGGACACTGGTTCAAGATACCGTGGTGGGTTTGGAGATTCTCGACGACCTTCTCAACCTTCAAATGGCTTTGGCAGATCTAGCTTCAACCGCTCTGGTGGATTTGGCGACTTTGGAGAAGGCGATTTCAGCAGAAGTGGTAACTCAGACTTTCGACGTCCCAGTGGCTCCGATGATTCAGGCCTTCACGGTATGGCAGAAGCTCCGATTTCGGCAAACCAGGCAGCTTCAAGGATTAACCGTCGTTTCAGTGGATTTTTAAGTAAAGGTGTACAGCTGTGCTGAGCCTTTCGACAGCTAGCGTTTATTTTCTTGCATGAATGCGTTCACAATCTCTGTGTGTAGTTTGTTTGTATGTGGGGTTTTTGAGAAATGTGTATGCTCTGTGAATATTTGTGATGTTTATTTAGATCAGAATAATTGCAATGCAATGTCTTGTCACCCCTCTGACCTCCCCTTTGTTGGAGGCGCGGACAGGTCGGAACACCAGTATCTGTTCGGACAAGAAACGAGGAAAGAAAACCTTCATTTTGTTTATTTGTAAGAATATCACCACGTGAGCTATTTAGATGGCTAAAACCTCGATGAATATGTCAGGATAGGCATCTTATACTAAGGGCCTCTTGGATTGAAGGATTTTTGTATAAATGTTGGAGGATTGAATTTCAACATCCATTCTGAACTTTTTTCTGAACTAATTTGTGTAAGATTGAGACTCTTTTCCTATTTTTCATGTGTTCCATCCAAATGGTAATTTCTGCAATTTTTCTCTATTTTGCACCTGCAACCAAATTCCTATGTTTTTTCAGTTCCAATGTCTTTTTAGTCAAGTGATTTAAAGAAGCTCTTAGGACGTGTTTGGTAGCCCACGGAGAACCCAACCAGGCCCTGGGGCCATGTTTTTGGCCCGTTTGGTTGCCCACGATTTGGACTGGCTCGCACGCGCACAAACCTTAAAACAGTGCTCAGTCTGGCCCGAGAGGAACGCTCGATTCGGCCGTTCCCACTGAGCCACCCTCCAGTGCTCTGTTACTCGTGCAGGGAAGGGGAACACGGAGCCGAGCTTGTGCAACCTCGAAGATGGCGCGAGCTCGCGCGCGCAGGGGAAAAAGCGGTGGGACAAATTTCGGTCACCGCCCGAAAATTTCGCTCGCCTATTTCACCCCCTCTGCCTCACCGCGGTACTCCCGCCACCATTTGCCCCCTTCGAGCTCCCTGTTTTGCAGGTTTTCACAGCCGAGCGGCGGCAACTCCCCCGGCGGCTCGTCCAGGGCTTCGTCCTCGTCTCCGACATGTCCTCCCACGACTCCTCCTCGTCCGTTCCTTCACCGGCTGTTAACAACTTCAGTGTAAGTCCTCCATTTCTACCCTAGATCTGAGTATAGCTTAGTAGTATGTGCTAGTACTTGGTAGATCTGAGTAGTATATGTGCTAGTACTTGGTAGATCTGAGTAGTATATGGTAGTATGTAGTAGATCTTTGCTTCATTGATCATATAGTTCATGTTTACCTCTTGTAGTTCATCTGTGTTCTTCTTCTGTACTAGGACACCGATCTTTCCGCCACCTCTGTGCTGCCATTGTCCGCGAAGCCTTTGCGGCACATTTCGGCGCCTAATCTTCCCGCCGCACCGCAAAGGGCAAAGGGGGATCCTGACCGTGCAGAGTAAGAACGTGCCTATGGTGTGGCCGGCCGCATTGTCCACCTTCGTGCTCACTAGGATGGCTGAGCTCGTCAAGGATGGCCTCGATCTAGACAGGGGCATCAGAGACAAGAGCTTGGATATCATTTGCATAGATGTTCTCCTTTTTTGCGGCGCCATGGTTACCACCACCCAGATGTACAATCATCCCAGGAAGTGGAGAACCAGGTGGACATATCTCCGCAAGCTGGCACAAACTGAAGGAGTTGAATGGCGTGAGGACTCTAGCAGTATGTACATGGACGACACATCATTACTCAAGCATGTCGCTGTAAGTTGGCAGTAGTGATGCTTCAGTTCGTCCTAGCTCTGTGCTTGACGTGCCCTCTGATTACAGTTCCACCATTGCAGGCTAACCCCAAGGACGCCTGCTTCATCAACACGTACGCCGATCAAGAACTATGACCCGATGAAGATCATCTTCGGCAGACCGCGTGCGCAGAATCCTCTTGCGGTAAACACGCTACACCTTGCTCTTAGCTACCTCATGGATCATGAAGAGGAGCGTGCCGCCTATCTCGCCGGGTCAGAGGTAGAGAGGAACAAGTGGTACTACACCTACTATCGTAGCCTCTTCCAGGTGATGGAGTGCTGATGTTGTTGCTGCTGATGATGTTGTTGCTCATGTGCTTATTGTTATGCCCTTTATTACCTCCACTATGTAGAACATCCTAAAAACTTAGGCGAGGCGGTTTACTAAACACTTATGATGATAAACTTGTGATGCGAGACGGTATACTAACCCCTCTTCGGATGATGAGGTGCATCACCAGCACTTGTTATGCTGAATTTGTGATGCACCATCTATTTTGCTGACTAGCAAGGGCATATTTAGTTCAAGCCTGTTTACCTTAACATTGTTGGGTATGTTGGTATGTTCACCACTCCGGCAACAAGGTAACCACATCCGGGTAGTTGCATGTAACCAAACACCATGAAATTAGCTCTGTGACACAACTCAGACAACCAAACAACGCGTGCTACCCTTTTTTGCACCCAGCCGAACGGCCTGGTCAGGACATTGTTGGCAACCAAACGGGCTGAAAATGTTGGCACATACCGCGTTTCAGCTGAGCCAGGCCCAACTGAGCCACAGAGACGGGAGGCCCAAAATTGGTGCGAGTAACCAAACACCCTTAGATGTTAATGAGATTTCTCAAAAAAAAAAAGTTAATGAGAGAGAAGACAAATGACACCCTGAGTTTTAACGAGCTTGTTTTTTTAAAAAAAATAGAAAGCGACATTTTTATGTTTCAAAAAATTCGAAAACAAATTTCTAGTTGTAGATAATGTCAAGATATACCCCTTTGCAAGCTCTTAGGCCCCGCTTGGATACCCAGTATTTGGGCCAGAAATGGTCAGGAATTTTTTACAGACCTAAAATGCTCCGCAAATTAACACTGCGCGCCGTCCGTATTTCACGGACCGGAAAACAAAACTGCAATCCAAGCGAGCCCTAATTGGAAGTCATTCTTCGTTTGATGGGGTGTTAAATGGAGCTCTTTCTTTTGTTTTAGGGGAAAATGGAGCTCTTTCGTTTTTTTAGGCAAATGGAGCTCTTTCGTAGAGTAGTACCTCTTCACTGTTGCCCGGCCCAAACAAACTTAAAATAGACGAAAACGCAGGGCCCAAACAGGCAAAGATAGCGATTGATTGGATCATTGGATATTCGGATCAGATTTGAGGATAAGAATGTTGGAATTGCGAAGCGCTTCAAGCTTCCGTAATTCGAGACCAAACCAGTCTTCTACCCAGCAGCAGCCGACGCTGCTGATGCCCGAGCCCCACCAAATCCACCAACCCCCGCCGTCGCCGCCGAAAACTGATCCAAGCCCCGTCGCCTCCACGGCGGCAAATGCCCAGCGAAATCCGGTACCATTCCTCGCCGCTCTCTCTGCTGCAGGAACTAGACAAGTTCTTCGCTTGATTCCTGGGTTGTCTTTCCCCTTGCTGTTGAGGTCGCGTTGCCGTTGCCGGAGATCGCGGTGCCGCCGGTGCAGCCGACGATGATCATAAAGGGGATGCTGGGACGGTACGAGCGGTGGAACCCCGTGCACCCGACGGTGGGCGCCTTCTGGGGCGTCGGGCTGGGGCTCGGCTGCGGGGTCGGGTGGGGCCCGGGGTTCGGGCCCGAGGTCATCGGCTACGTCGGCGCCGGATGCGGCGTGGGCTTCAGCGTCGGCGTCACGCTCGCCGGCGTCGGCGTCGGCCTGCCACAGCACGGCATCATCAAGAATCACTACCACGGCGGTACGCTCTTCTGCTTAATTATGACTAGTTGAATTTGGCGTGCGTCACGCCACGCACTTGATGAGATTTTATGTGCATTTTTTTTACTCGGGCAAATGGTTGCCAAATTGGAATGTTTAAACATATTTTTATTTTGTTGTGAATAGGTAGCATTTTTTTTTGAGCATTTGTGATATATTTTGTGGAATATTGAAATATTTAGTACTTTGAAATTTTCAAACATGTTTGTAATTGGACGTCAAAACTTAATTGAAATTAGGAAAATGCATTTGAATTTGGTTCCACAATTAGAGGAAGTTTGTTCGTGTGGTGTGTAAATATTGGTCAAATTGTAATGTTTAAATATGTGTGTATTTTGCTATATGTGGGTACTGTTTTTTTTTTTAGCATGTCTGATATATTTTGCAAAATAGCTGAATATTCGGCTAAACGTTAGCCAAATTGAAATGTGCAAGCATGTTTTTTTTGGTGAATAGGTAGTTTGCAATTTTTTATAAATTTGTAAAATAACTCTATAATCAGAGAATTTGTAGTTTGTTGGCATTTTTAAAATTTAATTCCATAATTAGATGAAGTCCACTTATATTGTGTACAAATATTAGAGATTTTGAATTGTTTTCTTTTCTTATCAATTCTAATTGTTCAGATTTGTTTGTATTTTGGCATTGGAAAGTTTTTTTTTAAGTTCGAATTGTTTAGTTTTGTTTTGTATTTTGGAATTAATAAGTACCATTTTCTTTGTGAGCATGCACATATATTTTGTAGTACCTCTAATAATCTAGCAATTTGAAATATCTAAATATACTTCTATTTTCGAAATAATATTTAATTTAAATACATAGTTAGTGCTAATGCATTTTTTTTTGGATTCGAGTCGACAATTCGGGAAAATTCATTTATATTGCATCTAAATGTTGGCTCTTTTTAATTGTTTAAATATGTTTTTGTGTTTTGCTATACATAGTTAGCGTTGTTTTTTTTGAGCATTTGTTATATAGTTTAGAGAATACGCAAATATTTAGCAAATTCAAGTACTTAAATATGTTTGTATGTTCACATGAATTCTTAACTGTAATTAGAGGAATTGTATCTGAGTTATATCCAAATGTTGAGCAAATTTTTTTTTTTGAAATGTTACGATAAATTCGAATACTTTGCAAATTTTAATGTTCGATTATGTTTGTACGTTGATATAAATATTTAATTTAGCTTCGTAATCAGAAGAGGCGTATTATATGAGGATTCAGTAAAGTTAATATAATTTGAGGAATTGCATCTGAATTTCATATTTAGAGGAAGTTAATCAATTTGTTGTGCCAATATTTCGCTTAGTTGAGATGTTCAATTAGAGTCTATAATCAGAGGGAATATGTAGTGCGACCATTTGTTAAATTCAACTGTACATAATTATGGGGAGTGCATTTGATTTTTCTTCAAATATTCACCAATTAAATATGTTCCAACATTTTTTTCCCTGCAAATAGTTGGCATTTTTTGTGAGAATGTTGATATATTTTAGTGTATTTCCAATTTGTAACCAATTTTGAATGTTAAACAAATATTATTTTGAAATGTATGTCCATAGTGGGTGGAAATGCACATTTATTCATTTGGATTCCATAGCTAGAGATTTTTTTAAAAATTCAACTTCATATAATTGGAGCAAGTGTATGTAGAATTTTTCTAATTTCTTACCAAATTGAAATGTGTAAATATGTTTTCATTTTGGTATAATCTGTTAGCATTTTTTTGTGTGATGCTTATGAGCAAATAGATTTTAAAAGCTGTACAATTTAGAATATAATCAAATTTGAATTCTTTTATTGTTTACCAAACGATTAGGTTTGAAAGTCATTTAAATTTGTTGAACATTCAAATTTGTAATTTTAGTTGGGATGCTCAAACATGAGTGTTTTTTCACAAAATTATCCTAATTACCCTATATGAATTAGTGAAACTTTTTTTCGCCATAAATAGTAAACATTTTCTTTCCCTAGCATTCTGATATGGTTTTTATTATCTTGTCGATAGGTATTTTTAGAATTTCTCCTGTTTTCTGTTTCTGTTTTTTTAGGGCAAAAATTGGCTTGAACGGCTACAAAATGTTCCGATTTGTTAATTTTTTCGAAAATCTGAAATATGTAAATGTCAAATGTGAGTTCAAATAGTCGAATAGATGTTTAAAATTGTACAATTTGGAATTTATTAAAATTTGTTTTTTTAGTGTTTACCAAATGATGAGGTCTGGTAGTCATATAGAAGTTTGAGATATACAAATTTGTAATTTGAGTTCGAATGCTTCAATATGTTTTTTTCCCATGAAAATATCCAAATGTAGGCTAATTTGAATTAGTCAAATTGATTTTTTTCCAAAATGTAGTTTACATTTTGTTTTCCTAGCATTTTGATATGTTTTTAATATTTTGTCAATGGGTATTTGTATTGTGTAATTTCTTTGAAATTGTAATATTTTTTATTTCCTGGATTTCGTGTGAAGCAGTAGGGCCCACGTGTGGAGCAGTAGGGCCCACCTGTTTTTTTTTGCATTTTCTGAATTATTCTGCGAAAAAGAGAAAACTGACAGCCTGGCCCCACGCTGACGTCGCAATGACGTCAGCAGTGGCCAGGGCTGCCACTGCCGCGGCGGCGGCAACCACGGCACCGCCGCGTCCGAGCGAGCCGGGAAGCGAGGCTGGGCGCATCGGGCGTGGCTCGGTGCGGGCGACCCGCAGGTGGCGGCGCGGCCGCACTTTCGTGGCCGGAGCGTCGCCGGCGATGTCGAAACGCGGCGGCGGACAAAAGTCACGTCGGCGACGATTCCGCCGAGCGTGCGTGCTCGCAGCCGCCGATCTGCGGCGAGGACAGAGAGGGGTCGACGACGAAGCCTCGTTCGTCGGTGGATCCGTCGGGGAAGGCGCGGAGTGGCGCCTGCGCGCGTCAGCGGCGGCGCGGCGACCGCCGGCTCGCGCGGGAAGAGAAGGAGAGGAGAGGGATTGTGCGGATGCTTTTCCAGAAAGACCCCTGACGTTTCCTGAAATTACACGTTGGTCCTTTGTAGCGGAAAGTTGTGGGTTGCGGAGCTATTTCTCGGCAGCGAGGGGCGTTTCCGTGAAATGGCGCGCGGTTGTGTGGCTGACATGTGGGGCCCACACAGGCACTGTTCAACACTGTAGAAGTGAACAGTAATTACTGTTGCTCAGAGCAGTAGCACGAGCGCCGATCCGGCCAGCTTTTATATAGTTAGTAATGGGTGGGAATTGCAATTGGTGTTGTACTGCGTTACCCCGTGAACAAATGAACAAATGTGCCAACTTGTAGCTATTAGTCTTAGAATCTGTATACTCAGTAGCTTGCACACGTGATTGCAAATTTGCAACTTGTATGTTTGATCTCTAATTCAACAACGCCTTCAGCTCTGTTGTTTTTTTTGAATTTTTTCAGCTTTGTTGTTACATTGTAGGGTTCTGTTCATCACGAATACTTGGCGGTCTATTTGACAGCTCCTCTTGAATTTACATTGCAGAAAACACAAATCCATGCTTACTTATCTTATCAGTTATTAACACTAAAGATACACTTTTATGGCGCTTTGAATAACATACTTGCTCCTAATGTGTAGGCTTTGCAAACAATGTCCCATTTGAATCAGCAAGGTTTTACGCCATGACCATCCTAAGGGGCATGTTATGGGATGCCATGAGCTATGTGAGCCACGTCGCAGCTACGAGGAAAGAATCTCGGCAGAAGCTTCTGAAATTTCAGGAGAACCCGCCGGTTTCAGGAGGATTTGATCTGCCCAAGCTGGGTAAAGACATGTCGAGTAGCTTCAGATCAACGATGCATTGCATCAGGGCCTTCACAAATCATTGGCCTCCATAGCAGCAAGTAAGCAACTCAAAGATTGATGCTCTGGAAGCAAGCTTAGCTCAGTTGGTGGGTCTTGCGTGAGGGCAGGACGCCCTCACGAGATTGAATCCAGGGTGCACCTATCAATGGGTGAAAATGGGTAATCAGGTGCGGGTGCAAACTATGCCGGGGTTACTGTCACTCGTTTTTCAAAGAAAAATCTGATATGCATACTTTATGAGGTAGAACCCACATGGTACAACGTAAGCTTAGATGCAGATGTCTACTCTAGTAGTTTGGGCATGGGTGAGTTTAAAGATTCCTGGTTTATGAAGGGAAACTATTCCAGCGGAACATGGTAGCATTTGCTATTGATTCTGTGTAAAAATATCATGAAAGAAATCTGTAAATATAATGATTCTGTCTACGCAATCTTGCATTACGAAATAAAACTCCATTGATATTCTACATGTATGTCTTTCTGGCTGAGTTTTACAGTTGGGCTCTTGGCAACCACATGCTACATGAGTTTTTTTTTTGCGATAATTAGGTGGGTTATTTTGTTCTAGGTTTTTAGGAATTGAATAAGGTCTTAAAAATGATGAAGATGAGTGAAGTTAATTTGTGCATGAAGCTGTATGACATAGGGAGGTTCAAAACATGATCAGGTGTGCCGCATGCTGTGCGAACCTGGCCAGAACTTTCCTTGTTCAAGGAATTGTTTTTCTTCAACGTATTAAACTAACCCGTGATGCCAGAAATCCATTTGATTGGAATGGAATTTTGTAAAATGGAATTATATATTGCTACCCCGATGGGCTATACCACCATGAGATCTACTGTCAGTTTGTGATTTGAGTTTCACATATTTTCACTATTATGATTGTAGCACGTCCTCGTTGACCACTACCTTAACTAAGTCATTTTGCAATGCCGCTTTTATAAGAAGGTCAATGTAGGTAGTTTAGGTTCAACTATCATTTGATAATTAATTAGTTTTCATGACTAACATGCACCTAAATGGTCTAATGTGAGCTAAATATGAACTGGTTTATCACGGTTCTTGTAGTGATAGACAATGTGTAGACATAAAATATGTGAATCTCAACCTTGGATCTAAAAAATACTTGCATATTACTCACCAGAGTAAAGGATCCGCACTCTATATGTCTTTGCAAATACTTGCATATTACTCAAAGGAATAATACAACAAAAAATAATTATGATGCGGGTAAGCCCGCAATAGAAATGCTGGCATGTAACAAAATAAAAAAAATAAAACAGTGTATCTTGGGCCCCTGACTTCTTAAAGCGGATATTGTCTTCAACTACTCATAACACATATTTTTTCTGAGATAATACATGTACGTTATTAATAGGGAAATAATACAACATCTTTAGCCCTTGAATTAAAGTAATTTGACCGTTCCCACTTGTTTTTAGTTGTGCTAGTGCGCAAAAACTGTATGCAATATAACCAACATATGTCATCATTTTTCTTGACTTTTAATAAATTAAATTATGTACCTGCCAAACTCACAAAATGCTTTAAGAAATATCACAGAGCGAAAACCTAGAAAACATTCAACAAAAAGCAAAATTTCTAAGACATCACCAACATAATACATAATAGGGGAACAGAAAAATGAATTTAAAGTAGTGTACACACATGTGAATGCTGATTTTTTTAAACATATTATATTATGAAAGAAAGAGAGTATTACCTTTTTTTTTGAGAAAAAAAAGAGAGAGTATTACGTGGTCTGAGGCCTTTGTTGGGGCCCAGGGCGAGCACCCTGCTGTCATAGAGAGCCGGCCTTGGTAATGAGCCCTAGGTGCCGAACCACTCCGCTAAGTTTCACGTTGTTACCGAACCAAACACACTTCAAGGAAACCGCTGACAGCCTGACATGGTAGCATAGGTTGGTGATATGAAGTTGGTCAACATTGGCTTTGATATGGTCAAAATCATTTTGAGTGTGTACAAAAGTACCGTGTATTAAATATTAGGCCGCGCTTGGATCGATGTATGTCGGCCAGAAACAGCGAGGAAAAAAATCTACGGAGTTGCCAACATCCGTAAAATTTACACTACTTCCGTTCTTCTGGAGCGGAAAAACAAACTATGAACCCATCGGGGCCTTAAGAGTTGAAGGGCCGCGCGCGCCATTCTAGAGTCGAGGGGCCAAATGCACAAACCAATAGTTCGATGACAAAAAAAAATGAAGTTTTCATATTAATATGTACAGAGCATAAATGTAAGCAACGGGCTTGATATTCCATATAACAGAGGATTAACAACGTACATAATGTACTCTCTGTGCGTAGCTTAGCTAGTGTCGCTTGGTGTTGGCATATGCAGCGGAAGCAAGCGGACATGAAGAAGGCGACGGGGCCACGGGGGCAAGACAACCACCTGCACCATGCATGCACCACTTGTTCTTAGCCACTGGCGTTAACTCGCATGCATGCGACGTCCGACGCTGCGGCGCGGCAGAAGCTGAGAGCATCTCTTGGATGGATTGCTGCCGCGACAACACGAAGATCGAAATCCGAATCCCCTGCCGCGCGCCCGGTCTCGCTCAATCTCACTACACAAGATATTTTTTCTCGGTCTGTTTAGAATAGACATGATCTGTATATTCCGTGAAGCATCGACCTTTGCATGCTATGATGATTGCTGTGTTGGTTCAAATTGTATTTTGAAGTTTGCCAGGTTTAATATACTGACTAGCTTCATCGGGCTTCACCATTACTGTGGAAAGCTAGGTTATATACTGCTCAGACCTATTTGGACTGAACCTTGCTGATATTCTGTTTCAGTAGCCGAGCAAACTGCTCTCCTCTCTTATCCTCTTCTACAGTATCTAGGAGAGGCGACCGGAGGGCGACCGAGTTTTCCGCCGGTGATTCCGCCGCCCTCCTCTTCTTCGGCGGCCTCGGTGCCGTTGGAGAGGGGAGGGGGGCTGAATCGCCGGCCGGATCCGTGTACAGCTAGCCTGGGGTTGCTAGTTTGTTTAGGTCTTCGTGGTGGAGTGCGACTGATGCCAACGCCACCGTTGCGAATAATATGCTCCGGATCTCTGTCTCGTTGCCGCCGTGCGGCGATGGCAAGGAGCTGCGGTGCTAGGCTGTCTGGGCGAGGTCGTTGGCGCGGCGGCGACCTTGCTGTGGACTTTTGTTTCTCCTTCTCGTCCGCGTCTCGGCGCCGTCGTCTCCAGCGTCGTCGGGAAGAAGGGGGAGGTTGTGCAGGAGCTTCGGCTGCTGGTCTGCTGCGGCTGGCGGTGGGCTGGAGGATGCTGTGGTCCGTGCTGGGGGTGTGGTCCGTCGGTGGCGGATCTGGTGCTGCTCCTCGCTGCCGGCGACGGGAGGGGCTGGATCTGGAGGTTGAAGGTGAGCTCGGGGCAGGTCCCCGACCCGCGTGCCACAGCGATATGTGGGCACCTTGGGTGCTTCTTCTCGGGGTTCACAAAGCCAGATGGCGATGGAGCTTCTTCAACCTCGGGTGTGGCGGTATTCGTCTCTTGTTCTCGCGGTGCTTCGGCGTCGGAGACGAGCGGCGGATTCGTGCTGGTGGTGCAGAGTTCCCCAAGGGCTTCTTTGTATTTTTGTTTTTCTTCAGGGGTCTGTCTGCATTTTGTACGGGTCTACGTGTCCATCTGGACCGTGTCTGTTCTTTGTTTACGTATTCTGTACTCCATTTGCCCTGGGCTTAATATATACGTAAATTATCAAAAAAAAAAAGAAGACCTATTTGGACTGAAGCTCCTGTGCATCGAATTGAATCCTGTGCTTGTTCTGAATCCAAAATATAAACCGACAAGGTTCTTACAACTGGCGCTGTACCGGACCACCGTTTAAAGGATGAAAAGGCAACCATGCTTGTAAACATATGCATATGCATGCATGGCATCTCACTTCGTCAGTACAAAATTCATCGTGAAAATTTAAGAGAGGAGAGCATGTACATGCAAGCCCTTTGATCTGGTCCACGATGCACAGCGAATCCTACTTACTGCCATCTACTCGGAGACAAAGCCTGGTCCAGAAATTAATTCAGCTCGATTGTTAATACTGCAACTAAAGGCTGTGTGCGCGGTCGTTAGAGAGCGAGAGACTTGCTGCAGAAAAAACATTCACACGAAAAGTTCAAAATTGTGTCTCCTTTTCGCATGGTTTCATTAGAAAGAGAGGGCGTATTTGGTTCGAAGGAATTGAAAAACATGGCGTGACATGTGAAATCCTACAAAAATTGAAAAATATAGGAATCGATAAGACTTGGCTGGTCTCGAGCGTATCATGTTTGATTCTACTATATCAATATAAAAATTAAAATATTTTCTTAGTTTCAAAAAAATTAACTGATATGGTTGTACCACAAGAAAAACACATGAATTTTCTGTAGTGATTGTACACGTCGTTGTCCAAAACATGCAGGAAATTTTCCAACGGATCTAGGGCTTATTATGTTCGAAGGATATTTTGAAGATTCCAATCCTTACGATCATGCATTTCCTACGTGGGTTCTTTTATTTGTGGTTGCAATCCATATAAAATTTACCAAACGATTCATTGGCAGTAGAATTTACAAAAAAGTTAACATTCATTCAAATTCATATATTTTCTTTCTTATGACACAATCAAACGAAACAAAATCTTGCACGATTTAAGTGGACGTCACTTTGCAATTCTTCATTTTGCATACTACTTTTTCAGAATCCTGCTAATCAAAAGGAAAACCACAATGGATCGTAATCCTACAAGATTCTCTTTATACAAAAGATGTCCTCAAAATATAAGCCATATTCTGAGTGAGCATAATTATTAAGTAGCTTATGAAACCAAAAGAAAGATGAAATGGAGACGATGGAGTACTCTACGTAATACATTGGAAACGATGGTGAAATGTGTTAAGTGTTGGCGTTATGCTGTGCGGGGCCATATTGCATAAATGCACGTACGGAACTTCAAAGTACAAGATTTTACCGGGAGGGCTCTTGCATATCTAGGTCTTTTCTTTTGGTGTCTAGTGTTTACCTTTTTATTCCATCTCGTAATGATGTGCATGTGTTCTTCCGTGGTGACGAACTTACGTGCATGTAGGTGAGGTCTAGGGTAAGGTAACTTAGGTACCTGTGTGTTGCATCAGGGCACTTTGAGCAGCTAGGGTTTGAGCTATATATATACCTGTGAAGTGGCTAGCTACTGTCTCTGAAGTGAGCTCGGAGTAGCTAGCTATCTGCAAGTAGTACTACTTATGTAGTACGAGTGTGTCATAAGAGGATCGAGGAGCTAGCTTCTTCTCTCTTCTCTGCTCACTGATAAACCATGCTAGATCCCCATCCCATGAGACCATCACCTTCCAATCAACTCCTCCCTTCACCGAGACACCGACCACCGCATTGTCGAGACCCTGTGCACTCATACTGGTGACATTTTGAAGTCAGATGTGTGAAGGTAGCCCGCAAGGTGGAGGATATGCCTGGCTCCCTGTATGCCACTCGCATGGCTGCCAACCAGAGATGTGTCGTTGGCAGCTGCGGCTGGCGTGCGAGGTGCCAAGCATGGCCTCTCTCTCTCTCTCGATTTCGAAATGTTTCATGCTGCAAATATTTCATTCATTTTAGGCGGATTAACATATCCGAGCCCCCTACTTCTCTCTCTCACTACCCCAAACAGAAATATTCCTGACGGCCGCGAACCGTCAGGAATAGCTCCAAAACCGTCAGGAAAATGTATTCGTGACGGTGCCCGTCAGGAATGAGCCGTCGGGAACAGACTGTCAGGAAAGATGTTGATTCCTGACGGGAGGCGGTCACGAAAACCTTTCCTAACGGGGTTTCCTGACGAACCGGGCGAGCCACAGAAAAACATAAAGCTGACGGGTTGACCGTCAGGAAATGTCGTCAAGAGGCTGGGCCGTCAGGAACAAGCAGCAACCCTGACGGTACATGATGTTCTGTGGGCTGTCATCGTGGCCGTCAGGAGCACATGATATCCGTCAGGAATGTTTGCTGAGGCATTCAGGTATTTCCAAATACGGTAGAAAATCAATTTAAATATATATGAAAATCGACAGAAATATTTTTATTTTGCCTTTAGCAACAGATCACACACTTCTCATTCAGAAACCACAATCAATATAAAATTAATCTTTAGCAAAAGATCACAAATAATCCATAGCAATCAATATTTTGACAACAGAAGTAGTACATTCACTGTAGCAACACTCAGGTTCACAAGTATGGACAAAAGAAAGGCAAACTACAACATGCTAGCTACATATATAAGCAACTCTTCTGCTTATTGTTTTCCAAACATGGGCGATCGATCATCCTGTGCTCGGGTAGCAACATGATGGCCTGATAGGAGAGAACCACTTTGGCTCTTCAACATATGTCGTCAATGGAGTAGTAGAAGCATGCTCTTGGGCTGGGTAAGTTCCATTCCCCTACAAGAAAATGGTACGGGTATGAAGTACTTGCATTGGTCAAACAAACTTCAACCAACTATCAGTCAAGTTTGCGGAATTTAAATATAGTACAACAAATCATGCATAAAAAATATTACAGTACTACTAACCATTCTAACTGAAAATTAAACCTACATTTGGCTGCTCTCTGATTTCAAAGTAGCATGATTCATTTCATTTCTAAATTGTACACTTTAGTCACAAAGCTCTCATCATTTCAGTTCAAATGATATTCAATCTGTAATGACCACACAGATATGCTATGTCTACAAGTAAACATGTCATATATGACGTACATACCAGATCAAGGGCATACCAGAATCTGTGAATATAGGAATCAGTGGTAATAGCACTACATACCAGACCACTCATCCGAATCAAGTTGATATACAAAACAAATCAGTCGATATTGCACCTGTCAATGGAGAGGGAAGTGAATTATTTAATACGCACAATCATATTGTACGTCGCCAATTTGCTACTTAGTTTGCACTGGGATGATAAGTATATCATATGGATCTAAAAGCGAAGGATGGCAAGATCACATTATTAACAAGGTGCAGGACGGTTCTGGACTGAACTAAGTAGATACTTTTTATTGTCACGAGATGCTCCACACACGGCTAAATGACAGAGAACATAACTAACACACTAGTAGGATCTTATGTGCACGACCAAAATGAGTTCAAAGAAGTTACTTGGTAATTCCCTACATGACAGAGTACTAAAACATCAAAGAGGTTACATGGTAATTCCTTTTCTGAATTGCTTCCTTGAACAGTAGAGCAGCCTGACTGAATTCAGTACTAAAACATGAAAGAGGAAAAGTGTATGAGGATAAAACATATTAAGCAAGTCATTGTATTGGCAAAAGTAAATAATGGAATAGTTCTCCCCCACTGAGCAAGATTTCCGTTGAAACCTTCATATATAGGCTTGCTCTGCTCCGCCTCGGTTGAAATTTGACCTTCTCGGGCTGATGCAGGGCTAGCAAATGAAACAACAGATACAATCAGCTAATCTGGTGCCTAACTAGTATTAATATCTACCTCCACAGTTAGGATCAATATTATTTCCACATGTGCGACATTACTAGTCGAGAGATGCATAAAGGCAGAAGATTAGATTCAGCAAGACATTAGCCTTAAAACTCAAACAAGATCGGAAAAGGAGAGGTGACTGAATGGTGATACAGGGTAGGATAGGAGAAGGAAAACTAACCTGAACGTCCAAGCCAGCGACGCGGAGGTGGTTGAGGATGCGCTCGAGCGGGTCGACGAGCTTCCCCCACGCCCTTCTCGAGTGCATGGAGCCATGGGCGGACGTAGCGTCCCGGCAGCCCGGGCGCGGTGCCCGGGCTTCGCTGGCGTTTTGCTTCCTAGGTGAGAGGTTTTCTATCGATCAAATCCCATCTGATCAGGGCAAAACGATCGGCTAACTGGCTTGGTGGGTATAGTTCGGCTGTACATCTCTGCCTCGTCCTGGTAACAGAGGCAGCCAAGGGGAAAATCCACTAGCTCTACTAGCGAATCGATCCATTGTTTCGTTTCTGGTACCCTAACCCAGCGCATAGGCCACCAGAGTAAGTTGTTTTAGGTCCGTCACACCTAACTAAAACTGCTTGATTTTATCCTCTCTAACTCACACATCCATATTTTGATTTCGATTTGAAATAAAATCTAAACGACATATATGTGCATCGACGAGTAGGTTCCATTCACGTGATCGTTTTTGAATTTCGTTGACCGTAGTTTCTTAATTTAGCACCGGAGTTCGCACCATTTTTAGATATATTTTATCAAATTCATCGCACTAGGTCGACCGTTTGGAATTTTCTTTGATGAGTAGATCAATCTCGCCGTTTTACACTGCTTTTATGTTGTAACCTTTTCGTTTCGTCGTTCTTCTTAATTTTTAAGTATCTAATTTTAGCAAACATGAGCATTTTAATGTGTTGTGAACTTGTTAATACTGGAATGTATTGTTTCGGCAACTCCAACACGTCCACCCATTCTGTTCGTTTCTATCTGTTTGGGTCGGCGCGACCAAAATCAGGGCCTCGCGAGGGCGCATTTTGGACTTGTCCACGCTGACCCAATTTCATAACAGATTTGAGTTGAGCCGGACAGGAGACGGATCGACCGCGCATCCGTTCGTGTCCTTGTGAAAAACAACCTACCACTTCCTGGCCTGCCGCTGCCGCGGTAGGAGCAAGAGCAGCCACTAATTTCATGGCCGTGTGCCGCCGGCCCATCTCCGTGTCGGGCCGCCGTACATCGTCATCCCGACAGCGATGACAACGAGTAAATGGTGTACTTTTTGTTCCGTTTGGGTCAACGTGTTGGACTTAGCCTGAGCGTGTAGTGTATCATATTCATATTTTGACGCTAAAATTATTTTGGACACAATATTTACTCCATATTTTCTACACTTGTCCGGAAAAAAAATAGTTGCATTGTAGCGCGCCCAGGTTTCACAAATTCCTGGGTCCGCCACTGCCTGGAGCTCGCCCTCCTGCAGTCAAACCGACGAGTCAAGTCAAATCCAGACAAAGACCGTTCCGACGAGCTCGCCCTCCTGCCCGACCGCGACGGGACAGGAGAAGTTGCCTAGGATCGTACAGATCTACAGGGAGCCCTAGAGGATGCGGCCGCACGAGCTTCGCCGGGGATCGATGGCGCGGCGTCCGTCCGGAGACGATGGAGGGAAGGAAGCGGTGGATGAGAGAAGAGGCGCCGGAGGTGGGAAGGATGCAGCGGTTGGCTGCACGAGGGCTAGGCGGCGCGGCGGCAAGCCGGGCGAGAGCTGGCGGCGGCGCAGTTCGCCATGGTGCGCGGGGGCGGCGCGGTTAGTGGGGGGATCGAGGAGTTGCGGGCAAAAGACTTAGGGCATCTCCAGCCGTCCCCCAAAGCCCCCAGGAGGCCTTTTTAGCGCCGGCGCTAACGAAAATCCACCAGTCGCCCCCTTAGAAGTCGATTTAGAGCCGGTTAGCGCCGGCGAACCCAGCCCAAACCCAGCCTGCTGGGTTCGGCCTGGGAGGGCAAAAGGCGTCCGCGGGCCAGGCTTGTCGGCGAGGGAAGGCGATTTCCCTCCATAATTTGGCCCTCCCTCCATAATTTGGCCCCTTCCCTCCATTTCTCCTCCACATATATACCTCTCCCCGCCCCGATCCCGTCATTTTCCCACAGATCTCGCCGCCATGGCTCCCGCCCGATTCACAGGACCCCGCGCCGTCGCCGTCCCCGCGCCCTCCGCTACCGCCATGATCGGCAAGAAGCCGCGGAAGCCGAGAGCGCCGAGGGAGAAGCCGGCGGGCATGAGCAATGCCCAGTGGATCGCCGAGAAAGCGCGCCTGGAGGCGGCGAAGCTCCAGCGACGAACGAGGGAGAAGGCGCAGCGGCAGAGGGAGCTGGCCGCGCACCTGGCGGAGGCCGATGATGATCCCCATGGTGGTTTCAACCCTAATGTCACCCTCCCCCACCATCCGCCGATGATGTACGTCAGCGGCTCACCGAGCTACGCAACTTCGCCGTCGCTCCGCCGTGCCCTCCCCTTCGCCGCGCCGTCCCTGCTAGGCGGGATGCCCCAAGACAGCGCCTTCATGGAGGAGATCATCACCATCGGCTCGGTGGCGGCGGCGGCATGCCCGAGCTTCCTCTCGCAGGGCGGTGTGGATTTCTTCTCGCAGGGTGGCGGGGATTCCGGAAAAGGTGCGTCTGGCGTCGGCGTCGGCACGGAGGAGGCGGATGCGGAGGCGGAAGAAGAGGACGAGACGGCGCCTGCAGCGGCGGAGGGAGCAGAAGGCCCAACCAAGGATGGCGACACGGGCGGCCGCGACCCAGGAAGGGGTCTAAGGCGGCACCGAAGCCGCCGGCCGAGCCGCGCATCAAGTGGACGTGCAGGGAGGATATCCTCCTCGCCGAGTCATGGAAGGTGGTCAGTTGCGATCCGATCATCGGCACGAACCAGGCCCTGGACAACTACTGGAAGCGCATCAAGACGGAGTACGACGAGCGCCGGATGATCGACCCCGACTACACGTCGTGCGTCACAGAGTGCGGCCAGAAGGCCATGGCCAACCATTGGCAGAACATCCAGGCCGCCTGCAACAAGTGGCACGGCATACAGGAGGAGGTCACGCACAGGCCGAAGAGCGGCGCCAACCGGGAGATGGATGTGAGAATTTCCGCCATGATTCCTTTCTTTGCGCCGCCATATAGCTCATTGGTGCCGGTCCCATCGCCATGTAGATCGCCCGGATGTTCGAGGCGTACAAGGAGGACGAGAAGACCGACTTCAAGTGGCTCCACGTCTTCGTCACCATCGAGGGGTGCGAGAAGTGGGCGGAAACATGCGAGGGGTGCGAGAAGTACGCTCGGCAAGGGCAAGAAGTACGTCCCGGACGTGGCGGCTGCTGGTGCGTCTGATGGCCGTCCACCGATGGGCCACAAGATAGCCAAGGCGGCGAGGGACGCCGCGCCGGCAGCGGCAAAGCTCCAGGCGTCCATCGAGACCTGCATCGCCGACGCCCAGGTCAACGCCGACAAGAGGGAGGAGGTCGCCGCGAAGAGGTGGTCGGCGCTCATGGCCAACTCCAAGGTCAAGATCGAGCTCCTCAGGACCGGCACCGTGGCGAAGAAGAGGAACCACGACCTCGCCTTCCTCACGGGGGCCGACCCGGACGTGATGGACCCCGAGTTGAGGACATGGTACATGGCGCAACGCCGTCTCATCCTCAGCGACATCAGCCCGGCTCCCGCCCCGACCCCGACGGACACGAGCTACGCCACCCCGACGGACACTACCGACGACACCCCGTCGGACGTGACCTACGGCAGTCCGACGAGCTCGGCCAGTCCAGCCGAGACGCCGCCCGCCCAGCCTACGTCCACGACGCCGACCACGCCCATCAACCTAGACGCCGAGACTGCAGCGACGGCCATCGACCTGGAGGATGCCGCGCCCGTCGTCGACCTCGAGGCCGCCGCGACTGCCACTCCGACCACCACGCCTATTGTCGACGTCGATTCTGACGCCGCGGCATCGCCGGCCTCTATCTGATATGTGCATCAGCAGAATGCCGAATGTGGCAGTGGATCGCCCGACTGTGGCTTGATCGAGACTATTTGATCGCCCAACTGTGGCGTTATTTTGTAATATGATTACCCAAACTATGGCTGCTGTGATCGCCAAACTTGGGCTATTTTTTGGGGGCGGGAAGAAGAAAGTTCAAATTTATAGGCCATGTGTTTTCCTAGGCCGCCGAACGGCTGGTGAGTTCGCCCCCCCAGGTTTTGGAGACGGCCGGCGCAAACGCTAAAAAGCGCCGAATCAAAACCTGGGGGGGCCGAACGACTGGAGATGCCCTTAGCCGCGACTAGGAGATATTGACCAAGCACACCTTCTTTCCTGACGTTCGGCCTTGTCCACGTCGTGAAAGCCCAATATTTCCCGCTAAGAGCCCAAATTTTCTCTCATTTCGCGCGCAGTGGCCCGTGCAGCAGCCAAAAAAACATTCGTGACGGCCTGCTAACGTTCCCGACGGCCCAGATAAACAATCATGACGGTTGAAACAGCCCGACGTGAAAGAATTCGCAGTACCTGACGGTTCGACAGATTCCTGAAGGTTATCGGGTCAGCCGTCAGGCAAGTTTCCGACTGTCCTGACAATCATCCATCCACGTCAGGAATGCGCTTTCTTTCGTGACGGATGATTCGGGACCGTCATGAATGTAGCAGGCCGTCAGGAATATCTCAGTTTGGGGGTAGTGTCTCTCTCATTGCTGGTCCATCGATTTGGCAATTTTTATTTTTGAAATTGATTTGGCAATGTTACATATGCTGCAAATATGAAATCATACATTTCATATTTTTAGGCCGATTAACTTGTCTAACAGAGTAACAGGCGCATGAAGGCATAGTGCAATTAGGTCACTGCAGCTTGTGTTTTTGTTAGACTGACACCGTTACTTGTAAGCCAGAGATTTGAGTGTTGAAGCCTATTTCCAGCCCGTGCGACGCGCGCTGAGAGGGATTCTGATGGGCTGATTAGATTTTTTTTAGAGCAATTACCGTAGGGGAGGCCCCTACGGTTAGGCTTTTATATGATGGGCTGATTATAGCTGCCGCACATGGGTCAGATGCATTGTACACCCACAACCGTGGGTTGGTTTTCAAGTTTTAATTTATTTTCGAAGTTTTGAAATTTGATCGATATATGGCATATGATATTTCATGGTATACGGTCAAAAAGATATTTCATCGTATAAATATATTTAAGCATATTCAAGACTGCTTATGCACGATATCCTCAAGGGCTCGTTTATCTACAACTTTTCTATAAGGATCTATTTTTGGGTTCGGTGAGAAAGAGTTGTCGTGCAGACTGGTTCTTTATCTTATCAATGCATCGAGTAGTCGCACAAAAAAATAACTTTCGAGATGTACAACTCGTCATCTTAAACTAACTTCTAGACTTAAAGTTGTATTTACCTTTTGCAAACCTAACTTCTAGCTTGCTCTTTGATCAGTGATTAACCGGTTTACTAGATCGATGAATTATCTCCAAAAGTTCCTTTTCTGGTCGGTGATTCACCAGCCAATACATTCTTGGATGCCACTTTATTCTCAAACGTGGTGGCTCGCTTGATTGACTGTCGTGGAAGCTCATATTGCATACAAGTTTTGGTGGTACCAGGGCCCTGCAACAACCAAGAACTTTTATTGCCATTAAATCACAAGTGTCAAATTTAATATTGAGGGGCGTTTTGTTCTTAACAGTGCAAAAACAAGATAGCAGATTTGAGAAGGATTGGGCATACACATTTATCCCACGCGTCGTAGGACTCTAGTAAACTCTTGCATAAAGCTCGTGGAGGCAAAAATACAAATCCATGACAAATCTAATATGAAACACTGAAGAATTAAAATTATGATTTCGTTAAACCAATCTCCTGGCTATTGCAAACCAGTAATTTTTTTTCTTTCTTATTCTGTTGTGTAAGTGTTCTTCTGTAATTAATAGGATTTATTAAATTAATATCCTACCATTTAAATGATTGTGATTGCGCTTCACACAGTTCGTCACTTGTCCGCTGCAATTTTTTCACAGTCTTCAAAAGCTTGATCCTCAATACGCCAGTATGTGACAGTCTCTGGTCATTTGATGGCTAATCGACCTCATATTTTTTTTGGCTCTTTGTATGCAACCAAATAATCCGGTCATAGTTTATGTCATCTGCAGCCAATGAGCATCCCTTCAACGAGACATTGTGCAATTCTCGAACGCGAGTACACCATCATCTGTATAATATCTAATAGCATAACAGCAAGTTCATCAGGTCCACCATGGA
This sequence comes from Poa pratensis, assembly GCA_947311845.1. NCBI lineage: Eukaryota > Viridiplantae > Streptophyta > Magnoliopsida > Poales > Poaceae > Poa > Poa pratensis. The sequence continues at coordinate 96,870,514 of CAMZMU010000052.1, forward strand.
AATTACGACTATAGTGTTGTAATCATGTAGACCTCATATGGTCTTAAAAAATGATAGCTAGCGCATGGAGTTATATGATCAAGCTATTATCACAAAACCATAGTCCAGGGTGTGGAGTACTACCTCTTCATGGTGGAGAAAGACGAGGAGGCGATGGTGACGGAGTTGAGACGGTGAAGGTGATTTTTCAGCGGTTGCCTCCCCAATTCTCTTCCACGGGGTCTGTTTCGTTCGTCCTACACTGATATTCAGGATGGTGAAGTTTTTGTCTCTCTCGTGGTGCCACACCCTCTGATTTTTCGCGAAATAAGGACTTACGTAGGTGTTTTTAGGTCAAACATAAGTGTTGGGCACCAGAACGAGGCGATTAGAAAGCCACTTGACCAACGATGACAATGGCATGGGGCCCATCTGGGCCCTCTTACGCCTGTCTTCTTGTTAAAATCTTTTTCATTACAATAATAACGTGCCAACAATCTCAGTTCTATTTGAGTTCGAACGTTCCTCAAAATCAAAAGTACAAAACATGGTTTCCTATTTCTCAGCAAACGAAAGAAACAAGATTTCATGGGAAAACCCATAAATCATTAAAGGAATGGGTAGCTCATAATATGATTCAAATATATGAGATATTGATACAATAAACTAACATGTTCGTAGATAAGTTCCGACGTACCAACAATCCAGTTTATGGAAATCATGTCGCCACACAAACTCTCCCCACTATGTTTTAGGAGTAGGAGGCGGAGATAATATGGCCACCCTGTAGCCATACCCAGATATGGTCGACAACCCACCGTACCCCCACCACGCCTGTACGCTTAATAACGTGCTAGGCATAAGTCTATCCTTTAACCGAAGGCTCCCGAGAATATCCAGAAGCTCTAGACCACTAAGATTAATTGAGCTTCGAAATGACCTCTTCCATCTAGGGAGCATAAGCAACAAAGAGCAACAAGACCAACAATGGATTGAAGGGGGAATCAAATTCCTTTAGCGAACAGGTAGATCTAGATCTTCTTTACGAGACCCTAAAGTATGAACAAGATTGGAGCACTAGTGTGGGAGATCTATATGAGTTTTGCTTAGCAACAATGGAGGAGAACGGATAAAATGAAGGGGCTATTTATATGGGCTCGGAAATCTAACCATTCGTGGCCTGTGGACCAAATGTTTTGGGACAGGCCAGGTCATTTGAGGCAAGAAGTTGGGGCCACCTCCAGGACAACTCCCGCCAATTTGACAAAGAGTGGTGAACCATTGCGAAGCTTCAGATTGTGCAGGATGTTTGGTATGTAGGGTGAAAGTTCATGCCACCAGCAGTTTTGGCGAAAACTGAGGGTTGGCAGCGAGCTGCTCTATTTCTGGAGTGCACCACAAGTTATCTGAGGAAGTTTCAGACCCTGGAAGTTTAGGAGTGGAACCCTAGATGTTACTGGCCTGCAAAGCTCTACCTACAACGACAAGATCAAGGGTGGATTCTGAAACTCCATGGGAAGGTTTAGCGGGTAGAAATAATTTTTGCATACGTGATAACACCCATCTTCTAAAGCCCCCCTCCCGCGACACTTGATTTTACAGATTATGTACGACCCAAATAAATGAAAATCACAAGAAAGACTGTTCTTTTCTATTTTCACTTTGAGGGGCCTCGAACAATCTTGTGTCATCTTTAAATATGCCTATAATGCTCATAAACATGGTTAAACCGATAATCATGCTATCATTAACAACTAAACTATTTAGGGAGGTGAATATCCTTTCAACATTCCGTAGGAGAATTTTCAACGGCACTATAAAGGTCATGTTGGATAGTTATCATACGTAAAGCCATGGGGTCACTCGTGATTTCTGGATTTGACACTCCTTTTTTAGCATGTAAGATCTCACAATAACATCAACGTTTTACCATACTCTTCGGTGTTTGCAAGGATTGCTGAAGGCAAAAGAGGTACTACCTGGACAATAGCATCGACCCTGAGTTATAGAGAGGATGTGGAGAGCAGCCATTTAGTGTGCTCCAAACTCGTTAGGTAATTGTTCACCACCCTGCTAGAACATGGGATGCTTAACAAATGTGGAAGTCATGACTGCTTATGTAATTACGCACAGTATGATTGTGTAAGATGGGTGTGCTGACTGAGTACATGATCTTGAAAGGGACTTCATGTTCCCCTTGTTTGATCCCGAGGATGGACCCACCAAGATGGAGCATTTTCTCAGGATGCGTAGTCGAATCCATAACTAGATGTTCATCCACAAATCTAACACAATCTAGTTGAGCACATGTGGATTCAAAAATGATTTTTTTTCATATTAATGTGTTGTGCTGGACAATTTTATCTATTTTTTTGGATTATCCAATTTGAACTTTAATTTCAATTATTGTATGCAACTATATTACTTAAATGTTTGAAATGTAGTATAATTAAAATTGTGTGTTAAAACTTACTTAACAATATATTTGTATATCATATCGCAAGATAAAATGAAATGGACATAACGGACAAAGGGGACATGTGCACGGATAATTTAGGGGGTGCCATCGCCATCGGGTTCCATTCCCCTTGTGTCCTGCGGACACTAATACGAATACCCCAACATACACATTTGTCTTGAATCGGACATAATATTAGAAGGTGCCATTGTAGTTGAAGAATAATAAAGCGAGTGAGGGGAGGTGAATAGGTGACGGTGACGCAGGTGGAGTTATCAGCAATTCGTAGTGTGCGTGTAGAACCCTAGTGGTTTCTTTGCTAGGTGGGAGGTGATGCCATGCTGACCACACGTCCATGTCGCCAGGTATCATTCCACCCCTCCTACATAGCCCCTGACATAGTGACCTGCCTGGCATCTGCGTCACAGTACTCAGCTCGAACACTCAATTGATTAATTAACCAAAGAATCGCTTTTGGCGCGTTTGACCGACTATAAGTAGCCGCCGAACAATCCACAACAACAACTCATCATCGTCTCCTTCCCGCCCTTCTCAGCTCACCCAGCCGGAGCCGGCCACTTCTTCCTCCAATCAATCACTACCTCATCAATGGATCGCAACAGCGAGGCCAAGGTCGCTAATGGTTCCGGCGGCGGCGCAGCGCCGAGGAGGCCGCACTGGAGGCACCGCGACCGCTCAGCCACGGCGGTGTACCTCGTCCACCCCAACCAATTCCGCGACGTCGTGCAGCAGCTCACCGGCGCCGCTCCTTCGTCCTCGCAGCAACCTCTCCACGGGCATCCTAGTGGCGACATTAATGCAGTTAAGGTGGCGCCAATGGCCGCGGAGGCGATGCAGAGCAAGGGCAGCAGCATGGAGCAACGGACACTGGCTCAGATGCACCACGACTGCATGGCATGGGCCGATGAATACTAGCAAAGCTTAGTTAGATATCAACACTGGCTTAATTAGCACTATGTATTTCGTATATGGACGTTGCTGAGACCTGTCACCTGTGCATGCATAAGTGTTTGCATGCTGACGTGCCTAGCTAGCTTGTAATCTAAAATAAGCATACTCAATAATGGAGAAGTTCACTTGACAATCAAGTGCGTCAGCTTAATTCAGAGGCATTATGAAAGGAAAAAAAGCTACTCTTCCCGTTCTAAATTAGATGACTTACATTTATCTAAAGGTAGATGTATCTATAACTGTAACATGTCTACATACATCCACATGTGAATAAATGAGAGTCATTTAATTTGGAACGGAGGGAGTACATCTGTCCTCTCCTACTTATCTCTCAGTGCAAAACATAGATATAACGCTAGATGCAAATTAGTCAAAAATAACCCCATTTTAAAATATTTTCAAAACTAAACCTTTTGCATAGCGCCTCCCATGAGGACGCTATCTATACGCCCAGACCGGGGACGGGGACTCTATATGGTGTACAAACGTGGCACAGTCCTGTCAAGAGCATGTTAGCATACCACCCTTGCGTGGGGCACTATGCTCTAAAATATAAAATTGTAAACCTTTGTAACTGTTGATTTAGCAAAACAAATAACATGATGGTTTTTCCCGTGGGTCAAAAATAAGATTGTCTTTCTAATATAACTGTTCTCACAATGTTTGGACAAAACAATTGTGACTTATTTGCTTATGTTAATTTATTTTCGAAGGTTTGCACAATTGTAAATGAGGTTTTGACCAAGGATTTTGGGGGCATCACGCTTTTGATTTTTTAATAAACTCACATGTCATCATCATAATTATCGTAAACATAATTTATAAAAACATCCTTTCTACCCTCATTGTTTGTAAGGTTTGTTAAAAAACAATTATTTGAGTAGGGGATATTATCCGCCAAGTAATAATTTTATTTTGATAAACACATGTATGTATTAAAACTAATATACATAAGTAGACCATGAGTACAGACACCATCAGTGACATATAGCAACTAAAATTAACAAGGATTAAGATAATAAAGTACTACCATGGCGTATGAATTTGCTTGATCAATACTAAGCATCAAATTGATTTGTAGAATGTACTATGGAACTTATAAATTGTTTGTAAACATTCATATTGGAAAATATGGGTGAAGCATGTCAAAGTGGTTTCTTGTTTGGTTATGCAAAGTACATCTCTTGATCTAGATTTTGAACGTAATATCTGTTTAGAACCATGTTTACAAATTGTATAAAAATTCAAAAATAAACTAACATAAAAAATAATTCATAAACAATCTATAGGTTTGTCCAAACATCTTGAGGCAAGTGCCACAAGAGAGAATTTCAGTTTGACCCATCGCTAAAAGAATCATGTCAGTTGATTTTTAGATCAATATATAGTTATAAGGTTTGAAATTCAATGTTTTAAGACATAGCGCGCTATGCTATTAGGTAACGCACTGGCCATGTGGTGGTGCTAACGCACACTGGACCGGATTGTGCCATGTTGGTATGTCATAGTGCCCCAAGTTCGGCATGATGCTATAGAGCATAGCGCCCTCATGTGGGAGGCACTATGCTAAAGTGTTAGTTTAGAAAATATTTTCGAAACATGATTATTTTGTGAGGAAGTTTATATCTAGGGTTATTTTTTGTGTTATTACCTATATCTCCTCCAAGACAAGAAAATCAAACATGCAGAAGTATACCTGTGTGTGCATTGTATCCCTGAGCAGTGGGATTCGTTCGGAAAAAATATATACTTTAGGGATAAATGTTGCATTTTATCGAGCAATACTAGCTTACAGACCCGTGGGCACATACAATTCCGACAAGGTGCCCATGGGTTTTTCCGACTAGGTGAGATGGAGGAGAGGCCACCGGTACGGACAAAGGTGAACCACAAATGACAGAGCCCATAGTTTTTTCTTGTTCTGAAAACCCTTTTTAGTTTACAGGTACTTGCGCGTGAAAGTCCATAATGTTTCAGTGCACTGGCCTCATAGGTTTCGGCCATTAGCTCTACCAATGAGAATAGCTACCGTACACCGGCTTAACCGTCTGCTAACCGCCGGCCACATATTTCTAGATGCATATGAACCACATATGGAAAATCGACTAATACATAGTTAAGCCTCAGTTGACTTGACCAAGACTTGAACGCTCCCAGATTAATAATCCACTGTTGGATATAACCTTTTGCTGAGTTGATCTATAATCATTACGATTTGCAGGTACCACAATAACTTTTAGTTAATAATCTGGTAACTATTGGTAGAAATATTTCTACAATTGGGACGGATAATTGGATAAAGAACAATAACTTTTAGGTTCTAAAGCCAAAATATCCATTTGTATAGTGGTGAAAAGTAACACGGCAACATAATAACTGAGAAAAGAATAGTCAGAGAGATTTATAGAAAAGGGTAGAAAGAATTGTCTCACATGAAGTGGGGGCTTTTCTTCACCTCGCCTCACCGTGCACCTAGCAGAAGGTCCAGTCCACGGGAGACTGAGTGCCACACGCCATGTCATTCGCGCCATATACTCGACGTATGCAGCCTGAGGTTGACCCTGCCGGCGCAGCAGGAGAACAGAGCCGAGCGGGTGTGTGACGGCCGGCCGATGCAAGAAAGCGTGCTGAAAGAGGGAGCGACGGCCTCGTGCTGACCTTGTCATCCCTGTACGTTCGTCAGGCGCTTACGTCATGAAGCCATCGATGCTGACCACCCTTCGTGCTGCCTACCTCGCCGTGGGAGCTCATCGGTGCGTTGGCAAGAGTTCATGGCGCAGCACGATCGAGTAAGAAGTTCGGAACGGACCAAAACTTTGAATTTTGCTTTGGGACAATTTTCTATAAATCTGTAGATTTCAAAACCAGAGGACCAGTTTTGTAATTTCAAAATCTGTTTAAGGAACCAAAATCTTCCTCCTTTCTCGAACTTTCGCACTTCGAATCCAAATCTCGGCATAGCCCAGATTTTAATTGGGACAACATGCCATTCTAACATCGTAACCTCTATAGGCTCGTCGACGAATTTTCAAACAAATAAGGTCATGATGCTCGCAAGGCCTTGATTGCCCAAGGCACCAAGGATCAGATGGGTTCATCGGTTGTTCTTAAAGTGGCGTGGGACCATTATTAAGTAGTATCGTATGAAAGTCATCACCCTTTTCTCCGACCTCTATTCTGAGATTTTATTGGCTCAATTCCATCAACATTGTGTTGTTCCCTTAGAATGATGGGGCCGACTCCGACGCAGACTTTAGGCCTATTAGCCATCATCCACGCCGTAGCAAAATTGTTGCAAAAATGATGGCTAACAGATTGGCACCTTACAAGAACTCTTTAATATGTCGGGGCCAATGTGCGTTAAAGCACGGAGCATGCATGGTAACTATACGTATGTGCGGAACTTTGCGAGAAGACTTCGCAAGACTAGAATTTCAGCTCTTTTGCTCGTCAATAAGGCTTCTGACATGCTGAGATGGGACTACCTTCTAGACTTCCCTTCGAGATTTCGGGATTGGGTTGCAGCCTTCTCTCCTCCGCATCCTATAGAGTTCTTTTTTTAGGGGAAACTCCTATACTATTCTTCTAAACATGGTGTCGGGTTCGCCAATAAAGCATAGGAGGGGTTGTGGCAGGGGATCCTCTTTCGCCATCCTATTTGTCCTTGTAATCGACCGTTGTATTGCTTGTTTCACTGAGCCACAAAGAATGGTGATCTCCACCTCCTTCGTGGAAGGGTCGCTTGCATCTACACCTCCCTCTGGACCTACGATGCGGCGGTTTTCATAGCCACCATTAAAGAAGATATTGACGTCATGTCATGCATCCTCCAAAATTGTGGGCAAGTCACCGGGTGCCACGACAATTACCGTTGATCTGAAGTTCTTTTGTCAGTCCCGAGACTGATGAAAAATGTGAGCTACCCGAATCCAGCAGAAAAACAAGTGAATGTACCTCCACTTGGCAGTCTAGACAAATTCCGCTTGTATCTGCATGTTCAGATTGTGTTTCTGCTGATAACACCGTTAAATCCACATACTAATGTGCCAGCTGGTCCATCCGTTTAGGAAACTGACTAATATAGAAACCTCCGTTTTACCTGGACATGTCTGGTGCACGCAGTACAGCTCCCAAACGACCGAGTCAATTCACTACATGCATACAAAATTTTGAGTTGAACAGACGACAACCAGTGCGAAGCTGCTCCCTCAAACTGTATCACGGCTAGGGCCTAGGGGTGGGCATATAAATCGGAAACTGAACTAACGAACCAAAATAACCGGGACCGAAGCCGAATAGACCAAAACCGAAAAATATATACAAAATTCGGTCAGCATCCGTAGAAAACCGAAATCACTTCGGCTAGTTCGGTTTTTGGTTGCTCACCACATTGGATAACCGAAATGACTCAATAAACCGAGGAAAAATATGTGACGAGCGAACTCGCTGCATCAGGCCCACAGCCCACTAGCTAAGTTTTCTATGTGCATCCATTAGGCATTCGCGAGGATAGCCCATAGCCCGTTCAGCTGCACGCACACACACTGAACATTATCTAGTCGTCCTCTTCCGTAGAAAAATTAGTCGCCACAGTTTCATCCGGCCGGTATCAAACATGGCAACGTAATCATTATTATGATCTTGCCACAGTTTCATCGAATTTTGGAAAGTCCATGGAAGGGGATTTCCCATGATTTGACAAGGACGATATCATCTCTCCTTGCAGCAAACAACCACACGATGCTGCAGGTTGAAGCTCCAAATTGAGGTTGTAGGTGGGATCGGTCGCCTATTGTTAACATATTCATTTTGCAGACTAAGGAAAGCGTAAAGAACGTTATCATTTTTTACTGAGCGCTGCTACACGTTACGTACGACATTTTTACATCCGATTTCCGTATGACACTAGGTGGTCACGAGCTTGCGTCACGCTGAGCAAGGGCGTGCTGGGTTTGGGGCCTTTGGGCTGGACTGGAATTTGGGATCGCATGTTGGTGGGGCCCACTTTTTAAGTTCTCCCTCCATTTCTTCCGTTTCTTGATATAAGGTGTATAGTTTTTTGAAGAAAAATCCATAATATAAGGTGTATTTGCTATAAATGGACATTTGACCCATCAAAAAATGAGATCTAATCTCATTCCAGAATTTTTTTAGTCGACTCTATGTAAAATTCTTTGTCTTAATATTCGTGCAGAAAACTACACACCCTATATTTAGAAACAGAGGGAGTAACACGTTGCTTTCATATTTTTACCTTGTCCCCTTTGATCATGCTCGGACGGAGTGTTCTACCCGTATGGCTCAAAACCTTATAATGGCGGTTATTTTACTGTTTTGCATTTTTTTGTTTTGAAAAACACGGTACAACACATACACTCACATGCACTCCCTATTCCTTTGGAATTTTTGACGCATGAGACCACTTGATCCAATGAAATGTCAAAAAGGACCACCTCCGAGTTAAAATGGCAGAAGTACCATGGCGGCTTCTTGGCCACGCAAGTGGTCTCTTGTGTCAAAAAATCATTCCTTTGAACACCTCAGACTGAGCCGGCGGATCATGCATTCAGATAGAAGAAGCACCACGGGCGGCCTGCTGTCGACGGGAGCATCGCATCCCATGGAAGAATATCCCGCCTAAATTAGAAACACCAGATTCAAACATGGGTTTGAACTCTGTTGGGCAGGGGGTAAAACCACACTTAACCATCCTATTACACAGGTTATCTTTTACTGTTTTGCCTATTTTACGAAATCTGCTAAAGAAGCTCTTATAGCAAAGAAAGAAATAGAGTTTATAAATGATACGGATTGGCTGGACATGCTTGTGCATATGCAAAAAATTTTTTTTTGACATTATATGCAAAGATTGTTGAGTTCCATAAAGAATTCAATAGCTAGCAAAGCCATCAGTTTTCAGTTTTGGAAAGACCAGAATATTTAGCGAAGATTATACAGTTGATTAGATTCGTTCGGGTTAAGGTGGGAGTCGTGGACAGTTTTTTACTGATTCGCAGTATTGCCTGTTTGATTTGGGCTGGACTTAGCACGAGCCCAAACCGGCCGTAACTACCACGAGGTGGAGGAAGTGTGAAGTGTCGTACAGGGATCGTACATAAAGTATCGTACATGAAGCAATTCCGTTTTTTACTGCCAAACATCTGCATCAACCATTGTGAGCTGTGACACGCAGAAAGAAAAAGAAAAAAACACGCTGCATTGGAACCAAATCTCAGCATATAAATGTGAAGCAAAATCCCGATCCCCACTGACGGCGACTGAAACTGACTCACAATAAACACGAGGATGCAGATGCATTCAGAGACTAATTACTTGGGGATGAAACTAATTATGGCCGTCTCCGTCCTGGTTAACTAGAGACGGAGCAACGGTACATCATTACATTGTGTATAATACCCCATGGTCAAGTGAAAGGCGAGAGTAACGTTGTGATGGAGTACCATGGATCCAGATGAGGCAGCAGTTCGTTCTGATGCGTGATACTCGGCGATATTCACGTGTTTCGAATGAATGAGGATGATCTTTATATGCCACTCGTCTCAGTTACACATGATTTTGTTCACCCTTGAAAAGTTTTCTCCACTTTAGGGCGTGTGCAATTCTGTACCTGTATCCTAACAGCACTTGTTTTTGTTAATCCTTGTGTAGTTCGTTCGATCAGAAATTCGATAGGTGAACTGCCACTGTTGTGTCCTCGTGCAGATGCTGGCTCCAACCATATCATCTCCGGATCTGCATCATATCAGCAGAAGCATCTTCCGCTTGCCCCTGCCAAGCCAAGTTCATCTCCCACGGACCAAATCCATCCAGAAACGGAAAGGTGATGCCAGAGCCTATTCTTCAAGGATAAGAATAGTATCTGACCCGGGCGTATACGTGTGGGCAGATCACTGGTGCCACGAAGGCTCAAGATTGCATGATCTGTCCCTGGCCTGTATCCTCCAGGACCAGTTTGTTCTGACTCTGTTCATCCCCCCTGATTGGTCACTGCACAAAAATCCAGCAACATGTCAAAGATGATAAGAAAAACAAATGAAACATGGCGTTATATCAGTATCTTATTGCTTCTAGGGGATACCCGTGGATTAAATATATGCTACAGTAAGATATAATATTATAGCCATTGTTAGGATGCTGTAGACATGTCTGTGTTTGCCTGACATCTTAATTTATGGTTTAGATTGCCAATCTGAATAAAGCATATAACTTAATTAGTTATAATTTTTAGATGAAATACTATTTGTATATTAGGTCGTAGATGTATGTCTTATGGTCAAACTTTATTTTAAACTAGTAGTTAGTACATCATTAGCCACTATGTCAGCCCAATACTCCTGCCTAACAGAACGGATACTTACGATAACGCGAAGCAAGCATTGGTTGTTGAGACTGCATTAAGGATGTCATGTGGCCTCTACCACATGTTGTAGGTTCACTAGTTGCTGCTGCCCTCACGCAAGTCCTTGTTGCATTCCTTGTTCTGTCGACATCAGGAGAAGGATGCTCAACCCAATTGTTTGTGAGATAGTCTCACTTGTACTGCTAATATGACGAAACTGTCTATTGAATGTAACAGCGAAAGTGTGAAACGGATGTACAACCGCCGCAGCGAGAGTTCATCCATTGATGGTGTATGACTGAAAGGTGCCAAAGGAGAACAAAATATCAGAAACTGCTCCATCCAACCACAGCGATTCAGCAGGTTTCCACGGCTAATTTAGTGAAGCAAGTAAGGAAAATTCTGCGTCTGCATTATTTGGGAGATCGGTTTACATATGAGGAAACATTGTTGTACTAACCAGCAAAGCATCTTGTCCCAACATGATGACCGTGCGTTCAGTTTCCATCGGAGGAACACCGTGGACGAGCTCTGGTAGCTGGAGTGGCAGTGCTAGCCAGTAACTCGTGAACTTCGTTGTGTTGCACAGGTTAAGATCCATAGGGAAACAAACCCGGCACCGGTACCTACAAGAAGAACCGAAACCATAAGCCACCAGTAGCAAAAATCTGAAATATCAAAAGAAATGAAATGTGTGCTAATAACCTGAGCTGTTGCTCCTCCTAGTGTGTCGTTAGGATGCAGGAATGGATTTCTTGGCTCACAGATGCCATTGTTTTGCATCTGGTTTGTAACATTGGGGCAATTGGTAGCTGGAGGCTGAACCTGGGGCATTTGATTTGGAAGGGAATTGTTCATGAACGGCGCTACTCTTTGTAGCTGGCTCAGGGTCTGGGCCGCAGGCATGCATCCCGGATTCAAGCCCATGGCCATCGGTGGCATGAGTTGGTGAGCACCGGGGAACATCATGGGCGCCATCCCAGTAGTCATCCACATGATCTGAACCCGATGTAACGATCTCAATCGATTAGTACCATGCATAATTGACCAAGCACTACGAACTTCTTACATATGTGAGGAGAAACTGAAAATTCAGTATCATTCTGAACCTGAACTTGCAATTGTAGGGACTTCAAGTACTCGATTGTGTCGTCAAGTATGGACGCCTTGTCGCTCTGCAATTATTTAAGCTAGGATGAATTCACCAAACTTTGGACATAACAACAACAAAATAGTGATGCAGGGTAAATTTTCGCTACCTTGTTGCAGTGAGGCACGAGTTCTTGCAATGATTTCATCTTCTCGTTGATCCGATCCCTTCTTCTCTGCAAGAAAGAATCGTCACAGCAAATGAAGACATTCAGTTTGCCGCCAGTGGCAATGGAATGGTTGATTCGTCAGGGCTTAATTACCCGCTCCGACTGGTTATGGACCTCGGCGGCGCGAGTCCTGCGCTTCGCCGCCGGCCGCCTTGACGGACGGGTCTCGTCGCCCGCCTCGCAGTCATCGGCATCCTGCAAAACACTCAATCCATCTACCAGTTCAGCCGAACAGTGTCGCGCCATTGCCACGGACAAGCTAGAGAGGGGAAAAAAGACAACCTCGCCCCGGCTATCCAGCTCGTCCCTCCCCCTCTTGAACAGCAACGCGTGGCCGCCCGCCGAGGACGAGCCCGGCTCCTCCTCCGGCGACGGCAGCGGCGCCGGAGCCGCCACCGCGTTGCTCCCGCAGAAGCTCGACCCGGCGCCGCCCCCCGCGTCCCCGTGGGCTTCGGTGTCGCCGATGCCGTGCCAGAGCTGCGAGTACAGGTCCCTGCCGCCGTCCGGGATCAACCACGCGGCCGCATCCTCCCCGGTGACGCCGCTAGCGCCGACGCTCTGGGAGCACCGCCGGTGCGGCGTCTGCGCCTGCGCCTGCGCCACGACAGCCCCGTCCTGCCACAGCAGCTCCACGAGCTCGCCGCCGGCCTCCTGCAGGCTGCGCCATGGAAACGGGGCTCTCACAAGGATCAACCAAAGCAGCTAGTAGCACACACAAAAGAAAATCAATCGGTCAGAGGATCTGGTAAATTACCGGAGGTGCCTCTTGTGGTTCGGCGCTGGCCTCGCGCCATCGTCCATGATCCTTGCACTTGATCCTTGAAACAGTCGATGCAAGCTGCCTCTCTCCACTTGAGCAAAACCGCCGGGGAGCAGAGCTGTGTGTGAGAAAAAAACTTGGTGCTTTGGGTTCGACAGAGGAGAAGGGAAACTGTGGGCTAGTCCGAATTGGGTTGGGATTTTCTCGGGAATAATAAAAGGAGAGAAAGGGTTGTGCGGATATTTGTATGGACGAGAATGGTTGAAATCCTTGTCAGACCAGTGAAAATGGCAGCCGGCAAGAAAAAGATTTGCCCTGAATGCGACGATTGATCAACGTACAAAAACTAAAAAATCTTGGTCAAAACGGAAATAGAGTTGTTCAGAAATACTCACTTCGTTCCAAATTAGATATCTTTCATTTATCTGAATATGTACTAAATAATCCACATGTATTAATGTATATATACATGTAACATGTCTAAATAAATCAACATATATATAAATAAAAGTAATCTAATTTGAGGAGTAGAAGCGATTTGCATCCTAATGGTTAATCAGCAGCAACAATATGGTAGATATGGCGGAATTATGTGGAAGAAGAATAAGATTTTTTTTTTCATTCATGGTCCACCTAAACTTGGAGCCGCGGATGACGTGGTTTTGTGATTCAAGATTTAAATGGTGACAGTTTGACTGTCGGATGTTGCTACTTAGGGGCACATGTGTGAAAACTTTTTGACGGCCATCGACAAAGTCAGACCGGTTCAAGTAAGGGGGTTGAGGAGTAGTTAAGTTATTTAAAGACCTTGATGTAATTTTTATTATGTTTTGGTCTTTCACAATTATGATGAACTTTTATAATTTATATAATTTTCTCTTGCTAGAAAAAAAGACAATGTTGGTTTTCATGTAATTTGTCTTGGATTTTTTTAAATATTAGCCATAATCTGAATAAATGTAACTTAGTTTAGTGAAAACGTAAACACACATACGGTCTCTCGGGTTCTCGTGAATATGCCTTTCTCCCATGAGCTCACCAAACTCAAGTATTAGCTCTTTCATAATTATATCTAACTTATTCCTCTACATTGGAGATTGCAAGCTCCACAAGCATTTCAGAACTCAATTGGTACACAAAGTTTCATATCTAAAACAAGTTTTCAAGAGATTGGTCACGTTTTAACAAAAAAATGTCCTACGAGGTCGCATTGGTTGGTTTCAAGAGTTAAAAGGAAACATATTTCTCGGGATTATAGTTGTTGATACCATATCTAAAAATCTATGAACCGCTCCTCGAAAGACAAGAAAATTTATTTTGAAAATCAAAAACAAAATCTTTTCGCACTAGAGCTGAGAGATTTTTTGTGTCTCCATACATAATTAGTTTCTTCTAACGTAATTTTTTTCTACGAGACATTAAAATCCCCATTTATATGATTTAAGGATATATAAAGGAGACTTTTTACTTTACTAGACTTTTGAACATAGAACACTAACATGTCAAAATTTATACTTTTATAACTTTAATCAAGTCAAAGAAGTCAATTAATTCATTAATGTAATGGTTGTACATGTATCAATGGCTAACTTTAAGTAGAGGTTCCTTCGAAATAATTATTGCTTAGTTCAAGCTATTTCAGGTCTTTCTTAATCTTTAAAAAGAAAGAAAATTCTGCAATGGAATGGTTGGACGAAAAAAATCAAAAGGAACTGTAGAAAAAATGATAAGAATATATTTGATCATCAATTTAATAGAGATGAAATAAGTAGGCGCCTAAAGATGCCCAGAAAACTTTGTGAGGGTTCCGAGGCACCTCAAGGCCTACCAATAGTGGATTGGAAGAGGCTCAAGAAAAAGAAGGTAAATCTTTGTGGGATAGGGGTGTCCTTAGTGGTATCCCGCATCTCTCAACTGTGACGTGGTTTCCTCCCAAGGGAACAAACACGGGGTTATTTCCTCGTCTCCATGTTTCTCGGGTATATATGTCCAAGCTTTTTCATTATTTTATCTACATTTGTGATAGCTTCGAGTTCAAAGTGTTGTATCGCATCATACAGGGTGTTTCGCTTATTAGCTGTTAGGCTCAACTTATTTATCCGCATAGCCTAAAATTTGTGAAAAGAAGAATGAAAATGTGTAAAAACGTAGTGACACCCCTCTAGGTTTCTATATCTATCCTTTCAAACATGGTAGTTGAAAAATTGTTGAAACAAAAACAAAAGGTAAGAATGATCAGATCCCTCTTTTTCAAGTCTCGCCCATTGTTCAAGATATCTTCCGGGATTATGAAGGAACCTCGTGCCCACCCGATGGAAACCAAAGTGAAAATGCATGAAGTCCCATATGTATTTTGCGGTAAACAATGACAATCTTTTTGAATCAATAGTTATATTGGATCGTTTATGAAGGAACGTTCCATAGGTGATGCATAATTTTTCTTTGATGAATCTGAAGATGAACACCATCACAATCATGGTAAGCATCAAGATCATTTAGTTCAAGATGATGATCAATAAGAAACAAAAAAGAAATGAACTTTGATGATCAAGACTTGTTCAGTGAGTGATTTAAAGATGATCAAGATGAAGTTCACGGAAAATGAAGAATGACGAAGATGGGGTTGACTAAAGGAACTCGTGGTTGGGTTCATTAGTTGAGCCAAGATTGATCAAGTCTTGAAACAAATAATTCAAAGAAATAATTTATTATGGCTTACAAATGATCATGATAGAGCATAAGAATTAGAATGATTGGTCAAGATAAGTCCGGGGATTGGATTCTAGAAGATCAGCACACAAGTGTAAAAATTTGTGCCACCTAGATTTGAGTGATCTAGTGGTATGTTAAGCAACGCTCTTTTGACTCCAGATATCCAACGCTCTCTTCCTTTAAAAATTCATAAATTATATTTTCAAGTTCAATGTCACAGCCCAATTCTGGTAAACCTTTCTAAAACCAATTCCTAAGTTTCTAAAAATTGGAACCAACAAGAACTTTTCTTTCATATGATGAATTGCTTTGATGTGATGCTTGATTCTTGCTTAGTGTTGTTGAATTGTTGACTTGTGTTTTAGAGTAAATTGTTTGATGCTATGATTCTTAACACCAAGCTAAATACAACCCAAAACATCATACTCAAAACTTTTCGCATATTCAAATTCTTGTTTAAAACCCTAGGAAATCCATTTTCTAGAGTATTGTATTTGAGCTCTTAATTAATGAACTTGTGTTGTTCTTTAATTATGATCCATGTCATGGTACTGGAGTATAGTGTTTATGCTTCATGATGAAGCCAAGGTATTTCATGTTGAAATTTATTATGATCATGAGATTATGCTTTCAATTGGCTATGAAATATCTAGACAGAAAACAGTTAAAACATACCTTTTTCTCTCCATTTAATTTTCTTATCTAGTATCCTTTACTGGATGCATCTTTTGTTTGTCATACATGTATGTGATGAGTACTGATTACTAAAAATAATCTCACTCATATTGGATCATCCTTGCTCTAGTTTGCTTCTGTTAAACATAGCTGCTGGATAACAGATTTCCGTGACTTGGCAGTTTTCCACCAAGTCTGAAACTCAATTTTCTGAAAGTGTCAATTTTTGCCGAATTTGATTTGGTTCAAATTGATGATTCAAACTTCACTCAAACTCACACCTAACACTACCTATCATCTCTCACAATTGTGTTTGTGCATTGTGTGCACTTGTGGTGTGCTTTGAGGCCAAGCACGGCCGTGTTGACCACGGTGTGCATCTTGGACACAACACACACCTGCAACACACTCACACGCCCACACCCGTGCTTGTGCACGTCCACCGTGTCACTCAACCTCGTCACCACCCCAGGAAACCCGGGCACGCGTGAGGAGATGAAATCCCACGCGTATCCTCTCTGCCCAACCCGCGCGCGAGCAAGGTGCTGATGCCCTCTGCCGCTCTCTCCCTCTCTCGTTTTCCTCTCCCTCGACTGTCACCACCGCCCAGACCACGCAGAGGACCGATACCACCCTCGATACCGTCGAGCTGCCCAACCCGCGCTCACTCCCTCCACCTCGACCGAACCACAGCCCACTGCCCGTGGCAAGCGAGTGATAAACACCGCGCCCGTGCCCTGTCCTCTGCCATTCCACCCACGCCCACTCTCCTCTCCACCCCCCAAGAAAACCACCGCACTCTCGAGCTCTCTGGACCGCATCCATGGCGTGAACCAGTGGAGATCTTGCCGTGGAGGTTGTCGACGTTTCACCCACCCGTTGCTCGCCATTCTTGCACTGGATGCAAGTCCTGCTCGAGGAACACCTCACTGATATCTCCTTTCCCCCTCTTGCTTCCTAGGTTGATGGTTCCGTGCTGGACCCGACGACGGAGCACACGAGGACGCCGTTGATTGGAGCTGTTTTCTGAGTTCTTCTTCAAGCTAGGATCTTCCCCAAGCCTCTGCTACACCTACGCCACCTTGCTGCATCATCTCGACGCCCCTGGGTGAGCTGCGCATGCCCAAACCTTTGATCGAACACCTTGGTCGTGTCTCAGCCTCCGCTCTGTGTATCGCGAGGTGGAAGACGGATGCCAGCCATAGATCTGGAGATCAATGGTCTCTGTTGAATCTCACATCTCCCGCGCGCGCACAGTGCCGCATGGGCCGAATCTCACTGCTGGGCCGCGCACTGTAGCAGATCTGGCCCAGATCTAGTTTTTCTTTAGAGGTTTAATTGTTTTATGTTTTGCCTGTTAATGCAGTGTTAGTTTTAATCTAGATAAAATACCTAGATCCATTATTTGTCTAAACTAAAAATCACAGTGGTAGATGAATGAGTTTGGAACCACATGTAACTTGCAGATCTGGAAAATATTAATTTGATTGGGCATGATAATTACTGTACTGCCAGTGGTCTAGATCAAAGAACTATTTTTAACTTGATAAAAATGAATTCAAAATTTGAGAATCCAATTGTTCTGGAATGCTTGTAAGTGTAGCTTTCTGTAGAAATTAACCCCATGTGTTTATGATGCATCAAATTGAAATGGCATGTGTTTGTAGTTTACACCAGTAGGGTTTTCTAGCATTTAAATGTTTTTCTGTGAATAAAATTTTGGACTAAATCCAATTGCAATAGCTTAGGTTACCAACATAGAACATGTACCGAACTTTGCATAAATGTTTGACCAACAGAACAACCTAGGTTAATTAATCACTAAAAGTAGTGTTTCTGTCTAGTAAAGTAATAAGCTAAATTGTAATCATCTCTTTATAAAATGTGCTAGTATTGTTTGCTGTTTGTTGTGGTACTGTAGCTCATGAAATAATGTTACTTTTAGTATGTTAGTACTGTTAGTGCTTTAGTAAAAATAAAATGAAGTTAGATGTAAAGTGCTAATAGTGCCTAATGTTTAGAAAGGATGGTTTAATCATGCTTGTTTGCATAACCACTTAATTAAGGAATTAAGGTATACATATTTAATAAATTTTTGCTTAGCTTCTGATTGTGTAAAGTGTGTTAGTGTTGCTTGCCTTGCTTGCTAGTTATGTGTGAAAGATCGATATGTCGACTAGAGGGGGGGGGGGTGATTAGGCGACTACCAAATTTTAATTCTTTTTCTTTTAATTAGGGCTTGAGCAAAGTATAACAAGGTTGACTATATGTGCACTAGAAGATAGCAACCTATGTGATACAAGCAAGGTAAGAAACGTAGCGGAAGCAACAAGTAAAGGATAGAAATAACCGCAAAGTGGAGACACGGAGATGTTTCCCGTAGTTCCTTCCCAAGGGAAGTACGTCTATGTTGGAGGAGTGTGGAGCCACCTAGGCGCTCCAATAGCACGGATGTGCTCACTCTATTCTCCGTGAGCTTTACCCGTGGGGGTTCGGCTCATCCACTATGAGGTCACCTTGATGGCGTTGACCAAGCCGGTACACAAAGGTCGGGGAACTCCACAATGAGTTGGAGCCTCCCAACAATGTCCCGGACCGCCTCGCAACAAGTTGAGGCTTCCGAAACTCACTAAGGTCTCCTAGGGTTATAAGCAACCCCAAGAGAACAAGTATCACAAAGGAGAATGAACGGATTCGAAATTCCTTCGGTGAGATTGTAGATCTAGATCTCCTCTATCACTCCTCAAAGTATCACGGCGATTGTGTGGTTGGAGTGGAAGATCTTGGAAGTTTAAAGCTCGGCAGCAATGGAAGAGAGAGAATGTAAATCGCAGCCTTTCATTGGGGAAGAAAGGGTCTTTATATAGGGGCCCCTGAAAATCCAACCGTTATGCACAAAAATGTGCACAACGGTACTACCGCTGGCGAACATCGGTACTACCGCTACTGCCCTTCACATAGTACCTCAGTGGTTCCGATGCTCAGTTGCAGCGGTAGCACAGAGTGCTACCGTAGTTACCAGGCACCGGTACTACCGCCAGAACTCACCGGTACTACCGTTGTCATGCCTCGAATAAATTCGTGGTATTCCATCGGTAGTACGTGGGGGGTACCGGAGAGATACCGTTGGAGACAGTGGCTAAAAACATCTGAACGGTATCCCCAGCGGTACTTCCAGCGGTAGTACCGTTGCTGATGGCAACGGTACTTCCAGGGGTAGTACCGCAGGAGAGGACTGCCTGCGTGCTGCAGCAGTACTACTCCAGAAGGAGCGGTACTACCGCTGCCCACTGGCGGTACTACCGCCAGGACAAATTCAGCCTGGGCAGATTTTCGAGCCCCTCTCTCTTCCATATGAGAACTTCTCGTGTTGATGTTTTCATCCCTGTTCAAACTCAAGAACACGATTAGTTCAGTGGGTTTGTTGTTATTAACTCCAAAACAGAGGAAGAGCCTAGCATGCTCTTTCAATCTCCCCCTTTTTGGAGTTTGATGACAACACACTCACACAAATGATTTGCAAAATATAGGAAGGCTCCCCCTATCAGTATGCATCAATAAATTTGCATTTGAATACAAGATGCATACATGATAGGATCAAAGCTCCCCCTACATTTTGTAAACCAAGCAAGTTTGTGAATAACACAAGAAAGCATAACTTGCACAAGCATGGTAAGACATAAAACAAGAGTTATTACACCACATAGTTCCGAACGGAAATAGAAAGTTCCACATGTCTTACACCATGCAACGAGATAGTTCACCTAAACCAAGTTCGAATAAGATAAAAAGTGAAGCACAAGCATAAAGATCAAAGAGAGAGACAACAAGAGCTTGTGCTTCCACCCATGCAAATCCCCGGATAACCTAGTAGAACTCTCTCCCCCTTTGGCATCAAGACACCAAAAAGGGAGAGGCGATGCTAGCGTCCCAAGGGGGTTCAGTCATCGTCCTCCTCCTCATCATCCTCGTCCCCATCAGCAGCCTCGGGATCAGCATCATTGCCCTCATCACTAGCAGACCCATCACTGCCATCATCCTCATCACGATCAGCCCTGCCATGTTCTTCTCCTTCACGAACCCAGGGGTCACCGGCATGAGAAGTGGAGGCATCATCCTGAAGATCGGGATCAACCCAAGTGTTGTAGCGGTGCTTCCCAATCCACTTGGAGTAAGTGGTGATTCTGTCCTCGGAGCCCGCAGGGATAGGTGCACCCAAAACTGCAAAGCGGTCGCGAGTGCGTTGGCGTTCTAGCTTGGCCCTTTCATGTTCTCTCCAAGCCCTCACATTGCTATCGTCCTGGCGGCAAAAGATGGAGTGCATAGCATTGGCAACCCATTTCTTGAAGGTATTCTCTTTCTTCTTGGGCAACTCAAAAGCTGGGTCATTTTCTTCATCTTCGGTGTTGTAAGCTTCATCATTGGGGATGAGAGGCTTGAGATGCTTGTTGCGGTTCAAATCTTTGACAGAGTGAGCAATGAGAGGAGTGTCATTGTCCAGCAGCTCTAAGGGAAACTTCTTTTTGACCCATGCATGAACAATGAGCTTCATAATAAGGGAGCCAAAGATAGGAACATGCCTTTTCATAATCACTTCATGAATCTCATTCCAAAGGATATCCATAATATCCAGCTTCTTGCCTTGGCCCACCATCTCAGAAGAGATAACCATAAGGTCAATGAGACGCCCATGGATCTGGTCAAAGTTGCCCACTCGAGGCAACACCGTGTTGCGGAAAATGCGGTGCATAATGTGCCATGTTTTCTGCAGGTGCTTGGATTCTCCACAAACCCCACGACCCTGAATCAACAGATGAGAGAGAGCAGAGGGCTTCATTGGCTTGTCCATGTAGGAGATACGGAATACTTGAGCATCGTCATCCACCGTCATAAGGTCACCGTAGTCCCAGCTGAAGGAGAGTCGCAAAATCTGCCCAAGAGGAGGTGAGCACCTTGTCCTTGGTCATCCATGTGACAGCTCTCTTGTCGGTGTGGAAGTGAACAGTAGCATAGAACTGGAGAACGAGGTGCTCATCAAAGTCTTCATGTAAGTTGATATAGTTCAGATCCCAAACTCTTCACAAATGTCCAGGGACTCACCAAAGTAGTCAAGATGTGCTCTCATATGGTCTGTGTTGATGCAAAACTGCTTCACCACTTTGGTCTTGAAACGGGGAAGCACCTCATTGAAAATCTTCTCTTGAAACTGAGATGGAATAGGGGATTCTGGTAGCGGGGATCCTTGGTCACGACATAGGGATTTTCCTTCTTTCCTTGACAAAAGCTTGAGGTGACATCCTCATGAGAGAGGCAGACTTCTTGGCAGCAGCTTTGGCTTGAGCAGACTGCTGACGGCGAGTGAGCTTCTCTGGAATGATTTCAGGTTCATCACTAAGGTCCTTGTCCTTGCGAGATCTCTTGGGAGCCCGAGCTGAACTGCCCCCACGGCCCTTGCTAGGTCCTAAGAAAGCAGAGACAGATAGCACAGGGGATAAGTATTGCAAAAACAAACATGATCAAAAAGAGAAGAATCGAAATTGCCCAGTTTCTGGAAAACACCAGATCAACGGTAGTACCGTTTGACAGACCGGTAGTACCGGTGCAGCGGTAGTACCGCTCCTAGGAGCGGTAGTACCGCCAGCTCCAGATCTAGCGGTTTGACCGACGAAACTGACCCGATCTATGGATCGTCCAATGAAACTTTGCAAGTACGATTCTAAACTGAGTACCAACTATTCCCTACTACTTCTACCACAGGAGTTGCAAGAAAACAATCTCTATCGAATCTCAACGAATCAACTAGGTTGAGAGAGAGAGGAGTTTTACCGGAACTCATTGTGGAGAGGAAGAGGGAGGAGAAGGTCCTCGAGCCACCCCACGGCCGGAGAGGGGCTGTCGTGGCCGGGGAGAAGCTCTCCCGGCGGCAATGTGCGACGGCGGCGGCTGCGGTGAGAGAGACGAACGTGGGGGTCGGGTGTGGGGAGGTAGAATGGGAAAAACTACCCCCCACGCCCCACTTAACCCCACTGTCAAAAACCCTCAGCGGTACTACCGCTGGCCCAGCGGTAGTACCGCCCGCTGGCACTATCGGTAGAAGAAACGGTGAAACCGCGCCTGGCAACCACGTTGTCCTGGCGGTGTTACCGGAGTTTCTAGCGGTAGTACCGCTACTGGTGCTACTGGAAGGTCTAGTGATAAAACCGCATCTGGGAGGTGCGAGAGCATCCTCAGCCAGAGCGGTAGTACCGCCAGAACTGCCGGTAGTACCGGTACCTGATGACTACGGTATTTAGAGTGGTAGTACTGTGCCTGGGGCTCCCAGGCAACGGTAGTACCGTTTCCAAACACCGGTAGTACCGGGCGCCTGAAACGCGCATTTCCGCCGAGAAGATCATAAAAGTTTTTGCAATTTTGGAAAGGAGAGATCTTATGGGATAGAGGTTGGCTTAGGATGGAGTTTGGAACTGGGGGAGGAGAAACAATCCGAGTTTGCAAGAAGCAAGAGTGAAAGGCCAAACTCAAATGCTCTCCACAAAAAGAGGTCTAAAAAACCCGAATAAGATCAACTCCTCATAAGGAGGAGGGCGGTGGCCTAGGCCACCATGTATGAGCAATTATCAACCCAAAACCGCGAAGATATATCTTGGGTTCAAGGCCAATACTCATCGTTTAAGCACAATTTGTCACCGAAGTGACCAAATGAAGCACGAATTGTCTATGTGCGCATAATAGAAGTAGTGTTGACTCATGAGTTGAGCTACACTCCCCCTATGTCCATGCATGCATCTAAACTAGTTACGATGTCTACTAGGGTATTGTGCAAGGCGGTCAAGCAAAGTTGCTCGCATCAATGACATTTAGTTCATTCCTCAACTCTCGAAATCTTGGTTCATCAAGGGCCTTGGTGAATATATCCGCAAGTTGATCCTTGGTTCCTACAAAAGAAAGGTCAATGTTGCCCCTCTCCACATGCTCCCGGATGAAATGATGACGAACTTCAATATGCTTCGTCTTGGCATGTTGCACGGGGTTGTGGGCGATCTTGATAGCACTTCATTATCGCACAGAGGGGCACCTTGGAGAAGTTAATACCATAATCCTTCATAGTTTGCACCATCCATAAGAGTTGAGCACAACAACTTGCGGCGGAGATGTACTCGGCTTCGGTGGTGGAGAGAGCAACACAATTTTGCTTCTTGGAAGACCAACACACCAAGGAGCGGCCAAGAAATTGACAACTCCCGGATGTAGACTTCCTATCCTTCTTCTCTCCGGCATAATCCGCATCCGAGTAACCCATGAGATGAAAGCTTGAACCCTTGGGATACCAAAGACCAAAGTTTGGGGTATGAAGCAAATATCGAAAGATGCGCTTAACCGCCACTAAGTGGCTCTCTTTGGGAGCCGCTTGATACCTTGCACACTTACCCACACTAAACATAATATCCGGTCTAGATGCACAAAGATAAAGCAAAGAGCCAATCATAGAGCGATAGAGTTTTTGATCGACATCGTTACCCTCGGTGTCGGTGTGGAGGTCGACGGAGGTGGACATGGGTGTCTTGTAAGGTTTGAGCTCCGTCATCGTGAACCTCTTGAGCATGTCTTGGGTATATTTGGCTTGATTGATGAAGGTACCTTCCCTATATTGCTTCACTTCAAATCCTAGGAAGTACTTCAACTCCCCCATCATGGACATCTCAAATTTGCTTGTCATTAGCTTTGCAAACTCATCATTGAAAGCATTGTTAGTAGAACCAAAAATGATGTCATCTACATAGAGTTGGCATATGAAAAGATTGCCACCCACCTTCTTGGTAAAGAGGGTGGGGTCAATAACACCAACTTGGAATCCACGGTCTACAAGAAACTCTCGAAGGTGCTCATACCACGCACGTGGGGCTTGTTTAAGGCCATAGAGCGCCTTGTCGAGCTTGTAAACATGGTCCGGATGGTTGGGATCCTCAAACCCGGGAGGTTGCTTAACATATACCAACTCATTAATAGGACCATTAAGGAAAGCACTTTTAACATCCATTTGTTGCAATTTAAAGTTATGATGAGATGCATATGCAAGCAAGATGCGAATAGATTCAAGACGAGCAACGGGGGCATAGGTTTCACCGAAGTCAACACCTTCGACTTGAGAGTAGCCTTGTGCCACCAATCTTGCCTTGTTTCGAATGACAATGCCGTTCGAATCTTGCTTGTTCTTGAAGACCCACTTGGTGCCGATGACGTTCTTGCACCCATTTGGCCTTGGCACCAACTTCCACACCTTGTTGCGCTTGAAGTTATTGAGTTCTTCATGCATGGCATCAATCCAATCATGATCTTCAAGAGCTTCATACACCTTCTTGGGCTCGATGAAGGACACAAAAGCATGGTTGGTGCTAAAGCTTGCCAATTGTTTTCTTGTGACGACCTTGCTTTGGACACCTCCAAGAACTTTGTCCAATGTATGCTCTAAGCGAGTTAATTTTTGCTCTCTTCGCAATTCTCTTCTCTTCTTGGTCTCCTCCGAAGTTTCTTGAGAGATGACTTGATCATTTCCTTCATCATCGGAGTCATGTGCATTGTTTTGATCTTGAGCTTGATCTTGATGAGGACCACCTTGATCTTGTTCTTGATCATTGTCGTGTGCACCATCTAGAGCTTGGTCTTGAACATCAAGTTGTGGAGAGGAACCACTAGGTTGATCTTGTTCTTGACCTTGCTCACTTGTTTGAGGGCTCGGAGTTTGTTCTTGGTTACGGGGAGGATCTTGAGTTGGTGATGGTATGACTTGAGGAGGAGCTCGAGGAGGATCTTGAACTTGAGGAGGATCCTCTTCAATGGGACGAATGTCCCCAATTGCCATCCTTCTTAGAGCGAGCTCCATAGGTACATCACCTACAACATTAGGATCAACTTGCCCCACTTGGGAGCCATTATCCTCATCAAACTTCACGTCACTAGATTCTTCAACTTGACCGGTGGTCTTGTTGTAGACTCTATAGCCGTGAGAGTTTGTGGAGTAACCAACAAAGATGCCCTCTATAGATCTAGTCTCAAACTTAGATAACCGGTTACCTTTCTTGCGAATGAAGCACTTGCATCCAAAGACACGAAAATAAGAAAGATCCGGTTTCTTCCCAAGAAGAATCTCATATGGGGTCTTGTTCAATAGCTTGCGGAGATATAACCGATTTGTTGCATGACAAGCGGTGGAGATGGCTTCGGCCCAAAAGTTAACGGAGAAGCATACTCCGCAATCATGGTCCTAGCCGCATCCATAAGAGTCCGGTTCTTCCTCTCCGCAACACCATTTTGTTGAGGGGTGTATGGAGTGGAATATTGATGAGCAATCCCTCTTCACTAAGAAACCCCTCCACGGTGTAGTTCTTGAATTCGGACCCATTGTCACTTCGAATTGTCATGATCTTCTCTTGATATTGGCGTTGAGCATGTTGATGAAGTCAATGACTCTTTGTTGAGTCTCACTCTTTTCTTGAAGAAATAGACCCATGTGTATCTTGAATAGTCATCAACAATCACCAAGCAATACTTCTTCCCACCAAGACTATCATAAGATAATGGACCAAAAGGTCCAAATGAATGAGCTCAAGAATCTTGTCGGTGGTAATCTTCGTCTTTGTGGATGGGCTTCTCCATGTTGCTTTCCTAGAACGCATGATCTACACACACGATCTTTGGAAAACTTAATATCGGTTAGTCCAAGAATGTGATCACCACTTTGAAGATCATGGAGTGTTCTCATATTGGTGTGGGCTAGTCGGCGGTGCCAAAGCCAACCCACATCAACTTTAGCCATTAGACAAGTCGCGGCCGACATGCTCTCTTTCGAGAAATCAAGCACATACATGCCGTACTCGACATGTCCAACAAAGACTACTTTAAGAGATCCCTTCACGGTGATGATCACACTCTCGTCATCAAAATAACACCCATAACCACTTTTAGTAAGTTGATAGACGGAGAGTAAGTTGTAACCAAGGGACTCAACGACAAGTACATTCTTGATAGAGACTTCTCTAGCAACAACGACCTTGCCTCGTCCCAATACCTTAAGCTCGCGGTTGTCACCAATTTTGACTCGTGAATATTGAGGTAGAGGAGGTTCAATATCATCCACCAAGTCAATGCGTCCGGTCATGTGTTGGGATGCGCCACTATCCACCGTCCATCGACCCGCACCGGACGCCACACCCTACAAGGAATCAAGTCTTTGATTTAGGTACCCATTTTTCGATGGGTCCTTTCTTGTTAGTCACAAGGGTCTTTGGAACCCAAATAGCCCAATGATAATCATCACCATAAGAAGTGCCAACATATTTAGCATAAACATGACCATCTTAGATTTCATAAGAACATAAGATGGGTTATATTTGCCGGCAAAGTCATTATGGGTAGGAAGGTCCCTTGTGACCTCACCACCCACAATGGTGTTGGTCTCCTTCTCTTTAGCCAACTCCCCCTCCTTCACAAAGATAATAGCTTTTGAAGAGGGAGAAGGCTTCTTCTTCTTGTTGTTCTTCTTCTTTGACTTGGTAGAGAAACCAAGTCCTTCTTTTCCAATTTGATCCTTTTGATTGCTCAAAAGGTCATTGAGGTTCTTTTCTCCTTGGGCACAAGCCATAATGCCCTTCTCAAGTTGAGATTTCAACTTAGCATTCTCTTCAACAAGGTTAGCATGCTCACAACAAATAATAGATTTAGCAACAATTTCATTTGATGTGGATGCAATAACTTCTTTCACTTGTTGACCTAGGAATTGATCATGAGACTTCTCAAGTTTGGCAAAAGACTCTTTGAGGGTTTTGAGTTCCTCATCAAGTCTCTTGTTTTCCTTCTCAAGTCTAGCATGTTCAATGCCTAGCTCAAGCTTCTCATTCTTATAGACTTTAGAAGTAGCAAGAGCATGTTCATGATCCTTTTTAACTCTAGACATGTCAATAGCATAGGATTCCTCAAATTAGATAGGGCCTCCTCAAGACCTTCTACGAGTTTGCTCCTTTTCAAGAGCGATAGAAAATCCGCTATCTCATTAGCATAGTCAACCTCACGGTTTGCCATGCCCGAAATGATCTCCTCCTTTTGATCTACAAGAGAGTTAGTTTCCTCAAGTTGCTCCAAAAGAGCATCAACATTCACTTTGTCTTCTCCTTAAGATTAGCTAGCCACAAGTCCACCTCATTTGGACTTTGGGGCTCCTTCACAACATTCTCTACACAATCCAATAAGGAAGGAGGTGTAGAGGCAATAGGTTTAGGAGAAGGAGTTACCGAGGTGGCTTTTGCCATGAGACATGTGTAGGGAATGGACTCATTTTCATTGGGGGATTCAAATAGGGATGACGGTGTAGAGGAAGGTGTAGCTATGGCAATGCGA
The DNA here is from genome assembly GCA_947311845.1 of Poa pratensis. Classification (NCBI taxonomy): domain Eukaryota; kingdom Viridiplantae; phylum Streptophyta; class Magnoliopsida; order Poales; family Poaceae; genus Poa; species Poa pratensis. The sequence goes on from CAMZMU010000052.1 coordinate 96,898,140, forward strand.
GCGGTAGCTACAACTTCATCTTCATCTTCATCACCGGACATGTATTCTTCCAAAACTTTTCTATCTTGAACACACAAGGCATTGGAACCCTCTTCTTCACGTAGTTCTTGTTGCCGTTGCCCTTGGACTTGTCTTTTCTCACAAGCTTGCCATTGTGGTCCTCTCGATTCTCCCAAGGACAATCGGCAATGTAGTGATTGAGATTACTACAATTATAGCAAGTCTTTGGACGGTCTCCTCTTGGTCTTGCAACGAAGTTCTTCTTAGCAAAAGGTCTTGATGAAGATCTCTTGGAACGGTTGCCCCAAAGGCTCTTGAAGCAAGGGCCATGTGCTCATAATAGTCTTGCTTGTGTCTCCGTATCCTCCTCTTCAACTCCATGTTCAAACTCTTCTTCACTAGTGATGGTGGTGGACTTCAAAGCAACATTTGGAGATTGTCCCGCAAGTCCCTTTGCCGAGCTTGAGCATGAATAGAGCTCTTGACAACCATCCCAATGGATACAAACTCGTTGAGCACGGTGTTGGAGTCAAGTGTTGAGAAGTCCGGTCTTGATCGAATGGTTTGAGCCAAGCCTTGATTTGAGGAGTGATGGCCTTGAGAAATTGCGCTTGATCCAATTATCACTAATCTTCTCAAAACCGAAATCATTCAAGGTGATGGCAAGAGCGGAGAGTCTTCGATAGAGATCTTCGGGGGTCTCATCTTCATTCATCACAAACTCATCGGCTTCATCTTGAACCGCTTCATACTTGGAAAGTTGAATGCTTTTGTTCCCCAAGAACAAGTTATGAAGATTCTCCCAACATTGCTTTGCCGTCGTGCACATACGGATATGCGTGCGATAAGTTGGGCTTGCGGCCGTTTGTATCATGTGCATGGCGGTGGCGTTGAGTTGATGATTGGCCTTCTCCGTTGGAGTCATGTTGTGTGGGTCTTGAGGATGGAAGCCTTGCTCTAAAATGTCAATCAAGAAAACACAACAACTAGACATGTGTGAACGCATAGAGAATTGCCAATTAGGAAAGTCTTTTGGATCAAGCTTAGGAGGTGCGCCCATATTGGCGATGTGTGGCGGAGAGACGTGTTGGTGGATTGTGTTATACACTTGTTCCGGTGGAACATTAGCATACACCCCCGGCTTCCTTGGGGTTGAGTTACCATCCTCGGAGTTCTTTGTTTCGGGATTGGCTTGCGCCTTTCCGTCCGCATTGACAATACCCGTAGAAGGAAGAGTATCTAACTTCCCGGGACATTTTCCAAGGAGGGTAAATCAACCTTAGGAGGATCCGGTTTCCCTAGGAACTCCTTGAACATTTCTCGCATCGATTCCTTCATGCTTATGTTGAGGTTGGTAGTGATCTCGGTATTGAGATTCGATATCTCACTCTTGAGTTCACTAACAACCTCACCAAAGCGTTCATTAGTAACCGATGCGAGAGGGTCCACGACGTCCGACATATTCTCTTAGGCGGTGAAGCCTTAGATAAGAGACGAGGCTCTGATACCAATTGAAAGATCGATATGTCGACTAGAGGGGGGGTGATTAGGCGACTACCAAATTTTAATTCTTTTTCGATTAATTAGGGCTTGAGCAAAGTATAACAAGGTTGACTAGATGTGCACTAGGATAGCAACCTATGTGATACAAGCAAGGTAAAACGTAGCGGAAGCAACAAGTAAAGGATAGAAATAACCGCAAAGTGGAGACACGGAGATGTTTCCCGTAGTTCCTTCCCAAGGGAAGTACGTCTACGTTGGAGGAGTGTGGAGCCACCTAGGCGCTCCAATAGCACGGATGTGCTCACTCTATTCTCCGTGAGCTTTACCCGTGGGGGTTCGGCTCATCCACTATGAGGTCACCTTGATGGCGTTGACCAAGCCGGTACACAAAGGTCGGGGAACTCCACAATGAGTTGGAGCCTCCCAACAATGTCCCGGACCGCCTCACAACAAGTTGAGGCTTCCGAAACTCACAAAGGTCTCCTAGGGTTACAAGCAACCCCAAGAGAACAAGTATCACAAAGGAGAATGAACGGATTCGAAATTCCTTCAGTGAGATTGTAGATCTAGATCTCCTCTATCACTCCTCAAAGTATCACGGCGATTGTGTGGTTGGAGTGGAAGATCTTGGAAGTTTAAAGCTCGGCAGCAATGGAAGAGAGAGAATGTAAATCGCAGCCTTTCATTGGGGAAGAAAGGGTCTTTATATAGGGGCCCCTGAAAATCCAACCGTTATGCACAAAAATGTGCACAACGGTACTACCGCTGGAGAACAGCGGTACTACCGCTACTGCCCTTCACATAGTACCTCAGTGGTTCCGATGCTCAGTTGCAGCGGTAGCACAGAGTACTACCGTAGTTACCAGGCACCGGTACTACCGCCAGAACTCACCGGTACTACCGTTGTCATGCCTCGAATAAATTCGTGGTATTCCATCGGTAGTACGTGGGGGGTACCGGAGAGATACCGTTGGAGACAGTGGCTAAAAACATCTGAACGGTATCCCTAGCGGTACTTCCAGCGGTAGTACCATTGCTGATGGCAACGGTACTTCCAGGGGTAGTACCGCAGGACAGGACTGCCTGCGTGCTGCAACAGTACTACTCCAGAAGGAGCGGTACTACCGCTGCCCACTGGCGGTACTACCGCCAGGACAAATTCAGCCTGGGCAGATTTTCGAGCCCCTCTCTCTTCCATATGAGAACTTCTCGTGTTGATGTTTTCATCCCTTTTCAAACTCAAGAACACGATTAGTTCAGTGGGTGTGTTGTTATTAACTCCAAAACAGAGGAAGAGCCTAGCATGCTCTTTCAATGTGCTGTGATGAAATGATTGCCCTGCTATGTGTTGATTGTATCTTTATATTTGCGACGCTAGAAACTCGCGAGGAGGGATTTCTGACTGAGTAGTATTGTGAGGAGTAGATTGATTATCAGCAGCAGGGACAACCCATTGATCAAGGCAAGCCATCTCAAAAGCTTGCAACTACACCTATTTTGTTTTACATGTCACTCTATATATTTTACATGCATTAGTTATATATACCTGTTATACACCCATGTTCTGGTATATACTCCAGACCCTAGTTAAAACTATAGGATACCCTATACCCCTAAGCACCTCTTACTAGTATAAGTAAGATGGAAAAACTTTAGGTTGGAACCTCTGGTGTTGTTTTTCGGAAAAACAAAATGATTTACGAAAAACCCTCTTAGGAAGGTGGGACCTTGCCTAATTGGTGGTATGAGAATGAGAAGTGATGGAAGTATTGTTTTTTTGAAAAACGACACATACCCTAGAACACGGCGGAACAGTCCTAACCGTATAACCACATTACTCAAAATGGGCACGGGCTTAATGAAAGCTTGTTTGTGTTAGTGTGAGCTTCCTTCCTCAAATGCTATAAGGGCGGGGCCCTCGAACCGAAATGTTGCTATGAGAGAGAGAACGGGACATCTAGAGTGTGGCGTTGTTACGTCGTTAACATTCGGCCACCGGGTGCATACTCTTGGGCCTCATGTCATGGCGGTGTGATGTTGAGGGTGACATTGGATGTTATGGCTAACACACTCGGTGCCGGGGAGGGCAAAACCCAATTGAAGAGGAAACGCTCATACTAGCATCGACATAGTGGAAGTTAGGATCGGTCGTCTGATGAGTGCATGCTGCCTTGGATTGTTCGTGATTGAATCACTGCAGATGAACCGGATGGCGTGGTGAAAGTGTACAAACTCTGCAGAGTCAAAACTATTCGAATAGCCGCGTCCGCGGTCATGGACAGCTGGAATGCCCTGATGTTAGCATTGTGTCGATGTTTTTAAAATGGTGTTGTGTTGAGTTGAAAGTGAGTACTTGGGAAGCACTGGATGAAAGGGAATGATAATACCTTTGAGGAAAATGATAAACTCCGAGGAATCTTAGTTCCAAGAAGTTCTGCAAAGAAAACCTAGGAGGAAAGAACTTTTCTTGAAAAACCTCGAAGATACTTGTTATCTAAGAGAGAAAAACTATCTTATCTTTTAAAGTATCTTTTTTAACAAAGATATAGAGATGTCATGTCTAACATGGCGAACTTTCCGTCCACCTTGTGTATTAAACCCTAATACTAGCCTACCTACCACAGCCAGATATTACATTTGCATCTTTTAGCTTGTTTTTGGATAGAGCTTGCTGAGTACATTCAAACGTACTCATGTGGTTTCATCCCTGGCTATTGTCCTAGCCAGACCCCTTGTACGAGGAACTTCAGGAAGAAGTTCAGGAGGAGGAAGGCTTCGTTGACGACTACACGAACTAGGACGTCTCCCGGTCAGCTGCATGAAGGTGTTAAGGAGCGACCATGTGCTTTGCTACGTTCTGCCAAGACTTCCGTTGTTTGTTAGCTATTCCTGTCCTGTGAGGCAGTTATTTGAACTCGGCCATGTGACCGTTTGTTGTAAGACTATTTGAATTCGTGTAACGGATGATGTAACTCTGCTATGCCAACTTGGGTATGTTGTTCACGACAACTGATCATGAGATTGTCCTGCACAGCTAGTCTGGGGGCCCCATATTCAAGAAATTCTAAAATTGCTAGATTTAGTAAATGATGTATCTTACAAGCACGTGGAATCGCAACGATAATATTTTTTAAAAACTTTGGGCTACGCAAAAAAAAATCTTATGGAAAAATCCAGATTTCTTCTAAACATATAGACATAATTTTCGATTTTCTTAAGATAATTATACCGCTAGAACTCAGGAGGCAAAAATCCCTACTCTTTTGTTCCACCTCTATCTTCTTTACGTCCTGTCAAAACTATCACATCAGCTTGCCTTTTGCAAATCGGAAATCGAGCAAAACCTTTGCATATTCTCCCGGCACTCTCTTCAGTCCCATAGCACCCATCACCCATGGAGTGGACAAGGCAGCTCGTGTACCCACATGTACAATTGTTTCCATTTTTTTCGCTTAACTTTTACCGATGACCACTAATAAATACCTTCGGCCTTTACAACAGCGCGGCCACAAAGTAGAGATATGGTTATTACACAAAGCCAAATTACTACAAGAACGAAAGAAATAACATGACCCAAAAAAGCATGCTGAAGCTTGAATTGCACTTTTCTGGTATCGAATTAGTCATAAGAAAAATCTCATCGAATTAGAATCAGCAACACCTCGAAGAAAATTCAGTGAGGACAGCATGTTTATGTAATTGGATCGACGAGCATGAATATGTGATTATACATTAGTTGCTTGCTACGACATGTTCACTTTTGTACAAGTTGACCTCATTTCTCACAAAATTACAACTCCTATGTAACTGTATTTCTGTATCACGAGAGTTTCCCCGCTAACGAACTAGCTGCAGATCTATTTACAGCTTCTCGACCGGGAACCCCATGACGGGCTTGACCTCGTGCGCCAGGGACCGTAGCTCTTCCACCTCCTGCTCCGTCAGGCTCCACCCGAGCGCGCCAGCGAACTCGCTCGCCTGCTCCGCGTTCTTCGCCCCCGGGATCGGCACCACGTTGCCCTGGCAAATCAGCCAGTTCAGAACCACCTGAAACAAGAAACCACACGAAAAAAAACCTTGTTTGCTTAGTCATCATGTATGGTAGGAAAATAATACTTCAGAGAATGTTTCTAGTTCATATGCTAGGCCGATTGCATCTGGTTAATCTCTAGGATGCTCATCTTAGTTGCGCACCTTCACAAGAACCAGTTCATAAATATTGATATTGTTCAGTGTCACGAAATCACAATAGTGTAACTTCTTTATCGATCGGTACAACTATTCTTCGTAACTGAGGAGGAATATTGTATACATGATCAAGTAAAAAACACAAAACCTGAGTTGGGGTCTTGTCATAGCTTCCTCCAACTTCCCTGATCTTGTTAATCAGTGGCTGAAGCTGTAGTGGCATGATAAGATGTTCAGTGAGCAGAGTTGCAACTTGCAACAGAGATTAAATAGTTCAGGGTTAAGATGCAGCAAGCTTATAATAGTGGTTCTAGTTTCCAACCTTGGACAGGAAATCAGAAGTGTATATTCGCCCACGAGGTCCTGTTGGGGGATTAGCTGGAGTGTATTTTCCTGTCAAAGCACCTAAAAGCAGGAAACAGATTGAAAATAATCGAGTTATATTTCATACTTGTAGTCTCTAAGTTTATATTATAAGACACATACATTACAATATTATTATGCACTATGTCAGAAGTAATCACGAAATTGGCCAAGCACTGACTGAGGCTAGTTGAGCTGACTGCTCAACATAGTCAAACAATAAGGTTGAAGGAAATAATAACCATAACTCTACCTTGGGCTATTGGGGAATACGCGATCAAAGTAATACCAAGCTCATCACAAGCTGCCTTCACCCCATTTTCCTCAGGGGTCCTGTAAATCAAACTGTAATTTACTTGGTTTGAAGCAAGTGGAACTCCCCTCTTCTTGAGGCGCTTGTAAGCATCTCGCAGACGTTTCTCTGGTAATGGATGGGACTCAGCTTAGTTTTACCCAAAACACAAGCAACTAGCATAACATGCTCCATAAAATGTGAAATGAAGTATGATATTACAAACCGCTGTAGTTTGAGACTCCAACAGATTTTACAAGACCTTGCTCGTAAGCATCAGCGAGACCGTCAAGGTAACCTGGATCATGCAAGGACCAAGAACAGTGAGTTTACTACACTGCGGTCGGTTTAAGATATTTAACTCCCCACACAAGCATTTTTAACATTTCTGACAGATGATTTATTTTATGGATACCTTCATTGCCCCATATCCCAGGCCTGAAAAGGATATGACAAGAATATTTTCAGCAACCTAAAAGAGTTGCAAATAATATTAAAGATGTACGATGATGATCTAACCAATGGAGTTGGTATGACTCAACGGAGGAGACGCCGAGGCGGGAAAGTGAGCCCTTGAGTGCAGAAAGAACACTTCCCCGGCCAAATCTCCATGGAAGAGCCGCAAACTTTGTTGCAATGGCTACCTCAACCCCCTCCTTTTGTTGCCTTTCCTTGATAAACCTGATGGGAATAAAGGGAAACTTGTTACAGACATCACGGAGACTTAATAATAAAGATATATGTGAACAGTGTATAATTATGCATGACTTACCTTCCTAGCAAGCTTTCTGAATTTATCGCTCCTGATACCTAAATGACATTAAAATCAGAGTTATCAAGGTTGCCCTGAAGAGAATCAGACATCAAGAAAGGACATTTTTTTCGCCCAAAAAAAAAAAACATAGATCAAGAACAATATTGATAGTTACCCCTGCACCATATACTTCTGCAGTGTCAAAGAAGGTTATTCCACTATCGATGCTTGCATCGAAAGCTCCTTTAGCTGCCTTGAGTTTCCTATCTGGAAAATTCAGAGAGTGGGCGTTCATGTTAGTTATGAGTACATAAGCAATTGTAGACCAGTGTTGGCATACAACTCAAGAACAATGCGAAGTTGATTCGATACTGCAGAGTTAAACATCTATGTTTGCAGTTTGCTGGTTACTGTTCTCGGTGAAATATTTTCTGGGGCTAAACCTTCTTCAATGAGCATATATTTATGACGTGTGCCGTGACACATTACAAGCAATGCAAGAAGCACCTAAATGTGCATGGGAAGTATGACCGAAATTTCTGCCCAGTGAATCGATCCTAATTCAAGAGCTGCCCAAATCAGTTCATCCGAAGGAGATGGTCAGTTGTGAACTACAGTAGGTGGTCAATACATAAGAAGAACAGAGGATTGGATTGGGAAGCAGGTTATCCGGATTGCGCACGTACCGTCCCACTGGAAGTCGTTCCAGTAGGTGGTGTCGCCCCAGGACCAGGCACCGATGCCGAGCTTGGTCACCGCCACGCCGGACCCGCCCAGCGTCGCCTTGCTGCTGCTGCCGTCCTCCACCGCCGCGCCGTCGGACGCCACCGCGCGGGGCGGCAGGAACTGCGCCGCGCGCCGTCGCGGGGCGAGGAGGGTGAGGCAGCCGTAGCAGCCCGCGCCGCCGGCGACCTGGAGCGCCATGGCTGGCGGAAGGGAGCGAGGGTGGGACTAGTCTGTAGCTGCGGCGTTCTTGGCGAGTGGCAGCGAAGCGCGCGCGTTTTGTTTGGCCACGGGAAGAGCGGGGAGGGTCACGTGGAGGCGCCGGTGACCGCGCGCGCGCGCGTGGGGCTCAGCCGGACGCGCATCCAAGTACCGTACGTACGTACCACTTCTATAGTAGTCGGCTTCACGACCTTCAAGAGTGGTTCCAAGTCAAGCCTTGGGAACTATTTCGGGCAACAATCGCCCGAATCACTGAAATTTTCTGGTATCATACCTCGTTCTTGCTCTTCAGGGCTTTCAAAATGGTTTCGTATTAAGATACTCCATCTGAACAGTGGCGGAGGTAGGATTAAAATGGTGGGGGTGCCAACCTTACTTGCTGTGCTTGCATAGGCTTAACTAATTCAAAATTTTGGCTGATACTAACTCAACTATTAGCAAGTAAAACAGATTCTACAATTACTCAGGGGGTGCCATGGCACCCATGGCACCTCCACTGGATCCGCCCCTGCATCTGAATACATATTAATTGTCGTAGAATCCGATATATCTTATCGAAAGTCTATTGACACAAGACATATGGTGTCGGCGTCGGCCCTCTCCCCTCGAAGGGAGTATGGATTTCTCCTACAGACTAGGTAGAGGAAGGCTACTCGGAGCGACCCCCACCCCCTTATTTGCACCTATCAGCATCGCGGTTGCTCGGGTCGGGAATACCCTAGATTGGCTTGTCCGGTCCAGCGGCGGCGACGTCCTTGGACATTGTGCTTCCTCCTTGGAGGCGTGGTAGTGGTTCCAGCCACACACCACCCAACCAATCTCTCGGTCGAAAGCTCAAAATCCTCGCTGATTGGGTGGCGTCGACGTGCTACGCGCGGTCTCCTCTTTGGAGTGGCCGCTTGCGGGAGATTGTTGATCTCAGGTGAGAGGAGCTCAAGGTGGGAACTATGGGTGGCTCTGGTTTTCGAGTGACTACGGATTTTCGGTGCTTGGCTTGGTTGTGATTATCCTAGGTGGTTCCTTCGGTGGCAACACATTTTGCTCCGTTCTAGCGGCGCGACATCTTTGATCCGGCGGTAAGGGACACCCTCTGCTCCTTCCTCTGCAGCTGCACCTGATGGCTTTCCTGCTACGCTCGGTTGACCAAGGATTTCGACGGTGTGGCCAGCGTAGTGTGCTCTCTTTCCAAGGTGCTCGTGTTCTAGGGCTGCCCTGGGCTTGAGTTCAGCACCTCTTACGCACTCGGTGAACGCTCTCATGTACGATAGTTTGACGGCTTCGAGCCAAGTCGAGGGAAGGGTCCCTCGTCGCGATCAGGAAGGTATTTTGGTGTTTTCACCCATGGTTGTCTACTCCGCTCAAGACTTCCATTCTGTTTCCAGAAGTGCCGCGTTGTGCCTTTTCGGATATTTGCCCTTGGCTTCGGATTGCGGCGGTCTTCATGTCTACAAGTTGTGTTTTCCATGTTTTCTTCTGTTCTTGCATCGGTGTTGAGTTGTAAGTTGTTCATAGTGCGTACTTGCAGCGCGCGGGCCGATGTGATCTTTGCGGGTGGTTGTAATAGTAGCCTTCTGTAATCCTGTCCGGTTCGTGACTTCGGTAATTTAAATCCGAGCTCGTCTTGAACCTTCCGTCTAAAATAAATATTGATGATTCCCTTTACGCCTTTATTTAGTTTACTGTTTTGCTAAGCGACCTTGTATGCTTTGGTGTGTGGCTATTTTTCTACACCAGAGTTTAGGATAATTCAGTACACTATTACACTTTAACAAGCGCACTAAATTCGGTACACTAGGACTCAAACTGTGTGGCACAGGCTGAATCTCCTGCACGGCTTATTTATTCTCTATATCTACATCTAGCACGTGTGTTGGGATCAATCATGCAATTCGTGCTGACACGTGATACAAATACAAGAACTGATGATCCATCACGACTCTTCGATGGGCATCTTGATGCCCTTGATCTCACGCGCGAGGGTCCGCAGCTCCTCGACCTCGTCGGCGGTGAGGCTCCACCCGAGCGCGCCGGCAAACTCCATAGCCTGCCCGGCGTTCTTCGCTCCTGGGATCGGCACCACGTTGCCCTGGCAGGTCAGCCAGTTCAGAGACACCTGAAAAACAACAGTTCATCGCTTACACACATATATCCCTTGTCTATAATCTGATTCTTTCAGTTGTGGTTATGTATTTCAGGACTAATTTGTCTGTAGCACCTGAGTTGGGTTCTTGCCGTAGCTCGTTCCAATCTCTTTGATTCTGTTCATGAGTGGTTGAAGCTGTGTAGTTGATATAAACAAAAACTCATATGTCAGTAGAGTTGCAGCTGCATTAAACTTTCAGAGATTGTTTTTGAAATGGAGCATGAATCACCTTTGTGAGAAATTCGGGAGTGTACGTATTTCCTCGAGGACCCGTGGGCGGGTTCTCCGGAGTGTATTTTCCCGACAGAACACCTGAAAAATGAATAACACATGAACGCAGGAATTAACTTAGAACGAAATGCCAAGTTATAGATCTATTGCACATACTGTTCTGCCGAAATTAAATATTCTCATGGTGGATGAATCCATAAGCAGGGATTTTTTGTAAGAAATCAAGTATCTGAACCTTGGGCGATTGGGGAATAGGCGATGAGCGTGACGCCGAGCTCGTCGCAGGCGGCCTTGACGCCGTTCTCCTCGGGCGTCCTGTAGATGAGGCTGTAGTTCACCTGGTTGACGGCGAGTGGGACGCCCCTCTTCTTCAGCCGGGCGTGTGCGTCCCGAAGCCGTTTCTCTGATGGCAAATCGTAACATACATATAGTGGCTGATTCTTTGGTTGTTATCTGAAGAGATATTTGTATTCTACGACATTCAAGCTGATGTTACCATTGTAGTTGGAGACTCCGACGGCCTTCACGAGACCTTGGTCGTATGCGTCTGCCAGGCCATCGAGGTAACCTGAAACAACCATGCACTTAATCAAGTCTCTGCATGCACCTTAATTATAAAATTTCCATCTAACCCAAGGGATTAAATCAATATGAATACCTTCGTTTCCCCATAGCCCTGGCCTGAAATATCAAAGCAAGTGGTCGTCAGCAAAATCTGAAGAAGAACTCGGAGCTAGACAGATACTGATGTTTAAACAGAAACAGAAATTGCGGATGGCTGTGTGCATCTCTTGGATGCAGAGGCCGGGGATCCGCACCCCCTTATCTAAAAAAAAGATGAGGCAACAGACGGACCAGTGGAGCTGGTAGAGCTCGACGGAGGGGAGGCCGAGGCGTTCCAGCGACTTTTTGAGCGCGGAGAGGACGCTGCCGCGGCCGAACCTCCATGGGAGCGCCGCGAACTTGGTCGCTACCGTCACATCCACCGCCCCCTTCTGCTTCCTCTCTCTGATGAAACTGGATCAACAGGCCATGGCAAGATAGAGACATACATCAGTACGTAGCTGTTGACTCTGTGAACGAAACTGATGCAGTATGTGTCTTGACTATGATAATGGATATAAGTACGTACTCTCTTAGTAGGCTTTCTGAATTCACTGCTCCCATGAGCTGAACGAAGGAGGGAAAAAAAGGTTAAGTTAAGCGCGTTCGGCTTCAGAGTTCAGATTTGAACAGAGGAATCAGATTAGCTCAATCAGTTACCGCTGTGCCGTATACTTCGGCGGTGTCAAAGAAGGTCATCCCGCTGTCGACGCTGGCGTCGAATGCTGCTTTAGCCTCATTCAGTCTCCTCTCTGCATGCCAAACTCAAAAGAGTCACATCTTGATTTTTCTTCCTTGTAATTTGGAAGTGGGATATCTTTGAAGCCAGTGTATATTAGCATGCTCATGATGTGAAGCGACAGCAACTTAATTTTTTCTTGGAGGTGAATTGTCTGGATATTGTGGATGCAAGGGAAGTGTGACCTAGGTTTCATAGCGTTAATTTCGTTGCCACACTTCCCGACTGACCCTGTGAGGAAAAGACAGGTAAGTAGGATAAAGAACATGTACAACAACAGTAAACTAAAATACTTTAGCTGCAAACTTTCGAAAGCTCGGCGCACAACCCCATACATCATCAGCTCATCATGAAGAAGAGATCGACGAAATGAACCGGTTTAAATTCAGCAACGAGGACATGATGTAAGCTCTTTTTTAAGGCAGGAACATCAAGAAGACGAGGTTGTGTGCGCACCGTCCCACTCGGAGTCGTTCCAGTAGGTGGTGTCGCCCCAGGACCATGCGCCGATGCCGAGCTTGCTCACGGCCACGCTAGACTCGCCCAGCCTCACCTTGTCCTGATCTTCCGCCACCGCCGCCGACGCCCTCGGTGGCCGCAACGCCACTCGCCTCCTCCGGCCGCCGTCCAAAGGGCCGAAGCAGCACCCCACGCCGCCGACGGAGCCGACCTGCAACGAAGCCATGGATCCTAGACTCGATCTGCAGCACCCCAACGCTTGCTATGCTACTACACAGTGTAGAGGATGTCCTGTCCACCACCGCCACGTACGAGTGGTGCTCGTGGCCCGGCGAGAGTGAGGGAGCGGGAGCGAGTGATATATACACTGTGTGTACACACGCGTAACTGCGGATCGAGTGTAGAGACTCGATCCGCAGTTACGCGTGTGTACACACAGTGTATATATCACTCGCTCCCGCTCCCTCACTCTCGCCGGGCCACGAGCACCACTCGTACGTGGCGGTGGTGGACAGGACATCCTCTAAGCTGAGGTGATCAGCTCGGCTGTTCGGTAGAGCGTAGTTTGTTTGGCCAGGAGGAGAGGAGAGGAGACGAGGAGGTACAGGGAGAGGATTTCCGCCTCTGTTGGCGCCTTGGCGGGTAGCCGGAGACAATTGGCCGGTAGCTCAGATAGTGCAGCTGTCTGTCTAGTCGGATCTACCCGGTTCTCTGTGCCGGAGCGGCCACGCGAAGAACGTGCTAACTAATGGTCACCTCCATCGTCGAAAATTGACGGTCCAGGTCGTTCGCGAGCCGTGCGGAGTGACGCGTGGCTGCTTGCTAGTGATAGGAGGGTGGCTCTCTTGGCGTCAAAGGTTTTTTTTTTGACAAGCAAGCAGACTACAAACAACATTGTTTTGACCAACAAGGATGTATATATACACGTAGCATTTTGACAAGATAACTAAAGCATCAAATAGTAGGCATATGTTGTGTTCAAAGGTATAGTGAAAAACATGGCCTATGTTGTGTTCAAGGTAGGAAAGCTCAACTTGTGTTGTGTTTAAGGAATGGCAATTAAAAAGTGTACGAAACAACAAGTTCTAGTTTCCATGCTAAAAAATGCCAATATGATAATCTAAACCAAGTCCTGCCTTTTGCACTACCGCCTTCTCCGACAACACATCGCGGGGAGAGGCGCGTAGTGGGCGGTTGCGCGGATAGGGGTCACTGTTCAAAACATGGGCGAGGAGGTGACGTGTGCAGTGTTGCACCTTCCCAACGATTAGCATGCATGTCTCTGATGTGAAAGGCGACACGACGATGTTCCGCCTTCCACACGTGTAGTGTTAACGCCAGCTTACCCTCAGCCTACTCGGGCGCTATATAAGAAAGACTACCCTTTAGACGGCCCCGGCAACATTTTGTCGGACACCGCATCCGACGAGGCGCCGCGAAGGGTTTGGAGGTGGAGCATTTAGCTTGAGATTTCAAAATTTGTAGTAAGTACTATTGCATCTCAAATATTTGAATGAAATGCAGATTTTGCTATGCGATCTTTTCTTTGGTTTGACGGGGTGCCGCTCAGGACAGCACCCCCAAAGCGGACACAAATTGGGGGGTGTCGGATGGATTTCCGCATGTGCCGGTGGAGATGATCTAAAGAGTGTTGAACTATGTTGACCGTTATGAAAATGGAGATAAATATACAAAATAGTCTATCTAAAAGACATTGAGTAATCTTAAGAACCATCGGCAGGGATGTAAAAGGATAGGATACTTTCCAATTTAAATCCATTTTAAAGAATCTACATATGTTCTAAAGAATATGGATATCCGGTTCCGAACAGACACCGGAATACTATATAGGATTTAGTATGTCCAAGAATATACAAATATGTACCGCCTTAATATAATTACGATTTTTAATGGTTTTAAGTTGAATGTCCAATTTTTCAGCCAAAAAACTTAAACTAATCTAGCACATTTAGTAGTTCGTGAGTTGCTGAGTTCGGCATTTTCATCAAGACCCAAGCGAAAATCGATGCCATTGATTTGACATCACTTATATCTTAACCGGTATGCGACCTTGCCAATTGCAAGGCTATGCATCTCCTTTTCATCTTCTGATGAGTGTGTTCCGAGCTCATCACCACCATGCTGAAATGTTAATAGAACCTATTGTACACTTGCTGTGTGAATGGTTCTCACCCGTCGGGAAGTCTGTTGTACCTATATGACATCGCACACCTCAAAATGTCATGTATTCCACACGGTGTTACACTTTGAAGAAAACTAATGTTTTGATATTTAAGTGTAAAGGTTTACGCTATTAAAGCGACTAACACACAAACAAACAAACAAGGTGTATAAACTAAAAAGATAAACATCACAAGCAATTCGTAATATTCATGTGACAGGACCACCATCGTCACAAACCCCCATCTTCACGAAATCCTATTACGACAGTTAACTGATGGAAATCCTGCCATGGCAGAAATTTTCTGTCACGGCAGGAAATTGCCCAATTCTCTACCGTAGCATCTACACGGCAAAGATTATGCTGCTTTCCTTGCCGCGGTAGAAATTCTCTGTGATTGCACAAAATCTTCTATCATGCCAATTATATGAAGCGGGCAAGCTAAGGAAGATTTCTTATCATGTTAAAAAGCTTGAGAAGATGTATAGTACGGGAACAATACATCACTTGTTTCGGGGTATCATATTCAGATACAATGTTTAGTGTAATTATCTACTCCCTCTATATCAAAATATAAGTATCTAGGCTTGTTTTCGTGCATGGTTCATGTGAATCTTGTACTAAAATATGTCTAGATATATGTGTGTAGAAATTAGTTAGAAAGTCTTATATTTTGATAGGGGGAGTATCGTACCATAATTTATATAGTACATAGTTCAGTAACTAGATACCATATATCTTTCCTTGTATATATGAGATCAACTCTTGCAAAAATAGTTAACCTTACTCGGAGGCTCTCATAGACAGGGTGGAAGGAACTAAACAACAAGAAACTGTAGTGGGCATTGCAAACCTAAATTAGTCGAAATTCTGAAACCACTTTTGTACACCATAATTCCATGTTCTACTAGGAAAGCCAGCTCAAAATGGGGTTATACGGCTTGAATCAACATTTTACAGGGGGTGCGTACGCACCACCATGGGTAGCGACTCATTTTTTATATAATATATAGCAATGGACCTTACAAAATGGAGCATTGTGAAATTCATTGTTTTCAACCATGTGCACAAATTGTGTAATGGTACTACTCGGCAAAACAGAACCTCGGTCTACTAGCATTGTTCATGAAGACTGGAAATAGGGACGGAACATATGCATCAATTATCCGAAAAATATCATAACTTTATTTGAACAAAATATTTGTATCAATGTCGTTGGAAATATAGGAAAACATGAGTATTCAGTAAGCAAAACGACATGATGCAGACTTTTCAGCCTTCATATATTAAACCATCTCTAGGATAACTACTAGCCTTAAAATATACAAATTCGACCTTGCCTTCTATCAAAAATGAAAAACCAAGGCCGATGATAGCACTAATTGAATTTCTAGCCAAGAACTGAAATTCGGGACAAAAGGGTCAAGAACGAAGACAGTAAATTAAGGTTACTGGATTTTTTTGGTCTGGTGGTTATGCTTCTGTGGCTTCTGAACATACTTCTGATATTTGAGGATAAAATGGTACTCGGAGGATGACGCAAACTGGGCAATCAGTAGGTGCTAGCTGATGCACATTTGCACCAGACAATGTATTAAGCTAGCTGCATCAAGAAGATGATATTATCCGCTAAAAAACCCGAATATTCAGAAATGGATTCGTAGCAGCAACTAAATCATAATATTAGCCCGATGCACTACAAAAATGAACCCGGATGCTATGGTAACGAACCTTTTCTGAACTTAGTACGCTTATGTTAACCTGTTTTATTGGGTCAGATGAAAATTTTAACATTACTTTAGTGCAAAAGCATCCATGGACAAATGGGAAAGTAAAAGCACATCTCTCTTTCTTTATTAAACGACTCTTGAACTATTAAAGAAATGGTAGGTATGAAACTATATTCTGCTAAAGCTCCTGATCTATATAATTGCTATCGGCTGCAAGGTTGCTGCTAGTTTCTTTTTCAAGTTACTGGGTATGGTTTCCTAGAGTTGTTTCTTTGAGTAACGAGTTATGCACTGATGGAGAACATGTAAGTGTCCAAACCCATCTTGTGCATAAGCTCTTACATCTTCCTGCTATCGAAAAGATTTTTTTTGAAGCAAGCAACGGAGGGCGAAAAGCCCACCTGAATTTTTTTTTTTATATTAGTACTTCAAAAAACCGTTTTACATACTAATCCTCAAAACAAGCTAGGACGAGCAGGTTTTTACATAGAGGTTTAGGAGGGAAGCGACGCACACCACGCCAAAAGCGGCCCACAATCCAGACGGCGGGGCGCCCTAACAACCCAGAGACGAAGGTGGTCGCGGACGGCATCGAAAAACTCGGGGACAGACGTAGCAAGGCCATCGAACACACGACGGTTCCTCGTCTTCCAGCCGATCCAGAGCAGCAAAGCAGTCGCAGTCATGCGGAGGGGGAGGGCCCAGGCGGGGTGCTCAGCAGAGAAAGCGTCGACCACGCTCTCCAAAACGGGGGCGGCGGCACCGGGCGCACACACACGCCAGATCTCCTGCATCCGCGGACACGCGACGAAGAGGTGTCGTATATCTTCCGCGACGCCGGGGCAGAACGGGCAGTCAGGGGCCCTCAAAATACCTAGGCGATGCAGGCGAGCACGCGTCCTGGTTCGCCGATGCCGCAGAATCCACACGAAGACCCTGACCTTGACCGGGCAAAAGTTTTCCCAGTTGAGGTCATGCAGTGGCGGCCCACACCCCGACGAGCGGAGGAGGCTGTAGACGTCACGGGTCTTGAAACGCTGGGTGGCGGAGCACAGCAGAGTCCGGCAGTCTGGGGCGGTCCTGGGGACGAAGTGCACGATGGCGTCCATGACGATGTCGAGCTCCGTCGTAGCAGCAGGGGAGAGGCGTGCTCTCATGCAAAGTGCACCAGCGCCTAGGCGCAACACGGCCCCAACCCCCACGTCTGGAGCAAGGCAGTGCGAATACAGTGCAGGCAGAGCGGCGGCAAGCGAACCGAGAGAGGTCCAGTTATCGTGCCAGAAGGAGGTGTTCGCCCCATCTCCCACCTTTACAGTAGTTAACTGGCGAAGGAGGGGAACAAAGGAGCTGAGGCACTGCCACGTTGGCGTCGAGGGAGGGGACGCGCCGTCCCCTAAGTACCACCGGCGCACCCACTCTGTCCATGGATTGCTCACACCCGTCATCAGCTTGTGAACGATCTTGAGGAGGAGGCACGTGTTTTGCACGCCTAGGTCGATCATGCCAAGCCCCCCTTCCGATTTCAGATGGCATGCCGTGTCCCATGACACTAGGCAGTCACCTCCAGAGCAGGATTCAGAGGCCTTCCAGAACATAGCGCGACGAGGGCGATCCATCTTCACCAGCGTGCCTTTGGGGATTGGCAGTACTGACATGGCAAATGACGGGATCGCAGACAAAACGGCCGACGTCAGAGTCAACCGACTGCCAGGGTCGAGAGTGCGCACCTTCCAACTAGGGATCCTTCTCGCGATATTGTCCGCCAGGAAATCAAGCGCACTAGCAGGGAGCTTGCGGTCAGACAACGGCAACCCCAAATAAGTTTGGGGGAACACGGAGACGGGGCACCCAAGGATTGCGGCAAGAGACGCAGCTTCATCAGGAGGGACACAGATCGGCATGAAGGAGCTCTTATGGTAGTTGATGGCGAGTCCGGTTGCCGCCGAGAAATCATCGAGTGCATGCCTTAGGAGGGTGAGCTGCTGGGGGTCGGCACGGACAAGGATCAGCGTGTCGTCCGCGTACTGGAGCACCGGGCATGGTAGGTCGTCCACGAGGGGGTGGAGTAGCGTGCCGTCGGGCGAGCTCCCCACAACCCGCTGGCGAAGGAGGCCGGCAACGATCAGGAACAAGTATGGTGACAACGGGTCGCCTTGGCGCAACCCATTCTTGCACTCGATCCACCGCCCCGGGACGATCGAAAAGATTTTTCATGTCTGAAACTTATTTTCTTGATTTTCTCTCTGAGTTCTTTCAGATTTTTTCAGAGCTAACAGCTAAGAACACATTTCCAATCAAATCCTTGGTACCTTGTGACGATACTGATCTGCTAAGTGCTATGTATACATCGAACAAGTAACCTTGGTGGATGCAGGTGTCCCGGGACAGACCATGTTCAGAGCTAACCATGCGTGAAGGAGGCCGAGGAAAATTACCACCTGAAATTCTTCCTCAACGTGCAGTGGGCAGTCCGGGCAATAGGGACATGTCGTTCGGGACGTCCCGCGCTGGGTAGAATTTGGTCTTGCGCAGTGGCAGTCGGGTTCTCGGGGCTCCTGTTAGATTTTTTCTTTTCTTGTTGCAAATTACTCTTGGTAGAATTCTGTCTCACGCTTTTGCTTATTACTCCTGTTTGGAAGTTGGCTCATGGCATCGTTCGACATGGCTCAATGCTTCCCGATGTCCAATAACGAGTATGAGTCGAACCCGGAAGCGCGTCCATGTTACCGATCACGGGAAGTTCATGTGTCCAATTACTTTAGACTGAGCTTGGCATCCACGCGACCATGCACACTTCGCTGCCTGCGAGTCGGACTGCAACGATCCAATGGAAACTTCAAACGCGCTACCGCCATTACCATCGAGTTACAGCTCTGCCGTCACTCTGCTTGGCATCCACGCATCCCTGTCCGACTCCGACTGCATCTCGATCGGCGACCTTCCCCACTCCATATAAGCCTACTGCCGCCCTGCAATTTGGGCGCACCCTCTCGCTGAAACCCTCCTCCCATCCGAAGCCAGCACCATGCCCGCTCTCATGGCGCAGCGCTCGTCCGCGGCGGGCAACGACATCCGTCGTGAGTTGGATCGTCGCAGGAAGGCCATGAACGTCGCCAAGGGGAGAGTCGTCAAGAAGTCCTATGCCGCGCTGCCGCCGCCGCGCCTCATCCCGTCCGCCGGCACTGCGACCCGGAAGCTCGCCAACGCGTCCTCTGTCAAGAAAGGCTCCTCTACCTCCCTTCCGATCCCACGCGTGCTCATCCCGACCGGAGCACCCAGCGCTGATAGGAATATCGTCTACGTGGACTTCGGAGAAGCTCCAAAGAGGTTAACGATGCCACGCCGAGAAGCGCCGATCTCGAGGTTCGCTCTGAAGGCGCCCAAGCTCACTGCCTCGACAGCGTTGATCCAGAGTGCACCAGCTACCGTCATGAAGCTGTCCGCAAGGAACGAGCATGAGACAACAGGAGCACGAGACACCAAGAAGCCCTCGTCCGCAGCGATCAAGAAGGGCATGACCGCATGACTGTGAAGATGCCCACGCCGGCAGGGACCTTGCCAACCGGGCAACGTCTCATCATCTTGAACCTTGCAGTCGTCGTCTCCGACGTGGAGGATGGCTACGTCGAAGTGGTCTACAAGGGCAAATCCCAGTACTCTCCCATGCGGGTCGCCTTGGACCAGGTGAAGACCATGCCACCCACCAAGTGATGAAGCGGCAGAGTGTCGCCCTCCCTTTCCTCTCCCCGATACAGATCTGAGAGGCGATTTTGAGAGTCCACCGCCGGTCCACCTCTTCCGCCGGTGAGGCGTGGGTTCCCTTCCCTCCGTCGGCTGCTCCGGCGGCGGGAGGGTGGGGGAAGCCCGTCTCACGGCGTGTATTCATGGTAGGGCTTGGCAGGTGCCCGGCCGGCGGCGCTTCGGAGGCGGAGGTGCTGTTGGTTCGTCCGTCCGCGCAGATCCCCTACGGCGGTGGCGTTCCCTGGGGCTTCACCGACCTGCGTGCGATTTTCCCTGCACCACGGCCAGATCCAGGTATGCGGTGGATCTGGATGCAGTTCAATAAGAGGATGATACAGAGGATCTTCGCGGCGGCGCCGTCGTTCCCGGCAGTAGTCTCTTCGGAGGCGGTGCTTGGTGACTTCCCGTCTACGGTGTGGTGGGCTCCGGCGATCCAATGTTTGGGGAGCTTCAGCAGCGGCGCGCCATCGTCAGCTCCGGCTCATCGTCGTCGTCGGGATCCAGAGGGCTTTCTTGTAATTTTTTCTTTGTTTCTGGACCTTTCTGTAAGTTCGGAGAATTAATATATCATCCCTTTCGCAAAAAAAAGTGATGAAGCGGCGCCTTTCCAACCGACCACCGCTGAGATCGAGATCGGCGCCTTACAGCGGACCACCAAGTCTGCACTGCGTAGAAGAAACTACTCCCATTGTAATCCTCCAAGTCCGGGATCATGGACTTCTGTAATATTGTAATGTAATGAAATTCCCATATGAATGTAATGAACATCATGTGCTTCAAATTGCTTTTGTGCCTTCAATAACTTATAAACGTCCTGAGGAATTTCCCGTCGAGAATTTCTAACTGCATACGTTGTCTTTTATATATAGCGTCGACTAGTTTGAGCACCATATACCGATCACCAATGGCGTCCACCAGTTTCAGTTATAGTATGTATAAGAACAAAGCTTAGCTAGGCAAGGTAGCTAGGTTGACTAGCTTTGGACTTGAATTAGCAGCCACAGGGTCCATCAAGCCGTAGGTAGTCATACACTCATACATGATCCCCTGAAACGGGCTCTGGTTCCAGGGCTGCTTTGGGTAGATGGCGTTCATCCCTTGGACAAGCCAGGAACTACTCACATTTATGTTGAACAGCCAGTATGGCCGTGGATGTCATGCCTCAAAGTGAGAATAATCTTGCCCTGAAATATGGAAATGGAATATGGTTGACTGAACGCACATCAGCAAACGAAGGTTTTGGGTTAGCTCTGCAAGAACCTGTAATTAAGCCAGTGCCACCCTAAACTTGTAGATGCTGTTAGGAAACAAACTGTCAAGATTGAACCTTATTTCCCACGTGGTGGGACGGTATGTATTCTCATCAGTTCATCTGCAGTTCAGACAGACGCAGATCTGCGGATGTTAGTGCTAGTCCATGTACCTTTCTGCAAACATTTGTACCATATCTGAATGAAGCAACAGACACCACCTGGTAACTTAGTGTAGAACCAATCGGTGCTGCAGTCACTTACACCGATTGTCTATACCAGATCACGGTCTGGATACAGTTTTGCATATATTTCACAGAGCCCATACTGCCTGAATCTGAAGCAGTGGGAACACAGTACGATGATTGATGAACAATCTGTTGACATAGTTGGGGTTGGGTTCTGGAACATTGAACTCAGCAGCAGATCTATCAGGTATTCCGATCTCCCACATAGTTGGACCGTCTCTTCGTGAATCATACATAAGGTTCACGCATGTGCAGCTTCACACTGCAGACAAGCCATTAACAGAAAACAGAAACGAAAGGCAAACAAAAAACACAGGTGACACATGGATCAGAGCCTGTACACAGTAACACAGATGACTGAAGGCCCATTTTATTGATTTTTTTCCAAGGGCAAGGAGATGAACCCAACAGAAAGTTCATCCACAGAAGCATGACAGATTGTACATTGCACACGGAAAAATATATACACTGCTCTGAGCTTTCCAATACTACAATCCACCCTTTTCATTCCATCTTTGTAGCTAAAAGACGGCACGAAATGTGTTCTTCGATTCGACGGTCCAAAATAAAATCAAAATGTGTTCTTCTTTTCCTTTGCAAAAGGGAAAACTCAAAGGTGTTCTTCAGTGTACACAATTCTACTATCAATATCCCGTTTGTCCATCCGAATTACACATCATACACAGACTCTAGTTGGTCAATCAAGCTACTGAATCTTCTTAAACTTAAGGCTCCCTTCAGGTATCTTGCTCAGGACGCCCTTGTCGAGCTTCTGGTACTGACACCCGATCAGGCGATGCATGCTGTACAGCACCTCATCGACTTGATCATGGTAATTGTCCACTCACAAACCCTGGAGCAGAGCACCAATATAATGGTAGTCAGGAAAGACAGAAAGATTGCCCAGGTGCTAATCCCTAGTCAATATCAAGTGAAATTATGGTTGTTACGGATGTAGATGACAGATATGAGACAGAACCAGCTCTCGACACATTGGTGTGGCGATGACAAACCCGGAAATCACCTGAAAGAAATTTTGCTAGTGCATGCGACAAGTCAAATTGATTAGACAGGCTCTATAAACCGAATGCATAATGTATCATGAGCCGAGCAGATGACATATTTACTTATACTAGCAAAATGCCCGTGCGATGCTACGGGTGTAATTTATTGACAGAATTTGTATTTTGTTTTGATAGGTTTGATTCCTTCAAAATCGACATATTGATCCTCCCTCTCGTTCACTGTTCCATGATAAATACACAAGTATTCATATGCAGAAAATTACTGGTATATTACATGAGTATACGTCAGTTCCAGCTAGTAGTAAAATTTGAATACCTTTACCACAGGAGAGTGCACTCTATTTATTTTTAGCAAGATCCGAGAGAAGAAATAATTCCGAATTAAATGGAGAGTAAAAAGAAGAGGAAGATGAATATGCCATGGTAACTTGTAGGATATATTCCACTTAATTCAAACAAACCAACTTTCAAACTAAGGAAAGTGGGGCAGTATCACACTTATAATTCAGAGAGCTAAAATGGAACAATATAGCATGGTCAACAATGGCGGTTCCCAGCACTTAATAGAATACACAAGACTAACGATTAAGCAAGCCGACCTACCTTAACAGAACCATGGACAGACAGCTAGCTGAACAAACTACATCACCTTTCTGCATCGATACAATCTCCAGGATTCGCCGATCGACATCACAAGATGGGACATAGATACAGGCTATAAATATGTATCTTGCACCCCTGTCGACAAATGGATCACCAAGGCAAGCTACTGATACAGCTATAAAGGAGAAAAACATTTCATGGTACTCAAGCCAAGAACAATGAAAGCAAACAGAAAAAAATATCTAGTAGAAGAAAGAAGGATATCTCGTCCTGCAGAACAATGAGAGCAAACAGAAGAAAATTGTCTAGTCCTGCAAATTTAGCCTCTTTATTACGGAAGACATTGAAACTGGTTGACCATGGTGCTCTACTATTTCCCATCAAGGTTTTTTTTGCACACTCTCTCATCGAAAAGCCTTGATATGAGAATTTGGAGAGATAAAGTGATCAATGCTCCTAATCACAAACCACCCAGTGAATTACACTAAACTTTCAGCAAACAAACAACTATAATGATGTGACAATCACTTAAATAGGCTGGAGATTAAGGAAGTCTCGGAGCGTACCAATTGAAGATCCGTCATGCACTTCCGATGCATGCTCCTGGCCGCCTAGAGCGACACTCACGCCTACATGAATCTCAACATGGACCAGTGGTTGACCACAGAACCAACGAGGTTTTTTAAAGGGCAGAGCTGGTGTCCGCCGGCCGTGTCGTCCTCGCGGCACGGCCGCACGCACGCCCGCACGAAGGGTTCACCGGCCGCTCACCACAGAGCTGATAAGGGCAGGTTGCGAATGGCAGGAGCTCGGGCGTCTAAGAGGAGAACACGAAGAGGTTGTAATCTATTATATTATTAAAACAACAAACAATTAACGGTGCAGATTTGTCATGCTAATACTATGATGTGTCAACGGTGCGGATTTATGACGCACGTCCAACCACGTATACCAAGGCAACCCGCAACCTGGACTCTTTCTAGGTTTTCCAAATTAATAGGAAGGATGCCGATCCAATCTACCATGCCACGATGTTGCGGTATACCTGGACTCTTTCTAGGCGCCATTGCTCGACCACGGCCGCATGACGGCGCTTCGGCCGGTGGCCGGTGGCCGAGGCCTAAATCCCGATCAATTAGTCGCTACCTCTCATCCTCACGTATTCACCGACCAGATTTTCGTCCAATTGATTGTTGAGCTGCCGTTCATCCGATCATGCATGCAAATCAAAGCATCATGTATGTGTCCATTGTCCAACATCCAGCATCTATATTTCTTTATGAACTAATCAATCTCATATGCGCATTTTCTCATCTCTGATACCACTTACCTATGACAGGTATGTTTCGACCTAAAGCTAGCAATGATTTTCCTTTTTTTGTCGCAGCATGATCGCGCGCCTACACAATAGCGCGACTGCCGCTCCGCCGGGCAGCCTAGCAGAGTCCAGGTATCGTCGTTGGACGGAGAGAAAAGCCCGGCCTGCCATAGCTGGATGGAGAGTGCATGTATCGCTCGCATATATGATAGCAGTCGAAACTCTGCTCCGATACATACACATCGGAAGCAGAACGACTCTTCTCCATGTCTATCAACCATCCGGCGGCCGGCGTCATTAGAGCATACACAGCGACCAACCGGCGGGTGGTTCTTGAGGTGCATCTTACTGTCCATCCATGAATGTTTGTACTCCACGACCGGTCTTCATGCCCTTTGTCTTCTGTACAGCTCAGCAGGCAGCCTGTTAAGCTCGAGTAATAAACTGAACTTTCCTTCACCTGTTGTCTGAGTTCTTTCAGATTGAACAACCTAAATTTTTAATTTCGCTAGGCTTCCAATTTGGACTTTTAATTCTTTGGGATTCAACGCAGATGATGTTGTGCGGAGTGATAGCAGTTAACATCCTCTTGACCCCTTCTATTCCACGTGAAACATGGATGGTGGCCTGATGCCATGGAGAAAATGTATCACTCAGCAGTGAAAAGACAAGAAGAAAATCAATGACATAGGTGGGTATCTCTATTATCTGCATAAATAGTTGCACTTTTTGTTTCAGGTTTTCCGTTTTGTTCAAGTTTGTCCATCATGCGCATAAATAGTTGCACTTTTTGTTTCAGGTTTTCAGTTTTGTTCAAGTTTGTCCATCCTGCGTTGCACATATATCATGTCAATGTCATTGAACGGCGATCATTTTCTTTTACTTTATTAAAAAATATTTTTTTGATTCCACGTGCCATGAAATTTAACTTTATCATTGATTTTTAACAAATATTTTTCAATTTTATGTCAGCGCTACATACACATCAATATATCATTATTCGAAATATATTGGAAAAATAGTCACGAAACATAAATTTTTAATAAACAAATTGAACGTAGATACAAATCATCCCAACAAATATATTGGCATGCCAAAACAGAAGGCTGGATTTGAGGTAAGATGGTAAGATGCATACCCAACGAATTAAAAAAAAATACCTTCTACTTCTTCATAAAGAAGATTTCTTACACGATCATGTCGTGGTGAGCGGCGTATGAATGGCCCTTCAAAGATTTGCCAAGGTACACAATCATATCACAAATTTTGCATTGCTTCTAATATCCGTTGTAAGTGCTACAGTTTAGCTATGCAGTCCAATTGAAATTGTTCCATGGTCATATTATTTGCCATATTCGCCGAAAATAATTGAAAGTAATAAAATATATATTCATTTTATCTAGGGATGAACATGAAACCTTACGCAACCATATAATAAATAGTTAGTGCAACCAATTTTTAATTTCAATTAGTTTGCTACTTTTTTTTGTAACATTGGTAAGTGCACAGTAGACGGTTCTTACTGTACGTAATACATGTTCCTTTTTAAGTTACTCAACTAATGATGCCCTAATTTCTTAAGAGTCCTCTTTTTTACTTGGTATGCTGCACGGAAAATAATTCTTTACTTTCAGATGGCTGAGTGACAACTACAACAAATAATTTTGTCAAGAGACTGAGAGAGAAAACAATGGTTGCTACTATGTTTTCCATCCATGCTCGAAACAGCAAGTAAGCATCTTACTGCCTCCTTCCACTTAAACAATATATCCTTTTTATATATAGTGAATTTGTTCTTCTCTTTTTTAGTTCTGAGATTATTTTAGATAAATGTTTGTGGAATATATTTTAGTAAAACATGTTGGGCAGATGCTAGGTACAGTCTACTTCTTGCATTTTCCTGTTCTCAAAACGGTAGGTCGTTGTTCATAAACTTTTAAAGATAATGTACATGCTTTTTGATCCTACGCTCTACAACAAATACACGAAAAGATGTGGGATATAAAATATGTTGGTCACTGAGTCATTTTATGAAAGATAATAAGGAGAAGTGCACCATTTCAGAATAACTAGGTCGTAATATCATTCTATGGTTTAAATATGCGCTCCATAATGGAGCAGGTACGTATATACACTCATTTAAAAACTATCTTATGATTGACCTTTACGGTGCATGAATTTAATTTACACGAATATAAGCAAATCAAATACAATCTAGCGCCTTGGCTATATTACACTTTGGACAAAAGTTTCAAACTGATGATACCTGAGTAAGATCACGTGATTAATAGTGGAAATATAGTCTATTTTTTCATTAATTTATCATGGTAGAATAGGATTGTATAAGGATACCAAATAGATACCTTATACAATCTGAGAGTAACGTGCATGGACATATAAAAAGACATATTAACGGAGTTTCGTGAAGTAAAAAATATTATTAAATGGATTTTTCATTATTTACCATACGCAGTGTTTTCTCAAAAACCTAAAATAATTTACCCTATGTATTAAAGTTAAACACATATATCTTGATTGCACAGTCTATCATTAATTAATGAACGCAATCACTAGGTTCTACTAGGGAAAATCTAATTCACACACTTTGATCAGTAGGTGATGTCACAAATGAATCCAGTTGATATATCAGTGATCTTTTTAATGCTAACTAGGACATGGAAAAAATGAAGTACCCGGGTTCAGTATTTATAACATTTACAAAGGTTGGTGATGATAGATGACAAGGTTGATTGCTAGAGTTTGTGGAACAAGTTGAGTAGAATACACGATGATGTTAGAGTCCTCTCATGCATAATATAACTTGGTGGAATAATCAATGAAGTTACCGGGTTCAGTATTTATAACATTTACAAAATTTCTATTGCCATGATAGAAAGTGTCTGCCCTAATGAGGCTCTACAAACCGACTACTCTAAATTATTTAAATATATCTACACTAAATTATTTCTCTTCATTTGTTCAAAAGATAGAATCGAGAAGGAAACTAATGCAATAGGTATAAATAAACTCATTCCTAGCCGTGCAATTGCGCGGGCCACCCAGCTAGCTTTTTAATTAAAATAAACATGTATAGTTCCATTTTTAGACTAATCTTTTTTCTTTCACGGCAAAATCTTGTTAGGAGTAAATGCCCCGGAAAAAATTAGAGGTTGTAACCGCGCCACTCTCACATGGCTCCTACTCGAGCCCGCGGTTGCGTGCAGAGCTCCACGACGCTGAGGAGGAAAGCGGAACAGACCGAGCTTCCATACAGCAGCGACGATCACCTGCCCATGGCGCTGCAAAAAGCCGCACAGCTGTCCAGGGAGCACAACCACGTGGTCGTCTTTCTTGTGCTTGACCTTTGCCGGTGCAAGATCCGCGGCCGGCATGGCGATGGGGAGGTGTGAGCCAAGGCGCCGTGCCCGCGAGAGAGATTGGTGCCGTCCAGGAGGAATAGCAAGAGAGATGGACGGAGGTCGCCGGCGCTGCTGATTGCGATGTGGTTGGGGTGAGATGGGAGCGGGAGAGATTGACAGGAAGTCGGAAACAATAGCAGGAATCACGGAACGAAATTGAGCGGAGACGCCGGATACGCGGAGGAGATATTGCTGAGGGAAATCGTCATGGGACCAAGGTTTCGGTTACCGGCCGGAATTCCGTGGAATTCCGCGGTAACCGGATTTCTCGGACCCCCCGGAATTTGCATATCTCGGATGAAAAATCTCGGATTAGTCAAATTTGAAACAAATTTGTGCTCGAAAAATTTAAATTTTGAAAAAATTCGATGTTTTAAGTTTAAATCCTGAATTCTTGCCGAAATATTGGGCCGGTTACCGGCCGGTATTTTCCGGTAACCCGGTTACCGAAAATACCGGCCCCCTCCGGAATTTTTTTTGAACCGGTATCCGAAACCTTGCATGGGACTGGGAGTAGAATCAGGACCCGGTGAGGCCAGTGCGAAGGGTGGAGATGGGATGCGACGGACGAAGAGGTCCGTGGCCGAGACAGGACACTTCATTCTTTTGTAGTACTCTACTATAAAAGAACGCAGTGTCCTGTCTTCTGCCGGACGGACGAAACCTCTACGTCGTACGTCGCGCCACGTTTGCAGAAAACCCCTTGACAGATTAGGAAATTAACCCGCAGTTCATATGGACTACACGGAACCGTTCTTTTCTCTGGAACACATCGCATCGTTCTCCTCTGCTCAGGCACGGGAACTCCGCCGCCGCTCCCTGCCACCCCACCGGCGCCCCTCCCCCTCCCCGCCCTCAGCATCACCGGGATTACTTGCCTCTCCCCAACTGCACCGGCGACCTTCCCTCCACGGCCACGGTCAGTCGGGCCCGGGCGGAGGACGCCGAGGAGGGTCCGAGAGCCCCTAGCCCACCCACCTCCCCCATCTCTCTCTGGATCCACTTTTTCCGGATCGAAGCATCTCGCCTAGAAGATCCACCGGCGCCTACCAAGAACACGTTGCGCAGCCGACCGAGCTTCCACTGGAGGACGACGGACCGTGGTTCTCATCCCCGTCACCCATGTGCGGGCGCCGCGATGACGGAGACATCCCGTTTGCGAGGGTGAATTCCGGGTCGGCTGCTGCGGGGCTGGGGAAGGTGCTAGGGGAGCGGCAGGAAACGAGGAGGTCGTGAGGTCGAGAATGCCGCGGCGCGCGAACTCCGGCACCGGCCTCTTCGCGAGGGCGCCCGACGACAGGGAAACCATGGACGCGGCACCTCTACACACTGGATATCAAGCTACTCGCCCCCAATGACCACTGTGGCGGCCTTGACGCTGCCCTTGAGGACCTCGGCGACATCGGCATCCAAAGGTACATTTTTTTCTTCTCGAATCATGCCAGTTTATCTTGATATCTAATTTCATCTAATCTTTGCACTTACTGAATTGATACCAAATGGGCCGATTTTGCTACCGTCGCCAGGAAGGGATGTTCGCCGATGGGGATCGCTCACCATCTGTGCGACGAGTTCCGCAGCTGTGGATGTGGCGCGCTGCAGGGGACCCTGCTTCTCGGGAGCACGAGATTGTCCACGATGGACATGCTCGCCGGCATCAGCATCAAGTACGCCGTTGAGGTAATCTCACTATCTCCAATCATGGTAGCGTAAGGTAATCCATGTCAGATTCCAAGTGAAAATTCTCTTGATCCAATTATTTTTTTGTATGGCATCTGTATTTGGAAATTATAGTTTGATAAAAGAATTCCCTTACAAATATTCTTCACATGGCCATTTGCTCCCTAGAAATGAATGTAGCGTTTTAGCTGAAAGTTAATTGGCCGCAAAGGCAAATGCTAATTAATCACACCAATGCAAATATTTATTTGCCTTTTCTTTTTTCCTGTCCATTGAAGCCTGTTTTGCTTCACATGGCTATATAAATCTTTACAGAAGCTAAAATCTATGTGTCATTCAACTATGTGGCATTTGATGAATGGAGAAATCTGGTGTTGTTTGTCACATTCTTTACTATAATCTGTACACCCTGGTTATCCTACAAACTCAAGAATATTGCTCTTACTAACAGGTTGCTGAAAAGGCCTTATACCTGTGAACAACAAACACTTGTTCTATTTTATCTCTCGAAACCACCAAGTTATCTTGACAATCATATATCCAGCTCTAGAAAGATATGTTCGTTGGCACTGGAACCAATCGGCTCTGTATGTTACACTGAATGTCAGGAAAATGTTCTTTCACATGGATTATAAATTGTGGTTGGCTTGTAAAAAAAAAATTCAGGAGGGGGAAGAGAAGCAATCCCATCTGAGCGAAGGCTTATATGGTCAATAGGTCAACAATGGTTATCAGCGTGGCAGTGTTTTGCTTCATCTGGATTAGCCTCTTGTTAAATGATTTTTGCATATTTGCCCGGGTAGGTTGGAGGAGAGGTGACAAACATATGACTCCCTTTTGAATTAAAAAAACTGCACTAAGGTAGATAGTTCAGGCACACTGATTAACCCACGTAGATATATTGGTTGTTGCAGCAAACTAAATTGGCAGATGTATGTTTAATTAATCTCATTTATATTGGCGATTTGTTGAGCGACATGGAATAAATTTGATTCATTTTGATCTAGAAGGTCTCATCCTTCCGAGAGGGCTCACTCAAAATTAGCGAAAATTTCTAATTGCAGCAAAAGATTATAGATGTGTATATTCTATTTGAGCCAATATATCCTATTGGAGATCTCCCTAACTAAGGCACAGTCTAGAAATATAGTATTATAGTTGAATCATGCAATAAGGTGTCATCTTTTCTTTATACTGTCTCTTTATGTCTTGCCCGTCAGTTCTCATTTTTGTAGGTTTGACAACAACCTGCAGTAGTGCAGTATACTGTTAATTCTTATTTTGATTGGTAGTCATGTCATTTTTGTGAAGATACTTCAGTGAGATCTTGACTGTTTAACAGTCCAGATTATTAAAACCTGATGGCAAATATTTTATGCAGTATTACTGATTTTTTATGCATTTCGAACAACTGTAAAATATTTCTCACCAGCACACTAGGACACAAAGTAATTTGATCATAAGAGAGGTCATTTGATCATCGGATATGTAACTGACTTTTAAACTGTGAGTACCTGGATGACTATTAAACTTCATTGCTTCTTACAATTATCTTCTGACCTTTCTCACTATTTTCTACAGGATTCTAGACGAGAGCTTTTAAGTCCTTGCACAGGTTCTTGAGCTTGCAGAAGAACACATGAGTCCATTATGGGCAAGGATGAGAAGGAGTACATGGTTTAGTTGGACAACACGAGAGATTCATCGGAAATTAAGTGCCACTGCCTGTCATTCTGACTACGTCAAACCTGTCGATCATAATTGTGCAATGCTTTGTGGTACGCCCAATCTTAATTGGCCGGCTTTATATTTTGCTATGCCTGATAGCTGTAGAAAAGTTTCAGTGTTACATATTGTATTTGATATATGACCATTCAGTTAATCTGTTCTCAACGGAGTCAGATATTGCCAAGTTTCAGAAATACTAACAAGTGACCTTTTTCAGCTAGGGAACCATGAAGGGGACGATTTGAGATATAATTGCCTGTGGTCATAACTTCAATAATGGTTTACGAGACAACTGAATGTGGGTGTATTTGCAATTTATCATGGACTACGTTGATATAATTGTGTTTATAATTGAATGTGCAACCGAATGTTGTTGTGTTTATAATTGTTCTGATAAAAAGGGACAGGGTTAGAAAATATATGCAAGACTGCAAAAAATAAGCTTTCATTGATTCTGGTACTATTTTATGCATCTTCTTTCCCAAGTACAATCATCACATGTGGTCACCTCCAAATGAATTGACTGCGGTCACAACCCAAAAATACATGTCATTATTGACGGTAGCATTGACAATGATACTTAATGCGCATGATATTACTAAAATTACATATTAGAATATGTATAACCCGTAGCAACGCACGGGCAATTAACTAGTAGAGATAGAGATAGAGATAGTATAGAGATAGAGATAGTATAGAGATAGAGAAAGAGAAATACACATCACATCAGCAGAGAACAGCATGGTAAAGCGCATATTGTTTTAGTATATACTAGACAATTAAAGCGTGCGTCGCTGCCTGTCCATAGTTACAAAAGATGATAAGAGCTACTTGAGAAAAGCTATTCAGTGCAAATATTCCAGAAAATCTGACAGTATGAGTAATGTGAATAGTGTAAGAACAGTCTGAAATTTGGTGAACCACACAAAGATTTTACAAGCCCCAGCTGAACGGTATCACGTCGATGATA
The DNA here is from genome assembly GCA_947311845.1 of Poa pratensis. NCBI lineage: Eukaryota > Viridiplantae > Streptophyta > Magnoliopsida > Poales > Poaceae > Poa > Poa pratensis. Next base: position 96,930,254 of record CAMZMU010000052.1, read on the forward strand.
GATATAGCTACTCATCATGTTTCAAACTATTGCTCAGAACTGAGGATACTCTGAAGCGGAAAGGTATCATCGACGTGATTCCTACAACAGCAACAGCAGGCAGCCGTAGCAGCTTCAGAGGAGGAGCTTTACAAAGGTACTACAAACTATGCTAGTAACATGAATGTTGGATAGTACAATTTAAGCTATTTTTAAAAACTAAATGATCTTGATATTTTGGCAGAAAATATGATTTTGTAGGTATTACAGGTCACAAGATAAAACCATTTTGATTAAATTGTGGATGTGGTTTCTTTTCAGGAGTTTGTCCTGTAGAATCAGATTAGGAACCAGGATTTTCAATAACCTTCTTCTCTATTAATACTTACAAATCATCACAATAAAATTGTCTGATAGTAACAAACGGTCTTGCAGAAGTAACTACATCAGTGGGAACTATTGCACTAGTTTCTTAGGATACTAATATAAGAGCAAAATAACTAATAGAGGAAGATCAATGAAATTACAGATGCTCCATATACCAGGAGATTACAATGGATAGAATTGTACAATAAGTAGAAGTGCTTATTTTATGTTTGGTCTAAACTCTTAAGTATTTACATGGAGAAATTCGAATTAGTTCGGATAACCAATTGGATTTGCGAAAATAAATTGGAGGCAGAGTACACAGGCTGTGGAGCAGAGGTGCTGATCGTGCTCGCATATGATGCCAACTGTGCAATACTGATGGAGAGGAGGTTGAAGAGTCATTTGTGCTTCGAAGTGGACATTTGAGTGCTCTTTTGCATCACTGTTAGTATATGTATTTTTCTTGGTCGTCTAATAAGAAACCAAATATGTCAGGTCGACCTGGTACTGCCTATTGCTTTATGGCCAAAGTAATATTAGAACCTAATGAGACCAGCAGTTAACTATTGTTGCCCTGTACTATTATGGCTTCTCCATCAGGCCAGGCAGTACTTATATAGTTAGCAGCTAAGGAACACAAATGTCCGTTTGATTGCAGAAAAAGCTGACAAAAATCCAGGAACGTGTTCTGGCAGTGAAAATTAATCAAATATTGTCAATCAATAGTTGTGTGTGCAACTTTAAGCCAGTGCTTACGAGAAATGAAATGTATTTTACATTCAAAAGCCCATCATAAGCTTAATGCAGCAGGAAGAAATTATCATAATGTACCCAGATTGTCAATTCAATACTGAACTATCAAGGTTGAGAAAATCAACTTTAGATACTACGCAGATACATTATAAAGTTCAACATAAATCCTTTTTCCCGACATAAGATTGTGGATGCAATCCTAGCTTGCTCCAGCTGTGTTCAGAAGAGTCCCATTACAAAATATGCATTAACGCAGCCCGACTATGTTATTATGCATTCAGAGCTTTCAGTGTTCCTAAGCAAATCCACGCAGGGACGGAGCCAGCAGGGAAAACTTGAAGTGTCAACTGCAACATTATGAGCTTGATGTGCTAAGAAATCCGGAGTTTCAGAACTTATCAACCATCTCTGAACTCTGCCGAGAACTTTTTGAGACCGAGAAGTTGTCAGGTTAATTCGACTTGTTCCAACTTTGCCGGTCTCAACTGCAAGAACAAATTTCAAAAAAAAAACTGCAAGAACAGAGCGGGCTTTTTCCACCATGAAAATTGTGAAATCCAGACGTCGGAATAAAATGGACGATGAGTTTCTAAGGGTTTGTCTGAAAATCTATACAAGCTGCAAGGGAGAATAAAAGCAACAGACCGTAAAGACGGAAACAACGATGGTGGCATGTAGCAAGCAATACACAGAGTACCTGCAGTTTCCACCACTAACGAAGGATTGTAGAAGAGGTTGTTACCTTGAGCAGCGCGCCGGCGTCGGCGCATGTGCGGACGGAGCAGCAATAGTCAGATGGAAGGGGCGCGTAGGGGGACGTCGCGGGTGAGGCCGGCGGCTCTGATCCCGCCGGTGAGGAGGGTGGCGACGTTCGAGCGGGCTTAGGCGCGGAGGAGAAGGCCGCCGGCCGCGGCCAGGATCCCGCAGACGAGAAGGGGGCGGCATTCGACCTGGCTGGGCCGGGTAGATCGGAGGGCGTCTCCGATCTGGTGGGTAGCTACGACTGAAATTTTTGAAAAAAGCGCTTTCGGCCTAAATATTTTCAGAAAATAGGAGGAAATAACTATTTCGGCGGAGGGAAAATATTCTTTCCATTGAAACATAGCAAGTGACTTTAAAAAAATTGAAAGCCCATTTTTGCTTGGAAAGGATGTGGATTTTTTCCCCACCGTATTTCTTTGTCCAGATCTAACAGATTTTTGTAGAAAAGGAGGCCATGCACCAGCCTCTCCATCGACTCATGCATGCCGCGCGTCTGATGGAAAAATGCCGAAAAAATCGAATTTGTTAATGTCCGCATTCAAAAGTTATGTAGAATTAATTTTATTGGAACCAAAAAAAAGTTCGCATTTATAAGTCGTTTAAGTTTGAAAGGCTGTTAAACGTGGGAAGCTGTTCATATTTGAATTTTTCTGACGTTTGTTGAATGCTTAGATTTGGAAAGCATCTTTTTTTGAAATATTCAAGTTTGAATTTTGATCATATGCGATAAATAGTCAGCGTTTATTTTTGTAGCCATGATGCTTTTTTGTCGTATTTATAATTACCACGTTGTAAAGAATTCAAATTTGAAAAATGCCCGCGGTCAAATGTCCTTCGGATTTAAATTTGGTGGGGCGAGGGAAAAAGTTTGTATTTCTAAGTTGTTCAAATTTGAAAAATTGGTGAAATTGGGAAGTTCTCCAAATTTTAATTATGTGTACGTTTTTTAAATGCTCAGATTCGAAAGAAATTCAAAATTATGGAACATTCAAATATGTAAATTAATCAGGCGGCGTAAATAGCCAGCGGTTTTTTGTGTGCTTGTATTGGTACGGTTGTCGTATTTGAATTTGTTTTTGGGCTTATTAAATGCTCACATTTGAAATTTTAAAATATTCAAATGTGGAATTCGATCGTATGCCATAAATAGGCGACGGTTATTTTTGCGTCCATGTTGATATATTTGTCACATTTTTTCCGTCCAATAAATTTAGTTTTGGAAATGTCCACATATAAAAATTGCGCAGAGCCAAATTTTCAGTGTGTGCAGATTTCGAAACTTGTTCCAATTGGGAAGTTTTTCAGATTCGATTTCTTTTTACGTTTGTAAAATGATCAGATTTGGCTGACGTTGGAAAGTTGAAAATATCCAAATTAAAATTTTGATCGTATGCCGGAAATAATCAGCATTTGTTTTTTTAATCGTTGTGATAAATTCTTCGTATGAAGTTACTGATTTTGCAGCATTTAGTATTTTTTGGAAATTGCTTGAATACCCTTTAACAATATCTGTAAAGCTTTTTAAATTAATTAAAGTATGTTTTGGTTTTTGATTCAATTATATCTATTTGGGAAGTAAGCTTAAACCAGCTATTTATTGATATTTACATTTGTGGTATTCTTATTTTGATTTTGTAAATCCCATGATATAAATGGGTAATTTTATTTAAATGATCTACAAAACTCTATTTAAATCAGATGTTTTGTACCAAATTATTTTATTGGGTTTTTCATATTGAATGCTATTACTGGTATTGTATTTCTGGATTTTATTTGAGTTTGAAAGGAAATTATGAAATCTACATTTTACAGAATGACGTTAACGATATCAAATGAGCCTTTACGTATTATTTAAAAAACTTAAGATTTGAAATAATTTGTCAAAGGTTCCAAAGTATTTGAAATGCCTATTTTGAGTTTCACATTTTTTTGGATATTGGTCTGAATTGATTTGGAGTTTTTTGAAAAGTAACAAAAGTTTTGGAAAATAGAAAAAAAAGGCCCAGCCCACGAATCGGCCCATCTCCCCAGCCCGCCTCCACGGTGATGTCACGGTGACGTCACCGACGGACGGGATCTGTCGCGGCGGCGGCGAGCACGCCGGCGTCGAACCACCGCGTTCTGGGACGCAGGGCGCCCAGAAACGGCGGCGCCGCTGCCTTTGGGTCGTCGGAGCGTCGCCGGCGACGCGCGGACGCAGCGGAGGGAGTGCGGCACGGCGGCGGCGATTCTGGCGCGCCACGGCGTCCCGACAAGCGTTCGTCGGCACGGAGGGAGAGGGAAGGACGTCGGAGCCCCCCACATGCTTGGATTCACTCGGGGAGGTGCGTAGGGGCGGCGATGCACGTTGGCGTCGGCGGCGAACCGCGAGTCGCGCGGGAGAGAGAAGGTGGAGGGGGTCTACGCACGCTTTTGCATGGAGACCCTTCAGTTTTTCGCAATTTATGAAAAGGACCTTGGCGGGTTTTTTTTTTTTCTTGCTAAATGGCTGCGCCAAAAATCGTGCGCGGGGTGACGAGTGCACCGGCCGGTGACCGGGCCACGCGTCGACACCTGATTGGTAGAAAATCGCGGGGGTAATGTTGATGCTACAGTTCGGGCAACGTGGACGGTTGCCGACCGTCGGATCACGTCGATCGAACGGCCGTGAATAGGGGGCGACCTGGCCTGCGGAAGGGAGGGTAAATTTTACCAGCCTTTATATATTGATCTATACGCGATACATCTTAGCCAAAGGACATGCTACAAATAAATGTTGAATTGTTTAGGGCCGGTTTCTTATTTTCCATAAAATATGGCCAAAACCACGTGATGGAAACGACGCGACCTTTTCGTTCGCCCCTATGTGGCGGCGGAACGGAAAACCTTCACCGTGCTGCCAACCACCCCCTCACTTTCCTCCCTCGTCTTCATCATAGAGCGCAAACAGGCAAAAGGCGGATCGCGGATGGCGGCAGGGAGGTCCTCGTGTCCCCTTGCATGTAGGGGTTGACACGGTCCAACGACTATAGGGTTTGGGCATGGTGATATTGTCGGGCGCCATGGCGAGACTGCGAGTTGGTGCATCGGCCACAGGACGGATAGAGATCAGCTACGTGTGGCGGAAACTAGCTAGGAGGTGATGGCGGATCCGATCCTAGATTCGTCCACCAGTGGTCTAGCTTGAATAAAGGAGGAAGAGCGGTGGCCCTAGCGGTGTTCTCCCGCCCTAGTTATCGATCCTCCTGCTACCGGTCATGATTGAAGGGACAAAGATGGCGACTAAAGGGGGTGAATAGGCGACTTACAAACTCTTACGGATTTGGCTTTATCCTGATGCGGAATGAAGCTAAGAGGATATTTTTCAAGCACAAATCCTAAATACACTAGGCTCACCTTTATACACTAACAACATATAGCTCAACAAGATATGTGATACGTCTCAAACGTATCTATAATTTTTGATATTATATGCTTGTTTTATATCAATGTCACATTTTTATTTGCATTATACATCACTATTATGTATTTTCTGGAACTAACCTATTAACAAGATGTCACGGTGCTAGTTGATGTTTATTTTGTCTGTGCATTGCAGAAAAAGGTCCAAAAATGAAAGTGGTCAGAAAAATCTGAAAAATTTACAGTAATTCTAAAATATCTATAAAACATTGTGAGCCAAAAGAACAAGTCCAGGAGAGGCCCACATCCCCCTCGCCGGGCCTCGGCGCGGCCAGAAGAAAAAAGGCCAGGTAGCGCCCAGGGGTGGCGTGGCCGCCTCAGGCGTCGCCTCGCGACGCCCTTCGGACTATATATTTCCCCCGACATAAAACCATAACCCCCACGAAGGATTTTGCGAAATACTACTCTGAGATCCGCCGCTATCGAAACTAAGTTTTGGGGGTCAGAAGGTCCTGTTCCATCACCCTGTCGGGACGAGGATTGACCCCAGGAGCCTTCTCCATCGACGCCACCGCCTCCATCATGTTGCGTGAGTAGTTCCCAATGGACTACGGGTTCTAGTTGTAGCTAGTTAGTACTCTCTCATGGTGTTCAATACAATAGTCTCATAAGCTGCCGTACATGATTGAGATTCATCTGATGTAATTGGTGTTGTGTTTGCTGGGATCCGATAAATTGTGGAATTATGTTCAGAGGTTCATCATGTTATCATACTTATGTTTTATTTAAGATCTTGCATGCTCCCCGGTACTTGTGGTTACGCTGATCAAGTAGTTGTATGTATCTTCAAGAGGGAGTATTTATGCTCGATAATGGGTTCATGCCTCTAGTAATTGCGGAATGAAACTAAGCGGATACTTTTCAAGCACAAATCCCAAAAACACTAGGCTCACCTATATACACTAACAATATATAGCTCAACAAGATATGGCACTTACAAGAATGTGCTAGCAAATCAAACTTTACACAAGATATAACAATAGTTGCAAGAATGAATTGTGAAATGTAAAGGGGAGAAGAGACAACCATGTATTTCCCAGAGTTTGGATATCTATTGATATCCTACTCTTAGTGGGAGAGGCCGTGGCAAACAATGTCCACGCGGTCCCTTCCCGGCTTTGTTGGAGAGGCCGTGGCAAACAAAGTCCACATGATCCCTTCCCGGATCTAGCCTTGTTCTCCCTTGACCTCACTCACACCAAGTATGAGCTCTTCCAGTATGGCTAGCTTCTTCCTCCACCTCGGAGATGGCAAGATGCACATTTACTTCACAAAGCAATCGGACCTCTTCACGATCTCCGTGAACATGTTAAAAATTCAACAACCACAAAATTGTCGGTTAACAATCCAACAACCACAAAACCGTCTAGAAATCAGTGGCCACCAAGTAACAAGTTCTCGGACTATTGATACTGCAAGGCACACGTTCGTTGGGAGACCCCAATAGGAAGGTATGATGAGTGTAGCAGCAAGTTTTCCCTCAGTATGAAACCTGAGGTTATCGAACCAGTAGGGGATGAAGACACTTCTGAAGGTGTCAACGGCGCCAGAAAAAATGTTGTTGCAGGGATATGGAGGTTTGCTGAATGGAGGTGCTTCTTCTCCCTAGCAACGGTGCCAAAAAGAGTGCTTGGGTCGAAGGGGAGGTCCTGGCGGTTTACTTGGAACCTGCACACAACACAATCAAAATACTTTGCCCAACTTAATAATGAGGTTGTCAATCTCACCGACTTGCTGAAAACAAAGTATTAGACGTATAGTGTGGAAAATGATGTTTGTTTGCAGAGAATGTAAAAGAACAATGTTTGTAGTAGGTTGTATTATCATTGTAAAAGAATGGACCGGGGTCCACAGTTCACTAGTGGTGTCTCTCCATAAGAAATAACTGACATGTTGGGTAAAAAAATTACAGCTGGACAATTGACAAAATAGAGAAGTGTATAACAATGCATGTACAAGTCATGATGACTACTATGAGATTTACTTGGGCATTACAACATGATTCATAGACCGTAATCCAACTGCATCTATGACTAATAATCCACCTTCAGATTAGCATCCGCACCCCCTTTCAGTATTAAGTTGCAAGCAACATATTATTGCATTAAGTAAAGCGCATAATGTAAGCAATACAATTATCCTTAGACAAATCATCGTTGTTTTACCCCTAGTGGCAACAGCACATCCACAACCTTAGAGGTTGTTGTCACTCCCCCAGATTAAATGGAGACTGAACCCACTATCTAGCATAAATACTCCCTCTTGGAGTTACAAACATCAACTTGGCCAGAGCATCTACTAGTAACGGAGAACATGCAAGATCATAAATAACATATATATGATAATTCAATAATCAATTTGACATAGTACTCAATATTCATCGATCCGAGCAAACACAACATGTAGCATTACAATAATATGATCTTGATCATGATAGGCAGCTCACAAGATCTAAACATGATGGCACAAGAGGAGAAGACAACCATATAGCTACTGCTATGGACCCATAGTTCAAGGATGAACTACTCACACATCACTCCAGAGGCAGGCATGGCGATGTAGAGCCCTCCGGAGATGATTCCCCTCTCGGCAGGGTGCCGGGAAGAGCTTCAGAACCCTTCCGAGTTAGGGTTGACGGCGGTGGCGGCTCTAGAACTTTTCGTGGAATATGACTCGGGTGTCTAGGGTTTTCCCGAAAATATGAATTTATAGGCGAAGGGCGACGTCGGTGGGCACCCGTGGGCCCCTCGCCACGTCACGGCGTGACCAGAAGGGGGGCCGCGCCGCCATATGGTGAGGATGCTGGAATTTTGGTGTTGGGCTGTACTTGGGTCTCAGACTGAAAAGCCCAACTACTAAATTCCAAATTCCCATTTGGCCCATTCATTTGGCTGGTTGTGTGTGTACGTGAAAGCAACCTTTAGTCCCATACTGCTATCTAAGAGAGTGTTGCACCACTTTATATAGTGAGCTGTGCTAGCACTTGGTAAGCATGTGAGAACAGGAAGGCTCTCTCGTGCGCACTCCTCCTCCTCCGCTGCCGTCCGTCCGTCTCGTCACGACACGCCGCGCCGCGGGTTGCGGGAATCTCGCCGAGCCGAGCTTATATTTTTGCAGTCCGGAAATTTATTGAGTTATTGATTAATCATTAACGGACGCGTTAATTGTTTTGCCGTTTCCGTTTGGTGGAGACGTTACCGACTCAATCGTGGGCTGCAGCCCACGTCCTACCCGACCGCTCTATATATTGCTTGGGCGAACCCTAGCCGCCATACACACAACACATGGTAGCTCGCCGCCCTAGTTCCAGAATATTGCGCCGCCGTCTTTCAAGTCTTCTCCATCCCGTCTTCCGGCGTGCACCGGTTGAAGGGACAGCAGGCCTCCGGAACCCCGCCTCTTGTGATCCTGTACGGGAGAGGGGCGATCAGGTTTTTGGGGAGCGCACTCGCGCGACTGCTGGCTTCGAGTTCTTCCCCAACGACGACTTCTTCCCCGACATCGCCAACCTCTTCATCAACGACATGGGCGACACCGGGACAGCTGCTACTACAGCCGCTGCAACGTATGTCATCTTGATCTTCTTGTTCGATATGCTACTAGAGTTCCTGCTTGTGGTAGTTGCTCTAGATTCGTTCGGTTTGTCTACGGTTTTAGTAGAACGCATGATTAGTTTAATTCCTATTATCCTAGTCATGATTTGTTTACTGTATTCGTGGATTAAATCTACTGCTAAATTGCTTATATATTCAACAATCCAAAAACCTGATTATAGGCAATTTGTATCGCCTGGCTTTCTCGCGTCGACGAAGCCGTTTCCCTTCAAAGGTGTCCTGTACAAACGGTGGCGCATGAGAGCAGTCTACTGGTTTCAGAACAGTAACTGCTATGCTGCCACCAAAGGCAAACCTGAGGGCGAGCTTAATCCTGAACAACAGGAAGCTTTTGAGAAGCTCGATACTCTGTTTAAGAGTGCCCTTCTGAGTATCCTTGACGATTCCATCGTGGATTCGTATATGTCCTTTGACACTGGCAAGGGCATGTGGGATGCGCTCGAGGCCAAATTTGGGGCCTCGGACGCGGGCAGCGAGTTGTACGTCATGGAGCAATTCTATGACTACAAGATGACTGATGAGCGTTCTGTTGTACAACAGGCTCATGAGATACAGTCGCTCGCAAAGGAACTTGAGCACTTCAAGTGTAACTTACCGGACAAGTTTGTCGCCGGTGGCATTATCGCCAAGCTTCCATCTTCATGGAGCAACTTTGCTACTTCTCTGAAACACAAGAGACAAGAGTTTTCCGTTTCGGATCTCATTGGGTCGCTTGATGTGGAAGAGAAGGCGAGAGCGAAGGATACACGTGCTCGAGTTGCCGAGGCTGGTTCTAGTGCCCATGTGGTACAGAAGAAGAACTACCAGCCGCCCCACAAGTCCAAATTTAACAAGGGTAAATCTGGGGGTAAAGGCAAGTCTGATGGACGGTTCAAACCGTCACAGCCTACCAACTTCAAGAAGAACAACAACAAGCCGAGGAAAGGATCATGCCATGTTGTGGTGATCCGGAGCACTGGGCACCTCGTTGTCCCAACCGCCATGAGCTGCGCGGATCTGAGAACAAAGGCAAGACTGCCAATGTTGTTATTGGTGACACCGATATGAAGGAATCTGGGTACGGAATATTTCCCACCATCCTTTCAGTTTGTCATTCTCCTGACTGGTTGATTGACACTGGTGCAATGTACATGTTTGTGCTGATGCCTCCATGTTCTCTTCTTACCAGATCACAGGGACTTCCCCGTGCTGATGGGGAACAATTCACATGCTTCTGTTCGTGGTGTTGGTACGGTCGATCTGAAGTTTACTTCGGGGAAGACCGTGCGCCTGAAGAACGTTCATCATGTGCCCTCCATCAATAAGAATCTCGTCAGCGGATCACTTCTGTGTCGAGATGGTTATAAGTTGGTTTTCGAGTCCAATAAAGTTGTAATTTCCAAGTATGGACAATTTGTTGGTAAAGGCTATGAGTGCGGAGGCTTGTTCCGCCTCTCCTTGTCAGACTTTTGTACTAAAGTTATTAATAATATTTGTCGTGAAATTGAGCATAATATCTGGCATTCACGACTTTGTCATATTAACTTTGGTGCCATGACGCGGCTAGCTAGTTTGGATTTAATTCCGAAATTCACTACTGTCAAAGGTTCCAAGTGTCAAGTATGTGTGCAAGCTAAGCAACCTCGCAAGTCCCATATGACTGCGGAGGCAAGAGACTTGGCACCACTGGAACTTATACATTCTGATCTTTGTGAGATGAATGGTGTGTTGACAAAAGGCGGAAAGAAATATTTCATGACGCTTATTGATGACTCCACTAGATACTGTTATGTGTATCTTCTGAAATCAAAAGATGAGGCTTTTAACTACTTCAAAATCTATAAAGCTGAAGCAGAGAACCAACTTGATCGGAAAATTAAACGATTGAGGTCCGACCGTGGTGGAGAGTATTTTTCCAATGAGTTTGATTTGTTTTGTGCGGAACACGGATAATCCATGAGAGGACGCCTCCCTACTCGCCTCAGTCAAATGGGGTGGCCGAAAGAAAGAACCGAACTCTAACTGATTTGGTTAACGCCATGTTAGACACTTCGGGTCTCTCCAAGGCATGGTGGGGGGAGGCTTTATTGACAGCTTGTCATGTCCTAAACCGAGTTCCCATGAAAACAAAAACTGTTTCTCCTTTTGAGGAATGGGAAAGGAAAAATACGAGACTCTCTTACTTTCGAACTTGGGGTTGTTTGGCGAAAGTCAATATACCAATTCCCAAGAAGCGCAAGCTTGGACCAAAAACTGTGGATTGTGTTCTTCTGGGCTATGCTTTTCATAGCGTTGGCTATAGAGTTTTGGTGGTAAAATCTGAGGTACCCGACGTTCACGTTGGTACAATTTTAGAGTCGAGAGATGCGACTTTCTTTGAGGAAATCTTTCCGATGAAGGATACGCCTAGCTCATCAAATCAGGAGATACCTATACATCTAGTCAGGAATTGGTTGATATTCCTGATCCCACCACTTCGATAGAACACACTGATAATTCTGTGGAGGATGACAATGAAGTTCCTATTAGGAGCAAGAGACAGAGGATTGCAAAATCCTTTGGTGATGATTTCATTGTGTACCTTGTGGATGACACACCCAGTACCATTTCAGAAGCCTATGCATCTCTTGATGCTGACTACTGGAAGGAAGCTGTCCGTAGTGAGATGGATTCCATCTTAGCTAACGGAACCTGGGAAATCACTGATCGTCCTTATGGGTGCAAACCTGTAGGATGTAAGTGGGTGTTCAAGAAAAAGCTTAGGCCTGATGGTACTATTGAGAAGTACAAGGCACGACTTGTGGCCAAGGGTTATACCCAGAAAGAAGGTGAAGACTTTTTTGATACTTACTCACCTGTGGCTAGACTGACTACGATTCGAGTGCTACTTTCATTGGCTGCCTCGCATGGGCTTCTCGTTCATCAAATGGACGTGAAGACAGCTTTCCTAAATGGAGAGTTAGACGAGGAAATTTACATGGATCAGCCTGATGGTTTTGTAGTACCTGGTCAGGAAGGAAAGGTGTGCAAGTTGTTGAAGTCTTTATATGGCCTAAAGCAAGCTCCTAAGCAATGGCATGAAAAGTTTGAGAGAACTTTGACTGCTGCAGGTTTCATTGTAAATGAATCTGACAAGTGTGTGTACTATCGCTATGGTGGGGGCGAGGGAGTTATTCTCTGTCTGTATGTCGATGACATACTGATCTTTGGAACCAATCTTGATTTAATCAAGGAGGTTAAGGATTTCTTATCTCGTTGTTTTGAGATGAAGGATCTAGGAGTAGCTGATGTTATCTTGAACATCAAGCTGCTGCGAGATGGTGATGGTGGGATTACACTGCTTCAGTCTCACTATGTGGAAAAGGTATTAAGTCGTTTCGGGTATGACGACTGTAAACCCTCTCCGACACCATATGATCCTAGTGTGTTGCTTCGAAAGAACCAGCAGACTGCTAGAGATCAACTGAGATATTCTCAGATTATTGGCTCGCTTATGTATTTGGCTTGTGCCACGAGGCCTGACATCTCTTTTGCTGTAAGCAAGTTGAGCCGGTTTGTTTCTAATCCGGGAGATGATCATTGGCATGCGCTCGAGAGAGTTATGCGTTATTTAAAAGGCACTGCGAGCTATGGAATTCACTACTCCGGTATCCAAGAGTACTGGAGGGTTATAGTGATTCCAATTGGATATCTGATGCTGATGAGATTAAGGCCACGAGTGGTTATGTGTTTACACTCGGTGGTGGAGCTGTTTCCTGGAAGTCTTGCAAGCAGACCATCTTAACGAGGTCAACTATGGAAGCAGAACTCACAGCATTAGACACAGCCACTGTTGAAGCAGAGTGGCTTCGAGAGCTTTTGATGGACTTACCTGTGGTTGAAAAACCAATACCCGCTATCCTTATGAACTGTGATAATCAAACTGTGATTCACAAGATTAAAAGTTCTAAGGATAATATGAAGTCATCAAGGCATGTGAAGAGGAGATTGAAATCTGTCCGAAAATTAAAGAACTCCGGAGTCATTGCGTTGGATTATATCCAAACGTCTAAGAATTTGGCAGATCCCTTCACAAAGGGTTTATCACGTAATGTGATAGATAGTGCATCGAGGGAGATGGGTTTGAGACCCACGGTATGAGTTGTCCACAGTGGTAAACCACTCTATGTGATCGGAGATCCCGTGAATTAGAAGTGGGTGACAAGCTGTTGGACAGCTGAGAGGAGAGTATCCTTATATTTTACCATCCACTCCGTATAGATGCAATACTCTCCTGATCTGCATGGCAGGTTGATATTTATCTTAATGTGTTCCAAGCGGCTTACTTTTATAAGCGGAGATGTTGCCCTGCAGAACATCTCTTGAGGAATACACCTATATGAGCCTGACTGTTAAACGTCGCAGTCCGTGAGAGTTGGGTGCTCTTTAGTAAACTCATGAAAGGTCTCGGAGTATGACGCATACGCTCCACCCGCGGGGAAGCCTTGCGGTAGCCCAGTATCGGTAAAGGACTTGTGTGAAACTAGATTTGCAGCAAACTTGTAGTTCAAGGCATAGTCCACTATTCAAGTTGCGGTCTAGCGTAGCATTAGTTCTAAGTGGTGTTCAACTTAACAGTCTCCACTAAACACCGGTATATAAAACAATGTTTTGGAACAAACGTGGTATGATGTGCCAATGAGACTTTGTGGGGGATTGCTGGAATTTTGGTGTTGGGCTGTACTTGGGCCACAGCCTGAAAAGCCCAACTACTAAATTCGAAATTCCCATTTGGCCCATTTATTTGGCTGGCTGTGTGTGTACGTGAAAGCAACCTTTAGTCCCATACTGCTAGCTAAGAGAGTGCTGCACCACTTTATATAGTGAGCTGTGCTAGCACTTGGTAAGCATGTGAGAACAGGAAGGCTCTCTCGTGCGCACTCCTCCTCCTCCGCCGCCGTCCGTCCGTCTCGTCACGACACGCCGCGGCGGGTTGCGGGAATCTCGCCGAGCCGAGCTTATATTTTTGCAGTCCGGGAAATTTATTGAGTTATTGATTAATCATTAACGGACGCGTTAATTGTTTTGCCGTTTCCGTTTGGTGGAGACGTTACCGACTCAATCGTGGGCTGCAGCCCACGTCCTACCCGACCGCTCTATATATTGCTTGGGCGAACCTAGCCGCCATACACGCAACACATGGTAGCTCGCCGCCCTAGTTCCAGAATATTGCGCCGCCGTCTTTCAAGTCTTCTCCATCCCGTCTTCCGGCGTGCACCGGTTGAAGGGACAGCAGGCCTCCGGAACCCCGCCTCTTGTGATCCTGTACGGGAGAGGGGCGATCAGGTTTTTGGGGAGCGCACTCGCGCGACTGCTGGCTTCGAGTTCTTCCCCAACGACGACTTCTTCCCCGGCATCGCCAACCTCTTCATCAACGACATGGGCGACACCGGGACAACTGCTACTACAGCCGCTGCAACGTATGTCATCTTGATCTTCTTGTTCGATATGCTACTAGAGTTCCTGCTTGTGGTAGTTGCTCTAGATTCGTTCGGTTTGTCTACGGTTTTAGTAGAACGCATGATTAGTTTAATTCCTATTATCCTAGTCATGATTTGTTTACTATATTCGTGGATTAAATCTACTGCTAAATTGCTTATATATTCAACAGAGGACGCCTCGGTGCTCCTCTTCGTTTCTCCTCTGGACTCCGTGTACGTGACAGAAAAATAGGGACCTGGGCTTTTGTTTCATCCAATTCCAAGAATATTTTCAGAACAGCTTTTCTGGAATACAAAAACAGCAGAAAACAGGAACTGGCACTGTGGCATCTTGTTAATAGGTTAGTCCCAGAAAATGCATAAAAATGCTATAAAGTATAAATAAAACATGTAGCAATTGGTATAATATAAGCATGGAACATCAAAAATTATGGATACGTTGGAGACGTATCAACTATCACTTGATTTAATCAAGGAATAAAAATTGAACCGATACACCTAATGCAATGGCAATACCACAGGAGGTGGTCAAATCCTTCACAGTCAAATCAAACCAAAATAACTAATGATAGGAAGAAACAAGAGAGGAACAACAAAGAGGAACACAAAGCCCTCCAACTAGATACAAACATTTCCACCTCACTATTCCCCTCACTAAGAGGAGAGGTAGATTGGTGTAATTGTAGATCTAGATCCTTTCTCTTTTCCCTCTACTTTGAGACAAGAACTTCTTAGAAAATTATGGGTGTAGCCAATGGTGTATCCTATAAATGTGAAAAATGACAATTTGAAATACTTTATATTATGAGCTTCACAAAAATAACAAAATCTGGCAAAACCTAGAGATTTGAAAATGTCATATTAATATCCACACTTTGTGATTTTAGTGTAGCTCAAAATACAACACAACTGAAGTTGATATTTTGAACGTTCGTGGGATGTACTATTTTCTACACCGGGGTTTATTTTCAGAATTATTTGAAACTTATAAATATGATTTTCGATTTGTTTAATTAGAGGGAGCACTAGACCTCGGGAGTCAAAAGTCTTACCAGACATAGCAATAGCCAACGTCTTATATGAACATAACTAATATCTACTCTCTGCATTAAAATGTAAGATTTTCTAGGTTTAGCTTTTTCTTGATTTGTAAGTATGTAGACATATTTTAATGTGATTCGCTAATTTAGAGATGAATTAAGACAAACAAAAAAGATAGAAAGTGCATTTTTAAACAGAGGAAGTACCATCCATGGATTTTGCATGAACAATAGCCATACAGTTCACTTTATGGACGGAATCAGCTGTGTAAGATGAAAAGAAGCTAACTGAACCTGCTGAAACATTGAACCCGTAAAATCTGATCTCACCTCATTCTGATGTCGAATTCATCTTGTGTCCTCACATCAGATAGGTTCCTATCCTGACATTGTGTAGCAGAGAAAATCTCATGTATAACTGAAATAGGGGTCAATTTACACTCGTGTTAGTCTAAGAGAAACAGAAACAATGTTTGTCAATCTGAAACTTTTTGTGAAAGCAAGTGCAACCTCCGAAGATTGCAACCTTATTTCATATTGAACTAAAATTGTAGTTAATTTGCAAATATCTAGCAGATATCACAGAATAAGCAAGCACTATGAATGCAAGCTACTTTCATTGTACGATTACTGAATCAAGTACGTAATCAAATTAGTTAACTGTACTTACATGTTCACCATCGCACTGTCGTTGATCCACTAAATATGTGCCACTCCGTGAACTGATTACATTTGCCTTGCCGTCAACCAGCTTCCTGAACACCTCCCTGGCACGGTCTCTGACGGCCGGCCCGAGCCCCAGCCCCAGCCGCTCCGCTATGTCGTCGATGAAGTGGAACGCGTCGGCGAGCATCTTGTGGGTACCGGCTCCGCACATCTTCCGCATGGCGCCACATCATCGTCATGTCGTCGATGAAATGGATGGCCTGCAGCACCGACAGCGCCGTGCTCCGTGTGTGTTGTGTCGTTGGCTTCGGGCGACTGTGCGTTGCTTGCTGAGGCGACGAACACGGCGACCGCGGATGCCGCTCGGGAGGTCGCATTGCTTTTGCTTCTTTGAAACTTGGCATCGATCGACATGGCCCAGTTAATGCTTCCGGATCCGAGTATGACTCGTCGCCGCTGCGTATGTAAATTTTGTGTCCAATTCCGGTTATACTTCAGAGCTTGGCGTCCACGGCGATGAGAGTCGGACTCGGATAGCAGAAGCGCGTCCATCAAAATCCAATGGGAACTCCGAACGCACAGCCGCCATTACCATCGAGTTACAGCACTCTGCTCTCTACTTGACATCCACGCATCCCTGTCCGAGTCCGGCTGCACCTCGGCGACCTTCCACACTCCATATATGCCTAGTGCCGCCCTGCAACACCAAGAACCATCTCGCTGACCCAACCCTCTTCTCATCCGAACCAAGCACCATGCCCGCTCTCATGGCGCAGCGCTCGTCCGCGGCGCGCAACGAGATCCGTCGTGACTTGGATCGCCGCAGGAAGGCCATGAACGTCGCCAAGGGGAGAGTCGTCAAGAAGTCCTCTGCCGCCGCCGCGCCTCATCCCGTCCGCCGGCACTGCGACCCGGAAGCTCGCCAACGCGTCCTCTGTCAAGAAAGGCTCCTCTGCCTCGCTTCCGCCCCCACGCGTGCTCATCCCGTCCGGAGCACCCGGCGCTGACAGGAAGATCGTCTACATCGACTTCGGAGAAGCTCCAAAGAGGTTAACGATGCCACGCCGAGAAGCGCCGATCTCGAGGTTCGCTCTGAAGGCGCCCAAGCTCACTGCCGCCACGACCAAGCTGTCCGCAACAACCGAGCACGAGCACAAGACAACCGGAGCTGAGACCAAGAAGCCCTCGTCCGCAGCGATCAAGAAGGGCATGACCGTGAAGATGCGCACGCCGGCGGGGACACTGCCAACCGGGCAACGTCTCGTCATCTTGAACCATGCAGTCGTCGTCTCGGACGTGGAGGATGGCTACGTCGAAGTGGTCTACAAGGGCAAAGCTCACTACTCTCCCATGCGGATCGCCTTGGACCAGGTGAAGACCATGCCACCCACCAAGTGATGAAGCGGCGCCATCCAGCCGCGGCCACCAAGTTTCTTGAGTCCCTAGTATTTGTTCTTTGCTTAGCTAGTCAAGGATGTATCATCCCAATGTAACCCTCCAAGTCTGGGATCATGGACTCCTGTAATGTACTCATATGAATGAAATGAATATCATTTGCTTCAAATTGGTCTTCTGCATTCAATACAATATATAGACGTCGATCTTTAGGACCTTTTCATCCAGAAGTTACAGCAATGGTGTCAACCAGTTTGAGCGCCATTGCCGTTTATACTACTGTAGATGAATGTGATGGTTCAAGTTTCTAGCTTCTGGATATATAGGAACAACAGATTCTACTTGCTTACTACATTTTCACATCTTCAGAGGCAGGAATTAGAGTGCAAGAGAATGATACTGTGTATAAGCAGAATATTCAGGTTGCTGAAATATGCAGAAATGAAATTAGTTGAGAGAACAAAAATATAAAGCAAAGGAAGAACAGAGCATTCCAGCACCATTTTATTTTTCCTTGATTCCGTATACGTCGGCAGATGATGTACAAAGTAGAAACTGCAAACTCTTCGGTTTGTCTCAAAGTCCTGAACATACATTTCAACTCCAACTTCCCTTATTAGCTGCTAGCATGCATTACTATTGCACCAAGTCCGTCAGTAATTACGATCTTTAATATTTTGTGGAAGTAAATCAAACATTCGGAATGTTTGTGCACATCAGGTGAAATATGGTGACGACTGCAGATATCAAAATTTGAAGTCCCTTTCTGGTATCCTGACGGTAATAGGAGCATGTGAAACTTCGCACTCCAGAGTACTCATGCTAGCATGGTAACAAGGAGTTGTTTCTTCACATGAAACATATCTTTATTATTAAAAAAGAGATGAACCCAACAGAAAGTTCATCCACAGAATCATGCAAGATTGTACATTGCACATGAAAAAAATACATACACTGCTCTGAACTTTACAATACTACCATCGACCCTTTTCATTCCATTTTTGTAGCTAAAAGACAGCGCAAAATGTGTTCTTCAATTCCACGGGACTAAAAATAAAATGAAAATGTGTTCTTCTTTTCCTTTGTAAAAGGGGAAATTAAAAGGCGTTCTTCGCTGTACACATTTCCACTATCAATATCCCTTTGTTCATCCGAATTACACAGCATGTACAGACTCTCAGTTGGTGAATCAAGCTACTGGCTCTTCTTGAACTTGAGGCTCCCTTTCGGTATCTTGCTCAGGACGCCCTTGTCGAGCTTCTGGTACTGGCTCCCGATCAATCCAAGCATGTTGTAGAGCACCTCATCGACTTGATCATGGTACTTCTCATAGAACACTGGCAGAGTGTGTGCACTCACAAACCCTGAAGCAGAGCACCAATGTAAATGGTAGTCAGGAAAAGCAGAAAGGTTGTCCTGATGTAAATGCCTCATCAACATCAAGTGAAATGACAGTTTTTACCGATGTAGATGACAGTAATTAGATTGAACCAGCTTCCAATAAAAGCAGTAACAACGAACCCGGCAATCACCTGAAATAATCAAACCTATTGTGATATATGTTTGCAAGTGTTCATCATGGAGGGCACGATTAACTGACAGAACATCTTTCTCTCATAAACCTTAGCTGTAACATACCATGAGGAACTGTTTCAGGTCTCTTCCACAGGATATATCCTGAAGACGTCCTAACAACTTGTTCACCTGGTCGCCCCTGGCGGCGCCAATGTTCGCAAACAGCTCCTCCGGTAACTCAACCCGTGGCACATTAGAAGAAGACCTGAAAATTCAGATACAGTACAGAAAAACTTGCTAATGTTAAAGATGCCGACCAAAGTTCAGGTATCGATAGCAAATACACACAAAATGCAGAATTGGATGGATTGCATCTGGATTCTGGAGTATACCCGTTGAGCATGCCTGCGAAGCTGGACCATCCAAACTGAACTACCATGCCAAGAATAAGCACCAATGATATGATCGACAGGAAATGGTAACCAAGCCACTCGAAGAACACCCAGGCAGCGGTTGCGCCAGCAAGAACGCTTGATGATATCTTCTTGTTCCTCCAAAGCAGCACGTCGGCAGCTGCAAAGACCATCATCATCAGAAGAAGACAACAATCTACCATACCAAAATAATGGAATACAAATTTGTAGGTTGCCAATGCCAAGTATATGGTTCAGACATTTTCCGCCGCCCAGAACGTGGTGGACGGACTTGTCGCCGCCGAAGAGCTTCTTGTCCTGGCTGGAGATGGAGTCCTCATCAGTGAACCTGACCGATTTCTGCTTGGGAAGCTTGTCGGCGATGGCGTCCATGATGCCGCTCACCATGTTCTCCGCTGCGTTCTCGGAGTGCTCTGGCATAGTTCCACGCCCTGAAGAACACAACTGTTAGGTAACACCTCTCCATCTGACATGAAACCCGAGCAACTGAAGCTTCATCAAAAAAAAAATCAAAAAGACAATATAGTTTTCCAACGTCTTCCTCAAAACTGTTGGGAGCGAATCAGAAACAATCAAGTAAATAAAGAATCCTCAGATATGATTTCTATTTATGCATAAAAAAATAATGTGAGGTCACTAACTAGCTAAGCTCCTCTTTTGTCTAAGCAAACAACCAAATCCTGTTTTTAAGCACGGAAAAGGTGAAGCAAAGGTGCTGCATATTCCGATAGTTTACAGGCAAAAACCAGGCAGAGGGGAAAGGTAAAGCATACAAGCTAAGTTAGATGAACTTACGGAGCAAAATCAGTGGCTTAATTAAAGTTGCTGATTTCCTGGCGATGATCCCAATAAGGCGGGGTAGCCAATCTGAGAAGAGGGGAGAAGTTGGGGAAAGTGGGGAGGAAAAGTACGATTTCTTCTCTTTCCACCTTTTAGTTGAGGAAGACGAGCAATTAGTACATCGAAGGAGGTAAACCGGATGACCTAGGAGGCCTCACAGAGCTCAGCGCACGTCGGCCGTCGGATCGAGCTGCTACCGCGCGATCTGGACCGTCCGTTTGCGGTAGCATTTCACTTCTTTGATGCGCCGTCGTGGTGTGTGTTTGAGGGGTAGTATCGGGATTTCCACGCAGAGTGGACCGAGCCTCTCGCCGTCCTCCCTCGCTGTCGATACCCTAGCCGCCCGCGCGCGCCTCCTCCCCAATCCGCTGCGCGTCTCCGCTCCTCCCCAAATCCAAATCGCGCCGCCACCGTGCTTCTCTTCGCCCCTCCCGGCCTCTCTCTCCCGTTTCCCGAGCTGGTGTTGCTGCGCGGCGGCCTGGAGGAGCACGCGGGGAAGCAACGGAACAAGGCAGGAATCGGTCGTCTGATCTCCGTCGCGCTCGCCCGCCCCTTCCTCTCTCCAAGCTCGCTCCACTCCACCACGGTACCGCGCGAGACTGGAGACCAGGGGGAGCACACGGGAAAGAGGTAGATGGATGCGGGGAATCGGCCTCCGTCGCCTCTTCCATCTCCGGTAATGTCTTCATCTAGCTCATCTGCTGGCCGAGCTCCGTCTCCGCCACCGCTGCTCGTCCTCTTGCGCCGTATAAAAAGCCCACCCGCGGTGGAAACCCTAGGCCGCGTGAGAGGGCCACCCATTCCCGCCCTCAGCCGCTGCCTTCTTCGTCTTCCCACGCTTTTCTCCCCTTGCGAGCTTCGCCTCCTCCACCCAAGACTTTCTTCGTCGTGCGCGGCGGCCGGCCCGGTCCGTGCCTCTCCGACCACAGCAGTGCTCGAAAAGGAGGTTCACGTCGAGTTGCTCAGCCACAGGGACATCGAGCCGAGCTGAGTCGCCACCGATTTGGATCTGCTAGCCCTGCCGTTCTCCGCCCGCCGTTCACCCCGACGACCAGCTCGAGCTGCACCACTGGTGAGGCTTACAGTGTGAGCTTTTCCTTTTCCGATTGGAATTTTTGGGCACAGTTTTACCTAGATTTTGAGGCTATTTTCTGTTCTGTGTTCAGTTGTTGTTTAGGTGATTTGCGCCTGCCAGTGAGAGAGGGGGATGGAGAAAAAAGGAGGCGTAGATGGAGATGGAAAGGGGAAAATTGTGCCAGCGGAAGATGCAAGATTCTAGAGTCGACTGGACCCAACTGCGTATCTCAGATACAGAGCTCCTCCATGCCCGAGCGTTGTTGAAGCAGGTCATCCTTTGGAATTACTCTCCCTTGAGTCAAGAGTTATCTCACCATCTTTATTTTTCCCCAGGCCTTCTTCCGATTGATTTTTATATTTGGATTCTGCAGCTAGACACGTACCATGGATGAGGTATGAAAATAATTTCTTACTTTTTGTGCATAGACACACTCAGTACATCCATCTTACTACTGATTAACTAAGGCATGTTGAGCCAAGAAGTACATGTTTTTGTTTCTTCTAACATTCTTTTCTCATATTAATGCAGCCCTAACATCACAAAATTCTGCTACGCTTCCACTGACAACGAGGGTAAGTAAATAAGGGCTTTCTTTAATCTTCTAATTATTTTGAGAAATACCATCCAAACATTATTTGTAAGCATTGTGGTTTGAATTTTTAATCGTGCAAAACTTCCTGCGTGCCTCCTGCTCCCCACCACTGCTTCCTTCCCAACGCTCAACAGGAGGTCCATGGCTTCATGCGCTGCCTTTCGGACTGCTGCTGCCTCCTCCTCGGCGCTGATCAGGAGGAGCACGAGGTGAAACAGAACTGCTCAAGATGTCGAGAGCGAGCGTACAGCAAACTACACCAGAAGGTATATTTTGTCTTCACAATTTAATTTAGCTTCACCACAAGTTAAAACTGGAGTTGTAATAGTATTGTAAGGTAAATTTTGAATGTATAGCAGCATGATACGTCCAAAACGTATCTACTTTCCCGAACACTTTTGCTATTGTTTTACCTCTAACTTGTGTGTTTTGAATACAACTAATGCGGACTAACGCTGTTTTCAGCAGAATTGCCCTGGTGTCTTGTTTTTGTGCAGAAAGTCAACTTTCGGGAAAAACACCAGAAAAGATCGCAAACCTCCTATTTTACCAGAAGACTCACGGAGCCAGAAGGGGAGTCAGAGATGGGCCACGAGTGGCCCAAACCACAGGGCGGCGGGCCAAGGGGCCCACCGCGCCAGCCACTGAGGAGGGCGACTCGGACACCTCCCCGAGTCCCCCTTTCGACTACTTAACCCTCTCTGACCTAAAACGCGAGGGGGTTCCACTTCATCCAGAAACATCACCGTACGCCGCCGCCATCGCGAAACCTATTTCGGGGACCAGAAACTCCGTTCTGGCACTCCGCCGGGACGGGGAATTGGAGGAGATCATCGCCATCATCATCACCGACGCTTCTCCATCGACCATCCATGTTTCCCCCATCCATGTGTGAGTAATTCCCTGCTGTAGGCTGAGGGGGATGGTAGGGATTGGATGAGATTGTTCATGTAATAAGTTATAAGATCATTAGGGCATGGTGCCTAGTATCCGTTGTTAGTACTTATTGATGTTGTTGCAACTTGTTGAGCTTAATGCTTGTCACTAGGGCCCGAGTGCCATGATTTCAGATCTGAACATGTTATTGTTTCATAATGATATGCACTGTTTATTGATCATACCTGCAAGTTGTATACACATATTGTTGTCCGGAACCCGAGGTCCCAAAGTGACAATAATTGGGACAGCCGAGGGGAATGGCTGCGATGTGAGGATCACATGTGTTCACGGCGTGTTAATGCTTTGCTCCGGTACTTTATTAAAAGGAGTACCTTAATTACCAGTAGATTCCCTTGAGGCCCGGCTGCCACCGGCTGGTAGGACAGAAGATGTTGTACAAGTTTCTCATTGCGAGCACGTACGACTATATACGGAACACATGCCTATGTTTACTTAGTACTTGGATGCTTTATCATTATTATCTGCAATGCCTATGTCTTGATTATTATATGAGCTATCTTATCCATGCAGCGCCCGTTCATCCATCCCTATGCCTACAGTGTTTTAATCCTACTGTTTACTGCAATCACTACTGCTGTCTCTATTTACTGCTGCTATTATTTCACCGCTACTACTGCTATAAAACTGTTGCTACTGATAATCTGTGTCGAGCAAGACTATTCACAGGTGCAGCTGAATTGACAACTCCGCTGTTAAGGCTCTCAAGTATTCTTTGGCTCCCCTTGTGTCGAATCAATAAATTGGGTTTTACTTCCCTCGAAGACTGTTGCGATCCCCTATACTTGTGGGTCATCAAGACTATTTTCTGGCGCCGTTGCCGGGGAGCATAGCTTTATTTGTGAGTTCACTTGTGATCTATATTGCTCGCTGAAATTTATTCATCATGGGTAAAGCTCGTGATGAGAGGGTCCGTGTATTGCCATCCACTACAAGAAAAGGTACGACACTTAGTACCTCTGCTGCTCTTGACTCACCATCTGTATTGAGTCAACTTGTTACACCACCACAATCTTCACGTGTTGGTACTACTGCTGAATCTGAAATTGCCTCTGATAATATTGATGATGCTTCTACTGTGATTGATGAGAGTATTTCATTAGGTCCACTTTTAGATGCTGCTATTGCTAGGTCTAAACAACTTGAAAATACTAGAACACCTAATGGAAGTCCTACTACTCCTGTTTATTCACCTGAGTTAAGGGATTATACTTGTGATGATGATCCTGATGAAACTTATGTGGAACTTGATGATGATTTTATTGATAAATGTAATGCTACTACTGGTGCAAGTAATATTAGAAATTTTCTTGCACAACATGCTGTTAAATACAAGTTGTCACCTGATCCTAAGTTTGCCACTTCTCCTATAAACATTAAAGATAAGGATTATGATTTTTCTCTTGATTTATCTCATATATCTATTGTTGAGAAAACTCCTTTTTGTGGCACTAAGAGTGAAAGTGCTGTAGAGCACATGAATGAGCTCTCTACTTTGAGTGGCTTATTTTCTGATGATATCAAGAAGCGTAGCTATTTTGTTGCTAAGATTTTTCCTTTCTCATTAAAAGATGATGCTAAAGCTTGGTATAACAACTTGCTCCTGGTTCTATTACTAGTCCTACTGGTTTGCTTAATGTTTTCTTTCAGAAATATTTCCCTGCTAGTGCTCAACATGATGCTTTGCAGAGAATTTATAACTTTGACCAGGAAGATGAAGAGAAACTTCCAGAGGCATGGACAAGGTTTTGCTCTCTTATCAGAGCTCGGCCTGGACATGATTTGGAAAAGCATGATCTACTTGATATATTTTACAGTGGACTAACTATTGAATCTAGAGCATATCTGGATAGTTGTGCTAGTTGTGTTTTCAGGAAAAGAACCCCTGAAGAAGCTGAAGAATTATTGGCTAAAATCAGCCAGAATTATGATGATTGGACTCTACCTGCGCCGACCCCCACACCTACACCGACACCAATATCAAAGAAGAGGGGAGGTATGATTGAATTGAATGATGAAACAATGAGGCCAAGAAGACTCTCATTGAGAAGGGTATTAAATCTGAAGATGTGAAGAACCTTCCACCTATTGAAGATTTGTGTAAGCCAATTCCTCATCCATCCATAATTGAGGTTCACTCTCTCCACAGGTTCGATGAAGGAGATATTCCCTACTCTAAACCACCTGATCAATGCTTAGATGAATTTGATAATTATGTTATTAAGCAAGATAATTTTAATATGAGAGTAGAGAATCATTTGCATGAAAACTCTCAAGCTATTAGTAAGTTGCATGATATTGTGGAGAGAACCTCCAATGATGTTAAGATGCTTATTAAACATTTCCATATGGTTCAAACTCAAATTGATCAACTCACTAAAGTGCAACAAGACATGTTAGCCAATGCTTCTAAAGAAAAATTAAAACCTGTCTATGTTAGCACTAGAAGTGGAGCTCATACTCAGGATCCTTTATATCCTGAGGGACATCCTAAAAGAATTGAACAAGATTCTCAACTAGCTGAAAATCCAGTTTCTCCTTCTAAGAAAAAGAAGAAGAAGAAACATAAAAATGTTGTAGAATCCTCTGAAACTGTTAATGATCCTAATAGTATATCTATCTCTGATGCTGAAACTGAAAGTGGTAATGAACTTGATAGTGATAAGGATAAAAATGATGCTCTTGATAAAGAAGTTAGTGAAAAGGAACCTGAAAAGCATACTAAAAACACAAAGTACACTAAGGAAGACTTCATTGCTAAGAAACATGGTAATGAAAGGGAACCTTGGGTTCAAAAGCAAATGCCTTTTCCAACTAAGAAACTAAAATCAAAGGAAGAAGAACATTATAATAAATTTTGTGAATGGATGAAACCCTTGTTCTTGCAAATTCCTTTGACTGATGCTATTAAATTGCCTCCTTACTCAAAGTATATGAAAGATATTGTTTCTAACAAGAGGAAAATTCCTAATGAGGAAATTTCTACTATGCTTGCTAATTATTCTTTCAATGGCAAGGTTCCTAAGAAGCTTGGAGATCCAGGTATACCAACCATCCCTTGCTCCATCAAGAATAATTATGTTAGAACTGCTTTATGTGATTTGGGAGCAGGAGTTAGTGTTATGCCTTTTTCTCTCTATAAGAGACTCTATCTTGATAAATTGATACCTACTGATATATCTTTGCAAATGGCTGATAAATCTACTGCTGTTCCTGTTGGCATTTGTGAGGATGTCCCTGTTCAAGTGGCTAACAATTGTTTAATTTTGACTGATTTTGTTGTTCTTGAAATGCCTGAAGATGATAATATGTCTATTATTCTTGGAAGACCTTTTCTAAATACTGCAGGTGCTGTTATTGATTGCAATAAAGGAAAAGTAACTTTCAATGTTAATGATAAAGAACATACTGTTTATTTCCCCAAGAAAGTTGACAAGATTTATGGAGTCAATACCATCTCCAATTTTAAAACTATCAAAGTGGGAAGTATTGATTGCCCTATATATGATCATCAAGAAGGATATCAAAACATTATGATTGGATCCATATCAATACAATACAAGGTAACATGAGTGTTTCATGATGTTTAAATCATTTGTGTCATGTAAATTTATTTGGTGCCAAGACTTGATCAACCTTGTTATCAAATGTATTTGCATACATGAAAGAGCTAAACAGCATTTCTTTCTTCAACTTTGTTTTACCTCCTGTAGTGATAATTAGGTTGCAAAAGTTTAGTTGTTTTGAATTTTAAAAATAATTTTTCTGCCCAAGTTTTATTAATTTAAATATCCAGATTTCGTGTAAATTGAAAGTTTTCAAAACTCTGTAAAAATTATACCATTGGTCCTATTTTTCAAAGAGCATCGTGGGAGTGCCTGGTGCTGACCAAGGGGACCCACCATGGGGTCAAACCACATGGTGGCGCGGCTGCCTCCTTGGCCGCGCCAGCCACTGAGGTGGGGCACCCTTGGCCCTCCAACAGTTCCCCCACCTACCACTTCTTCCTCTTGCATCACTCAGCTCGTTTTTCTCTCTCACACCGAGTTTTTGCTGTTCTTCCTCGCGATTTCGATCTCTTTGTTCAGCCCATCTCAGCTGCTGAGATTTGGGGCAATTGCTCTCAGGTATGTGACTCCTCCATGTATCCAAGTAGAATTTTGTTTAGTAAGTATACCTTGAGTATTTTGCTGCTGTAGGTGACTTGTTAAGTGAGTATGCATGCTTGTTCTATGTTGATATAATCAGTTTTGATGCATGTTTAGTCCTCTAGCAAGTCATATAGTAGTTCCCCTCATTTGTATGCTTCAAAAATCAATTTTTATGATATGTGTTGAAAATTTCAGAAAAGGAAAATGCATAACCACAACTTTGGAGAGGTGTTTGAGAGTGACTCTCAGAGGGTAAGAAGACCCTTGAGGGCATCCACTCGAGTTAGGCGCTCCTATGATGAAGATGTCATTGCACCAAACATTGGAGATGGAGGGGATGATCAAATCCCAAATGCTTCATCCTTTCCATGCATTGAGTTTCTAACTAATGCAGGTTTGCTTGATGACTTCAGGTTTCTCATCCAGAGGGTTGGTTTAACTACTTATATGCAGGATGAGGGTGTCCAACATTATTGGCTCACCAAAACTTTTGTTGAGAGTTTTAAATTCACAAACTCATCTTATGGACCTGTTGTTAAATTTAAGATCTATGATATGCCTGTTACCATGAGTTTGAATGACTTTTGTGCTGCCATAGATATTGCTCCTATAGGTACAGCGAAGAAGATTGAAGGAAACACCCGCGACTTGGTGGAACTTTATCGAGCAGTGACCGATGACGATAGCCGCGACGCTCATCGCGGCAAGATAAGGAATATCCAATACCTGCCATCAAGTATTTTGTTTTCTACCTTGCTACTAGCATTCTTGGTAGGGAAAACACCAGCAACATTTCTAATTATCATCTTGCTTTTCTTGCTGCTGCACTTAATGGTAACACTGCTTACAACCTTGGTGCTCTTATTGCTCGCCGCTTAGCCGCTAAAGGACCCATCTATGGTGGGATTGTTGCGAAGCGTGTTGCTGCTAGTTTTGGTCTTTCTGCGACACCTACTGATGATGTGCTAGCCCCTGTTAGGCTTGATCTTGCTACTATGATAGATCATCAGTTTGCTGCACCAGGCTCTCGCATAGGGAACATTGTTTATAAAGTGTTTTATACTAACGGGGAGGCAACCGAGGTCCCTTTGCCCCAGGCCGATTTGTTTCCTATTCACAGGAGGCCGTGGTCATACTCCAAGGATGCATTGGAGGAGCAGCTTCGACTGCAAGGTTTTCACCAGCAGCATCAGGAGGAGGAAGAGGCACCTGGTGATCACTACACTGTCACTTATCCTGGTGCGTCGTCAGGCTCGTACCAGGATGAGTACCCTTCTTCATCATATCACGACAGTGGCACATCATGGGGACAGTGGCATTGACCTCCACTTAGGCCAAAAGCCTAAGCTTGGGGGGAGGTATATCGACATCTCACTCATTTACATATCATATCTTGTCGATACTTTGTATATCCATGTTGCAGTTTTCTTTCTTTCTTTCTTTTTAATTGTTTACCTTTTATTGCTGCATTCCAAAACACAAAAAGACCAAAAATATTTCTGTTGTTTCTCTTCATTTGTTTCTTTAAGTTTCAGTATTAGTTTGCTTAGTTTTAAAATTCGGTTTGTTATTCAAAAATCTAAAAATATTTTGCTTTATTGTTTGTTTCTTTTTGCTCTTGTTTCAAAAACTCGAAAACCCAAAAATATTTGTTGTTTCTTTTTGGTTTTGTATAGTGTTTTCAGAGTTGGACAGCCATCCGTGACTCCGAAGGAGCTTGGTTTTCATTCTTATCATTCGAAGCAACACAAGTGAAAAAGCAATAAGGATGATCTACAACAACTCGAGTTGGGGTGAGAGGCTGGTATGAACTCTATTTGTTTTCATTTTTGTACATATACTCATCTATGTGAGCATGCTTAGTTGGTTCATGTGAGGTATATGTCATTTAGTGGATGCTTAGTAGTTCTTGTTCTCTCATGATCGGTCCCAATTTATTAATAGTGGTAGCATGTTATGTTGATGTTTGCTTGCATTGTTCTATTCATAGAGGGTATGACATTGTGGTATCCTCCTCTGAATAATTCATTCGAATTGACTTGGCACATGCTCATGCATGCATATGACTGAAAAACAAAAGTCAATTAAGCCTTGATGATTTATTTTGACTCAGAGTTCTTGTATCACTTTTATGCCTCAATTAATTTCATTTTGTCGCAAGCATGATTATGACGGTTATTGCTCTCTTGATTGTCGCTTCCCAGTCTATTGCTAGCCTTCACTTGTACTGAGCGGGAATGCTGCTCGTGCTTCCAAAACCATGAAAACCAAGTTATTCCAAAGTGTCCACCATAAATACCTATGCATGGCATTTCGAACCATTCAAGTAAATTTTCATGTGCTACCTTTAAAACCTTCAAAGTACTTCTAATTTGTGTCAATGTTTTATAGCTCATGAGGAAGTATGTGGTGTTTTATCTTTCAATCTTGTCATTCAGACTTTCATCAATAATTCTCTTCACATGTTTTGCCCTGATTTATCAGTAAGCAACTTAATTTGCAAATAGACACTCCTCCATGGTACGTGAATGTAGGAAGGCACCCGAGGATTCGGTTAGCCATGGCTTGTGCAAGCAAAGGTTGGGGGGAGTGTCACCCATAATGAAACAAAAATACATGTGTAAACAAAAGAGAAGAGGGATGATCTACCTTGCTGGTAGAAATAACATCCTTCATGGGAGCCGCTCTTGAAAGTCTGGTTGACAAGGGGGTTAGAGTACCCACTACCATTCGTTGACAACAACAAACACTTCCCAAAACAATTTTGCTCCTGTTTTAAAAATAAAAAGCTCTAGCACATGATAATCCCTGCTTCCCTCTGCGAAGGGCCAATCTTTTACTTTCATGTTGAGTCACCATCCTTTCTTTGAGCACTTTCTCGAGAGCATAGTTGTCGTTCTTAGTGTAATGTGTTTGTCCCAGAATGTGGTTAACTGTGATATAACTTTGATGCTTTTATCTTTGATATCTTTGATTATAGTCTTCCCATGAACTTCAGAGGTGCCTGGGCATTTATATTTTGCTGTACAAAAACGGGCAAGCGAGATACCATCTTATCATATCCTATTATGAGCATTACAATCTTGTGAATTAATATGTTTCATGTTTGTCGCTATTAGTATGTTGGTATCTTTTCATAGTTTACATGCCTATTGAGTGACATTATTTGCATTTGCCTCATCTTGAATTGCCTAAGCATTTGTTCATATAGTGAGAATATATGCATCATATGAAGCAAATGTGTTCGTGAAAGTCTTTTATCGCACTCAGTTGTTAACTGAATTGCTTGAGGACAAGCAATAAGCTAAGCTTGGGGGAAGTTGATACGTCCAAAACGTATCTACTTTCCCGAACACTTCTGTTATTGTTTTACCTCTAACTTGTGTGTTTTGAATACAACTAATGCGGACTAACGCTGTTTTCAGCAGAATTGCCTTGGTGTCTTGTTTTTGTGCAGAAAGTCAACTTTCGGAAAAAACACCAGAAAAGATCGCAACCCTCCTATTTTACCAGAAGACTCATGGAGCCAGAAGGGGAGTCAGAGATGGGCCACGAGTGGCCCAAACCACAGGGCGGTGCGGCCAAGGGGCCCACCGCGCGAGCCACTGAGGAGGGCGACTCGGACACCTCACCGAGTCTCCCTTTCGACTAATTAACCCTCTCTGACCTAAAACGCGAGGGGGTCGTCCACTTCATCCAGAAACATCACCGTACGCCGCCGCCATCGCGAAACCTATTTCGGGGACCAGAAACTCCGTTCTGGCACTCCGCCGGGACAGGGAATTGGAGGAGATCATCGCCATCATCATCACCGACGCTTCTCCATCGACCATCCATGTTTCCCCCATCCATGTGTGAGTAATTCCCTGCTGTAGGCTGAGGGGGATGGTAGGGATTGGATGAGATTGTTCATGTAATAAGTTATAAGATCATTAGGACATGGTGCCTAGTATCCATTGTTAGTACTTATTGATGTTGTTGCAACTTGTTGAGCTTAATGCTTGTCACTAGGGCCCGAGTGCCATGATTTCAGATCTGAACATGTTATTGTTTCATAATGATATGCACTGTTTATTGATCATACCTGCAAGTTGTATACACATATTGTTGTCCGGAACCCGAGGTCCCAAAGTGACAATAATTGGGACAGCCGAGGGGAATGGCTGCGATGTGAGGATCACATGTGTTCACGTCGTGTTAATGCTTTGCTCCGGTACTTTATTAAAAGGAGTACCTTAATTACCAGTAGATTCCCTTGAGGCCCGGCTGCCACCGGCTGGTAGGACAGAAGATGTTGTACAAGTTTCTCATTGCGAGCACGTACGACTATATACAGAACACATGCCTATGTTTACTTAGTACTTGGATGCTTTATCATTATTATCTGCAATGCTTATGTCTTGATTATTATACGAGCTATCTTATCCATGCAGCGCCCGTTCATCCATCCCTATGCCTACAGTGTTTTAATCCTACTGTTTACTGTAATCACTACCGCTGTCTCTATTTACTGCTGCTATTATTTCACCGCTACTACTGCTATAAAACTGTTGCTACTGATAATCTGTGTCGAGCAAGACTATTCACAGGTGCAGCTGAATTGACAACTCCGCTGTTAAGGCTCTCAAGTATTCTTTGGCTCCCCTTGTGTCGAATCAATAAATTGGGTTTTACTTCCCTCGAAGACTGTTGTGATCCCCTATACTTGTGGGTCATCACAGCACTCTTTACTTCCACGTGTGGCCGATTCATAAATCACCAATATTATACATAATTCCATTTGTTTGGGGTCCTTCCATTTGACCATTGTATGCATGCTTAAAATTAAATTGTGACCTTGCCGTGTTCTTGCTGCAGGTGTTGCTCTGTCCGTTGGTTATTATTCGAGTGCCGGTGTATCATTGACAAGGAGATGATCCGCAATCTGTCGTTAATGGTAGATGGCTTGAAAGGAGGGAGGTGGAGCAGCATCAATGGCCACCTTATATCTTGCTCTGGTATATCATTGTTAACACATGATTTTGTTTCTTCCTTTCTCAACTTCACGTTTTTTAGCAGTATAAATAAAGAGAAGGATACATTGTTGTTATGTTTAGTTGAGGGAAATCCATTCTACACAATATATTTCATATGGAGACATTTGCTTTGATTACCTTTGGTGCTTCCGTTGAGGCTTGTTTTGTCTTCCTAATGATATATGAAGCATTCAAATTCCATCCCCTGTTTGGCTGTTTCATTATGCTAATTGTAGAAGCTATTATGATTCACGCCTTAAGAACTGCATATATGGCTTCAGTAAAAAATTATGCTCTACTTGAGTTGTGTGTTTCATATTTTAGGTGGATCAGTTTGTACTTTAGCCAGGTAAATCGCAAAATTGTAGGATCTTTTTTATGCCTCAGTTTGTACTTTAACTAGGTGGAGAATTTCTCACTGTGTTCTGCCTCTAAAGCCTGATATTGGAATTTCATGCTCTCTTTTGTGCTTTAGCAGCAAAGTAATTTTGAACTTGAAAGACTGATCATTGACTCATTAATTCGTGTGATGTTCTGCAGCTTTGAGGTATCGTTTGTAGGATGAAAGAGTGCCTTTTTATCAAAAAATTGTTGGATCTACCAAAGATGTATTCTCTGGAGAGTGGTCCGCAATCTGTCGCAAATGGTATGAGGTTACTTTATTTGCTGAACCAATGTGTATTTTTTTACCCGGTAGTTCCGAGTAGAATTTTTGTCCTTCACTGTTCTGAAATGAGTGTGTGACTTGCCTGGCTGATGTGCAGATGCTATGGAGCGTGCTTTCAGTACCAGGTCAGCAACTGCATGGCCTCCTCTGCCCTCTTCTCCCCTCGCCACCACAAGATGCTACACAGCAGCGTCGAGCGTATTGCCGTAGGTGAGCTTCTTTACATTTCTTTGTTTTCTCTCTATTCTGACTTTCTATCATTGGTTTGCATATGGGGTCAGCAACATTTTGTACTGTTGAAACTTCCAGGGGCTATTTTGACTACGGGTTGTGATTACTTAAAACTGTTACACTTCTATTTTCAGGCACGACATACTGATGAGACAACATTGATCAGGGAGTATGGAGAGAGCGGTGCGGAAAATCGGCAGTGAGGTCACAAGGCTTGATGGATGGAGTGTCGCTGTTGTGGTGATGAAGAGCCTTCGTGGAAGAGGAGAAGAAGGCAGCGATGATCTCATATTTATTTATCTTCAGGTCAAGGTCATGAGTCATTTCCCTTCTACCCCCACCGAAATCATCATTATGCAGGGTGATGGAAAGTAATATGCATTCTTATTCTTATTTATGCCTTTTTGGTGATCAATTACTAATCTGAAATATATATTATGGATAATATATGATAAAGCTCCAACCAGTCATGATATGTCTACAACCTAATGCAATGGCTATGCTGTTTTTATATTGGGATATTGGAACTTCATGCCAATTTGTAGAGCCCTAGGTCAACAGACATATGGAAGCAGAATAAATTTATCATATTTTCATTTTCCAGTTCTCAGTGCACATAGATAAGAGCATCCACCTTAGGTATCTTTTGACACTGCCATGCTCTAAGGTATTTAATATTTTGCATGTTAAAAGATTGGGTTCATTATTCATACTATATTAGGGAATTTAGCTTTTTTTGTTTATTAATGGGCGGCCCTATAGTAAATTATAAGTTATGAGTAGAATGTTTATGTTCTTCCTTTTGGAATTGTTTCTTTGCAGATCTTATCATTATATGAACTGCCTATTACTTGCTACTTTACTGCTTTGTATTATATACGTTTAATATTAGTTACCTGAGAGATATCTAGAATGAAGTTATAAGTATGGTAGAAAAAGTAAGTTTTCCAAGTTACAATTATAAGTTCTGAGTTAGCATGTTTACATTCTTATTTTTTGGATTTACTTCTTTGCAGATCTCAGTTTTATTATTCCAACGTCTCTCTACCATGATATACTGAAGGTGAAGTACTACCTTCCTAATTTTATGGTGCAAGGAGAGGTGATCGCTCGACAAGACCTAAGTATGAACTGCATTTTGTTACTTTGCTGCTTTGTGTTACATACTTTTGAATAATAGTTTCCTGAGCGATATCTATAATGAAGTTATAGTTCGTGTGGCAGAATAAGTACTTTCCAAATTTTCATGCTTCAACCTCTTTCAGTTTTAGATCACCGACCATTACTGGTTCCCAATGAGATTTACCTAATATCAAACATCGTAAGTTAACGATTCAGGTCAAAAGGTCAGTGCCATGATAGAGAAATCTCTCCTTGGTCTATACGAATGATCATATGTCTTTAGGATTTCACCTGTTTGTGTAATTATAGAAGAAATGTTTCTTTATCTTTGACATCCATTTTGTGTTTTTTCTCTTGACCGGTTGGATCGCTACAGAGATAAGGGCTCTGTATTCGGAGGGGGAGCAAATTATCCTAGGTGGATGCAGTAAAAAAAATTGTTGTTTATATTTTGTATTCTAAATGCTATGTATGTGTTTCATATGATCTTAAGATGCCCTTTGTGTCTGTACGGACCGAACCTGGTCTCTATGGATAGCAACTATTCTCTTAAAACTATATACAATGTTGTCAGCTCAGAAAAGAAACAGATTTGTCTCTTGGTCATACATATTTGCTTGGATGACGAGTTTACTTTGAACAATGCACCCACTATTTCAGATCAAATGGTTGTGATTGGTAATTTTAAAACTATCAGTTGATTCAGTTCTTTAGTTGTATGGTATTTAAAAACTATTAGCTGATTCCGTTCTTTGGTTGTATATGTTTGATGCTAGACGTTGCAGTCTGATTCAATTTGTTATTTAGTATGCTCACATCTTAGTTTTTACAGGGTGATAGCTGTTGTGGTTGGCTCAGATTCAAGGGGGAGGGCGACGGCCAGAAGAACAAGTACCTGGCCTCCTCGACTTCTTTCACCCTCACGCAGCAGCATCGAGCGTTTTGGCTCGGGTGAGCTTCTTTTTCTCTTGAGTTCTTTCTTCCAATCTCTTTTTATTCTGATTTCCGATAGTTGTTTGCATATGGGATCTCAAGGAGGATGCATAGCAGCGTGCTGTGGAGTGATGGGTTTGCTGGGTTGGGATCATTGGCAGCAGAGCCGTGCGAGGCTGCTAGCAAGTCGTCTCCGGCCGAGCGACCTGCACTATAGGTATGTTCTCTCTCTTCCTCTCTCCCTTTGATGCGACAGCAGGGAATTGCAGGACCGACACTAGCTCATTATGCACCTCCTCTTTGTGACACAGATTGATAGTATGCTGATATCTGATCTTCCCAAGCTTGTGGAAGGTTTGAAACATCTGGCGTTATCAGATCCAATGGTATTTTGATCCATGGAAGTATCTGTTTAGGATATTATTGCTGGAGCTAGCTGCAGCTTGAAAAATATTTGAAGGATATGCAGGAATAATTCATGGGTGGTGATGAAATTATTGTTTCCCCTCTTAGAATAATGAATTAATGGTGATATCTCAATATGAATTTTCCATAAATCTAAGAAAAATATATAACAAAACAAGGTTTAGTAAGGTCAATTGAAATGATTTCCTCTATTTTGTTCTTCGTTAGCTCTCATGTATGTGAGATATTAGGCTTTGGTACTCCATGTCTTCAGATCATATACTATGAGCAATACATATTGTAGGGAAGTCTTTAGTAAGCTGTTTTATTGTTCCTTTTAAGTTAGAGCACTCATCTTTAGACCATGTTCCTTGATATGTCTGTGTACATTGTTTTGTACAATGCCTTTGCCTTTCCGAAACATGGAATTATCCATATTTTCTTATATTTATCATATACTAGAGTTTCATTTTCTTTACAACAGAGCACGGTTTAAGCGTGTTTAATTTCTTAACTCAACATGTTCCTTTGAACTTTCATATTAATGAGAAGATCTTGCTACTTGCTGATTTTGTAGTTAAGCTGAAGATCTACCTACTTTATAATGATGATCACCTATGGAAATGTCGACAATTAAGATAGTCCTTTTTCACTAAGAAAAATATTCACTTGCTTTTTCAATCCTGAATGCTCTTCTCCTGTTATTAAGAACATGTAGTCACAGTTTCTGCTGAAATTCTGGACTGCAATGCTTTTAGCTAATAAGATGATTGTTCAATTTTGTAGCTTCGATGAGGGACAATTTTACCATATGTGGTTTCTCCCAAGTGGTAAGTAAGGTTATTCTCCATTATATTTTTATCTGAATGCTACATATATATACCATGTATTCGTACATTCCAGTATCTTTTCATATTTTGTAGCTTCGATGAGGGACGAGCTTGATTCATTTCCCTGCATTTTAGAAATTTCAAACTCATTTTTTTCTGTTGAATTTCAAGATGTAGACTTACCTGGAGCTTTACAGTCACCACTGTGTAACAATGTATGGATAAAAGCTCAAGTGTTCCCAATCATGTATGAAGGTGATTATTTTTACATTCATATTATTTTGTTTCAATCTTTTTTTTGGCATGGATCAAGTTTCACTTTGCAGTCAGTTAATATGGAATTACATGTGAATAGATTAGTGTCCCAAAATGTAAGACATGTTGCAGCAGGAACATTGTTAATAGTGTTTATCATACCGTTTTTCACACTGAATACCAGTGTCATTGGCGGGTGGCGCGCCGCGCCGGGGGATCTAGTGTTGAATGAAAGGGATGGGTCGGCCAGTGGACTTGCTCGTAACTAGGCTGTGGAACCAATGCCTAGCTGGAGCAATGAGTGCCATTTTATTTGTCGTCACTAGCCTGGAATTTCCTTCCACTAAAGAAGTCTAAAAATATTCGCTGCTTCGTGCTCTCAGTTTCTGCTTTGTTTTAAACTTCTACTTGGAGCTGTAGCTCCCGAACGATGCAACGCGTAGTACCAGCAGCATCCACGCGAAAAAGAAGTACAACTACAGTATATATCTTGAGCTCAACTTGCATCGTCCAGTAACAGAATATGTTCCGAATGCAGGAGTTTCTTACAAGACAGATCAACGCCCAATTTCCACGGGGTAACCAGAAAGATTATCCAGGCTACAAGCATAGGTAATCTTGTGTTGTGTCTGACCTTAGACAGTGTGATGTTGTAAAGCACCAAATGTACTTATGTTCTAGAACCTCTCGCTATTTCCTGGAATTTGTGGGTCAACAAGGGAAATAGACTGAGAATATTACAAACTGATTTTGTGTTCGTGCATCCCAAGAGTCCTTGACAGTTGTGTGCAAAATGGGGAATGCCTCTCTTCTAAGCTCAGGTCCTTCTGATCTTCGACTTGTAACCTCAGGGCCTATGGATCTTCAACTTCTAGCCTCAGGGCCTATGGATCTTCGAAAATGTGCCCGTCTCGGAGAAATAGGTGCTCTGGGTTCCACTACCAAGGTGGTTTCCATGGGCCTGTGGGTTTGACAGCTCTATTCCCTGAGAACGAAAACAATTGTATATTAAAAAAGATGGCAAGGATTCTATTTGGTTAATCTATCAAAAAATAAACAGGAGAGGCAAACCAACTGACTGGTAGTGTCTGAGATACGCAAGAACCTACTGATTTACAAACTAAAGCAACCAGCGCCTGATTTACAAGGAAGTAAAGATAACGTGAAATGCTATATGGCAGCATAATGTAGAATTAAAAACATAGAAAAATATATTTTCATAATGGCTTCACAAAGCAAACTCTAGGAACTTCCTAGTAATGTGGCAAAAGGTTGCACTACATTTTCTGATCACTCAAACAGAGCAAGTCAAATGACAACTAAGCAAATACAAGACTGAAGTTCTACATCGAGCTAGAATTGGTAGCACCTTACAGGCCATAATCCCATGTTCCACAGCAGGATCAGCTAGAGGTCACGCGCAACACCAATTACCTATCCTGAAGCGAAATAAGAGGGGAAAAAAACTCACCTGTACTGGTGTAAAGGCCAAACTAGATGTCAGTCCAGATGTCGCACCACTGCTGCCATAGCTCTTCTCCTTGAATCTGATATTGGAAATCAAAATGGAATAAGAGGAACTGCAGTGCATGCTATCATGAAAGAGGTCAGAAATCAAAACAGAAACAACAATGTGAAGATAACGAAAACTACAGATATACTCATAACTACTGCAAATGCTAGGTTCCAGGAATTGGTACATGGTGCAAATTATCTTAACAATTAAAATGTGTTAAAACCTAAACAATGTAACATATATATTAAGGCTGGTAAAAAAGCATAAAAGTCTACCTTGAAAATATCAAGCTATGGGAATCAGGGTGATGATGATAATATATTGAACATCACCTAAGTTCCACTATTTTGCACATTTTCTTCCAATTCTTTGAACCATGTAGTGTTGAATTTAAAAATAGTAAGAAAGGGAAAAGGAGACAATAAATGATATACTATGTTTTGAGAGTAAAAAGTCAGAAGAACTCCAGAGTGGCGCTAAGCAGAAGTCACGTTAACATCTAACGGCAAAGAACAAAGAAGAGCAAAATGAGATACTATGGGGATGAGAAAATAAAACATACTTTTTGGCCACTTTAGCAGCAAGTTTGTTTTGCGCGGCTGAGACACGTAGTTTCCCACTTCCAGCCTGCCCGAGCATGCCATAACCTTCCCCCAAGCCATCACCTGGTGACAATGAGATGTGATGGTGTCAATATTAAGGCATAGTACAACTAACTAGCAAAATGTTACTGTCCTGTCAACATGAACTGACCTAATGAGCTCTCCTCCGGTATGCCAAACTGCATTCGATTTGCAAGCTTCATCATATCAGTCACTGCATATCTGCACAATTAAGATCCCAAAAATTATGACAGGATACAATAATGTCCATGTAATAAATCATTTTTTACCATTCAAGACAAATAAGCAGGTTTAGAAAAAATAAGCATGTGTTCTTTGTATAAAAAAACTAAGAACAGTTACCTTTCTTTCATTTTACGAAGGCGTCGACCACCTCTCTTCTTTTTAGGCTCAGAGTCTGGAACAGGAAGTGGTTTTGGAAGCTTTGCAGGAGGTGGTTCTTGCCACTTCTCGATCTTCTTACGAATTTCTTCTAACAAGTTTCGACCAGCTTTTCCAGTTGGATCACCTCTAATTGAATCAATCCTTGCTGCTAGAGTTGACTTTGCAGCTACAAGTCTGCAAGCACGGGTCCTCAGGGCTGGAGGGGTGCTCTGAAATACTTCTGTATGCTCAAGATAGCCAACACGAAACTGAGATGTAGCCGTAGAAAATCCAGCTAGATTTTTCTTCTTTGCTCCAAGTAACTGAACATTGCAAGCAGGCATTTTCGCAAGTGCTCCCAAACCACCAGCAATTCCCATCAGTTTTGCAGCAACCGCACTGCCAACAATGGCAGAGAGATTTGGTGCAATGTAACCCATTCTACCCTCTACAAAATCAAGCACTTTCTTCTTTGCAGCATCAAGATTTAGGGCTCTGTCACATGCTTCAACGGTTTGTACCAAATTCTCCTCAGAAAGAGGCTTTCCACTAGTTGTTGATGCTGTAACAGAGACCACCATTATAACTGCAGAAGGTAAAAGTCCTTCCAGATCTACAAGTGTTAAATCCATCTCATTTCCAATCTTCTTAACAACACGGGCATAATCAATCGGATGATGAACAAGCGATTCCAACTCAGGAAACTTCAGCCTATACTTGTCACGTATGAAATTATGGATTATAATGAGCTCATTCTCAATATCCACTGATAAAGCATTGCAGTCGACAATAAGCTGGTACTCTGGATCCTCCTCCAGAATGAACCCTTGATTAGACAAGTCTGTGTTTTTCTCAAGTGCTCCTTCAACTTTCTGCAAAAAAAAAGGACTGTTTATTAATCCATTGCCATGCATAGAGTAAGTGGAAGATTTTTGCACTGCCTGAGGCTAATATACAGATGAATAGGGCTGCATGCCCTACAGGATCAAACTCAATGGAAAAATAATTCCGGCATAAACTATTCTAGCATTGAGCGAGAACCAAATGTTGCTTGGTTGGCTAAAAGTAACAAGTGCACATGCTTCCCACCTTCGTTCAAGCCCCTGATAGATCTCTCAACTAATTATTCTAATACTTTCATTTGCACCGTAACTAGTAGCTAAATCTAAAGCAGTATTCTAAATCAGACATGAGAATAGCAAATCAGCTGCAAGTATCCCCAAATTACATATTATATGTTATGTAAGATTTCTTCACAAACTACTAAACACTGTTCTGGTGAAAAATATTGTGGAGCATAATATAATTGACTGATTATTCTAACCACAAGAATAAGGATTTACAGTTGCCTGACAAACATAGATCTACACAAAAGAGAGGTATTTAAAGAGTAGTGGAGATTTACGAGTTTGATAACATACTTGCATTATGTCAGTATAACGCTGTGTCTTCTGCAGCTTTGAGACGCTGTCAAGATCATCATAATTAAGGGACTCGAGGTCCAGCATGTCATCATCACCATCCTCATCCACACCTGCTGCCTCAGGATTCTCTTCTTCCTGAAAATTTTGAGAATAGATTAAGTAACTCCAAACAAATTTATCTTCAAACACTTGTGCACGTGAAAATAGCAATCAACTCACGGTATAGGCTTCATTGTCTGACAGTTCGTCAAGATCCGCCAAGAAAGAATCAGCAAGGCTTGCCTGTGATCCAGCACAATTTAGCAACATAAGACAATTGACCACAGCTGGAAAAAAAAATCCATATTCAAAACTGAATAGCTATTTTAGGAGCTGAAAGGAACTCACCATGATTTTGGCGCATGCTTTCACGTCAGTAGCAAGCAAGCTAGCTAGACCTAGTACGTTATTGGAGAGGATAATCAGCTTAGTCACAATTCATGTAATATGTACCGGCCCAAAAGGGGCCGGAAGAAAGTATAAGCATAGTGTTATATTGCTAAAATACTAATGTAGAACAAGCATAAATTCCTACAGATATTAGCAAAAACATAAAAACTGTTATAATTGTTTAATTCGCATTGTAATATATGGTTCACTTGGGTTTTACTCTATCTGTATCGCAGCAGCACAAATATTCAACCCTCAATCGGTAACTCTAAATATGTGCACGTTTTTTTTAGAGAGGTTTCTGTCAGTTGTCCATCAAGCAGCAAAGACATCCACAACTAACTAGATGGATCCGAGTATCGACCCTAGGAGAGAAAACATCCAGGTTAGAATGCTAATAGCTAATGGGCGGATCTAGATGGTGGGCCGGTACAACACCCAATTTTTTTGGATTACCAGCGGGGTTTAACTAATCAACTACTCGTAGTAGATGGCAAAAATAATCAACACGGCCTCTGTGAGGAACATGAAGAACATTTGAGTATGCAATCTATAATAGGAACCAAAAAATATCTCTACCATTAGAACTTGTTTTACCCGAACAAATAGCTCCCATTAAGAAATTAAACTGATACCAACAAATAACCAAATTAATGATAGACTCCATTGTCACCAACTTAACAACTCTATTTCAGACAACAGGGGCATCAAACTAACAAATCTATTGTAGACATCAATTACCAAATTAACACAAAATAAATAGGGGCTACAAAATTGACATACGCCCTATCTCTAATCTAGACTACACTGGCACCAACATACTACACTAAAAAAATTGGGGCAAATTAATTTCACATACACTTGATTTTGAAAATCGGTGAGCAAAATTTTGAGTGCGGTACAAAGGGCAGGTGGGGGCACGCATTATACCTTGACGGAGAAGGAGCCGAAGCCGCCGGCGGGCTCTTGGCCGGCGCCGGCGACGGAGAAGCAGGGGGGGCCGCGGTGGCTAGGGCTGGGGACGCTCCGGTCGAACGAGGATGGATCCGGCGATGGTGCTCGGGGCAGGGGGTTGGCGGCGACGGACCTCGGGGATGTGCGGCGAAGCGGGGATGGGCGCGGGGAGGGTGGTCGGCGGCGGGGATGGCAGCGAGGATCGCCGCGACGGGGATGGGCTCGGGTGAGGATGGGTCAAAGTAAAAGGCCTCGGGTCAATTTTAGATCTGCTTGACCTAGTAGAGGACAGAAAGTCGGCGCCAGCTCTTTTTTTTGAGTTCTCTCCTAAGAATACAAGTTGTAGTATCTGCTCGGACATACAGGTACGCACACCACACGCACACACACCACACGCACACAAGTCGGCGCCAGCTCTCAAAGCGCCTCGACGTCCGAATTTCACCTGGCCCCCGGCGCATTTGACGCCGACAAAAAAAATAAACTAGTGCGGGGCTGTCACAATTGGCGCCGACCCGAGGGTTAGATCTGAAAATAGTTTTTTTAGAGGGGTCAGATGTGTGGTTAGTTCGGCCAGATTTGACAAAAAAACGTTGGTGGAGAAGAAGCGGCAAAAAAAAAAAAGGTACGAAACACCTCTATAACGTGTTTGCTCTGTTTCCAGCTTATAAGCGGCAATTCATATTTTCCTCTCTAGAACTCAGTATTGCTCTGTTTCCAGATCGTGACTCATTTTTTGATGGGTAAAATTGTCTATAAATCGCAATACACCTTATGTTGAAATATTTCTCAAGAGGTTAGACACCTTATATCAAGGAACGGATAGAGTAGTTGGTTTTAGTGCGTTTGCATTGTTAGTTAATTGTTTGAAATGTGACACCAGTCATTCAGGGATTTGGTTTAATAGTAAATATTTTGCTTTAATCTTTACTTCTTTGCGCTCTCCTTTTTTGTTATCCTTACAAATAAAGAACCACACACAAAATAAGCAAGGCATATACTTGTAAAAAAACTCCTCTAAAAAGCACAATCAAGCATAATGTCGTTTAAATTCTGGGAGGGGCTTTTAATTTGTTATCCATCTAAAGTATCTGCACTTTTACAAGAAAAAGTCAAGCCAATAACTTCAAGTTGTTAATCATCAAAGTGATCGTTGATTTTACAAACAGAAACATGCAGCGATATACATGTGCATCAGCAGGAGTTTAAATAGCAGCACAAAGGATTTTAACATTATCCTTTCCTATATAAATGACTACATGAAGACGTATATTTCAGTTTTGGAAATCGATCTTAGTAGCAGCTAAAGTGGTTTTTCATCTGAAGAGACGCAAAATTTCGTCAGATACTAAACTACGTGAGCAAGGCATGCTTTGAAAAGGAATATGAGAAGGCAAATATTTGCTTTTGCTTACTGAGAGAAGATATATTTTGTGTAGCACTTTGTCAGAAGATTGACCATGTCCCGTTTACTCCCAGACAGCTTTCTTAGTAAATTTATCTTACCAAGCTGTCACCATTTGATGAATCTTTAGCACGTCTGCAGTGACATGTACCATGAGAAGTACAGCACATATGACAGGAATAACCATTC
Source organism: Poa pratensis (assembly GCA_947311845.1). NCBI lineage: Eukaryota > Viridiplantae > Streptophyta > Magnoliopsida > Poales > Poaceae > Poa > Poa pratensis. The sequence goes on from CAMZMU010000052.1 coordinate 96,973,660, forward strand.
ACTGCTTAGAGATACCAGTCGTAAAACAGAGTTAAGAAAATTCTTCTATACACAAATTTGCAGAGATGGGAATTAGAAATACAGAAAATGGAGTTCCGGACAAAAAGAACCAATTAGAGGCATCACGCACCCAATCCGGAAGTGAACGAATCAAGCTAACAATTGGACCCAAAAAAATACATAACCAGAAGCTTGAAAGTACGTAAGAGGGAGAGTACCTCAGGACACAAACTATATAACGGATTGGAGGGCAGCTCCTCTAAAATCTCTCAGCGTGAAGCGCAGAACGCGAGCGCCATAATCGTGAGAGCACGCGACTGACGTCAGGGCCGCCGTCTACATCTCGGGCTGCGCCAATCAGACCTCAACGTTCCGTCTCCAACAGCTCTTTCCTTCTCCCTCAGTTTTCCAGCAGTCAGCAGCTTCTCGATAGGGGTCAGCCCGTGGAGCAGACGAACAGCGGCGACCTACAAGGCTGCAACTCACTTTCTACAGGCTTCGACGCAGGGGAGAAGGTCCAGGCCGAGGATCTTCGAGTAGCCGAGGGAGATGGCTAGGACCGACTATCGAGAACAGCAAAGCCAAGAAAAGGATCCATGGAAGCTTGAGTGGCATGAAGACCCTTCCCTCTAGCCACACGGAGGCGACGGCTGTTCTTCCTGCGGCGGCCGGCCGCGAATAGTAGCTACCCTACAACGGTGAACGCGAGCAGGATGTAGGCAGGGAGTCAGGCATCGGGCGACGGAGGCGAATCACGACGGGAGACCTGCCACTGAGGAGGGAAGGTCCACAACAGGATGAGGAAGCTGTACGGCGAGGAGGAGGTCGGCGATTTCGGCGTGTAGGTTAATCGGAGATGCGTGGATAAATTGGATGAGCCTGCGTAGAGAGTACGGGATCGTGGGGTGACTAAGATGAGCATGCGTGCGTGCGTCGCGCGAGTTATGGTTATTTTCCTTTTTTTCATGCGGAAGAAACGGATCCACTCAGCCAAACAAAGAGAATAGCCATAAATTCGGAGGATAAGTACGGGGAGAGCCGCGGCGCTGCAGGTGGAGATGCGTTCGGTGGCATTTGCTTGGTAAATAAGAGGAAAGGTGACACCATTTAAGTGTGATACCATACCACGCCTCTCTCATTTAATAATAAAGATAACAGAACAGGAACCAATATTACAAACTAAGAGAAAAATAAAAAGGAAAACATCCCCAAACTGTGAAGAGTAAATCGTTATCAGCTCACATCTACTCCCTCCGTTTCAGAAAGTAAGACGTTTAAGGATTTGTAGTACAAAAGTTGTCACGTCACGTATATTTTGGAGTTTTCGATTTTACCCCGTACCCACGCGGCGACAGCCGCACTCGCTTCTCCCTCTCCCTCACTCGTTAATCTCGCCTCTCTCTCCCGTCGCTCGCATCTCGCTCGCCGCCGCCAACCTCTCCCCGTCACAGCCATGTCCATCTTTCTCCCCGCGGCGGCGCTGTCCCTCTCTCCCCCCATCGCCGCCCTGTCCATCTCCCTCTCCATCACCGCCCTTTCCTTCTTCCTTCCCACGGAATCCTCTCGCCCCGCCTACGGCATAGAGCCAAAGTTCGCATTTTTATGCGCCGGCGACGTGTGTCTGGGTGCGGAAGCGCCGGATCTGCCTGCGGCGCCTCTGGATCCGCGTGCGCCGACGAAACGGCGGATCTGGAGGGGTTTGAATGCTCGTGAAGCGGCGCGGTAGCAGAGGAGCTGATGCACGTGGATCTGCACGCGAGCAACGAAGCTGATGCGCGTGGGGCAGCGCGGGAGCAGCGGATGTGCGTGAAGACGGCGTCATCGTCCTCACGGTGCCCCCACCGTGGTAGCGAGGGCCCTACCCCTCCACGCCACGGTGCCACGCTCCGTGCGCCTGGTACGTGTACTCTTTCTTCTCCTACCGTAGTGCTTGCTTGTATTGGATGCTTGGTTGGAGTACACCGTGGTAGCTCGATGCTTGGTTAGAGTACACCGTCGTAGCTCAATGCTTGGTTGGACTAAATTTCTTGCTTGTCAAAGAAATGGAAGATCTGTAGAGTAGCCTTTGCTGGCAATACGATTTCTCTGTATGTGAACTTGGCAGGATTTGCTTGCATTAGGTTTGGAGTACTCTGTTCGAGAAATTTGCATGAGTAACACTCAGGTTTGCTTGCAGTACTATAGTTTGACAGTAGCAATCAGGTTGCAGATTAAAGAAAAAAATACTCCTTGCTTGGATTTTCTTGCACTGAATCTTGCTCTTGCTGTAGCACAAAAGCTGTAGCACAAGGCTACATCAAGCTACTGTCAGGAATAGGTGCTTGGAGTGCTTGCGGCTACTCCTACTATTATGGTTGCTAGGGTTTGAGCGGGAGAGAGAGAGCTGCGAGGGCGCGAGAGATCTGGCCGCGGGGATCCTTTCCCACGGCCGGGCAAGAGGGAAGGGTTTTCCTTCTTAATTCTTGCTTGATTAGATTGATACATCTCCTCTCCTTATATAGAGAGGTTTACTTGACTCACAAGCAAGGCTTACTTGACCCCTAAGCAAACCCTAAGACTAACGGGCCCAGGCCCATCACGTACTCTAACACTACACCCCACCTGGACATGCAGCTCGTCCTCGAGCTGCAACCTAACGATGACTCGACTCCACACAAACCTAACGCCTAAAAAACAAGCCTTTTACATCTCGGCCTATTGTATTGACCTGAAATAAGCTAACCCGAATTAGACTCCGACTCTTTATTTTTGACTCCGAACGATAAGGCGAGAATCCTCCGCGCGCCGAACTTTTGCGTTTGCAGCCCCCTGGATCCCATGGACACCATCGGGACCAAAGGAGCCCTCGCGTCGGCCGGCGGCGGAAAGCAGTGGTGCCACGCGGTGCGCTCCTGTTGGTGACGCCAGGTCTTCTCCCCGCCGGCTGACTGTCGATGTCGCAGACTTGGAGGTCGCTGCCCGCGGAAAAACAGCATGCCCGCCGCCCGTGGGGGAAACCGCATGCCCAAGATCCCCCACGCAGCGGACGAGATCGAGGTCCGTTGCGCCACGAAGCGCAACTTGTAGGAGCTGCAGCTGCAAATCATGCATCTCCCGCACATGCCGACGCGCTAGGAGGCCGCGCGCAGCAGCCTGCAACCTCACCGCCGCCGACACGTGGTGGGTAGCGGTCCAAGCCGGAAGCAGTGACGGCTGGAACTTGATCTGTTGGATGGGATTGTCCTGGGACGGTGGTGGCGCTGCTGGGAACGAGGTCGTCGCAGTCCCGTCGTAGGGCATCCCATGCTGGAACGTGATGACCGGCGCCGTGGTCGTGGCCGAGGGCGGCGGCGGCGGCCGTGCGGGGGTCGGCGCCGGTGCTGTGACCATGGAGGACCCCCCCGTGGAACGGCGCACCGTTGGGACCGGCGTAATGTGAGATCCTGGCTCAGGGCTTAACAGGATTGATAGAATACTCATATCAACAAGTTGCAACTTCTTTTCCGGAAGCTCATCTGGAAGGAACTCCGAGGTTAAGCGTGCTTGGCCTGGAGCACTCCAAGGATGGGTGACCGACCGGGAACTGGTTCCCGGGTGCGCACGAGTGAGGACAAAGTGCGCCGAAAAGACTAGTGTTGATCTGTGGGGCCAGTCTGGAGATCTGCCAGGGGTGACAGGCCCGGCCCGGGGGTGGCCGGGGTGTTACAATTTGGTATCAGAGCCGACCCTCGCGGCAACACGGGTGTGTGCGGGTCAGGGGCGCGGACATGTGGAGCATGTGTCGGCACTGGGCGCACAGACGTGTACCAAGGGGGGGAGTTCCTGGACTGGAGGTTGACCGACGAGGGCGTCGGTCTTCTAAGGGGGGAAGGATGTGAGATCCTGGCTCAGGGCTTAACAGGATTAATAGAATACTCATATCAACAAGTTGCAACTTCTTTTCCGGAAGCTCATCTGGAAGGAACTCCGAGGTTAAGCGTGTTTGGCCCGGAGCACTCCAAGGATGGGTGACCGACCGGGAACTGGTTCCCGGGTGCGCACGGGTGAGGACAAAGTGCGCAGAAAAGACTAGTGTTGATCTGTGGGGCCAGTCTGGAGATCCTAGCGAGCTGCTAGGGGTGACAGGCCCGGCCCGGGGGTGTCCGGGGTGTTACACGTAAGGACCGGCGAAGCGGGAGGACCCGCCGTACTGTTGGAGTGGCGCCGGTGGTGACTGGATGTGCGGCGGCGCCCAGGCCGACATATAGATCGGCCCGGAGATGGGCAGCGGCAGCGGCGGCTGCAGCAGCCTGGCGTCGAGTGGCGGCGATGACAGCAGCAGCGTCGGCTCCCGCGGCCCGGCGATCGCGGCGGAGGCCGCCTGGTGCGCCGTATAGGTCGGCCCGGAGATGGACAGCGGCAGCGGCGGCTGCAGCAGCCTGGCGTCGAGTGGCGGCGACGACAGCTGCAGCGTCGGCTGCCGCGGCCCGGCGATCGCGGCGGAGGCCGCCTGGTGCGGCGGCTGCCACGGCAGCAGCGCCGGCCCGTAGGCGGCGACTGATGGCGCGGCCGACGGCGGCTGCAGCAGTCTGGCGTCGAGTGGCGGCGACGACGGGAACTTGAGCTCGGTGATCGGTACCCCCTGCTTCTGTGGAACGGAAGCCGGCGGTGGTGGTGGCGGTGGTGGCGCCGTCCGCTTGAGGAGCACCGCGAGGGCGTGCTTGATGTCGGAGACCGACTCGGTCAGGTCGCGGAGGCCCGTAGAGAGATCCTGGTTCGAGAGGATGGGGGCAGGCTCCCGAGCCGGCGCGGACTGGCCCGCAGAAGCCGACGGCGGCTCCATGGTGGCGGGCGCGCCCGACGATGCGATCGCGGCGGAGGCGGTGGGCAGTCCCGAAGACATCGCAACCGAGGAATCTGATACCAAATGTTATGGTTGCTAGGGTTTGAGCGGGAGAGAGAGCTGCGAGGGCGCGAGAGATCCGGCCGATCCCCGTGGCCGGGCAAGAGGGAAGGGTTTTCCTTCTTAATTCTTGCTTGATTAGATTGATACATCTCCTCTCCTTATATAGAGAGGTTTACTTGACTCCCAAGCAAGGCTTACTTGACCCCTAAGCAAACCCTAAGACTAACGGGTCCAGGCCCATCACGTACTCTAACACCTACTGCTTGTGTTAAATGAACATGAAATCCTTTCCTGAATTTTGCTTGGATTTTTTAACTTGCTTGTGCTCTGTAAACTGCAACTGGAGTACTGTACTTGCATTATTTTTGGAGTATATTTTCTGAAGTATACTACTGCTTGTGCTATAAATTGCAATAAATATTTCTGTCAGGAGTACTAGTATCCTGAATTTGGGAGTACAGTACTCTATAGTGGGATGCTCCTGTACTTTAATCATTTCAGAACTGAATGCATGCACTCGTTAATCATTTTCGAAACTGATTGCATTTGTGCATCTGGTTGCAGTAGTAGTAGCGGTACTGCTTTGTATTGTTTCTGTGCAGCTTAAATAAGTGACTGAATTTAACAAGTGCTCTTTCTTGATGCCAGCAACTAAAATTAAATTTAACTTGTGCTTGTGCTTCCAGTAATTTAACTTGGCTATGTAAAAAATGTTCACAGCAAATAACAACATAAGTTCTCACAGCATATAATCCATGTTACACAAACAAGTTCACACAACATATAATCCATACATTACACACAACATATAATCTGTAAGCATAATTGCACTGAAGTTTGGGGGTTTTCTTCAAGCATAATTGCACTGAAGTTTGGGGGTTTTCTTCAAGCATAATTGCACTGAACTAGTATTGCTTCCACTGTTTGTTTGGAGATGAAGTCACTGGACATCTAGGCCTAGCACCTTTAGGGCATTAGCATACACTTCTGTGGGACAGTGCATCCTTAGAGGTAGCAGCCCAAGTCTCTCTAGCCTGTCTTTGTTAATATGAGGTGTTGTGTAGTCATTTCCCCCACTGTGGTTCATGATTTCTATCATGCAGCACTGCAAGGTTAGGAAAATTCTATTGAGCTTGTAGGAGTCATATCCCTCGCATTCTTCTAGAACTCCTTTAATTAGATCTTGTAGTGTTCTTGGGCTTCTACAATCTGTTAGAGATTGTATGGAGTTGAAGAACCCAAGATCGAGGACGTTCAAATCTAGGCTGCAAGCTGGCTGTTGAATCAGTCGGATATCAAGCCCGGTCTTCTCCACAGCCGCCATGAATTCCGGGTCATTAGGCAGTATATGAGGTCTAGCATTGTCCTGTTGAATGTATATTATCTGTCCAGGTTCCTTGTCTGGCCAAGCAGCCACTATTGTCGGCAAGACCTTGCCAATGAAGAACTCTCACATCACTTCACGATTGACTTTCAGTGCTTTAGTCTCTAGTGTACCCTTAGGCCTGTTATCACTCTTCCTGGCTGCTGGAACTTCTTTAACAAAAGGCCAGCAGCCTATTTTTCCTGAAAATGTTTCATTTCCTGCACTATCGAACATAGGCCTTGCTACAGCAGCAAGGAACATCACTTTACCAATGTTGTTTTTGTTTTTAATTTGTCTTCTAGGTTGTTCTTCGTCAGGTAGGAGATAATAGTTTTTGTTTTCTTTGGTCATGTTGAAGAATTTCTCGTCAACATGCACAATATTGTGCATCTTGCTGAACGTTGGTCTTGCATCTGTTAAAGTTGTCTCATCTAGCATTGACACACAAAATTCAACCCTGTTCTTCATATGCTTTTCAGTTAAAGCTGGCTGCACGGCATTCGATACCCTCTTTATTTCATGCGCAGTGAACTTTCTGAACAATGTAGTTGGGCTACATCCTAGCTGCCAAGAAAGTGATCTTATAGTTGACCTTTTGTTCAGTGGGATAGTAGGGATCATCGCTAGATTAATATCGACTGCTTTTCTTCCACATCTTCCCTTACTATTGTTCGAAACATCAACTGGCAAACCATTTTCTATTTGTTTCATTGCTGTCTCCCAAATCTGTTGGATGGTTCGAATGCCAACTCCAAAGAATTCTGCAATCTTTTTCTTGTCATCTCTTTTATATCTGTCGCCATTGCTCATGCAAAGAAAATGCATTGCCACATAGGCAGCATATTTTTGCTCGTCAGTGAGCAGTTTTATTGTTCTCTTTGCTTGCTGTGCACCTATAACAAGAAATAAGAGAAAAAATAAATTAAATTTGCTAGGAAAATTGGAGCACTTGCTTGTGTTTTCAGTAGCAATACCAAACAGTCCAAATCAGTAGGAACCACACATGGAATTTTATGCTTGTGAAACTTGCTGTCATTAGTTTTAGTTTTTGATTTTGTAAGCTGTCTTAAATTGAATCTTGTATACTAAGGGCTGCATCTTTTACTCCCTGCTGCCATGAGTTATTTACACAAGGAACAAATTAACTGAAACTTGCTTCCTTATTCTGTTGTGCTACTCCTTGTGATGTGTATTTCTTGCATAAACTGCCAGTAGCATGCTTGCTTGCAAAATTTCTTGCATAAACTTGCAAGTTTTCTAGTAGTAATTAACTTGTCAACTTAACTACTCGCACATTCTTGACAGGAATAAATCCACAAGCAGTATGAGTATTGCAGTGGACAAGTTTTGCTCACCAACTGCATCTTGACCTGGATCGACGCCATCTTCTTCCATGTTGATATCACCAACTCCAGGATCAATTTCATCTTGATCAATTTCAGGTTCTGGATGTTGATTTACTCCAGGTCCTAAATCCTGATCCATTTCAGGTTCTGCATTTTGATCAATTTCAGGTTCTGCATGTTGATGAATTCCAGGTATGTTTACTTCCTCTTCATCGGGTGGTGTCATGTTGAGGTCTACTATCATGTTGATCACCTGCTCCTCTAGTTCTAGTTCATTTGACTCCTCTTCTCCAGGTATGTTTACTTCCTCTTCATCGGGTGGGGTCATGTTGAGGTCTAGGTGAAATTGTTCAACTGCTGGCATATTGAGGGCTATTTTAAATTGCTCCATTCTTTGTTAATCTGTTGCTGCTACTGAACTTGCTGTGTAGCTTGATCTGCTGCTGAACTTTATGATATTTAGCTTGATTTCCAGATCAGGAGTACTGAACTTGATGATGTTTAGCTCGATTTGCAGATCATGGAGCCTGGCAACCAGGGAGCGACCTCCGGTGATCAGCGACGACCTGGGAGCGAGGAGATCTTGGGCTCAGAGGCAAGGATCTGCGCCGATCTGATGCAGGGATGATCAGCGGGAGGGCAGCGATGCACCAGCGAGGTGTTGCTGGCCAGCGATAACCCCAGCGAGGTGCGGCGCGATGGGCGGCAGGTCGGGCGGCAGACCTCCTGATGGCTAGTCCTTGGTGGCGAGCTCCTGATGGCGAGTCCTTGCTGGCGAGCTCCTACCGGCGAGCACCTGGTCGTGATTTCTCAGATGGTGATGAAGCTGAGGCGCTGATGGTGAGGAGCTGAGGCACAGAGGAACTGGACCTGATGGTGAGGAGCTGAGGCGCACAGTAACCTCGCTGGATCGGGCGGCGAGGAGCCGATGCCCCAATCTGGCGGAGGAGTTGATGCCCCGATCTGGCGGAGGCAGGAATTCAAATTTTCTGTTCGCTCGCGGAGGCTTTCTGTATCATGAAGCGTTTTCACTTCGGGGTGGCATCCTTGTAATTTTAGCGATTAAGCAGGGGCAGACACGTCTTTTGATCGTGTTTGGGGTCTGTCGGAACTTTTCTTAAACGTCTTACTTTTTGGAACGGAGGGAGTAACACTTAGGAGGACGGAAGTCAACACAACAGACTAGTAACTCCAGCGACAAATGAACAGATTTAACACTACCAGAGGGCAGAACACTACATATAGCAACGGGATTTTGTATGGGCATTTTCCCACCTTTTGGTTTTTCTGGTTGATCTGTTTCAATGTTTGTATGGGTATTTTTTCACCACTCTGTATTGGTTTGAGCAGTTTGGATTTATTTATAATAAGGTAGGACAATAAGCATGTTTCGATAAAACATTCTATGTGTTTTTCTCTAATTTCTTTGGCATGAACAAATACACCCTTATCCGTGTTGTTTTGGATATCCTTTCTATAGTACATTAGTACCTCTCTAAGGGCATGTACAATGGTAGACAAGATTTGTCTTCTCTTAACCCTCCACGTCACTTAGAAAAAACAATAAATATTAGTCGTACAATGTGTTATCTCTTATTGTCATCTCTAGCAATTAATGAGAACTAATGAAATATAGTATGAACTTATGTTGATAAGGGAGGGCATATGATATAATGGACAAAATAGTCTTCTCTTAATTTTGAGAGATCATCCCTTAGCTAAGGGAAGCAAACATGGAGAGAATAACAAACCAAAGAAAAATAAAGGGAAAATTGATACAGGCAAAGATCGATTCTCTGAAAGTTCAAATTCTCTTCCCATACCATCATCTCGTTTAAGTGATTTATTTTGTTGCCGAGACTATTCTCGGCGTCTACATACTGTGAGGTAAACAAACTTTGATTGACCTCACGTTCTAACCATCTAGGAGACTCAAATTTTCAAGAGTCGCCAGCCAATGCTCTAGTGCTCAACAGTCAACACTTTATCTTGGATCTATCTACATAAATCACTATTTATTTTGTTTTTCATGTCTTGAAGAAAACGGAGAACAACTAAGCTGCACTTTGTACAAGTGGCGTCAGTAGCGTGTGGGTGCCCTGAAAAAAATTCACAAGATTCAAAATATGGTTTTTGAACAGCACTATTACAACCACTCGTCCCTTTTTACTCTGCGCATTGCATTTTGTATTAGATTTGTTTAAGTTTTTTGCAGGTGCACATGTTCTAACATAATTACTAGAAGATATCCCTATTACTAGAATTATTTTTTAGATTTAGTTACTGAAACCTTAAACTTAAGCATCTGTACATGTGCTTTTCCCTATTACTAGAAGATATCCCGCGCATTGCAACGGGTATCACTTTGGAAACTATATCGTGTAAATAAAATGGTACAAAAGGTAGGACATATTAAATGAATATACGAAAATCAATTGGTCATAGTCGACATACTGAATTTTCATAGACATGAATTGTGTGTGTATTATATATTGTTAATGTGAACTATTAGATGGTTGGAGGAATGTATGATGTGTATATTAATAAGTATTAGTGGAAATGACATGGACAATTGATTGGCTAATAGCATGGATGATGTGGATAGCTTGCATGTTGAGATAGAAAAATAATAAATGCACTTAGTGGGGTTTTGCTTTATAAGAAGTATAGATTAATGTACATACGCCAAAGATGACAAAATGATGCTTACTAGTTTGTAGTTTGTACATGTAGAGATACTATCTGCATTCAGATAATACAATAAGTAAACTATTAATCAGTGGCGTTGTGATGTTAGAACAAATGATAAATTGGAAGTTCACACTCTCTTGTCTATAGGAGTCTTTTCTTGCCTCGTACAGTTTTTGTTATCATGCTTCATGGATATCTTAACATTTGGTGTGTAAAAGCAATCTTCATTTTGTTAAAACTTAAAAAATATTTTATGATTTTTATACTGTGGTTTCTGTAAATGGCCTTTACATTTTTTTATGTTGCCCGTGCCCTCACTATTATTTGCGTAATATACCCTATGCTTCTAATTGCTGTAGCCTAAATTGAATTTAGACTAATAGAAAACTAAGCATTAGCGTTGTCAGTTCAATTAAAGTACTACCAATAAGCTAGTGATATATGCATATATTTCCAACCTCCCATCACAAGGAAAAACATTGGAAGCTAAACCCTCATTCTCTTTGCTCCAATTAAGTAAAAAATCCGACGTGTCATCTCTAAGAGAAGACTGACGTCGTCGCATTGTACATGCCTCTAAAAAAAAGTCGTGTATCACTCTCGCCCTTGTCAAACGAGCCCATGGGCCATCGTGGACATTAGCTTTGTAAAAGAAACAAAATGTGTGATGTGTTACCTCGAGCAGTCAATTATTGCAGACTCCCCCTTCAAAAAAATAATAGAATCGGGGTGCAATATTATACTGTAGCTCGGTCACAAAATGAGAACAATACCATCTCCATTGTTGGTATAGTTTTAGCCCTCATGAATTACACATGTGAAATTACTAGAGCATGCAAATAGCATGATTCCCTTCTTTCGACCGTGGCCTACGTGTTCAAGCATTGCTACGTCTATATTTGGCACGGAATCAGCTGGCTGGTAGGTACACTGGTGTTCATGGCAAACTGGGACACCTATGTTTAGCTTTAGTGCTAATTAAGCACATGTTTTTTGCTACATTTAGGCGCTCCATCTCACCAAAATTGGCCGCTTGTTTAGTCTGGTCCTCGTCATATATATCTCCAACAGTTCATCAGCTTGTTCTTGCAAATTTCTGTCTAAATTTTGCCAGGTCTGGGATCCTCAATTCCAACGGGGAGAGCCACAATGAGATCTCTCTGCTATGTGACTTTCCTGGCCATCTTGTTCATCAGCAACGTGCAACTCGGTGTGTCTGCGCGCGTCCTGGCTGAAATTCCAAATGGTGTTCAGACGGTGCAAGCTGGAAGTTCGAATGGTCACCCTGGTGTGCCGGCGCCGCTTCCTCCCGCCGACCTGCCGGGAAGCATCCCAGCCAACCTTCCCTTGAGCATCCTGAATGGACAGCCAGGTGTACCGGCGTCCCTCCTTCCTGCTGGCCTGCCGGGAAACGTCCCGGTCAACCTTCCGGCCGGCATTCCGGGAAACATCCCGGCCAACCTTCCCGTGAACATCCCGAATGCCCAGCTAGGTGCAGGGGCGCCGCTTCTTCCCGCCGGCTTACCGGGAAACGTCCCGGCCAACATTCTCGACGGACTGCCGGGAAACATCCCAGTCAACCTTCCAACCGGCATCCCGGGCAACCTTCCCGTGAACATCCCGAATGACCAGCAAGCTGCACCGGCGCCCCTTCCTCCCGCTAGCCTGCCGGGAAACATCCCGGCCAACCTTCCCGCCGGACTCCCGACAAACATCCCGGCCAACCTTCCTGCCGGACTCCCGACAAACATCCCGGCCAACCTTCCCGTGAACATCCCGAATGTCCAGCCAGGTGCAGCGGCGCCGCTTCCTCCCGCCGACTTGCCGGGCAACGTCCCGGCCAACCTTCTCGCCGGACTGCCGGGAAACGTGACGGACAACATTCCGGCTGGCATCCCGACGAACCTGCCTGTGAACATCCCGAATGGCCGGCCGGATGCACCGGCGCCGCTCCCTCCCCCTGGACTGCCGGCAAACACTCAGGCCAACATCCCTATGGGCATCCCGGACAACCTTCCCGGGAACCTCCCTGCTAACTTACCAGGGAACCTGCCGGCGAACCTCCCTGCCAATGTCCCACCAGGGATGCTTGCAAATGTTCCACCTGGGATGCTAGCCAATGTGCCACCAGAGATGCTGGCCAACCTCCCCGCCAATGTGACGCCAGAGATTTTGTCCAAAATCCCGCCGGGGGCCCTGGCCAACATCCCGCCGGGCCAGTTGCCACCGGACGTGACGCCAGAGATGCTGGCCACCCTCGCCTCGATGAAGCAGCAGCAGCCAGGGCAGCCTGCTGCCGGGACCGCCCAGGACAACGTGGCCGCAGCAGGCGCAGCGGGCTTGCCGATCCCCAAGATGCCAGACTTCTCAGGGCTGGCAAACATATCATTCCCGCCGATGCCTTCGGCGTCTCTGCCGAAGATGCCGGAAAACATCACGCTTTTTGGGTTCGACGTGGAGATCCCCAAGTTCATCAACAAGATGGTCAACGGGACCGAAGCCTGAAGGAACTTACGGAGCTTCTTGTCCTGATGGCGTATGAACGAGCAAGACATCGTTGATCCCAAGGTTTCATGAGGTTTCTCTATGTTGGGTTATTGATGTACTATGCTTGTATATCCATCCAAAAGTTACTTGCGAGTTTACCAATACTGTTACATCGGGAGCAAGATGATGAGGAGACTGGATGGGCTGCGGTGTCTGCGCGCAGTATAGATACCCCTTGCTCATTTGTTGTGAAGCATACCTGCAAACCAAGGGACTGTGATCAGGTACAGATCCATGTAAAGTTTCACTGAATCATTCATCTGAGGCTGCAAGCATGATCGTGTCCTACCCATTTTGTAAGTCTCACTAGTTGGGAAAGATAATTATACTAGGCTTAAGGCTCCTTTGTATTTTACGAGCTCCATAGATCTGGAGAATTTGACTCCTAAGGATTTTTCTATCAAAACAGTTTGGATCATAGATTTGGGTCACCAAATTCATATTGAATCCATTCCTATGTCATCTCGTCCGTAGAAATCTCAACATGAGCTCAGATTTTATCTATGCAAGAAACTGCTGTACGTGGTGAGTACAAGGAAACTACTGGTTCCAATTTATGGTCATCCTGGCTTCCAGTGTTGTAGGATCTTCATCTAGCAAGAGATTTGCCTGAAAAATTGGAAAATACGCCTGAATAAGAAAGAATTTTTGTTGCTTATAGCCATAAAACCAAAGGCTGGAGATTCAATTCACAACTGTAAAACCTTGAAATGATATTATTATATCTTTGACAACTTCAACGCTGCGGTGGTAAAAGGACGCTGAAAATATTCAACATCCATGAACGACACTACTTTTATACACTGAATGTCCAAAAAGATTATCCATGCCATTTGAGAATGGCAAACTACATGGCTTCACATTCATTCTGTTAGCATTTGGTGGCAACACACAAAGGAATATATTGTTCCACTGGACAAAAATATAAAACATCCAGTATCACGGAGGTAACTTTTATAATCTTCAAGCGTGTAAACCCATTTCAACAAAGCGCAAAAGTAAAGATCAGCAAGTGATGACTTGACTTTGTTCAGCAGCAGATTTAGCCAACAGTGGGCAACAGGAAACCCCTTGGACTCTCCATAACAACGGTAACAGATAGACCATCGAGATAATAGTATAACCAGTATGTGCGAAAGAATTCAAATTAAGTTAACTCAAATGATAATTGTGGATATTAAAATAGAATGCCAATATATTATTAAGTTAACTCATAAAAAATATCTAAATACTTTGTCTAGCAAAATATGGAAAGCAAGAAGTGAAACGGAAATTATACAGTTGGGTGATGTCTGCTTCTATGTGAATCTGCAACCCATGTATGGTCAACAGACCGGAAGACATATGGTGTAGGACTTCAGTAGATGACAGTCTCGTAAGTCTCGGCTTTTGCAGACATGCTGCCACGCCCTGTAATCTAATCCAAGGGAGTGGACATAAATCGAGAGAAAAAGGAAACACCGACCGTGAGTTAACCAACAAATCACAAAACTTACAATGAAAATATGAACAACCAAAGCAATTGCCAAACAATGCAAAACGGCAAGGGATAGGGATTCATGGATAAATTCCATGATATTCAACTTTTTATACCAGCAATATACATGCAAAAAATACATATGTTTATGATAGTGAGACGAAAAAATAGCATTGATTCTGTAAGATAAAATCACAAACTCAAAGATTTGCTCCTTGTTAGCCGCAGGGTTTATGAGAAACAAATAGGCCAATCTGGAAGCTAAAACTGCAAAAGATGTACTCTCAATGTGTCCGGCATAATCTAGGCTTAGTAACAGAGCATGTGCAAATGAATCAATGCGGTGGGCAAGTATAATGGTAATCAAGAAATGAATACTTCTAGATTATTTTTCCATGACGCAGAACATAAAATAAAAAGCGACAGATATATCGTTACGAATTAGAAGCGTGGTTCCATTTACTTGAGTTTGCGAGCAATGTTGCTGAGGAATTGCTGCTTAGCAAGCCAAGTACTTCTGCGACAATCATAAGTTGACACCATTTTTTAAAAACACTTCATTGATATCAACTGTGATTATTCTACTATCATCACTCAATCATGAGGTGATAAAACCAACATCACCCTGATCCTTATACAAAGAGTTTCATGATAGAAAGTGAGAAGAATTAGATGATGACAGCTGAACAGAAAACAGGAATATTACCGTGGCTGCTGCCCTGCTGGGTCGTGCTCCCCGTTGCGGCTGGTGGAGAATCAGAGGAGCTGGAGGCAGAGCTGAGCCCCATCCACTCCAGGCTCCCGCACAGTCCTTCGTGGGCTCAAATCGACGCCGCGTGATAGAATTCGCCCCACCAGGCCGACTAGACGCGGTTCGCTGAGATCGACATCACCGACTTCACCTGAGGCGCCGCCGTCCGCCGTGTCCCATCTATAATGTGTGTGTCGCATGCCCTACTGCAGAGACGACGGCGGACGGTCCAGGCGAGCAGCCGATCTGGTAAACGGGTAGCCGGTGAAGACGTAGGAGGCGGAGAGGGGATGGGGGTTGTGGTGGTCGCTGATGGAAGAAGGGGCGGGCGTCGCGCCGGTGGGCGGAGGAGACAGGCATGGCGACTGCGAAGTTTTTATTTCTGTTTTTTTTTTTTTTTGGAACAGGGGAAGGGTCCCGAAATTCAGTCAAGGCAACTGGCCAACTGCTCATTCAGTCAGCACGGTGGGGTTACATATTACAACCAGGTCCACAAGGAAAAGAATATTATAGCCCAGTCCTTCAGTTTTACAGAAAAGACTCTGGAAAGAATTAGAAAAGGCAATCAGATCCTCCATGTCCCCCTCTCTGATTAACTCCGCAGCCAGGGCAGCGACGCAAGCGCCGGGGACAAACCACTTGGGCAAGCTCCAATGTGATCCCCCTTGTCGGAGTTAAAGATCCCCACCTCGACGAATAATGGCCTACGACATGTGGTTGAGGAGGGTCGCCCAACGACCATAGAAAGCATCGGCAAGATGGTCATGGCCATCAAAAGGTCCGGCAGAAGCGAGCAGCAAACCAGCGAAATCGAAGCAAGTCCCTCCCCTCCAGATCTAGAAGCCCACATTCGAGCTTATTTAAGGGAGAGACTGTAGCTCCCTCCATCTCCGCAAACGACTCCGACCACTGGAGCACCACCAAGAAGAGAACAGCTACCAGTAGCAGGAAAACACAGCTCAGAATGTGATGGCCGCCAGATCAACCTGGACAGAACGTCAAACTCCACGCAGGAAGAAAACAACATATAGCTACTATAGATAAGACGGGTCCAGCCTACCTTGCCCCACCCCCACTGGTCGGTGACGCCGAAGGGGATGAGAGGGAGAGGAGTCGGTCTGACAATACATACTCTCAACAAGAGAGAGGACATAATGAGGAGAGAGAGGAAATAAGAGAAGAAAATACATCCACGGCCCCTCCTGCAATGTAGAAGCGAGGAAATCGCAAAAACACCCAACTCTTGATTTCACTTTTGCCCAGAGTATATTTTTTTAACCTTCATGATTCGTAAAAAAAAGGCCCGAACCATTCCTGTAATATGTTGCATATCAAAATATAAATTAATCTTACTAAGCAATCTCATCAACGAGACACACGAGTGGAAAAACTAAAATATGCATGTAGCTGGAAATTTAACATTATATACTACGTGGTATTGGTATTTTAATACTCCATCGGATATCCATGCCAAAACCTTTACACGCCTTATATCAAGGAACGGAGGGAGTATATGTTTTATCTGACTATATAAAATTAATTCCCTTTCGGTGAGTTTTGGTCAAAAAATTAATAACATTTTAAAAATACATTAAAGTGTATGCTAAATAATATGGACAAGAAATGCCCTCTAATTATGGATTTATGGGGCATAGTCATTAGAACGGTTGTTAATCGCAGAGCTTGAAGCACGAAGGGTTGTACTCAACGATTATGTGACTTAATAATCCGTATTAATGTGACACGCCATTGAATTAAAATTTTGGCTCAATGAAAACAAGTTTATGAGAGGTTCAAACACTCCATTTTATGGTTGTGTATAACGGAACCAAAAATACGATATGAAAAATTAGTCCTAAACCAAGATGTGGAGTTCTTGGTTATGGTCACTAGTTAGTAAAACAACTAACAATGTGAATTTTGCTAACCAAATTAATAGCCAAAACTATCTGGTTAATAAAGAAACCAGATAAACTATTCACTACGCTAGTTCCTCGTCGTACCTTCGTAAAGATAGATGTGGCCTACCCAACACATATCGCTTCCCTCTCAGTCGTCCCTGCACATTCACACAATCGCATCTACTAATTCGTGACTCCCAACCACACCCGGTTTCTAGCACTCAGTATGCTAATTATGTTGAGTTTATTTTGTTTACCAACTATTGTGAAATACATGAATGTATTTTGGTTATTCTAGAATATGTTTTGGAATTTTTTGTATCAGGAAATCCCTGTTTTTTTCATTTGTGTCAACTTTACTTAGTTTGGTTATTATCGAAGTCATAGTGTTACACAAACAATGATTGGTTTTCACCACCAGCAAACCGTAAATATACACAAAATAGTATTTATTATAATATTAAACTCGTATTACCAAACCAAAATAACTAGGTAAACCAAACGAGTCTACCTCCTATTAGAACGACTGAGAAGGCGTTGATCTAAGGTTGCACCCTAGCCACCGCCATTTGGTCTGTATACTACCGTCAATCGACGGGTCCCCTCCGGTTGGAGAACAGCCACAACGGCGTGTTGACAGCTCGCTCTAGCTATGGAAGAGGTCGTAGGCTTTTATATTTGATCAGAATTCCTTCTTGCAAAAAAATACAAAATAGCAACCCTCCACTAACACTTGATTCTCCGAACACCACACTGTGATACCCCTACTTTTCTTAATCTCCTCTTTATCCAAATATAATAAACATTTTTTTTAGGGGGAAGAGAGAGAGGTTACATTCTTCACGGGCCTTGCTCTTGTAGTCCAGGAGAAGAAGCTCCTCCAGCGTGTTGGGCATAGGATTTTGAGCTTGGCTGAAATCTGGAGTAGTGGCAAATTTTGCCAGCGCATCGGCCACACAGTTACTCTCTCTTCTGATGTGTCTGATGGAAATTTCCTCGAAGGTCTTCATGACATGCTTGGCTTCTTCATAGACTGTCCATAGCACCGATCTGTCAGTGTCTTTTGAAGACAACGCCGCGATCGACTCGGTACTGTCCAGTTCCAGAATGATCTTTGGGTGTGTAGATGTGGATAGCAGCTTGAGACCAAATAAGGCAGCACGAGCTTCTGCTTCTTCAGGAGAAAGGCAGAGGCCAATTGGATCACAAGCCGCGTGGATCACCTTACCCTGGCAGTCTCTTGCCACCGCACCCATGCCACCTCTGTTGCTCGAGCTATGGAAAGATCCATCCGTATTCAGTTTAGTCCAACCAGGCGGAGGAGCAGACCAGGAGTTCGGTGGTCTACGGGTGGCCTTCATTCTCCCAGAGCTGTTGAGCACCCCCTTTCCTTTAGTGTCCAGAGGGTTTCTCATAATTGTTGCTTCTTCTCCAAAGGCAGACAGGAACTGGACGGAGTGCGAGATGGTTTACTTTCCCTTTTGATGGATACAGTCATTTCTGAGGTGCCAAGCCCTCCAGAGCACAAGGAGGATCCTCGATCCGGTGGTCTCATCACAGCAGCACAAAAGGTTTTGCAGCCAATCGACTCCAGAGTAGGAGAACAACTTTTTCGCCGGTAATTCCCAATGGTCTCTCATCGCACTCCGAAGCGCGACAACTTTTGTGCATTTCACGGTGGCGTGGAAGGCGTCTTCGACCTCGCATCCGCAAATGGCACAACATGGCTTGGTCTCAAGTGTTCTTCTCCATTTATTTTTCTTGGTGGCTAGGGAGTCAGTGGCCAAGCGCCATCCGAAAATTCTGACTTTTGGAGGGACAGAGGCTTTCCAGATGAGGTTCCACAGCTGTCGGTCACCGCTGATGACGGAGCTGCTGCTGGTGTGCTGGTTCTGGTGTTTGAGCTCCCAGGCGAGCCAGTAGGCACTCTTGACAGAGAATGTTCCTTTTTTTCATAGTGCCAAGCCAAGATATCTTCAGTGTCTTGTTGGGGGATGTTGATCATGCGGATTGCCTCAGCGTCATGATCATAGAAGAGCTCGTGGAGAAGGGGGATGTTCCACTCTTTAGTACCAGGGATCAAGAGCTGGTTCACCCACCGTCTACTGGAGTTTTTCTTCAGACCCGTTGGTTTCAGACCCATTGCCCTCGGGATCCATTGGTCTCTGGTGATTTGTATGTTAAGGCCATTGCCAACACGGTGTATGATTCCTTCCTTCAACAACTCGAGACCAAATTCAACACCTCTCCAGACAGGGGAAGCATCCGAGGCAAAGACGGTGTCGAGCAGATTTCCATTTGGGAAATATTTGGCTTTTAGAACTCTTGAACGTAGACTATTCGGTTTTTTGATCAATCTCCAGGCTTGTCTGGCTAACATAGCTTGGTAAAACAAATGGATATCACGAAAGCCCATGCCACCTTTCCCTTTAGGCTTGGTAAGATTTTCCCAGGCCATCCAATGGACCTTTCTGTGTCCATCTTCGTCTCCCCAAAAGAAGTCTCGGATCAACTTCTCGTAGTCCTCGCAGAAACAACCATTCAGTTTGAAAACTGACATGGCATAGCTGGTGAGTGACTGGGCGACAGACGTGATCAGGGTGCCCTTTGCGGCATGAGACATGAATTTTTCTGCCCAGTTTGTTAACCTCTTGGTGAATCTATTCATGATTAGCTGGAACTGGTCGTTTTTCATGCGGCCATCAGGAGTGGCAAGTCCTAGGTATTTATCCTCAAAGGTGGAGTTGGAGATGTTCAGGATATTTTTAATATCCGATTGTACAGCCGACGGGCAAGTGGAGCTGAATAGGATAGAGCACTTGCTGGGGCTCAATAGTTGACCCGTGCACTTCTGAAATAAATTCAGAGCGATGTCAACGGCCCTAGCTTCCTCTGCAGTGGCTTTGAAGAAGAGGAGGCTATCGTCTGCGAACAACAGGTTAGAAATACCCGGAGCACCTCTGGCTATCTTGATAGGGGTGACATTCTTCGCTTCAACCTCCTTCTTTAGGAAGCAAGAGAGGGCTTCACCAATGAACAAGAACAGGTAGGGGCTGAGAGGGTCTCCCTGCCTTAGGCCTCTGGAGGGACTAAATGGGTCGAGAGTATGACCATTTATCCTGATAGAGAACCTCACTAATTTCACACAAGTCATGACCCAGCCAATCCAGTCCTCACAGAAACCCAGTTTTCGCAGGATTTTCTCGAGGCATTTGTAACATCCCAAATTTTTAATAAGAATAAACAAGACCCAAAAATTCAGAACCAACAAAAACTTTTGAATTATTTCACGAATGATTGTGCTTTCCTTTAAATTGTTCTGGTTGACCTTGTGTAACTTGGCGTTGTGATTGCTTGACTAGTAAATGTCAACCCAAGAAATCAACCTAAGCAAGAAAATATATTTACAACACTGGTGACCAGGTTATGACAAGAATATATTCCATATATCTTTCCCATTCTTATGTTGGCCAAAAGTTTATTTCAATAATGATTTGGTTCTAGCAACAAATAAAATGCCCTTTAATTTGAGACAGTAAAAGTATTTCCAAAATTTCATGTTTATAAAATATGGAGAACTATCTGTGATCTCCTATCCTTTCTTCAACCTTGACAATTCCAAATTCCTATCTTTATAACCCCCTATGTTTCAACTCCGTTTTAAAAGAAATACTAGTGGGAAATATATTACCTCACATATTTCTCTTTATCAAACCATTTTGAAAACTATTAAGTTATGAGTTGATTTACCCCTTAAACAACATCTTGTCATAATTGAGTGTGACCATTTTTACAAAAATAGCATTGTCAATTATGGAAAAAGTGGTGTGATTTGTTCTTGTGGTTTGAAGTGTGTGGTCTTGTTTGAGGTGTGGATATTGTTGTGTTTTGGTGCTGTTACGATGGCTGTGTTATTGTGTGTGATTTTCTGGTGAGGATAATTCCTCAGTGGTGTTATTACTAAATTAGGACACACTTGGCAACCAAATTTGGAGTGCGACTTGAAGAAGAGTAAACCCTCTAAAATTATGCACCCCAAGTTAAATTCCTAAAATTTGGGGAAATGATCTCAATAAAACTCCCTCTCTATCTATTTCTCTATTCTATGAAAACAATTATATTCTCTTTACCCAAAATTCTAGAGGAGGAGATGAAATGATAATCCTCTCCATTTCATATCACTCCCTCCTCAAGTAAACCTACTTGTCGATTTAAAACAAACCCCCCCCCCCCCCATTCTTTTATCAAAAAGGAAATGAAGGTCATGAGTTAAAAATGATCTTCATAACTAAAATCCCTCCCAAATTCTCTATTTTCTCCAAACCAAATTTTCCTCTATGAAAGGATAAATTATTTTGAAGCTACCTTATTTGTCAAGGAAGTTCTGAAAGTTCAACACAATATTTTATCACTGGTTTTAAAATATTAAAGAAGTATCAAAGTATTAATTTCCAAAAAAATGATTTATTTACCTCCTATGAACAAAAATGGAGCAAAACAATTTATTTTGTAAAACCAATTTTTGTGGAGCTTCCTCATATATATAGGAGGCTACATGAATTTTCTCTAATTTTTTAAAATGTTTAAGCACCTCAATTAAATTCCGGAAACCCTACTGGTTTTGAAAAAGGAAAAGAGACAAGGACCTATCTGTGAGTGGAAAAGCAAATCCAGGGGCCTCTTTGCAAGATCCTAGTTGACCTCCTGTAGCTGCGACACGGCGCCGTGCTCCTCACGCCGGCGTTGCCGTGGTCGCCGCTCGCCGTGCACCCTCCCCCGCGAAGCCTGGCCTCTGACTGCTCTGCTCTCCCCCTTCACCTCATCTCTGCGTCCTGGACAGCCGTGGCACCTCCCGCACGCTGCCGTGCTCCACGTCGCCGTGTTCGCCTTGCTGCCGTGCTCCTCTCGTCGTCAATGCCGTGGCCCCCTCCCTCCTTGCTGCGGAGGAGACGATAAAAGCACGCCACGCCCTCCTCTGCTCCCTCACTGCTCGCTCATTTCCCTCACTCCCCCTCTCTCTCTAAGCTCTCCCCGAAGCCGAACCAAGGCCGAGCCGCCGTCGCACCTCGCCGTCACTGGAGAGCGTCCCTTCCGAATCCAAGCGCACCAGGAGGTTCACCGCGTCGTCTTCTTCCTCCCTGCCAAAGGAATCGAGCCGGGGCGCCGTCGTTGCGGAGATCGACGTCTTCTTCTCCACCTCCGGCCGCCAACCACCGAGCAAGCTCGCCGCCGTTCTGGCCCTCCTCTTCTGCAGATGTTTGATCCCACGCGTCGAGGGTGAGCGCTCCGTCCTCCTGGACACCTCCCTCTCCCTCCTCTCGCTCTAGATCGTTGTATAGCAGTAGCTCACCGTAGCTCGCCGACGGCCGCCGCTTGTCGTCATCTTACTCGTCGCTCCGGCAACCATTAGCTGGCGGAGACACCGTAGTTAGGCTCGCCGTATTTGTGCGCGTCTAAAGCTTCCAGTGGAGCTTCCTCGCGTGCATCGATCGTCGGATCCGTGCGCGACGCCGCCGGTGGTCACCGCCGCCGCCCGCGCCGGTCAGTGCCCCTCCCCGTGGTCAAACTGGCCGTGGGCCTGCGCGCTGACCTGGACGTCTACGTGTCTGTGGACCCCAGCCGTCAGCCGCTTTGGCTAGCCCAGCTTTGGTGCAAAACGCTTCAGTGGTTTATTTGGAAAATAGAACAATTAGCTAGATTCAAAATTAAACTTGTAAAATCCATAACCTTTCAAATACTTGTCCAAAAATTTCAAACAAGATGTCAGATTGTTCAGAAAAATAAAACCCGCCTTTTTGGTATCACTCATACATCCAACAAAATTAGTTTAGATGTGTTTTATTAAAATAACAAAAAGGGCAGCAAGAACATATTTTTTTGGGAAATTCATATCTTTAAAAATATTGATCCAAAAATTAAGTGTGAACTACCAAAATGTTCAGCACTTAATATACTTCATGTTTCACCTTGTTTCCAAACATGGTGAATTAGTTTTAGTGATGTTTAAAATGATATGCTAAAATGGCAGCACTAAATCAAATTTTGAAAATGCAATAACTTTGGTTTGGTAATTCAGAAAAAGGTGTTTAATATATCAAAATGCTCAGAAAATTAGGAGGTATCCAGTAACATCATTTCCCTGCATCTGTGAACACAATCACAGTGCTGCACTTTTTGGAAACTAAGGAAACCCTTAAGTTAAAAAGGGAAATTATAATTTTCCCATATAGAAATAATCAGTTCTACGCCCCACTAAGACTTCCGGGTAACTTCACAACTGATTTAGTTTGGTGCTAGTGGTATGTTACTTGTTTTGTGTACCCTTGGGGTTTGGTTGCTCATTGATTGCTGTTCTATCCCCATGTGTGCGACGCTAGAGATAAACGTTACCGGAGTGGTCTCTGGAGAGGATTTATTGGAGGAGAATCGGAGTTTATTTCTTTAATCAGTGAGAAGAAGACCAAGGACATTATGCTGAAACCAGGCAAGCTACTTCACTAAGCTTGCATCTATATACATCTATTTTGATTTACCTGTTTTACTTATAAATAGCGTAAAGGACTTATGTGGTGTTTGCCACGAAAGCCATGCTTTTGAAAACCCTTTTCCAAAATACAAGTATAATTATTGAGTCACCCGACATAGAGGTGTCAGTGGTTTACGAGGATTTCGAAGTGAATTTGTTTTACTCCAAATCCTTCTATGAAAATCTTTTTGGTGGGATTACGAACCACCCAAGTTTTGGTTAAAAATATTTTGCTAAGAAAATTGGAAATGATTGTGAAAACCTTTTCAAAAGTTTATGAAAAACTATTTTGTCACTCTATGTAGAGATATCAGTTGTTTATATAAAACTATAGGATGGGAAAAACATTGTTTATTCAAAACTCCTTTGAAAATCCTTGGATGAATTATGGTATACCGGGATGTCGGTATGGAAGTGGAGAAGTGAAGTGTGGTGATGTTTATGAAAAATGCACATTGTGTCTTTGTACCATGACTACCAGCCGATAACCTGTGCGACCACATTTACCCACATATGGGCAAGGGCGTAGTCATATAATTTGCTCGTGTTAGTACTGGATGCCTCAATAACGAGGATAACCTCGTTCCATGAGGGGATGGTCTGAGGACCTACCCCCTGACCTGGGTCCTCTTAAAAGAAGTCTACCGGAAGCCGGTATGAGCGTAAAGAAGAAAGAGGATTGAAGGGCTCCCTTGGGTCCGCCGGGCAGAACTACGAGTCCTCTGTAACATCCCAAATTTATAATAAGAATAAATAAGACCCAAAATTCAGAACCAACAAAAACTTTTTTGAATTATTTCACTGATGATTGTGTTTTCCTTTATATTGCTATGTTTGACCTTGTGTGACTTGTGTTGACTGGTATGTTGTGTATGTAACTTGTTTGTTTTGAATGCATCATCCTTGTGATTGTTGTGATCTTGATCTTGTGGTGTTGTTGATATTGTGTGTTGTTTGCTTGTGAGGATAAATTCCTCAACTATGCTTAACATTAAGATAAACCACCCCTGACAACAATATTGGAATGTGATTTGAACAAACACAAACCCTTTAGAATTATCCACACCTAAGTTAAATTCCTAAGTTGGGAAATAACTTTGATAAAAGTTCCCTCCCTGTCTATTCCTTTATTTTATGGAAACATTCAGAACTTCCTTATTCTAGGAATGAGATGAATCGATAATCATCTCAACCCCATCTCACTCCCTCCTCAAGTAAACATAATTTTCAAATTAAAATCCACCTCTCAAATTATTCCACCAGAGGAAATTAAAGTCATAAGTAAAAATGCTCTAAATAAATCAATTCCACTTCCGAATTCCATATTTCTTCAAATAATTAATTTCTCTATGACAATATAACTTATTTGAAATCATCATATTTGTCAAAGAAGTTCCAAAAGTTCAAAACCATATTTTATCACATGCTTTAAAAATATAGGAGTATCAAATACTAATTTCCAAAAATGATTTATTTAAACCCTATGAACAAATATTGCTCAAAACATTTTATTTTCAAAAACCAATTTTAGTGGAGCTTCCCCATGTATATGGGAGGCTACCTGAATTTTCTCAAATTTGTATAAAATGTTTAAGTGCCCCAATTAAAATCCCTAAGACCTACTGGTTTCAAAAAGGAATAAAAGAAAAGAAAAAAAAGGACCTAGTTGTGAGTGCAAAAAGAGATCCAGGGGGCTTTTCGCAAGAACTTCATTGACTTCCTGTAGCATGTTGCTCGCACGGCAAGCCACCGTGCTCCTCACGCCGACGACGCCGTGCTCCCCTCCCCCTCGCCTTGCCCTGCCGCACGCCTCGCCCTGGAGAAGATAAGAAGCACGCCACTCCTCTGCCTCCCCCGTGCTCCCTCACTCCTCCCTGCTCCCTCTCCCTCTCCACTTATTTCTCTTCCACTGCCCGAACTCCAGCCGAGCTCGCCGTCGAGCCCCGCCATCGATTTGAGCCTCCCCCTCCCAATCCAAGACCACCAGAAGGTCTGCCTCGATGTCCTCTTCGTCCATGACCAAGGAATCGTGAAGGGACGCCCGAAATCGCCCCACCGAACTCATCCCTTTCTTCTCCGGCTATTACCTTCCCAGGAAGCTCGCGGGCTACACCGTCCTCCATTCTTCGCCATTGTTGCATCTCTGAGGTCCCCTCCTCGCAAGCTTCCTCATGAGCCACTTCTTTTGTCCAGGGATCGCCGGAATCGCCGACGCCAACCTCGCCCCGTTCCTCGCCGTGCCTCGCTTGCTCTGCTCTCCGTGTCGAGGAAGAAGAGGGAGGCCCGTACTGCTTCGCTCGTGTAGGTGGGCAGTTGGTGGGCTGCTCTCCGCATTGCTCGGCCCATCCCTGCCAGATCCGGGCCAGACCGAGCCCATTCCTCTTTTTCTAATAGGTTAATTTCCTGATTGATATTCCCTGTTAAGTATGCTCTAGGAAATAAATCACCAATAAATCCCTGTGATAGATAATTGGTGAATTAAATTTTGTTGTGTTCATCTGTGTTTTCTTAAACATGTAGAGTTGATTGCTTGCTAAAATCTATTTTTACTTGTTGTGTAAATTAAACCTTGCAGAAAGAGTAGTTTTCACTAAATAATCAATATCTAGAGTTTTATAACTCCAAATATTGCAAACTAAAATTTCCTGGATAGCTTGAAGTGATACCTTTCTAGATCTGTTGGTCTTGTATGCAAATGAATCCTAAAACAAAAGTTCTATTCATTCTTGTAAACACACCAGTAGCACTTTAGTGATTTTTGTAGATTTTTGTGAAATGAATTTTGGAGTAAATCCAATTGGATTGTCTTCTGTATGTGTAGGAGAACATATTCCTAGCTTGGCATGGTTGTTTGATTTACAGAACTATCTAGGTGAAATTTTTAGTAAAAATGTTGTTCTGCCACTAATAAAAAGAAATTAGATTAATTGCTTTTAGTTATGAATTTGTGGTTTATGTTTATTGTTGATTGTTTTGGTACTGTCACTTGTGTGTTACTAATCTTTAAACATGTTAAAATATGTTAGTACTGTTAGTGGTTAGAGATAATCTTGTTTGAGTTAAACAGGTGTGGTTAGAGATGAATATGATGTTTCCAACTAATAATCAATCTTGCTTGTGTGCTTGAGAATTTAAGTAAACCGAATTCAATTGTTTTGACTTCTGTTCAGTAGTAGATGTTGTAGTAGTTCAGCTTGTGGGTTAGTGTTGCTTGGTCGAATGGTGTGGAAATTGTGTGTTGGTAACAGTTTCTGCAATAGGCAAAATATTTCCTATTTGTTTTAATTAGGAAAATGTTGCCTTACTTGTTAAACTTGTATGTCTTCAAGTTGAGTATTAGCTTGAGTGTCTCGTTAATGTCTCCACCTTAACTTGGTGAGACATGTTGAATTACAGAGAATTAATTGGTAATTTAAATTTTGTCTGAAGTATTTCCTGTCTAAGGAAATTTGTTTGTTAACTACCCTCAGGTGGAGTTGTTTAATGCTTTATGTTTTTAGCTTGTGTTTGGTGTTATACTCCTGTTAGTATAATGCCCTTGTGTTTATGTCTCGAATAGTTCACTTGTTGGGGTAGTTTAAGTATGAAGGTATAGTTAGACAGATGGAGGTTGTGGTTTAGAGTGGGGTTAAAATTATAAAGCTTATGTTTGTAAGTTATGATGTTTAGGGTTTGATATTAGTATATTATACTTGTGTTAGTAGCATGTGATGTCTTACGTATTTGGATTAATTTCTTGTTTGCATCTAGATAAGTGTGGTGATTGCTAAACTTGTTTGTTAAATATTAATCTTCCCTCATGATTGTTGTTTGTTAATATGGCTTGATGTTTGTTTGCTTGATTAAATGAGTGTTATGTTTTGGTATGATTCCTTGATTGGTATCCCATTTGTGAGTTGGTTTGCTTATTGAGTATTGTTTTATTTTCATGTTTGCGACGCTAGATAATGACGCTACCGGAGTGGTCTTTGGAGAGGATTTATTGAAGAAGGATGGAAATTTATTTATTTGATCAGTAAGAAGAAGTCCAGGAGCATTATGCTGAAACCAGGCAAGCTACTTCACTGAGCTTGCATCTATATACATCTATTTTGATTTACCTGTTTTACTTATAATTAGCATAATGATTTACGTGGTGTTTGCCACGAAAGCTATGATTTCGAAAACCCTTTTCCAAATTACAAGTATATTACTAAGACACCCGATATAGAGGTGTCAGTGGTATACAATGATTTCGAAATGAATTTGTTTTACTCCAAAACCTTCTGTGAAAAAAAAATCTTTTTGGTGGGGTTACGAACCACCCAAGTTTTGATTAAAAGTATTTTGCTATGAAAATTGGAAATGATTGTGAAAACCTTTTCAAGAGTTTATGAAAAACTATTTTGCCACTCTATGTAGAAAGATCAGATCGTTTATATAAAACTATAGGATGGGAAAATCCATTGTTTTTACAAAATTCCTTTGAAAATCCTTGGATGGATTTTGGTATGCCGAGATGTCGGTATGGAAGTGGAAAAATTGTAGTATGGTGATGTTTATGAAAATTGCACATCGCGTCTTTGTACTATGACTACCAGCCGATAACCTGTGCGACCACATTTACCCACATATGGGCAAGGGCGTAGTCATATAATTTGCTCGTGTTAGTACTGGATGCCTCAATAACGAGGATAACCTCGTTCCATGAGGGGATGGTCTGAGGACCTACCCCCTGACCTGGGTCCTCTTCATTGAAGTCTACCGGAAGCCGGTATGAACATGTCGGAGGAAGAGGATTGAAGGGCTCCCTTGGGTCCGCCGGGCAGAACTACGAGTCCCCACACTTAGTTTCTGAGGATTTGAGTGTCGGTGGAAAGTGTCGTAGCGGCAGGGTCCTATACTAGCATGAGCAAAGGACAGGCTATGGCCGGAAACTCAACTTCGCATACCTCTGGTATGGCGGGACGTGGCTGACACGATGAGTGACCGGATGGGTGTGGGAAAAGCGTACTACCTCTGCAGAGGGTAAAACTATTCGAATAGCCGAGTCCTCGGATATGGGCAGTTGGGAGGCTGTCCCAAGACCATGTGCAAGTTTTACAAAGTTTTGAGTTTGAAAGAAAAATGAGGTGGAGATTGTTTTATGCAACTGTACCAATGAGTTGGTATGAGGTTGCTGGAAAATGAGTGACCCTGAAGGGGCTATGTTCGGAAAAGGAGAAGTTTTGGAGAGAGGGACAAGATGGTGATCTTCGAGGAAAAGTTTTAAAAGAGATTTCTTGCCTTTTTAAACAAAGGTTTATTTCCGAGAAAAATGTTTAAAAAGACTTCTTACCTTTTTCAACAAAGATAGCGAGAAAACGACTTTCCAAAATGTTTTACCTTCAACAAGATTAAAAATCTACTCTTCCCTTTTTCAATAAAGGTATAGAGATGTTTTTCTAAAAATAAAGGTTTTATGAAAGATTATCAAAACTAGTGCATGCTCAAGTTGGGGTAGTTTGCGAGTACAATCAAATGTACTCATATTGGTTTCGTCCCTGGCTATTGTCTTAGCCAGATTTTAAGGAGGAGCAGTTCGAAGAAGAGGAGTTCACTGGCGTCTTTGCGAACTAGGGCGCTTCCCAGTCAGCTGCCTGTAGGGTTAAGGCAAATGACTTGGGCTCCACGTTGTTTGGTGATTTCCGCTGCAAGTTCCTGTTGAAGCTTATGACTTCAATCACGTAAGTACATTTATCCGGTATTTGTGGGTGTTCTGTGATACCAACTCTAGTTATGTGCAACAACACACTGATCATGGGATTGTTGCAGGAAGCATAACGAGTATCTCGGATAATTAATCCGGGGTCCTCACAGACTTGGTATCAGAGCCATCCTGACTGTAACAGACCTTAGTTAGCATGGACGTTAGTTAGGAAAGGAAATATTTTTGTTAAAAATATATTACTACCAAAATATATTTTATCTAGAGAAGTCCGAAAATGGCTTCCAATACTTCTCATCTTCTCAAATATTTCAAAGTCTTACCCCGCTATTTTAAGATGTTCCCAGGAGTCTTCTGTTACCTCTTACCCGTTCAAAATACTTGACGATGAACCCAAGTGAGACCTAATTAGCTAGCACCTACAAGAAGAAGCTTCCATCGCAAATACTCAACATTCAACATCAAGGTGATTGATTTGCAAATGCCAAGATCGTCGACACCAACAAAGCAAGAGATCTCCGAAGACCTCAGCTCAACATCAACAATTATACTCAAGTTGCAACTTCGACAATCTCAATTTCTCCAGCTGAAGACTAGGGTGATGAAATGAAAATTTCAGCAACCATGTTTGACCCAGACCCATAGGATGAATAGGATACGCTCACTTCTCTTTCTTGAGCTACTCCCATTTACCTGAGTATTAGACGTCGTTGGTACTAAGTGTACCTTGCTTGTTGATTGATTATGTGTTTGTTCCTTGATTGTGTGTTGTTGTTGCGAGTTCTCTGTTTGAGTGTTATTTTTCTAGTGTGTTCACAATCACACCTTGTCGGCAGCACAATGTAACCACACTTTTATCGCTTGCTTTATTTTCTACTGTTTGCAAAAACCTTTGCCTTATTGGCCATAGATGCACTTTGTGTATCCTTTCAAAAGACCGACCTAGAGAACCCTCCAGAAAATTTTGTCCTAGTAAGAGGAACAAGGTATGGAATACTCTCTACTCCAACCTTGGGGCCCAAGACTCTACGACTTTCTGCAAGACGGATAGCGACCTTCATACATCGTTTTGAACAACCACATCAAGCTATTGAGAAAGATGAAGATTCAAGACCCGACGTCGATGACACTGTTCGTATCCCGTCGGACTAACAAAAGAATATGAAAACTCACATAACTAACATAATTGATCTAACTTTAAATCTCTCATCTAACCAAGTTTTGCAAAATTACTAACTGCTTTTTCTAGACAAAGGAAAAAAGGTGCCATAGGACGACTCAAAACTATTTGGTAGAAAGGAGAACTTTAGGAGGATATAAGATTGTTGGACTATAAGATTATTAGTTAAAAGGATCCCTTAAGAATATAGTTGATGAGATCAAAATTTGGTGGATGATGTTGGTAATATCAAAAATTTGGGGTTTAGAATAAAAGTGAAAACTTGGAGTGGATCGATAAATTAATTGGGTTTGGACAAATGATATATTTGATTAATGCTCTAGGGCTAATCAGTTGTGGTCCCCAACCACTGGTGGTTATCGGGAGCTAGAAGATGTGGCTCTTGAATTAAGGTTTATAAATAAAGGTGAAAGATATTGGATTTTTAGGAAGCACTTGCTGATAAAATGATATTTGGATTGGTTAGAAGCAAGTAAATTAAGAAGAATACTCCGGTGTTGGAATGTTTAGGGTGATTCTTAGCGCAAGTGACCTTTGTAATAAATTCTTATAGGAATAGAAGAAGTGGTCAGAGATGAATTAGCAAATGAGCAGACCGTTGTATGCAAGAAATAATTGGTGGAGGATAAATGAATGTTTATTAGATTCTAGGAATCAATATGACTTGGTCTAGTAGCCGGACATTCTAGGTGACAGTAGTTTTCAGAGCTTGTCACGATCTGTTTGGATTATTCTTAGAAAGATCATTTACCTTTGATTATGAGGTCAAGGCCAAAAGTGTTGAGATAAAATCTGAATTTGGTTAGAAAGTGGGTCGATTCTTGATGAAATGACCACATGATTGTTGGATGCTTTATTTAGCTTTGATGATATAGTCGTGGGAAAATGACAACCTGAAGGAGTCTGATATTAAGAGATATGCCTAACTGGGGAGAAAAATCAATCAAGAAATAATTGGTGGAGCACTATGATTTTTGTGATAGAATGTAATGGGAAGACTATGCCTAAAAAGGTTTGACGGGTACCCGATAGATTGAACTATACTATGCTAAAGAGTTTATACCCGAGGAAGATGAGGGTGGATTAAATTTTTTAACTTGGGCAGGGCCATGTTTCAAATTAACTGGCTGATAGTAGTGGCCTTACCAGAGATATTGGAATGGTATTTTGAAAACTCGCGAATTAGAGGCCTATGTAAAGTTGGTCGTTTAGGATCTTAGGTATAAGAGGTTTGATGTTTAAGGTATGGCACCCAACTCCCTTGAAAACTAACATGAGCCCCTCAACCACAAAGTTTTCCCGGAAACCCTAACTATTCTGGTGCACTCTAACTTACATGTGAAGACACCTGCGAAGCCGTGTGAAGACTCAGAACCAAAGAAGCGATATACCAAACTATCATTGAGTATTTGGAAACTCTTATATCAGAATCTATTTTTCTTAACCTCTCTAGAAATAATGTGATATTCCACTGTTCGTGTTATATAAAAGTACTTTGGTAACAAGCCTCATGAACTTGTTAGCAATTCACTTTTGTATGCTCAAACAATTGAGTGTCATATACAAATAAACCGAACGTCAGATAATTCCGTACATCTCAGCCTCTGGAATATGAAAAGTAGTTTGATGACAAGACTAGCTACCTTGTTAACAAATTCTTCTTGTATGACTAAGGCAATTCGATGTCATAAAAGATAACCACATTCTTATACAACTACCCAATAGAAGGCCTCGCAACATCAAGTTGTTAAGATCTCACATGGCGACCTCACTAAAGGACCATCGACTTCGGAAGTATATTCAGCCCAAAACCCGTGCCCTCGTACTCCCCTGTAACCCCGGGGCAAATCTCGGGACGAGATTTATTCTAAGGGGGGAAGGATTTGTAACATCCCAAATTTATAATAAGAATAAATAAGACCCAAAATTCAGAACCAACAAAAACTTTTTTGAATTATTTCACTGATGATTGTGTTTTCCTTTATATTGCTATGTTTGACCTTGTGTGACTTGTGTTGACTGGTATGTTGTGTATGTAACTTGTTTGTTTTGAATGCATCATCCTTGTGATTGTTGTGATCTTGATCTTGTGGTGTTGTTGATATTGTGTGTTGTTTGCTTGTGAGGATAAATTCCTCAACTATGCTTAACATTAAGATAAACCACCCCTGACAACAATATTGGAATGTGATTTGAACAAACACAAACCCTTTAGAATTATCCACACCTAAGTTAAATTCCTAAGTTGGGAAATAACTTTGATAAAAGTTCCCTCCCTGTCTATTCCTTTATTTTATGGAAACATTCAGAACTTCCTTATTCTAGGAATGAGATGAATCGATAATCATCTCAACCCCATCTCACTCCCTCCTCAAGTAAACATAATTTTCAAATTAAAATCCACCTCTCAAATTATTCCACCAGAGGAAATTAAAGTCATAAGTAAAAATGCTCTAAATAAATCAATTCCACTTCCGAATTCCACATTTCTTCAAATAATTAATTTCTCTATGACAATATAACTTATTTGAAATCATCATATTTGTCAAAGAAGTTCCAAAAGTTCAAAACCATATTTTATCACATGCTTTAAAAATATTAAAGGAGTATCAAATACTAATTTCCAAAAATGATTTATTTAAACCCTATGAACAAATATTGCTCAAAACATTTTATTTTCAAAAACCAATTTTAGTGGAGCTTCCCCATGTATATGGGAGGCTACCTGAATTTTCTCAAATTTGTATAAAATGTTTAAGTGCCCCAATTAAAATCCCTAAGACCTACTGGTTTCAAAAAGGAATAAAAGAAAAGAAAAAAAAGGACCTAGTTGTGAGTGCAAAAAGAGATCCAGGGGGCTTTTCGCAAGAACTTCATTGACTTCCTGTAGCATGTTGCTCGCACGGCAAGCCACCGTGCTCCTCACGCCGACGACGCCGTGCTCCCCTCCCCCTCGCCTTGCCCTGCCGCACGCCTCGCCCTGGAGAAGATAAGAAGCACGCCACTCCTCTGCCTCCCCCGTGCTCCCTCACTCCTCCCTGCTCCCTCTCCCTCTCCACTTATTTCTCTTCCACTGCCCGAACTCCAGCCGAGCTCGCCGTCGAGCCCCGCCATCGATTTGAGCCTCCCCCTCCCAATCCAAGACCACCAGAAGGTCTGCCTCGATGTCCTCTTCGTCCATGACCAAGGAATCGCGAAGGGACGCCCGAAATCGCCCCACCGAACTCATCCCTTTCTTCTCCGGCTATTACCTTCCCAGGAAGCTCGCGGGCTACACCGTCCTCCATTTTCGCCATTGTTGCATCTCTGAGGTCCCCTCCTCGCAAGCTTCCTCATGAGCCACTTCTTTTGTCCAGGGATCGCCGGAATCGCCGACGCCAACCTCGCCCCGTTCCTCGCCGTGCCTCGCTTGCTCTGCTCTCCGTGTCGAGGAAGAAGAGGGAGGCCCGTACCGCTTCGCTCGTGTAGGTGGGCAGTTGGTGGGCTGCTCTCCGCATTGCTCGGCCCATCCCTGCCAGATCCGGGCCAGACCGAGCCCATTCCTCTTTTTCTAATAGGTTATTTCCTGATTGATATTCCCTGTTAAGTATGCTCTAGGAAATAAATCACCAATAAATCCCTGTGATAGATAATTGGTGAATTAAATTTTGTTGTGTTCATCTGTGTTTTCTTAAACATGTAGAGTTGATTGCTTGCTAAAATCTATTTTTATTTGTTGTGTAAATTAAACTTGCAGAAAGAGTAGTTTTCACTAAATAATCAATATCTAGAGTTTTATAACTCCAAATATTGCAAACTAAAATTTCCTGGATAGCTTGAAGTGATACCTTTCTAGATCTGTTGGTCTTGTATGCAAATGAATCCTAAAACAAAAGTTCTATTCATTCTTGTAAACACACCAGTAGCACTTTAGTGATTTTTGTAGATTTTTGTGAAATGAATTTTGGAGTAAATCCAATTGGATTGTCTTCTGTATGTGTAGGAGAACATATTCCTAGCTTGGCATGGTTGTTTGATTTACAGAACTATCTAGGTGAAATTTTTAGTAAAAATGTTGTTCTGCCACTAATAAAAAGAAATTAGATTAATTGCTTTTAGTTATGAATTTGTGGTTTATGTTTATTGTTGATTGTTTTGGTACTGTCACTTGTGTGTTACTAATCTTTAAACATGTTAAAATATGTTAGTACTGTTAGTGGTTAGAGATAATCTTGTTTGAGTTAAACAGGTGTGGTTAGAGATGAATATGATGTTTCCAACTAATAATCAATCTTGCTTGTGTGCTTGAGAATTTAAGTAAACCGAATTCAATTGTTTTGACTTCTGTTCAGTAGTAGATGTTGTAGTAGTTTAGCTTGTGGGTTAGTGTTGCTTGGTCGAATGGTGTGGAAATTGTGTGTTGGTAACAGTTTCTGCAATAGGCAAAATATTTCCTATTTGTTTAATTAGGAAAATGTTGCCTTACTTGTTAAACTTGTATGTCTTCAAGTTGAGTATTAGCTTGAGTGTCTTGTTAATGTCTCCACCTTAACTTGGTGAGACATGTTGAATTACAGAGAATTAATTGGTAATTTAAATTTTGTCTGAAGTATTTCCTGTCTAAGGAAATTTGTTTGTTAACTACCCTCAGGTGGAGTTGTTTAATGCTTTATGTTTTTAGCTTGTGTTTGGTGTTATACTCCTGTTAGTATAATGCCCTTGTGTTTATGTCTCGAATAGTTCACTTGTTGGGGTAGTTTAAGTATGAAGGTATAGTTAGACAGATGGAGGTTGTGGTTTAGAGTGGGGTTAAAATTATAAAGCTTATGTTTGTAAGTTATGAT
The DNA here is from genome assembly GCA_947311845.1 of Poa pratensis. Lineage (NCBI taxonomy): Eukaryota > Viridiplantae > Streptophyta > Magnoliopsida > Poales > Poaceae > Poa > Poa pratensis. The sequence continues at coordinate 97,008,818 of CAMZMU010000052.1, forward strand.
GTTTAGGGTTTGATATTAGTATATTATACTTGTGTTAGTAGCATGTGATGTCTTACGTATTTGGATTAATTTCTTGTTTGCATCTAGATAAGTGTGGTGATTGCTAAACTTGTTTGTTAAATATTAATCTTCCCTCATGATTGTTGTTTGTTAATATGGCTTGATGTTTGTTTGCTTGATTAAATGAGTGCTATGTTTTGGTATGATTCCTTGATTGGTATCCCATTTGTGAGTTGGTTTGCTTATTGAGTGTTGTTTTATTTTCATGTTTGCGACGCTAGATAATGACGCTACCGGAGTGGTCTTTGGAGAGGATTTATTGAAGAAGGATGGAAATTTATTTATTTGATCAGTAAGAAGAAGTCCAGGAGCATTATGCTGAAACCAGGCAAGCTACTTCACTGAGCTTGCATCTATATACATCTATTTTGATTTACCTGTTTTACTTATAATTAGCATAATGATTTACGTGGTGTTTGCCACGAAAGCTATGATTTCGAAAACCCTTTTCCAAATTACAAGTATATTACTAAGACACCCGATATAGAGGTGTCAGTGGTATACAATGATTTCGAAATGAATTTGTTTTACTCCAAAACCTTCTGTGAAAAAAAATCTTTTTGGTGGGGTTACGAACCACCCAAGTTTTGATTAAAAGTATTTTGCTATGAAAATTGGAAATGATTGTGAAAACCTTTTCAAGAGTTTATGAAAAACTATTTTGCCACTCTATGTAGAAAGATCAGATCGTTTATATAAAACTATAGGATGGGAAAATCCATTGTTTTTACAAAATTCCTTTGAAAATCCTTGGATGGATTTTGGTATGCCGAGATGTCGGTATGGAAGTGGAAAAATTGTAGTATGGTGATGTTTATGAAAATGCACATCGCGTCTTTGTACTATGACTACCAGCCGATAACCTGTGCGACCACATTTACCCACATATGGGCAAGGGCGTAGTCATATAATTTGCTCGTGTTAGTACTGGATGCCTCAATAACGAGGATAACCTCGTTCCATGAGGGGATGGTCTGAGGACCTACCCCCTGACCTGGGTCCTCTTCATTGAAGTCTACCGGAAGCCGGTATGAACATGTCGGAGGAAGAGGATTGAAGGGCTCCCTTGGGTCCGCCGGGCAGAACTACGAGTCCCCACACTTAGTTTCTGAGGATTTGAGTGTCGGTGGAAAGTGTCGTAGCGGCAGGGTCCTATACTAGCATGAGCAAAGGACAGGCTATGGCCGGAAACTCAACTTCGCATACCTCTGGTATGGCGGGACGTGGCTGACACGATGAGTGACCGGATGGGTGTGGGAAAAGCGTACTACCTCTGCAGAGGGTAAAACTATTCGAATAGCCGAGTCCTCGGATATGGGCAGTTGGGAGGCTGTCCCAAGACCATGTGCAAGTTTTACAAAGTTTTGAGTTTGAAAGAAAAATGAGGTGGAGATTGTTTTATGCAACTGTACCAATGAGTTGGTATGAGGTTGCTGGAAAATGAGTGACCCTGAAGGGGCTATGTTCGGAAAAGGAGAAGTTTTGGAGAGAGGGACAAGATGGTGATCTTCGAGGAAAAGTTTTAAAAGAGATTTCTTGCCTTTTTAAACAAAGGTTTATTTCCGAGAAAAATGTTTAAAAAGACTTCTTACCTTTTTCAACAAAGATAGCGAGAAAACGACTTTCCAAAATGTTTTACCTTCAACAAGATTAAAAATCTACTCTTCCCTTTTTCAATAAAGGTATAGAGATGTTTTTCTAAAAATAAAGGTTTTATGAAAGATTATCAAAACTAGTGCATGCTCAAGTTGGGGTAGTTTGCGAGTACAATCAAATGTACTCATATTGGTTTCGTCCCTGGCTATTGTCTTAGCCAGATTTTAAGGAGGAGCAGTTCGAAGAAGAGGAGTTCACTGGCGTCTTTGCGAACTAGGGCGCTTCCCAGTCAGCTGCCTGTAGGGTTAAGGCAAATGACTTGGGCTCCACGTTGTTTGGTGATTTCCGCTGCAAGTTCCTGTTGAAGCTTATGACTTCAATCACGTAAGTACATTTATCCGGTATTTGTGGGTGTTCTGTGATACCAACTCTAGTTATGTGCAACAACACACTGATCATGGGATTGTTGCAGGAAGCATAACGAGTATCTCGGATAATTAATCCGGGGTCCTCACATCCTCACACTTAGTTTCTGAGGATTTAAGTGTCGATGGAAAGTGTCGTAGAGGCAGGGTCCTATACTAGCATGAGCAAAGGACAGGCTATGGCCGGGAACTCAACTTCGCATACCTCTGGTATGGCGGGACGTGGCTGACACGATGAGTGACCGGATGGGTGTGGGAAAAGCGTGCTACCTCTGCAGAGTGTAAAACTATTCGAATAGCCGAGTCCTCGGATATGGACAGTTGGGAGGCTGTCCTAAGACCATGTGCAAGTTTTACAAAGTTTTGAGTGTTGAAAATAAAATGAAGTGGAGATTGTTTTATGCAACTATACCGAGGGGATGGTATGAGGTTGCTGGAAGAATAAGTAACCATGAAGGGGATATGATCAGGAAACAGGAAGTTTTGGAGAAATGGACAAGACGGTGGTTTTCGAGGAAAAAGGTTTTTAAAGAAATTTCCTATCTTTTAACCAAAGGCATATCTTCAAGAAAAAGTTTTTAAAAAGACTTCTTACCTCTTTCAACAAAGATAGTGAGAAAACTACTTTCCAAAAAGGGTTGTTTCCAACCAAGACATTGAGAAACTACTTTCCAAAATGTTTTGTCTTCTTCAAGATTAAAGATCTACTCTTCCCCCTTTTTAATGAAGGTACATAGTTGTTCTTCTAAAAATAAAGGTTTTTCTGAAAAATTCTCAAAAGTAATGCATGCTTAAGTTGGGGTAGTTTGCGAGTACAATCAAATGTACTCACATTGGTTTCGTCCCTGGCTATTGTCTTAGCCAGATTGTTTTTAAGAGGAGCATTTCGAAGAAGAGGAGTTCACTGGCGTCTTTGCAAACTAGGGCGCTTCCCAGTCAGCTGCCTGTAGGGTTAAGGCGAATGACCTGGGCTCCACGTTGTTTGGTGATTTCCGCTGCAAGAACCTGTTGAAGCTTATGACTTCAATCACGTAAGTATATTTATTCGGTATTTATGGATGTCCTGTGATGCCAATTCGAGTTATGTGCAACAACAGACTGATCACGGGATTGTTGCAGGAAACATAACGAGTATCTCGGATCGCTAATCCGGGGTCCTCACAAACTTGGTATCAGAGCCATCCTGACTGTAACAGACCTTAGTTAGCATGGACGTTAGTTAGGGAATATTTTGCTAAAAATATATACAAAAAAAAATCTGATTCTTACTTTTCTATTTTGAAATTTACCAAGGATTTCTCTACTCCCTCTTACCTGTTCAAATACTTGGCGATGAATCCATTGGAGACCAAATTATCTAGCACCTACAAGAAGGAGCATCCATCTCAAATACTCAACATCAAGGTCGTTGGTCTACAAATGCCAAGATCATCGACATCAACAAATCAAGAGATCTCCGAAGGCCTCCGCTCAACATCAACAATTCTACTCAAGTGCAAATTCGATCCTCTCACTTCTTCCAGCAGAAGCCTAAGGAGATAAAGTGAGGACTTCATCAATCATGTTTACCCACAAACCCTAGGAAAACATATGATAGGAACTTTAGTTATACCACCCAACTGCAACGAGTATTAGGCGTCCATCGGTACTAAATGTACCTTGTGTGTTTATTGTCTGTTTGTGAATGTTCCCCTACAGTGAGTCAACGGATTTGACCCATCCCTGCCTAACAGCATGGCCAGGCGTCGGTTCACAGTAGAGTACAGTAGGACTTGTCCCCACTTCATGAGAAACGCTCACCGGGTTCTTCCATAGAAAGGAGCCAACACAACCTAGCTTATATAAGGCCCCGTTCCATCTTCCGTCTATACCCACCCTCACTCACCGTTCCTAGCAACCTAACTCTCCTGAGGCAGGAATCCTGCGTCCTTATCCTTTCTCCCGAGCCAAAACAATCCCAATGGCAAACCCCAGGGTCATTCTGGAAACCACTGCCGAGGAGCATGGCGGATTTCCGCTGATGCTTTGGAAGGCCGTCTGCCATATTCTTGGTCGGCCTGCCCATCCTCGATATGTGGTGTACGAGAACTCACTCCCGCTCGCCGGGGGTGAATTCCAAGTCGACGTGCATATCGGCTCGTGCCCATTGGGCACAAGCCAGACTTACTTGATCCATGGTAAGAGCATGCCTACCCTAGATCAAGCCCTCCAGGTAGCAGCCTGGGAAGGACTCGTCCGTCTCCGGTACTCAGAACCGGCGATGGCGCAGAGTCGAGCTTTCCACTTTCTCCCAGCCATACCTCAGCATGTTGCGGAAGCTTTCCAAACTTCCATGGGGCAGGAAGTCGACCCTGCCGTAATCACTCTGGTCACCTATGGAGCTGCAATGACAAGATTCAGCCATTCCCTGATGGAGGAACTTATGACCACAAGGCGCCACCTTGCTCGTGCCCGCCGGGAACTGGGTCGAGCAAGGAACCTATCCACTTCCCACCGTGGGCAAGCTCAGGAGGCAAGACAGTCGATCCTAGATGATTTGCTGGACCACAGTATTGATGCATCTGTGACGCAAGCCCTAGCCCGAGTTCAGCAGCCACCCCCGGAGCGAGGTGTAATCCTCGAAGGCGTACCTGTAGTTCCCCACCCCGAGGACGACAGAGATGTGGACACCACTCTTTTTCTCGGCCACGCTCCACCAACAACCAGAGGCCGTCAAGCGGAGTAAAACCCCTGTTTAGTTAGCCTGAGTGACGATTGTTTGTTGGTAGGAGAGGAAGCAAGAGGATGTTTGTTGTTGTTTGTTTTTCTCGCGTTTCTTGTAATGCAAGGTTGTTGTCTGTTCCCTGGCTGATGTCAATTCAGCCCGAAATAAAAACTTGGTGTTCTTATCATCTTGTTAACCACTTGGTTGACACCTGATGGAATGTCATGCTCTTTCTTCAGTTAAAAGTTTTAAAAGAGAAACAACAGATCACTTAAACCAGGAACCGTATATGTGACCCTAGACGCATATACCCCCCCCCCCCCCCCGTGAATTAATGCAAACTTTGAATGGGACTATTTTGTAGTATGCAAATTATTTTGTGTGTGGTCTCCTACATGCCTCCATCACAAGGTTCCTCACCCCATTGTGAACCTTGTGCTCTCTGCATGTTAAAGAAAGGGCCCGAGCCCTCCACGAGATGTGACCCTCACAAGCCTTGAAAATGCTTGCTGAGTGTCAATGCTCTCTGGGACACAGAAGGATTTCTTGTAGGGTGTTTTTAGTTGTGGGTTCAACCTATATGGTTGAAATGTTATGCTACCACTGCAAATGGTTGAGACCATATAATGCAGTGTTATTTCCCTAAAAATATATTTTCTCACTAAAGCAAGATTATTCTAGTACCTCTGCATCCTATCTGTACTGCAAGACCAGAGTTGTGGCAACCAAGAAAATTTCGAAAATACAAATCTTGCCGCAGTTCATCAGCGAAGACAAGCTCGATACAACCACGGAGTTCAGTACAGAAGCAAGAATTTCAGAAAAAAAAACCCAAGGATACAAGATCTACTCCTACGAAGAGCACTACCAGCACTCAGCCCGGATGCACCGGCACCCAGAGATTCCTACTCCCTCTCGAGCTCCATGATGCCACCGGAGGAGGAGCCTGGCTCACCCGAAGCCGCGTCACGGGCCACGCGACGGCGGCAGACGGCTCGAGCAGCCTGCTCACCTCCAGCGGGAAGATCTGCCACCTCATCCACCGGCACTGCAGCTGGTTCAACCACCATAACTTGCTCCTCCCCCACCGCGTGCTCCTCCACTGCAACTGGCCCCTCCGCCGCAACTGGCACCTCCGGCGCCACTGGCTCTTCTGCCGCCGCAGCAGCACCACCATCGTCAGCCCACCAACTGCAAAAGCCAAAAATCAAGACAACCACCGCCGCAAACAGCAGTGCGGCCACCACCGACAACGAGATCCCGAAGAGCACGACGATGAGGACATGCTCGATGAAGCCCGCTCTCTCCAGCATCTCGTAGTAGGCTTTGAAGAAGGCGTGGATAAAACTCATGGTGGAGATGAGGAGGAGAAAAGCCTCGGAGATTTCCTATTTGTAACCGGAGCTCGGATGCCGCTCCTCGACACCGCGCTGCGCGGGAAAGTGGAGGCATCGCGAGCAGTACTCGCCTTCATGGCGCGAAACCATCTAGGCGTCGTGTCCCAAAGCCGTGTCTGCCGCTGCATCGACGGACCGCACGCGCAGCAGTGTCGCGGATGAGTGCTCTGCGCACTGAGAACGGGGCGAGTGCGGAGCCAGGGAGAGCGAGGAAGAAGAAAAGAAGAAAAGGAGGAGAGACCGCCAGGTGGGCCCCGGCCCCACATGCCAGTGAGTAAGCAGTTAACCTCCGTGTCCCTCTATCCTTTATTCAAAAACCGTATCCCTCGCTTTTCCAGTAAAAACCCCTGCAAAAATAATTCTTCGGATAAACCAAACCCACTGTGTTCATGAGCCAATTATTGGTGGCACAGCTATGGGTATTTTAAAGAGAAACCCTATTGTTCTTCAAAACCTGTGTATACACGAAAGTGAATATACAGCTTTTCTAAAATAAAACTTTTGCCCTCGTATCTCCCCTGTACCCCTGGGCAAATCTCGAGGACGAGATTTATTTTTAAGGGGGGAAGGATTTGTAACATCCCAAATTTTTAATAAGAATAAACAAGACCCAAAAATTCAGAACCAACAAAAACTTTTGAATTATTTCACGAATGATTGTGCTTTCCTTTAAATTGTTCTGGTTGACCTTGTGTAACTTGGCGTTGTGATTGCTTGACTAGTAAATGTCAACCCAAGAAATCAACCTAAGCAAGAAAATATATTTACAACACTGGTGACCAGGTTATGACAAGAATATATTCCATATATCTTTCCCATTCTTATGTTGGCCAAAAGTTTATTTCAATAATGATTTGGTTCTAGCAACAAATAAAATGCCCTTTAATTTGAGACAGTAAAAGTATTTCCAAAATTTCATGTTTATAAAATATGGAGAACTATCTGTGATCTCCTATCCTTTCTTCAACCTTGACAATTCCAAATTCCTATCTTTATAACCCCCTATGTTTCAACTCCGTTTTAAAAGAAATACTAGTGGGAAATATATTACCTCACATATTTCTCTTTATCAAACCATTTTGAAAACTATTAAGTTATGAGTTGATTTACCCCTTAAACAACATCTTGTCATAATTGAGTGTGACCATTTTTACAAAAATAGCATTGTCAATTATGGAAAAAGTGGTGTGATTTGTTCTTGTGGTTTGAAGTGTGTGGTCTTGTTTGAGGTGTGGATATTGTTGTGTTTTGGTGCTGTTACGATGGCTGTGTTATTGTGTGTGATTTTCTGGTGAGGATAATTCCTCAGTGGTGTTATTACTAAATTAGGACACACTTGGCAACCAAATTTGGAGTGCGACTTGAAGAAGAGTAAACCCTCTAAAATTATGCACCCCAAGTTAAATTCCTAAAATTTGGGGAAATGATCTCAATAAAACTCCCTCTCTATCTATTTCTCTATTCTATGAAAACAATTATATTCTCTTTACCCAAAATTCTAGAGGAGGAGATGAAATGATAATCCTCTCCATTTCATATCACTCCCTCCTCAAGTAAACCTACTTGTCGATTTAAAACAAACCCCCCCCCCCCATTCTTTTATCAAAAAGGAAATGAAGGTCATGAGTTAAAAATGATCTTCATAACTAAAATCCCTCCCAAATTCTCTATTTTCTCCAAACCAATTTTTCCTCTATGAAAGGATAAATTATTTTGAAGCTACCTTATTTGTCAAGGAAGTTCTGAAAGTTCAACACAATATTTTATCACTGGTTTTAAAATATTAAAGAAGTATCAAAGTATTAATTTCCAAAAAAATGATTTATTTACCTCCTATGAACAAAAATGGAGCAAAACAATTTATTTTGTAAAACCAATTTTTGTGGAGCTTCCTCATATATATAGGAGGCTACATGAATTTTCTCTAATTTTTGTAAAATGTTTAAGCACCTCAATTAAATTCCGGAAACCCTACTGGTTTTGAAAAAGGAAAAGAGACAAGGACCTATCTGTGAGTGGAAAAGCAAATCCAGGGGCCTCTTTGCAAGATCCTAGTTGACCTCCTGTAGCAGCGACACGGCGCCGTGCTCCTCACGCCGGCGTTGCCGTGGTCGCCGCTCGCCGTGCACCCTCCCCCGCGAAGCCTGGCCTCTGACTGCTCTGCTCTCCCCCTTCACCTCATCTCTGCGTCCTGGACAGCCGTGGCACCTCCCGCACGCTGCCGTGCTCCACGTCGCCGTGTTCGCCTTGCTGCCGTGCTCCTCTCGTCGTCAATGCCGTGGCCCCCTCCCTCCTTGCTGCGGAGGAGACGATAAAAGCACGCCACGCCCTCCTCTGCTCCCTCACTGCTCGCTCATTTCCCTCACTCCCCCTCTCTCTAAGCTCTCCCCGAAGCCGAACCAAGGCCGAGCCGCCGTCGCACCTCGCCGTCACTGGAGAGCGTCCCTTCCGAATCCAAGCGCACCAGGAGGTTCACCGCGTCGTCTTCTTCCTCCCTGCCAAAGGAATCGAGCCGGGGCGCCGTCGTTGCGGAGATCGACGTCTTCTTCTCCACCTCCGGCCGCCAACCACCGAGCAAGCTCGCCGCCGTTCTGGCCCTCCTCTTCTGCAGATGTTTGATCCCACGCGTCGAGGGTGAGCGCTCCGTCCTCCTGGACACCTCCCTCTCCCTCCTCTCGCTCTAGATCGTTGTATAGCAGTAGCTCGCCGTAGCTCGCCGACGGCCGCCGCTTGTCGTCATCTTACTCGTCGCTCCGGCAACCATTAGCTGGCGGAGACACCGTAGTTAGGCTCGCCGTATTTGTGCGCGTCTAAAGCTTCCAGTGGAGCTTCCTCGCGTGCATCGGATCGTCGGATCCGTGCACGACGCCGGTCAGTGCCCCTCCCCGTGGTCAAACTGGCCGTGGGCCTGCGCGCTGACCTGGACGTCTACGTGTCTGTGGACCCCAGCCGTCAGCCGCTTTGGCTAGCCCAGCTTTGGTGCAAAACGCTTCAGTGGTTTATTTGGAAAATAGAACAATTAGCTAGATTCAAAATTAAACTTGTAAAATCCATAACCTTTCAAATACTTGTCCAAAAATTTCAAACAAGATGTCAGATTGTTCAGAAAAATAAAACCCGCCTTTTTGGTATCACTCATACATCCAACAAAATTAGTTTAGATGCTGTTTTATTAAAATAACAAAAAGGGCAGCAAGAACATATTTTTTTGGGAAATTCATATCTTTAAAAATATTGATCCAAAAATTAAGTGTGAACTACCAAAATGTTCAGCACTTAATATACTTCATGTTTCACCTTGTTTCCAAACATGGTGAATTAGTTTTAGTGATGTTTAAAATGATATGCTAAAATGGCAGCACTAAATCAAATTTTGAAAATGCAATAACTTTGGTTTGGTAATTCAGAAAAAGGTGTTTAATATATCAAAATGCTCAGAAAATTAGGAGGTATCCAGTAACATCATTTCCCTGCATCTGTGAACACAATCACAGTGCTGCACTTTTTGGAAACTAAGGAAACCCTTAAGTTAAAAAGGGAAATTATAATTTTCCCATATAGAAATAATCAGTTCTACGCCCCACTAAGACTTCCGGGTAACTTCACAACTGATTTAGTTTGGTGCTAGTGGTATGTTACTTGTTTTGTGTACCCTTGGGGTTTGGTTGCTCATTGATTGCTGTTCTATCCCCATGTGTGCGACGCTAGAGATAAACGTTACCGGAGTGGTCTCTGGAGAGGATTTATTGGAGGAGAATCGGAGTTTATTTCTTTAATCAGTGAGAAGAAGACCAAGGACATTATGCTGAAACCAGGCAAGCTACTTCACTAAGCTTGCATCTATATACATCTATTTTGATTTACCTGTTTTACTTATAAATAGCGTAAAGGACTTATGTGGTGTTTGCCACGAAAGCCATGCTTTTGAAAACCCTTTTCCAAAATACAAGTATAATTATTGAGACACCCGACATAGAGGTGTCATTGGTTTACGAGGATTTCGAAGTGAATTTGTTTTACTCCAAATCCTTCTATGAAAATCTTTTTGGTGGGATTACGAACCACCCAAGTTTTGGTTAAAAATATTTTGCTAAGAAAATTGGAAATGATTGTGAAAACCTTTTCAAAAGTTTATGAAAAACTATTTTGTCACTCTATGTAGAGATATCAGTTGTTTATATAAAACTATAGGATGGGAAAAACATTGTTTATTCAAAACTCCTTTGAAAATCCTTGGATGAATTATGGTATACCGGGATGTCGGTATGGAAGTGGAGAAGTGAAGTGTGGTGATGTTTATGAAAAATGCACATTGTGTCTTTGTACCATGACTACCAGCCGATAACCTGTGCGACCACATTTACCCACATATGGGCAAGGGCGTAGTCATATAATTTGCTCGTGTTAGTACTGGATGCCTCAATAACGAGGATAACCTCGTTCCATGAGGGGATGGTCTGAGGACCTACCCCCTGACCTGGGTCCTCTTAAAAGAAGTCTACCGGAAGCCGGTATGAGCGTAAAGAAGAAAGAGGATTGAAGGGCTCCCTTGGGTCCGCCGGGCAGAACTACGAGTCCTCACACTTAGTTTCTGAGGATTTAAGTGTCGATGGAAAGTGTCGTAGAGGCAGGGTCCTATACTAGCATGAGCAAAGGACAGGCTATGGCCGGGAACTCAACTTCGCATACCTCTGGTATGGCGGGACGTGGCTGACACGATGAGTGACCGGATGGGTGTGGGAAAAGCGTGCTACCTCTGCAGAGTGTAAAACTATTCGAATAGCCGAGTCCTCGGATATGGACAGTTGGGAGGCTGTCCTAAGACCATGTGCAAGTTTTACAAAGTTTTGAGTGTTGAAAATAAAATGAAGTGGAGATTGTTTTATGCAACTATACCGAGGGGATGGTATGAGGTTGCTGGAAGAATAAGTAACCATGAAGGGGATATGATCAGGAAACAGGAAGTCTTGGAGAAATGGACAAGACGGTGGTTTTCGAGGAAAAAGGTTTTTAAAGAAATTTCCTATCTTTTAACCAAAGGCATATCTTCAAGAAAAAGTTTTTAAAAAGACTTCTTACCTCTTTCAACAAAGATAGTGAGAAAACTACTTTCCAAAAAGGGTTGTTTCCAACCAAGACATTGAGAAACTACTTTCCAAAATGTTTTGTCTTCTTCAAGATTAAAGATCTACTCTTCCCCCTTTTTAATGAAGGTACATAGTTGTTCTTCTAAAAATAAAGGTTTTTCTGAAAAATTCTCAAAAGTAATGCATGCTTAAGTTGGGGTAGTTTGCGAGTACAATCAAATGTACTCACATTGGTTTCGTCCCTGGCTATTGTCTTAGCCAGATTGTTTTTAAGAGGAGCATTTCGAAGAAGAGGAGTTCACTGGCGTCTTTGCAAACTAGGGCGCTTCCCAGTCAGCTGCCTGTAGGGTTAAGGCGAATGACCTGGGCTCCACGTTGTTTGGTGATTTCCGCTGCAAGAACTTGTTGAAGCTTATGACTTCAATCACGTAAGTATATTTATTCGGTATTTATGGATGTCCTGTGATGCCAATTCGAGTTATGTGCAACAACAGACTGATCACGGGATTGTTGCAGGAAACATAACGAGTATCTCGGATCGCTAATCCGGGGTCCTCACAGCATTCCCAGTCAACACGGTCATAGGCTTTAGACAGGTCGAGTTTGTAGGCACAATGAGTGTTTCTGGGATTTTTGCTTCTCTGGATCTTGTGAAAACTCTCAAAGGCAATCATGGCGTTGTCGGTGATCAAACGTCCGGGGATGAAGGCACTTTGAGTTTCAGATATAATGTCATCTAATATTGGGCGGAGGCGATTAACCAGGCATTTGGAGATGACTTTGTAGATGACGTTACAAAGGCTTATAAGTCTGAAGTCGGTGAAGCATTCTGGATTGTTTCCTTTCGGAATCAAGACGACGACAGTGTCATTGCTGCCCTCTGGCATAGTCCTAGTGTCAAAAAAGTTTTTAACAGCGGTCGTCACCTCCTCTTTCATCACGTCCCAATTCCGTTGGAAGAACCTGGCTGGTAGGTCATCCGGCCCCGGAGCTTTGATGGGGCCAATCTGGAACAGAGCATCACTGATCTCTTTGTCCGTGAAAGCTTTGCAAAGGTCAGTGTTGATCTCTCTGGAAATTGGGCTCGGGAGTAAGTTGATTAGCTCTTGGGGGCAAACCGCAGTGTCCTTCGTGTACAGGTTTCTAAAGAATAGAGTCGCCTGTTTCTCAATTTCCCCTGGGTCGTCTGTCCAATTCCCATTTGTTCCTCTAATTTTGTTTATTCTATTTTTAGACTTTCTCCACATAGCTTTCCTATGGAAGTACTTGGTATTTCTGTCTCCTTCTACCAGCCAGGTAACGCGAGACCGTTGCCTCCACATCATTTCCTCCCTGTGTAGCAGTTCATCCACTTCAACGCTTAATCTCTGGACTTCTTCATCTCTAGCTTGGCTGCGGGTTTTTTCCAAAGACTGTTTATTCTGTTCTTCTTTCTCTTTATATCCCTAGTGACATTTCCGAAGCTTTCTCTGCTCCAGGTATGCAGGCCGCTTCTTGTTTGATGCAGTTTTTGGTACAGCTCTCCAAGAGTGGTACAAGTGGTTGAACTCGACCAGAGGTCCTTGATAATAGTAGGCAGGTTTGGGTCTCTTTCCCACATATACTCATATTTGGGGATTTCGTCTTTTCTATTGATTGGCATCTGTTTATCAAGCTCCAGAAGGAGAGGCAGGTGGTCGGACCGGGTAGAGCAGACATGGGTGAGTTTAGCATCCGGAAACAAGCCGATCCAGCTATCCGAGGCAACAGCCCTGTCAAGCCTGGCCTTGACGTTCTTCCTATCCTTCTGCCTATTATCAAAAGTCCAAGGGGCTCCCGTGAAGCCAATGTCATGGAGGTTGCAGAATGATAGCACCCTTCTGAAATCTGACATTCTCCTTTCTGATCTTTTCGTGGCTGAGAAATGCTCGTGTTGCCACATGGTTTCATTAAAGTCACCCATCATGAGCCAGGGCAGAGATGCATCAGGTTTAATCCTTCGCAGGGCTGTCCACATATGGTGCCTCTCAGAGGCCTTGGGTTCACCATACAGGAAGGTACACCGCCAAGTACGGCCAGTGGTGTCCTCCTTCACAATTACATCAAAGTATCTTGGACTCTCAGGCAAAACAGAAATGTGTATGTGTTCATTCCAAAACAAAGCGATCCCGGCACCCTTGCCTACACCGTTCTGCGTGATGCAGTGTTTGAGGCCAAGCCTCCATTTTAGCTCTTTTATTTTTCTCTCGCATTGTCTAGTTTCACTAACGAACACAATATTGGCTTTCAAGGTGCGGACGAGCTGCACCAGTTCTTGAACTGTCCGGGGCAGCCCCAAACCCTGGCAGTTCCAGCATAGGAGTATCATTGCTTCTGACAGGCGCTATCTATCGCGCCTGTCAGAGTACCAGCAGCCCCTGGGCTGGTTGCTTCCTGATCTTCCACAGTCCCGGTGTGTCCTTCCTTCTTCTCATCAGTCACTAGACAGGTCTGCTCCTTTAGCTTCTTGGCGCTGTTGTGTTCGCCGTCATTCTCTTCACTGCTTCTTTTCCTTCCCAGAACCTGGTCTTGCGGTTCCACTGCCACCTCAGGAGTGTTGTCTTCCTTGTTCTGCCATGTCTCTTTGTTTCTCCTTTTCCAGAACTTCACCGCTGCAGCTTTCTCACCTTTGCCCTCCTCGGTGACCTTGTTGGTGCTGTTTTTGTCGTTGCTTACAGTGATCTCGGTGCTATTCTTGGTCCCGTTCGCTGAGGTCTTGCTTGCGTCGGGCTCTTGTGGCTTGTTGTGCTCGATGTCGCTTGGTTGTTTGTTGATGTCGTTGTTCTTGTCCCCCTCCTCATGAACAGAGAGTTTCTCCACTCCCTCCGCCACGTGAGCCACGATCGCAAGCTGCTCCGGAGCCGGGGTGTTGGTGAAGCGGCCTAGAGCAGCGACGTTGCGCCACGGCATGTCCATTTGCAGCGCCCTCTCCTTCTTTCCTGCATCTTCCGGAATTATCCATTTTCTTGGGTCGTTCGGGTGAGTCGGGGGAACGCCCAGGGCGTCAGTATACCTTATTTTCCTCAGTTCCACTGGCAGGTTGCAGTTGGTCTCCTCGTGCCCAATGACGCCGCAACAGAGGCAGTACGTGCGCAGGCGTTCGTAGAAGACGCTCGCGACGATCTCTTCCCTCCTGGATTTCTTGTCCATCAGCGTGATCCACCTTTGGAGTGGGCGAGCTATGGGGATGCGGACCCTAGCCCGGAGGATTTTGTCGTTGATGTCGCCGCGTGCCCAGTTGTCGATGGAGATGTACTCGCCGAGCTTCGTTCCCAGGTTCTTGGCCAGTTTCTTGGAGAGGAGGAAGTGCGGGATGCCGGTGAATTAGGCCCACACCAGCATGGACTCGAACTGCACCTCAGCCGGGTCCTCCTTCTCCTTGAGGGCACGGATGAGCACCACGCTCTTCTGGTAACTCCATGAGCCGCCGCAAGTCACGTGCTCGAAGTCTCCCTCCTCAGAGAATTCAAGCACGAAACGTTTGTCAGCGAGATGGTGGGTCTCGAGCGTACCTCTGATTCTCCAGACATTTCTCATGTAGTTCACAATTTGTTTGGATGGGATGGCTGCGATGGAGAGGAAGATGCCGACCGCCAGGAGGCGCGCGGTGGCGGCGCCCCTCGCCGAGACCAGGTTGATGAAGATGGGGGCCTTTTCCTCTCAGTGCGGTCATCCAGCACATGCTCTTTCCCTTGACGGCGCCATGACGGCTCACTTGTGGCGATCTCATTGGAAGGTGTTGTGGATGACAGGGATAGTTCGCTCGGGGGAGTGGGAGATGTTGTGGTTTTCGTGGCTGTGGGCTTGCTCGGGTGCTCCATGGTAGTGGTGGTTTTGGTCTTGGTGTGGTGGTTTTGGTGAGGGGTGTGTGGTCGCCGGCGGCATAAATAAGAAGTCCGCCGGGATCGGGAGGCGCGGGGTCTGGGCAGGCATGAATGCGGGGCTGCGTGATTTCAGGGGCGGCCGGGATGGTCGTTGGGACGGGGATTTCTCCGGTGAAGACTCTGATACTCGCTGGCGGGGCGCGAATCCGGCCAATAAACGTTGTGGGGGTACAGGATTGGACATCATGGCCATGGGTGAGTCTAATCTCTCCGGAGAACCAGAATTGGTGCCCACACTTTGGGGGGAGCATATCTCCGAGCAGGATTGGGTTTGCGGGGTGGGATCAACGAAGGTGGGCAGGGGGGTCGAGATTTGCGTTGGTGGGGGATTTGGAGGGTGGATTTTGGATCGGAGGAGATTTGCAAACCTTGATTGCAGGTCATGGAATCTCTTTTGGGGATTCGCTGATCGGAGGACGATGGATCTTGCTCTTGCCCTGAATTCGCTCGGGAAGAAGCCGTGGCCGGGCTGGGTGTGGGTTGATTTTGGGGAGTTTTCAGTCTGGAGAAAGATCGTGAACTGGGGAATCGGATTGTTTGATTCTATCTGGATTTCTCTGTCGGGATCATCGGTGTTCTTGGGATCGGGGTTGCGGGTTTCGGGATCGCCCCAGGAGGGGGAGGGGGGGGGGGGGGGCTAGAAGAAGCGACATAGGGGGGGCTAGACGAAGCGACAGAAATATAATAAACATTTAGTTGTGCTACTTTATTGATTCGTTCTTTTTCTTGGCTACCAAATTCATGTGGTACACATTTGAATTTTGATCATGTTGTAACCACGGCATCATCTTGGTGCGACAGGCACAAGCCCGGATAGGTCGATTCGGATCCAGAAATTGCGTCGCGGTCGCCAGAAGGCGCGAGGGCAGGCGACGAATGACGGGGCTGCATCGCGATCCGACGTGGCCCAATGGTTTGGCGTGGCGCCTTATCCTGTGTCATCGCGCCTCATCCCAACTCCATCCACACACACACCACAAGTACTCTCCCGCCTTCCCGACCCCACCGATCTCCTTAGTTAACGCGACACACACCCTACCCACGCGCACGCACAGTCCCAAGAGCTAAACAAGCAGCAGCAGCAGCGAGAGCAGGCAGCAATGGCGTCCACCTCCTGCTTCCTCCACCAGTCCACCGCGCGGTTGGCGGCCTCGGCCCGCCCCACGCTCGTTGTCGGGCGCACGCAGCTGCTCGTCTGCAAGGCGCAGAAGAACGACGAGGCTGCATCCGACGCCACCGCGGTCGTCACCAGCAGGCGTGCCGCGCTGTCCCTCCTCGCCGGCGCTGCAGCCGTCGCCGTCAAGGTCTCCCCAGCCGCTGCTGCCTACGGAGAAGCAGGTAAGAACGAACGCTTATTCACACTAGAGTACTGTCGAGACGGTCTCTAGCTAGCTTGTCCGGTGAAGGAATATGCATGAATCTCGTTGTGTTTGATCTGCGCAGCGAACGTGTTCGGGAAGGCCAAGAAGAACACCGACTTCAAGACGTACACCGGGAGGGGTTCAAGCTGCTGGTCCCGGCCAAGTGGAACCCGAGCAAGGAGCGTGAGTTCCCCGGCCAGGTGCTCCGCTACGAGGACAACTTCGACGCCACCAGCAACCTCTCCGTCGTGATCAACCCCACCACCAAGAAGTCCATCACCGACTACGGATCCCCTGAGCAGTTCCTCTCCGAGGTCGGCTTCCTCCTCGGCCAGCAGTCCTACGGCGGCAAGACCGACTCCGAGGTCTAAGTCTAACTTCTTTCTCCTTCTTCTTGCTGGCACCTCCGTGCACGAGTGTACATGCATGCTCATGTTGTGAGGATAATATCGCAGGGTGGGTTCGAGTCAGACGCCGTGGCGACCGCCAACGTGCTGGAGAGCTCCGCGCCCGTGGTGGACGGGAAGCAGTACTACAGCATAACGGTGCTCACGAGGACGGCCGACGGGGACGAGGGAGGCAAGCACCAGCTCATCACCGCCACCGTCGCCGACGGCAAGCTCTACGTCTGCAAGGCGCAGGCCGGAGACAAGAGGTGGTTCAAGGGCGCAAAGAAGTTCGTCGAGAACGCCGCAGGATCCTTCAGCGTCGCATAAATATGACCGACCGATCCATCGGTTAATTTCATGAAAATTCGCTCAAGGATGCACCGTACGTGTAGAAAGAGGGCATGTGCATGTGTGTTTCTTTGATTGTACATGAGGATTGATGAACTAAAGAGATAAGAGGTCGATTTCCCTCAAGGATTCATGTCTCTGGACTATGATTGCGAAATCTTAGTAATAGTGTTTCATTTTTGTATCTCCCTATCTATGCTGCCGGGCCTTTTGTTTAGTTTGTCCAGGAAATATTTGTTATCATCAAAGGCGCACTCCATTATAATGAAATGGGGCACTTCATTACGAACTACTAGGAGGCAAAAGGGACAATAGCAAAATGGGAAAATATCATTCAAATTTGACGGTATTTTAGATGAATTTGTAAGAATATAACTAAAGAAAAACTAAACTAGGAGGCATCTACTCGTCATTGTCGAAGATGTAGACAATGCCGCCGTCGTTGGGCTTCAGCTAGGGTTAGCTCTCGCGGTGGACCCAAATCTTTCTCCCCCGGCCACGATGACCACGCCTGACGCTACGACGACGCCAAGTCACAAGCCGACCACTCCTCCAAAATGCCGTCCCTGGGCTCCGACTTCACCATGGTAGGATGTTGTGGGTCTAGCAACACGCGCAGAGTCCTTTGATACAAGGCGGTGGCGCGACGACGGCCACATCACGTTCACGAAGAGCATGAGTGAAACCTGGCATGTCTACGTCACCGACAGGCCCAGGAGAGGTGAAGGAATTTGCCAATCCGGGCGGAGGTCCTCATGGTGGGGTTGCTGTTGCGGCGGCGTGCCGATTATGATGATACCTCCCCACCGTTTCATGGGTTCTTCATTGACGTTGCAAGCTTGACGACCTCTTTCTTTGGTGTATGAAGCGGTGAGCACGGTGGTTCACGCAACCTCTTGGGCGGGGCAATCGCTCCGTTGGCCTGCCTCCGCGCTCAAGGGACAATCGTAGCTATGTTTGAATCAAGCAATTCCCCCAAGATTAGTGTATTTTTTATACTCCAGCAATTCAGTTGACAAACTAAACGCGACAAAGAAAGCTTTAATGACAACATTTGCTTCATTGATTTATAAACGTTCAAGTTACTATCAAGTTCATGACAACTATCACTAGAATAATAGAACTTAGCAACCATGTTAACATATGCAAAGATCATAACCAGCTAGGAGTTAATAATATGATATCTAAAACTATATTATAGAATAGGACATAGCATAGTAAGTGATGTGTCGCTTGCCTTAATTTCTGGTACCTCAAACATATATTTTTTACATGTTTTGTTTTTATTGAATTTTGTATGGTGTTTTAAAAATGCGGTCAAATTGTCGGCATGATGATTTTTATCTAGGGCTTTTTAATCCATTTTTTCCCTAGTGGAACAACATGTTTCAACCAAGCCTTCAAGTATTTCATATTGTAACAACATTTGATCGGCATCCAAACAAAGGTGCATGTAGGGTTCCTGCGCATGAGCACGGCGACTTTCGCGCTAGTTGCTCAATCCGTTGCTTGTTTTGTTCGAGGTTGAGCTCACCCGCCGCCCCTACCGAGACCCCGTTAGTAGCGGTGAGCTTGAATCTTGTAGAGCTCCTGGTGGATATCTGATGAAATAACAACTTTTGTAGCTAAATATGATTTTTACAAAAAAAAAACGACCAGATCACTAAAAAGCAATTGCAGTTCATATTTGATACACTTCTTAGTGAATCGTCACAAATTTGTTTATTTAATAAGAGGTGGATGAAAAGATTTTCAGACGCAACCATTTGGTTTACTGCCTAAAATATGGTCTAATATTTTTGAAAAATGGTGTGGTACATTTTGCAAAAACAATTGACAGTTTGTTCTAGCCGACCTCCATTGGGCTTTTTGGGAGTGATTTGGAGGGTGACTGTGGAGATGCTCTATAGGTGTTAACCTGTGTTTCCGTTGGTTTCTTTTCGAGCCACATAGTGTTGTTTAGTTTTTGTTGCCTATTTTTATGATGTATTACATACACAAAGGCTCGTTAATCAATTTTTCATTCAAGATCTCATTATTGCTCTCCCCCCTTTGTTGTTCGTTGCATGTGGCAACCATAGAGATGGAAGCTGGGCGGCGGTGTTGGATGCTAGAGCTCAGGGAGGACATCGTGAAGCTCCCTTGCAGAGGATATTCGTGGAGGTTATTCCGCTTTGCGGTGTGTGGAGGGCACTGTAGCTTCTTTCTCCTCCTAGTCGTTGTGTTGTTTGGGAGGGTCTTTGATTTCAGCTCGACACCCCATGTTGATGGTGACTCAAGTGGAGTAGTCCTCGGTATCGTTGTTGGTGCTCGAGCTTTGAGGTCTGCTCGAAGCTTGCATCGATGGAGAAGAAGGGCCGGATTGCTTTTCTGAATTTTGTTTTTAGGATTTTTCTTGTAAAAGTCGAGAGCGTGTGGTTATAGTTATTGTATCAATTCCCCATTTGCTTAGGTGACTTTTAGACGGAAGGCTCGAGCAGAGCCCAGCTTTGAATTAACAAAGCCAACAACCGGCTAACAGACTTACAACAACACCAACCACTCACACCACACACTCACACCTCACAACAACAGAGAATACAAACATGGTGTAAAACCAAGCTAAACTAAGCAAGCTTGATCCGAAGGCGGCACCATGTCTTCTGTTGCACGGAGACGACGTCAGAGATGTCCACCCCAACGAAACCTCCACCGCACCATCATCGCTTCCATCATGACATGCCATTAGGGAAGGGACAATCCAAAGGCGAGGGCTTGCAGCAACGCCTCCAAGAAGGTGAACGGCGCTCAAAACGTCGTCGTTGCCGGCAGATACAAGTCTGGCAGGGCTTTCGCCCAAGCCCCAAGATACCAAGGGAGTCTTCATCGAACGGACACGCCAGGGAGAGCAAACTGGGTCAGGTAGGCGGAGTCTAGCCGTTTATAAAGAGGAGTTGTCTTCACAGCGATGCCTTCAACAAGGGAATGACACCGGAGGTGTTGTCATCGCCAGCAATGGTCGCAACCATTTCACGGTTTTCACCGAGACCCTCCAAAACCAAACGGCGGCCGTCGCCAAGAGGACACGAAGAGGATAAAAGACGCAGCCACCGGCCTCTGAACCTCGGGACACGGTGCTAAGAGCACCGGAAAGAGCACGACGGACCGAAACCCAGTCCACGGGTATGACTGTTAGCCCGGACGCCCCAGCCCAGATCAGAATCTGGAGCCTCATGGTAAACACCACGGTGACTGGGGCAACTCCGGCAGATCGAACCGGGCAACTCCGGCAAATCCACAGAGGACAGACCTCGGAGAGTGACGAGGTTATACTATGCGGGTACCCCAGCTTAAGGGTACCAGGTGCACGTGATGATCAAAGAAGGCCAAGATTAATCGAAGCCCGTGAAGGAAGGCCCAAGACGAAGAGTACTTTCCAAGTTAGATCAAGTTATAGTCGGTTAAGACTTTCCATACATGTAACCTTGGTCGGTTATGTTCCCAGCCTCCTATATAAAGGCTGGGAGGGTGATCGACCAAGGACAAGCAATCCATAGCCACCAAAACCCCAACGAGAACAACAACTCGCCGAACCTTTGTAACCCTCA
The DNA here is from genome assembly GCA_947311845.1 of Poa pratensis. Taxonomy (NCBI): domain Eukaryota; kingdom Viridiplantae; phylum Streptophyta; class Magnoliopsida; order Poales; family Poaceae; genus Poa; species Poa pratensis. Next base: position 97,029,674 of record CAMZMU010000052.1, read on the forward strand.
TATTCTCGATATCAAATACAGACAGGCAGGAAGTAGGGGTTTTACCTCACTCGAGGGCCCTGAACCTGGGTAAATCCCGCTTGTCAGCCGTCGATTCCACTAACACTACGCGTTCTCTACCACACAATCAACCCTAGATATAACAACCATGGGACTTGCCGAGGGCACACCTCGTCAATTGGCGCCGTCTGTGGGAACAGGTAGTGTTGGGCTCACGGTTTCGCCGGTTTCATCATCAAGCGACCACTCGCCGATCGCATCTGCACAAGGTAACTCACCTGCTACATCATCAAACGGAAAATCGCCGATCATGGCTGCAAACGGCAACTCGCCGGCAAGATCGACTAGCATCAACTCAAGAGGCGATCACTCGCCAATCTCTCCAAGGAGGCTCACGACACACTCGATGGAAGCTCAACAGGCCTTTGCTCGACTCGAATCAGGTTTGGATATTACAGTTGGAGAATTTAACTTCTTTGTCGATAAAGATGGTGTGTAGGACCTACTCGATCCACTCGACATGGGGACACTCGACGACGTTTCGACTGCAACACCATCCATCTTGGCGGCGACGTCATCACAGATTGTTCCGATCCAATCGCCAAGCGACTCTGCAACATCCATGAACTCGCAGGAGTTTCGCGACGAGGTAGCCAAAAGACTTGGGAAGAGCGAGATCGAATCTGCGTACCGCCCAAACAACTCGACCGAGTCACTCGACAACATCATCGACTGCGACAACGTCATGGGGAACGAAGAGGACATAGACGACAACATATACCTTGCCAATCTCAACGGCCCAGAAATCCGTGCCAGCCACGAGATATTCACCTGCGATGCAGACAGCCTAGACAAAGCACTCGAAGATCTACTCGATTGCAGCGGAAACCCCAGCAAACAAAGCAACTCCGACATGAGCCTGGACGATGACGCCGAATCCATAATGCGCGTCAACAGCATGTGGACGGAAGATCGGGTGATACCTTATCAGGTTTACACCGCGAGTACCGCAGAAACGTCAACAGCTGCAGCATGTCGTCGACCTACAGAATACCCTTTACAGTCACTATGCCTGACGGAACAACCACGTGTGCATCACGGCAGAGATGACCGACAAAGTGAGCAAAGTAATCGAAAGCTGCACAATGCTACCAGCAAACGCAACCCCAGAAGAGGTATTGACCTTATAGTACTTCCAATGGCAAGAATCGATACGGCTGAAGAACTACAGAGCGGTACTCGAAGAACGCAAAAAGCAGGCCAGCATATCGAGTGCTCGACAAAGAGCGTTCAACGGGAAGAAACGACCCCGCAAACAGGTCACGAGTCATAAACCTTGGAGACGCAGATCGTGCAGCGGTCACTCGAAACCTGGATCCTGCCTTTATGGCAGTCGATGCGGAAGGAGTCCCCATACCTACTGAACCAACCGGGGCGCTAATGACGTTAGGCACCTACCTCAGAACAATCGAAGCTCCTGCAGGAGACCCGAAGAGGGATCAGCACATCCAGCTGTACAAGCAACTGGCAATAGCAGCAAAGGCCATACAGCCGCCACAAGCAACTCCAAGGAGAGATACAGATCGGGACCGTCGCAGTCGAAGCCCTTGAAGAGGAAGCAGTCGTAAAAGCTCACGCCATCGCCGCTCCAGCCGGAGCCGCTCTAGGAGATCATACAGCAGCAGCTCAGACTCGGAAGCAGAAATCGGACCCTACGGAGCGTTGTGCTTCACTCGACGAATCCGGGAGGCTCGAATGCCAAAAAAGTTCTCACTAGCTTCCATGCCCAAATTCAACTGCAAACAAGAGCCATCAGGCTGGCTAGAAGACTACAGGCTGGCAGTTGGATGCCAGCGCGGCACTACAACCACAGCCATGCAGTACATACAACTCACGATGGAAGGAACGGCTCGCGATTGGCTCAAATCACTACCCGAATCATACTACGATTCGTGGGAACACTTCAGAAACGATTTCATCAAGTACTTCGAACCTCTATGCCAGCGCCCCAAGACTTTCGAAGAGCTTCGAACCTGCAAGCAAAAGTCAGATGAATCGCTGAGATCATACATACGGCGATGGACCGCCATCCGCAACTCAGTAGGCAACGTATCGGAGGATAGGGCAATCGATGCCTTCAAGAACGGACTCTGGAGAGAAGATTTCAAAGAAACACTTGGTCGAGAAAATCCAAGGTCAATGGCGGCACTCATGGTACTCGCAACAAAGTGGGCGGATGGAGAAGACTCTGTACGAGGCACTCGACCCGCGTCTTCACATGAAAACCACGAGAGTGGTAGTCGAGACCGCAGAGATAGCTACAGAGATGATCGGAGGCGCAAACGCAAGCATCGTTATCACGATGATGACCATCCAAGCTTCATCGCGGCAGGCTTTGTCCAGCCACGGGACAACCGCGACCAGGCTGATAGACGACCCGACGATCACCGTGACAGTCGAGACCATCATACAGATGACCGCCGTGTTAATCGAGACCATCGCACAGATGATCGCCGCGATAGTCGAGATTGCTATGGAGACAATAGACGCGACAACCGCGATAGCTACAAGAGGCCAGAATGGCGCAGGCGAGCAGACAAAGAGTCTGAGCGCTCAGTCGAAGGAAGGATGGACGATTACTGCAGATTCCATCTGTACAAAGGGGACGACGGTAAGCTACGCTCTAACCATTCAATGAGAAATTGCAGAGAATTCGATCAACTTGCGATTGAACACATACTGCGACTGCAAAGAGATGGGCGCGCACCTTCTCAACTGACGCAGACTCCATCGACTGCGCCACAAGCATAGCCTGTTCAGGTATATCCAGCGCCGCAACAAGTACAACAAACACAGGTACATTCCGTACCACCGCAAACACAGCCTACTCAGGTGTATTCTGCACCAACACAAGCGCAACCGACGCTAGTATACATGGTGCCAGCACAACCCAATACGGGAACACAAATGGCAGCAGCCGTGCACCAGATGCAGCAAGGAGATGAGCAAAAACATCCCGTAACCCGCGGGCAGATGAACATGATCCAGCGAGGACGTCCATCCAATAGAGAGCAGAAGTTACACACTCGACACTGATACGTCTCCAACGTATCTATAATTTCTGATGTTCCATGCTTATATTATACCAATTGCTACATATTTTGTATACACTTTATATCATTTTTATGCATTTTCTGGGACTAACCTATTAACAAGATGCCACAGTGTCAGTTCCAGTTTTCTGCTGTTTTTGGTTTCAGAAGTTGTTCTGGAAATATTCTCAGAATTTCACGAAACAGGAGTCAAAGTCCCTATTTTTCCAGCACGTACACGGAGTCCGAAGGAGAGATGAAAGGGGGTTGTGGGCCGTCCTCACCACGTGGCGGCGCGGCCCCCCTTCTGCCGCGCCGTGACGTGGTGAGGGGCCCACAGGCCTCCACCGATGCCGCCCCTTCGCCTATATATTCATATTTTCGGGAAACCCCTAGACACCCGAGCCAATATTCCAGAAAACATCCGTCGCCGCCGTCGTCGTCAACCCTAACTCGGGAGGGTTCTGAAGCTCTCCCCGGCACCCTGCCGGAGGGGGGAATCATCACTGGAGGGCTCTACATCGCCATGCCTGCCTCCGGAGTGATGTGTGAGTAGTTCATCTTTGGACTATGGGTCCATAGCAGTAGCTAGATGGTTGTCTTCTCCTCTTGTGCCATCATGTTTAGATCTTGTGAGCTGCCTATCATGATCAAGATCATCTTATTGTAATGCTACATGTTGTGTTTGTTGGGATCCGATGAATATTGATACTATGTCAAATTAAATACTGAATATTATGTCTATGTCTTATATGATCTTGCATGCTCTCCGTTGCTTGTTGATACTCTGGCCAAGTGGATGATTGTGACTCCAAGAGGGAGTATTTATGCTAGATAGTGGGTTCAGTCTCCATTGAATCTGGGGAGTGACAACAACCCCTAAGGTTGTGGATGTGCTGTTGCCACTAGGGATAACCTAATGATGCTTTGTCTAAGGATGAATGTGTTATGCACTTTACTTAATGCAATTGTCTGTTGCTTGCAACTTAATACTGGAAGGGGTGCGGACGCTAACCAGAAGGTGGACTATTTAGGCACAGATGCATGCTGGATAGCGGTCTGTGTACATTGTCGTAATGCCCAAATGAATCTCATAGTAGACACTACAACTTGCACATGCATGTTATGCACTTATCAATATTGTCAATTGCCCAGCTGTAATTTGTTTACCCAGCATGTTAGTTATTTATTATGGAGAGACACCACTAGTGAACTGTGGACCCCGGTCCATTCTTTTACATCTGAAATACAACCTACTGCAATCATTGTTTTTTTCATTCTCTGCAAACAACCATCATTTTCCACACTATACGCCTAATCCTTTGTTTTCAGCAAGCCGATGAGATTGACAACCTCAATGTTAAGTTGGGGCAAAGTAATTTGATTGTGTTGTGCAGGTTCCACGTTGGCACCGGAATCCCTGGTGTTGCGCCGCACTACACTCCTTCACCAACACCTTAGAAACATCACCAATCTCCTACTGGTCCGATTAAACTTTGGTTTCTTACTGAGGGAAAACTTGCTGTTGTACTCATCATACCTTCCTCTTGGGGTTCCCAACGAACGTGTGTCTTTCACGTCATCAAGCACTTTTTCTGGCGCCGTTGCAGGGGAGATAGGAGGTGCTTCTGGAATTCTTGCACTCCCGACAAGACGCCAAGAATTTCTCTGACGTCATCACCGGAGAGATCAAGCCTTCTGTTAAGGGGAGTCGCTCACTTCCAATCTCTTTACTTTGTTATTGTCTTGCTTAGTTTATTTTTATTTTGTCTTGTTTGCTCTCTTTATCAAAAACAAAAAAAAATAGTTACTTGTTTTTATTTTGTTATTTCGGCCTAGTTTATTCTGCTAAAATGAATACTCCTGAAGTGGAAGTTCGTTCGTTTAGGCAACAAGGGGGAGAAAGTTTGAAATATGCTTGGTATAGGATAAGTGATGGTCATCATAGATGTACTAAAAAATATTCTACCATGATCCTTCTTAGGAATTTTTATGTTGGTATCACTAGTTGGTATAGGTATGTTCTGGACACTCTTACAGGGGGTAATTTTCTGGGTACCCCTGCATTAGAAGCTTGCAATTTAATTGAAAGTTTAGTAGGGATACCACCTACTAAAGATATTAAAACTGAGATCACTTTGGAAGATGTTATAAAGAAATTGGATGCTATGGAGAAAAACTTGCCAAATTTTCTTGAAAATGTTAGTAAGGCAATGAATCAATAGTAAACATGAGTGAAAGAATCACTGTTTTAGAGACTAGTAACTCATGATACTCAAAATCATAGAATTGGTGAGTTAGAGGAGGCTATGGAAACGTTAAGTTCGACTTTTTCTTCTCTTAAAACTAAGAGGGAGAAGGCCTTTGTGGGTAAAGAGCAAAAGTTTATTTATGTCCCAAGGTGCCTAAGCCAAAGCTTCCTAGTGCTTAAGATTGATAAAACCTTTAATACAATTAATGGTGACTTACACATTGGAACATCTTCAGGGTACCTAAAGTACCTATTGTGACAAGTTGTGTTTTAGATGAAGCTTTTGGTGATGTTGATGCTTCTTCTCTTGGAAACACTTGATTTTCACTTTCTGCGCCTAGCTGAAAGGCGTTAAAGAAAAGCGCTTATGGGAGACAACCCATGTTTTTATTTCTGTTATTTTTTTTCTTTGAGTCAAGGTGCTGTTTACTTCTGTAACAACTCCTTTGTATCTTTATTTTATTGCATTGTTGTGCCAAGTAAAGCCTTAATAGAAAGTTGATGCTAGATTTGGATTTCTGCGCAGAGACAGATTTTTGCTGTCCACGTTTTGAGCTTATTCACTCAGAAAAATTGAAAAATTCTGAAAAAATCATCATCCTCATATATGTACGCAACTTTCATTAGTTTGGACTTTTCGCATCTGAGCAACTTAAGTGCCTCGAAAAAATTCGTCTTTACAGACTGTTCTGTTTTTGACAGATTCTGCCTTTTATTTGCATTCTCTCTTTTACTGTGTTTGAGTGGATTTCTTTGCTCCACAAAATATCAGTGGCTGTAGCTAATGTCCAGAAGTGTTGGAGATGATTGTGTCATTACAGAACATGTGAATTTTTGATTATGCACTAACCCTCTAATGAGAATTACTTCGAGTTTGGTGTGAAGGAAGTTTTCAAGGATCAAGAGAGAGGATGATATGATATGATCAAGAAGAGTGAAAAGCCTAAGCTTGGGGATGCCCCCGTGGTGCATCCCAAGCATATTTCAAGAAGACTCAAGCGTCTAAGCTTGGGGATGCCCAAGGCATCCCCTTCTTCATCAACAACTTATCAGGTCATCTCTAGTGAAACTATATTTTAATTCTTTCACATCTTATGTGCTTTACTTGGAGCGTCTGTGTGCTTTTATTTTTGCTTTGTTTTTTTATTTTCTGAATAAATTGGATCCTAGCATTCTTGTGTGGGAGAGAGACACGCTCCGCTTTTTCATGTGAATACTCATATTCTTCACTTATATTTGTTGAGTATTCTTAACTAGCTACTGCAATGCTTTTAGCTCCTGTTTTTCATGCATCTCTTGTTCAGAGCTGTTAGTTCTTGTAGAGAAGTACTCTCTTGTTTCATTTGTATATTTGGAGAGTTTTTGTTGAAATAAATTGATTGGTGTTTGGTTGGAAACAGAAAATGCTACATGTGGTAGATGGTATATTGAAAAGACATACTCATTCTTGTAGATCATTGTCTTGTAATTTGACTTTGCAATTGTTTTGAGCTCTCAAGTAGATCATGTTTAAGCTCTTGCATCATGTAGTTAAAACCTATTAGTGGAGAACTACCGTAGAGCTTGTTGAAATTGGTTTGCATGTTTGGTATCTCTAAGGTCTAGATATTTTCTGGTAAAATGTTTGAGCAACAAGGAAGACAGTGTAGAGTCTTATAATGCTTGCAATATGTTTTTATGTAAGTCTTGCTGTACCGGTTTACTGTGTTTGCTTCAAACAACCTTGCTAGCCTAAACTCTGTACTGAGAGGGAATGCTTCTCGTGCATCCAAACCTTGAGCCAAAACCCATGCCATTTGTGTCCACCATAACTACCTATTATGTGGTATTTCCTGCCATTCCAAGTAAATACTTCATGTGCTACCTTTAAACTATTCAAAACTTTATTACTCCTTATTTGTGTCAATGTTTTATAGCTCATGAGGAAGTTATGTGGCGTTTTCTCTATCACCTTGTCATTTACTCATGACAGACTTTCACCAATGGACTAGTGGCATATACATCCGCTTATCCAATAATTTGCAAAAAGAGCTGGCAAATGGGGTGCCCAGTCCCAATTAATTATAACTTTAACATTTGATTCTCTTCACATGTTTGCCAATGATTTATCAGAAGCAAATTCCAAAATGTTAAACTTTATCAAATAGGCACTCCTCCATGGTATGTGATTGTTGGAAGGCACCCGAGGATTCGGTTAGCCATGGCTTGTGTAAGCAAAGGTTGGGAGGAGTGTCATACCAATTTATAAATATGCATGTGTAAACAAAAGAGAAGAGGGATGATCTACCTTGGGTAGAAATAACGTCCTTCATGGGAGCCGCTCTTGAAAGTCTGGGTGATAAGGGGGATAGAGTGCCCACTGCCATTCGTTGACAACAACAAACACCTCTCAAAAACTTACTTTATGCTCTCTATATGATTTCAAAAACCTAAAAAGCTCTAGCACATGATTTAATCCCTGCTTCCCTCTGCGAAGGGCCTTTCTTTTACTTTATGTTGAGTCAGTTTACCTACTCCTTTCTATCTCAGAAGCAAACACTTGTGTCAACTTTGTGTGCATCAATTCTTATATGCTTACTTATTGCACTTGTTATATTACTTTGTGTTGACAATATCCATGAGATATACATGTTGAAAGTTGAAAGCAATTGCTGAAACTTAAATCTCCTTGTGTTGCTTCAATGCCTTTTACTTAGAATCTATTGCTTTATGAGTTAACTCTTATGCAAAGCTTTTTGATGCTTGTCTTGAAAGTACTATTCATGAAAAGTTTTTGCTTATATGATTCAGTTGTTTACTCTTTATCTATTTGTTAGCAAACTATAGACCATTGCTTTGAGTCACTTCATTCATGACATGAGCCTTGCAATATTATTTGATCAAGATTGTGTGAAAGCATGTCTCCTCAGAAATTATTTGTTGTTATCGTTTTACCTACTCGAGGACGAGTAGAACTAAGCTTGGGGATGCTTGATACGTCTCCAACGTATCTATAATTTCTGATGTTCCATGCTTATATTATACCAATTGCTACATGTTTTTATACACTTTATATCATTTTTATGCATTTTCTGGGACTAACCTATTAACAAGATGCCACAGTGCCAGTTCCTGTTTTCTGCTGTTTTTGGTTTCAGAAAAGTTGTTCTGGAAATATTCTCGGAATTGGACGAAACAGCCAAAGTCCCTATTTTTCTACACGTACACGGAGTCCGAAGGAGAGACGAAGGGGGCTGTGGGCCGCCCTCACCACGTGGCGGCGCGGCCCCCCTTCTGCGCGCCATGACGTGGTGAGGGGCCCACGCCTCCACCGACGCCGCCCCTTCGCCTATATATTCATTTTCGGGAAAACCCTAGACACCCGAGCATATTCCAGAAAACATCCGCCGCCGCCGTCGTCAACCCTAACTCGGGAGGGTTCTGAAGCTCTTCCCGGCACCCTGCCGGAGAGGGGAATCATCACCGGAGGGCTCTACATCGCCATGCCTGCCTCCGGAGTGATGTGTGAGTAGTTCATCTTTGGACTATGGGTCCATAGCAGTAGCTAGATGGTTGTCTTCTCCTCTTGTGCCATCATGTTTAGATCTTGTGAGCTGCCTATCATGATCAAGATCATCTTATTGTAATGCTACATGTTGTGTTTGCTGGGATCCGATGAATATTGATACTATGTCAAGTTGAATACTGAATATTATGTCTATGTCTTTTATGATCTTGCATGCTCTCCGTTGCTTGTTGATACTCTGGCCAAGTGATGCTTGTGACTCCAAGAGGGAGTATTTATGCTAGATAGTGGGTTCAGTCTCCATTGAATCTGGGGGAGTGACAGCAACCCTAAGGTTGTGGATGTGCTGTTGCCACTAGGGGTAACCTAATGATGCTTTGTCTAAGGATGAATGTGTTGTTTACATTATGCACTTTACTTAATGCAATTGTCTGTTGCTTGCAACTTAATACTGGAAGGGGTGCGGACGCTAACCTGAAGGTGGACTATTTAGGCACAGATGCATGCTGGATAGCGGTCTGTGTACTTTGTCGTAATGCCCAAATGAATCTCATAGTAGACACTACAACTTGCACATGCATGTTATGCACTTATCAATATTGTCAATTGCCCAGCTGTAATTTGTTTACCCAGCATGTTAGTTATTTATTATGGAGAGACACCACTAGTGAACTGTGGACCCCGGTCCATTCTTTTACATCTGAAATACAACCTACTGCAATCATTGTTCTTTTTATTCTCTGCAAACAAACATCATTTTCCACACTATACGCCTAATCCTTTGTTTTCAGCAAGCCAGTGAGATTGACAACCTCACTGTTAAGTTGGGGCAAAGTAATTTGATTGTGTTGTGCAGGTTCCATGTTGGCACCGGAATCCCTGGTATTGCGCCGCACTACACTCCTTCACCAGCACCTTAGAAACATCACCGATCTGCTACTGGTCCGATTAAACCTTGGTTTCGTACTGAGGGAAAACTTGCTGCTGTACTCATCATACCTTCCTCTTGGGTTCCCAACGAACGTGTGTCTTTCACGTCATCAGACATGTCAATATGGCGGTCATGGCACCCCCAGCTGTACCAGATTTTTTGAAAGGATCAGAAACTCCGATTGTCTTCAATCGAGAGGACCATCCAGCCGCAGTATATCGACCAGGGCACGCAGCCTTGGTACTCGACACTCAAATTGGGGGCTATGCCATGACCAAGGTCTTCATGGACGGAGGTACGGCCTCAACATAATCTTTGCGGATACGCTACGCAGGATGAACAAATCAGTCGAAAACCTGCCAAAGTCCACAAGTACCTTCCACGGTATCGTCACAGGCAAAGCAGTACTCCCACAAGGTACAATCCAACTTGATGTTACATTTGGAGATCCTACCCACTTCAGAACCGAGTCGATTGAGTTCGAAGTGGTCGACTGGAAGTCACAATACCATGCAATACTAGGGCGCCCCACTTTCGCTCGATTCATGGCCGTCCCACACTACGCCTACCTCAAGCTCAAAATGCCAGGACCAAAAGGAGTGATGCGTGTAAAGTCACACGTCCGTTGGGAACCCCAAGAGGAAGTTATGATGAGTGCAGCAGCAAGTTTTCCCTCAGTATGAAACCAAGGTTAACGAACCAGTAGGAGATCGAAGTTGCTTCGAAGGTGTCAACGGCGCCAGAAAAAATGTGCTGATGAAGGGGAGGTCTGACTCGTCGACTTGGAACCTGCACACAACAATCAAACTATTTTGCCCCAACGAAACAGTTAGGGTGTCAATCTCACCGGCTTGCTGAAAACAAAGGATTAGACGTATAGTGTGGAAAATGATGTTTGCTTGTAGAGAATGTAAAAGAACAATGATTGCAGTGGGTTGTATTTCAGATGTAAAAGAATGGACCGGGTCCACAGTTTACTAGTGGTGTCTCTCCATAATAAAATACTAACATGCTGGGTAAACAAATTACAGTTGGGTAATTGACAAATAGAGAGGGCATAACAATGCACATACATGTCATGATGATCACTATGAGATTTACTTGGGCATTTCGACAAAGTACACAGACCGCCATCCAGCATGCATCTATGTCTAAATAGTCCACCCGGTTAGCATCCGCACCCCTTCTAGTATTAAGTTGCAAGCAACAGACAATTGCATTAAGTATGGTGCATAATGTAAACAACACTAATATCTTTAGACAAAGCATTGCTGTTTTACCCCTAGTAGCAACAGCACATCCACAACCTTAGAACTTTCTATCACTGTCCCAGATTAAATGGAGGCATGAACCTACTATCTAGCATAAATACTCCCTCTTGGAGTTACAAGCATAAACTTGGCCAGAGCCTACACTAATAACGGAGAGCATGCAAGATCATAAACAACACATATATGATAGATCAATAATCAACTTGACATAGTATTCAATATCCATCGGAACCCAACAAACACAACATGTAGCATTACAATAAGATGATCTTGATCATGATAGGCAGTTCACAAGATCTAAACATGATGACACAAAAGGAGAAGACAACCATCTAGCTACTGCTATTGACCCGTAGTCCAGGGATGAACTACTCACGCATCACTCCGGAGGCAGGCATAGCGATGTAGAGCCCTCCGGTAATGATTCCCCTCTCCGGCAGGGTGCCGGAGGGGAACTTCTGAACCCCCCGAGTTAGGGTTGACGGCGGCGGCAGAGGATGTTTTCTGGAATAATGGCTCGGTGTTTTAGGGTTTTCGCGTCGGGGGAATAAATAGGCGAAGGGGCGGCGTCGGTGGAGGCACGGGGCCCGCTCCCCATAGGGTGGCGCGGCAGGGGCCCCACCGCGCCGCCATGTAGGGAGGGCGCCCTGCTGCCCCCCTTTGTCTCTCCTTCGGACTTCTGGAACGTGTCGGGAAAAATAGGCATCTGGGATTTTGTTTCGTCCAATTCCGAGAATATTTCCAGAACAGCTTTTCTGAAACCAAAAACAGCAGAAAACAGGAACTGGCACTGTGGCATCTTGTTAATAGGTTAGTTCCAGAAAATGCATAAAAATGCTATGAAGTGTGAATAAAACATGTAGCTATTGGTGTAAAACTAGCATGGAACATAAGAAATTATAGATACGTTGGAGACGTATCAAGCATCCCCAAGCTTAGTTCTACTCGTACTCGAGTAGGTAAACGATAACAACAATAATTTCTGAAGTGACATGCTATCAACATAATCTTGATCAAATAATATTGTAAAGCATATGTCATGAATGAAGTGACTCAAGGCAATGGTCTATAGTTTGCTAACAAATAGATAATGAGTAAACACTGAATCATATAAGCAAAAGCTTTTCATAAATAGTACTTTCAAGACAAGCATCAAAAAGTTTTGCATAAGAGTTAACTCATAAAGCAATAAATTCTAAGTAAAACGCATTGAAGCAACACAAAGGAAGATTAAGTTTCAGTAATTGCTTTCAACTTGTAACTTGTATATCTCATGGATAATTGTCAACACAAAGCAATATAATAAGTGCAATAAGTAAACATATAAGAATTGTTGCACACAAAGTTGACACAAGTGTTTGCTTCAGGGATAGAAAGGAGTAGGTAAACTGACTCAACAATAAAGTAAAAAATAGGCCCTTCGCAGAGGGAATCAGGGACTAATCATGTGCTAGAACTTTTTAAGTTTTTGAAAACATATAGAGAGCATAAAGTAAGTGTTTGAGAGGTGTTTGTTGTTGTCAACGAATGGCAGTGGGCACTCTATCCCCCTTGTCACCCAGACTTTCAAGAGCGGATCCCATGAAGGACGTTATTTCTACCCAAGCGTAGATCATCCCTCTTCTCTTTTGTTTACACATGCATATTTATAAATTGGTATGACACTCCTCCCAACCTTTGCTTACACAAGCCATGGCTAACCGAATCCTCGGGTGCCTTCCAACAATCACATACCATGGAGGAGTGCCTATTTGATAAAGTTTAACATTTTGGAATTTGCTTTTGATAAATCATTGGCAAACATGTGAAGAGAATCAAATGGTTATAGTTGAGATTAATTGGGACTGGGCACCCCATTTGCCAGCTCTTTTTGCAAGTTATTGGATAAGCGGATGTATATGCCACTAGTCCATTGGTGAAAGTTTGTCATGAGTAAATGACAAGGTGATAGAGTAAACGCCACATACTTCCTCATGAGCTATAAAACATTGACACAAATAAGAGTAATAGCTTTTGAATAGTTTAAAGGTAGCACATGAAGTATTTACTTGGAATGACAGAAAATACCACATAATAGTAGATATGGTGGACACAATTGGCATGGGTTTTGGCTCAAAGTTTTGGATGCACGAGAAGTATTCCCTCTCAGTACAGAGTTTAGGCTAGCAAGGTTGTTTGAAGCAAACACAAGTATAAACCGGTACAGCAAGACTCACATGAAAACATATTGCAAGCATTATAAGACTCTACACTATCTTTCCTTGTTGATCAAACACTTTTACCAGAAAATATCTAGACCTTAGAGATGCCAATCATGCAAACCAAATTTCAACAAGCTCTACGGTAGTTCTTTACTAATAGGCTTTTAACTACATGATGCAAGAGATTAAACATGAAATACTTGAGAGCTCAAAACAATTGCAAAGTGTCAAATAAAACAAGACAAAACAGCCCTCAACTAGTACATGTACTAGTAGCTTTCTACAAGAATGAGTATGTCTTTTCAATATACCATCTACCACATGTTGCATTTTCTATTTCCAACCAAACACCAATCAACTTATTTCAACAACAACTCTCCAACTAATATAACAAATGAAACAAGAGAGTACTACTCCACAAGAATTAACAGCTCTAAAAGAGATGCATGAAAAACAGGAGCTAAAAGCATAGCAGTAGCTAGATAAGAATACTCAAAAGATATAAGTGAAGAATATGAGTATTCACATGAAAAGCGGAGCGTGTCTCTCTCCCACACAAGAATGCTAGGATCCAACTTTATTCAGAAAAATAAAAACAACAAGCAAAAATAAAAGCAAACAGACGCTCCAAGTAAAATACATAAAATGTGGAAGAATTAAAATATAGTTTCACTAGAGATGACCTGATAAATTGTTGATGAAGAAGGGGATGCCCAGGCATCCCCAAGCTTAGACGCTTTAGTCTTCTTGAATATTGCAGGGATGACCCACGGGGGCATCCCCAACCTTAGGCTTTTCACTCTTCTTGATCACATCATATCATCCTTCTCGCTTGCTCCTTGAAAACTTCCGCCACATCAAACTCAAAATAATTCTCATTAGAGGGTTAGTGCATAATCAAAAATTCTCATATTCTACTGTGACACAATCATTACCAAAGCTTCTGGACATACCTACAGCTACTGATGTTTAATGGAGCAAAGAAATCCAATCAAACATAGTAAAAGAGGCAATGCAAAATAAAAGGCAGAATCTGTCAAAAACAGAACAGTCTGGAAAGACGAATTTTTTCGAGGCACTTAACTTGCTCAGATGGAAGAAACCCAAACTAATGAATGTTGCGTACATATATAAGGATCATGCGAGATTTTTTTCAGAATTTTTCGAATTTTCTGTAGCGCATCCAGCTCAAAACGGTGGACAGCAAAAATATGTCACTGCGCAGAAATCCAAATTTAGCAACAACTTTCAACTAGAGACTTTACTTGGCACAACAATGCAATAAAATAAAGATACAAAGGAGTTGCTACAGAAGTAAACAACACCTTGAGAAAAACTGAAAATAAAAGATAAAGGGTTGCCTCCCTAAAGCGCTTTCTTTAATGCCTTTAGCTAGGCTAGAAGATTTTAATGATGCTCTCATAAATATAAGAGTTGTAAACCAAAGAGAGCATTAAGAGGCAAATATCAAACACATTTAAGTCTAACCCACTTCCTATGAAAAGGAATCTTGTAAGAAAACAAATCATTGAAGCATGAAGCTACTAGTATAGGAAAATGAAACAAATGCAACTTCAAAACTTTCAACATAAAGAGAGGTAGTTTTGTGACTTGAAAATTTTTACAACCATATTTTCCTCTCTCATAATAACTTTCAGTAGCATCATGAACAAACTCAACAATATAACTATCACATAAAGCATTCTTTTCATGATCTACAACACCATAATTTTTCTTAAGCTAAAAAACAGTGAGGTTATTAAACCCACTTTTGACAGTAGTAGTATAATAAATATCATTAGACAATATAGGACCATCATCAAGAGCACTATCACAACAATGCAACAATATTTCTGAAATTTCCTTTACTTGAGTCAAGGTGTTGCTTACGTAAAATTTATCAAAAGGAGATATTTCAATAGAATCATGACATCCAATAATATAGCATTCTTCCTCCTTAGGCAGGCATGGAGGGTAATCAAATAATGTAAGAGTTAAAGAGTTGCTATCATTAGAAGATAGATCCTCCTTTTGTTCATCACTCTCTTCCTCTTTTTCATCCAATGAGCTTTCAGTTTGAGCAATTTCTTCTTCCATAGGTTCCTGAAAGGAAGCAAGTTGTTCTGGAGAATAAATTTTCTCGAGAAATTCAGTGATATAAGGATTATCATTATAATATTCAAGGCAATAACCTAGTATAGCACGATTCTCAGTTCTACAAGGAGCATCATCATCTTGAATATAACCAGCAATTTCATAGGCACCCTTAAAAACAACAAATTCTTCAATTTGTTCAAGATTATCAAAGTCATTGTTTCCTTTAGCATAAGCAGCCAAGGTTTCATTATCATTATAATCACATTGAAAAGGGAGGTGTTTATGCCTTCTACAACAAGAAGATTCATTGAAGCAGTAGGATTCATCATAAGTAGAGCACAAGTTTCTAGCAAAACAATTCAATTTATATATTTGTACCCATAAGTGTTTCCCTTTTTGAGACAAGCGGTATTCCTTATAATAATTCTGTTGTTCCTCCGTGAACCCACTTAGACAATAAGATTTTGTTTCAACGAGAGAAGCCATTGATAGCAAATAAATAACTAGACATAATAACAAAGCGAAATAAAACTAGATGCAAGTAACTATTTTTTTTGTGTTTTTGATATAAAGAAAGCAAACAAGACAAAATAAAAATAAAGCAAGACAAAAACAAAGTAAAGAGATTGGGTGTGAGAGATTCCTCTTGCAGGAGCAATTCGGCCTCCCCGGCAACGGCGCCAGAAAAAGTGCTTGATGCGTGTAAAGTCACACGCCCGTTGGGAACCCCAAGAGGAAGGTATGATGAGTGCAGCAGCAAGTTTTCTCTCAGTATGAAACCAAGGTTATCGAACCAGTAGGAGATCGAAGTTGCTTCGAAGGTGTCAACGGCGCCAGAAAAAGTGTGGTGATGAAGGCGAGGTCTGACTCGTCGACTTGGAACCTACACACAACAATCAAACTACTTTGCCCCAACGAAACAGTGAGGGTGTCAATCTCACCGGCTTGCTAAAAACAAAGGATTAGACGTATAGTGTGGAAAATGATGTTTGCTTGCAGAGAATGTAAAAGAACAATGATTGCAGTAGGTTGTATTTCAGATGTAAAAGGATGGACCGGGGTCCACAGTTCACTAGTGGTGTGTCTCCATAATAAAATACCAACATGCTGCGTAAACAAATTACAGTTGGGTAATTGACAAATAGAGAGGGCATAACAATGCACATACATGTCATGATGATCACTATGAGATTTACTTGGGCATTTCGACAAAGTACACAGACCGCCATCCAGCATGCTTCTGTGTCTAAATAGTCCACCTTTAGGTTAGCATCCGCACCCCTTCCAGTATTAAGTTGCAAGCAACAGACAATTGCATTAAGTATGGTGCATAATGTAAACAACACTAATATCCTTAGACAAAGCATTGTTGTTTTACCCCTAGTAGCAACAGCACATCCACAATCTTAGAACTTTCTGTCACTGTTCCAGATTAAATGGAGGCATGAACCTACTATCTAGCATAAATACTCCCTCTTGGAGTTACAAGCATAAACTTGGCCAGAGCCTACACTAATAACGGAGAACATGCAAGATCATAAACAACACATGTATGATAGATCAATAATCAACTTGACATAGTATTCAATATCCATCGGATCCCAACAAACACAACATGTAGCATTACAATAAGATGATCTTGATCATGATAGGCAGCTCACAAGATCTAAACATGATGGCACAAAAGGAGAAGACAACCATCTACCTACTGCTATGGACCCGTAGTCCAGGGATGAACTACTCACGCATCACTCCGGAGGCAGGCATGACGATGTAGATCCCTCCGGTGATGATTCCCCTCTCCGGCAGGGTGCTGGAGGGGAACTTCTGAACCCCCCGAGTTAGGGATGACGGCGGCGGCAGAGGATGTTTTCTGGAATAATGGCTCGGTGTTTTAGGGTTTTCGCGTCGGGGGGAATAAATAGGCGAAGGGGCGGCGTCGGTGGAGGCGCGGGGCCCGCTCCCCATAGGGTGGCGCGGCAGGGGCCCCACCCGCGCCGCCATGTGGGGAGGGCGCCCCGCTGCCCCCCCTTCGTCTCTCGTTCGGACTTCTGGAACGTGTCGGGAAAAATAGGCATCTGGGATTTTGTTTCGTCCAATTCCGAGAATATTTCCAGAACAACTTTTCTAAAACCAAAAACAGCAGAAAACAGGAACTGGCACTGTGGCATCTTGTTAATAGGTTAGTTCCAGAAAATGCATAAAAATGCTATGAAGTGTGAATAAAACATTTAGCTATTGGTATAAAACTAGCATGGAACATAAGAAATTATAGATACGTTGGAGACGTATCAAGGAGTCATCACAGTCAACGGGAATTTTCAAAGATCAGATTCATGCGACCGTGACTTCAGCAAAATCTCCGAGATGTACGGGATGGAGCAGTCACTCGCCGAGCTCGAGATCTCTAACGACCGCACACTTCTGCCGGAACACAAAAGGCTGGCATCCGACAGAGAATTCAATGCCACCAATGACACAAGGAAACACCAGGTGCACCCGACTGATCCCTAAAAAACGGTCAACGTATCATCGAGTCTTACTAGCGAACAAGAAAGCGCGCTCGTCGAATTCCTCCGTGAAAACTGGGAAATATTTGCATGGTGCCCAGCTGATATGCCAGGTATTCCCAGGGAATTCGCTGAGCATTCTCTATAGCTCAAGCCAGGTTCTAGACCAGTCAAGCAAACTATGTGCCGTCTCTCTGATCCCAAAAGAGGCGCAATCGAGGCAGTAGTTGACAGGTTACTTGCTGCGAAGTTCATTTGAGAAATCAAAAAGGCAGACTGGGTTGCTAACCCTGTACTGGTCGAAAAGAAGCACTCGGACACCCTGCAGATGTGTGTGGATTTTACCGCCCTAACAAATGATGTCCAAAAGATCACTTCCCATTGCCACGAATTGACCAGATCATCGACTCAACAGCTGGATGCGCTCAGTTATCATTTTTGGATGCATACTCCGGATACCATCAAATTCGGATGAAGGAAGAAGACGAAGACAAAACGGCATTCATAACCCCACTCGGGGTCTACTGCTACACAACCATGCCTTTCGGGCTCAAAAACGCAGGTGCAACCTACCAGCGCGTGATGCAAAACTGTCTACAAGAACAGATAGGACGCAATGTTCAGGTCTACGTCGGGGGCTGGATACACCAAACACTAAAGGCAAAACAACCCCTCTCGACAGACTCGGGGTCTGGGTCAAACAAGACAACTCAACCCCACTCGATAGGCTTGGGGGCTGAGACGAACAGCAACCACAAATCCACTCGATAGACTCGGGGGCTGCCCCAATTATGCCACGACCGGTCAAATCAAAGCTAAAACGGCGTCTTCTGAGGTCAAACCTCTGAACAATGGACTCACACAGAGACAAGTCTTGTCAAAACAACGAGCGCACACCTAAGATGTCACGAATGACGTCAGGTGTGAAGATGGCATACATATTCGATTAAAGGATACAAGATTACAATCGACAAAGGATTCGACTGGCAAAAGTACTCCCATGGGAGCATATCAAAAATTTCTCGTAATTATAAAAAGAAACAAAAGCTATTGAGATTATCCTTCACTTCAAATGAAATAAAGCACAATCTCGGGGGCTACTCCCATGGGAGCGCTGTCGCGCTCCCATGAATTTCAAAAGCAAAAATATTTCGATTGACAAAAGCAGCACAGAGAAATGATTTGAGATTGTCCTCTATTGCAAGACAATAAACCACAATCTCGGGGGCTACTCCCATGGGAGCGCTGTCGCGCTCCCATAGATTTTCATAAAAGGTAAGAAATTCACTCGACTAAATGCATTAAATACTTCACAAATCAAAGAATCATACTTCATAAATTCCCGGACTATGCCAATCGCAGATGTTTCGGATGCTGCATACGCAAATGCAAAGGTAAGACCCGCCAATCAATCGAGCTGGGCCTAGGGACGCTCCAACAGTGTTTTCCCTTGAATTTTTCCGTGTCAACAGACATGATGAAAATCCTGACGGACGCGTTAGGTATCAAAAGTTAAACTGCAGAACGAGTCAGTAAGACCTACAACGGCCTGAGTCGAGTATGTCCAGTATGTCCCAGGTTCGAGTCCGGGGACTCGAATCTGATTGAAGGCTAGTATGGTTTTGCCCGAATGTGCGGTTAACTGAGCTCGATTTTCGAGTGAATCAGGCCTACTATGTCAACATCCCTAGGCAAAAGTTTCAAAAGTGTTCCAGGTTCGAGTCCGGGGACTTGAATCTGATTGAAGGCTAGTATGGTTTCACCCGAATGTGCGGTTAACTGAGCTCGATTTTCGAGTGAATCAGGCCTACTATGTCAATATCCCTAGGCAAAAGTTTCAAAAGTGTTCCAGGTTCGAGTCCGGGGACTTGAATCTGATTGAAGGCTAGTATGGTTTCGCCCGAATGTGCGGTTAACTGAGCTCAATTTTCGAGTGAATCAGGCCTACTATGTCAATATCCCTAGGCAAAAGTTTTAAAAGTGTTCCAGGTTCAAGTCCGGGGACTCGAATCTGATTGAAGGCTAGTATGGTTTCGCCCGAATGTGCGGTTAACTGAGCTCGATCTTCGAGTGAATCAGGCCTACTAAGTCATAATCCCTAGGCAAAAGCTTTCGACTGCGTTCCAGGCTCGAGTCCAGGGACTCGAGTCTGACTGAAGACTAGTAAGGTTTTGCCCAAATGAGCAGTTAACTGAGCTCGATCTTTGAGTGAATCAGGCCTACTATGTCAATATCCCTTGGCTTGCATACACATACAATTGAAACAAATTAAGACTAGAAGAACTACATCGGATCAGGAGTACAAAAGCAAAGACTATGACGTGCACGATGAAGTGAGCACATGCTCGATTCTTCGAGTTAAGCAAGTACTCGGGGGCTAATGACGAGGTTATACTCTGCGGGTAACCCAGCGTAAGGGTACCAGGTGCACGTGATGATCAAAGAAGGCCAACATTAATCGAAGCCCACGAAGGAAGGCCCAAGACGAAGAGTACTTTCCAAGTTAGATCAAGTTATAGTCGGTTAAGACTTTTCATACATGTAACCTTGATCGGTTATGTTCCCAGCCTCCTATATAAAGGCTGGGAGGGTGATCGACCAAGGACAAGCAATCCATAGCCACCAAAACCCCGACGAGATCAACAACTCGCCGGACCTTTGTAACCCTCATATTCTCGATATCAAATACAGACAGGCAGGAAGTAGGGGTTTTACCTCACTCGAGGGCCCTAAACCTGGGTAAATCCTGCTTGTCAGCCGTCGATTCCACTAACACTACGCGTTCTCTACCACACAATCAACCCTAGGTATAACAACCATGTGACTTGCCGAGGGCACACCTCGTCAGAGAGGCACACCCCTGCATCCACTGCACCGAGCAGGGACACAAAAAGGGGGCGGCCCAGCCCGCACCAGATCTGGCCCAATGGGCTCTGGATCTGGCATCGACACGGCGGCACCCAGCAAGGCACTACCGGCAGGCACGGCCGACCGCCGGCGGCGGCGCGACCGGCCAACCGCCGTATAGGCGGCGCACACCCACAGACGGCGACGGCGCCGCGCTCAGCGAGGAGAGATGCGAGGGAACCCAGGCGCACCAAGGTAGGACACACGCAACGCACACACGCACCCCACACCCACCACCACCACGAAGCCCCCACACCGCCGCAGAGCAGCCGCGCCGCCGCGCCCACTCGCCCAGCGCGGCGCCCCCACCGACCGCTGCGGCCCGCGCCGCCCCGGCCGCGCGAGGGAGAAGGAGCCCGCCGCCGCCGACGCCGCCCAGGCTTAGCCCGGCGACGCCCTCCGGCGGCGGCGGGGGAGGAGGGAGAGAGGAGGAGGGGCTGGGAAGCGGCGGCGGCTTGGGTTCGCCCCGTCGCTCGCGGGAACGACAGGACGAGACCGAGGGGGACGTCGAGGGTGTTACATCAACCTCCTTAGGTGACTTTTCGCAACGTTAACGTATACCTGGTGAGATAGACAGCTAGTCGGGTAGCACCAAGTCAATAACCTAAAGGGTGCTGGTTTGTGTGTCCGTTAGTATGTTTTAGAGCCGGATGGCATTGTTTAAGTTTTCGGTCTATCTTATACCGTGTTACATACACAAAGGGCCCGTCAATCAGGGTTCCATCTGCTTAGGTGTTATCTCGCAACGTTGACCACGGCGCAGTTCTGAGCAATGCAAAGCTGGCTGCTGGATGTGATCATGTGAAGATGACACACATAAATCATTTGTTGCCGAGGAGATGATTAATTTAATTTAGGAGTCAAATCATCAGGAGTTGATTTTGTTCGTCATCAGTACATGAACACTAGGATAAGGTTATCAGACAGAGTAGTGCGACTTTTAAGGGTCGTGAACTTGCATTTTCTCCTAAGAATGTGGGGCATGTCCGCAGCGGAGCGATCAACGCGGCTTGGAGCAATGACACACCGGTCGTGGCTGCTCCTGCTCGTCGTCGCCGCCGCCGGCGTACTTCAAGTTCGGAGCCAGCGTGGGCCTGACACCACGGGTGAGCTTCTTAACTTACACGCTGTTGCATGTACTATAGTATGTGCGTATTGATTTGTTTCTTGGATCAAATCCTGAAATCCATATACATGTGTTGCGTTTTGCAGGTTTTATTAGCATAGACTGCGGCCTGTCAGAGCAGAGTGACTACATGGACGACCTCACCAAGCTGCTGTACACCTCGGACGCCGGCACCAACTACAACATCTCGGCGAAGTACGTCGACCCGTCCTTGTCCAAAAGCAACCCTCAGATCCTCAACGTGCGCAGCTTCCCCGGCGGTGCGCACAGCCGAAGCTGCTACACCCTCCCGTCCGCCGGGACGACCAAGTATCTGGTCCGGGCCTCGTTCTTGTACGGCGACTACGACGGGCTGAACAAGACCCCTGTCTTCGACCTCCACCTCGGCGTCAACTTCTGGCAGACGGTGAACATCTCGGATGCCGGCAAGGTGCACGCCGAGGAGGTCATCGCCTTCATCCCGGACGAGTCGGTGCAGGTTTGCCTGGTGAACACCGGCCTCGGGACGCCGTTCATCTCCGGGCTCGACCTGAGGCCTCTCAAGGAGAACCTCTATCCGCAGGTGAACGCGACGCAGGCGCTGGTCCTGCTCGCCAGGGTAAACTTCGGCGCGACGGAGACGATTAGGTGAGTGAGAGCAAATTAGCGCTCATATATTCTATCGATTGCTTTGGTGCCTTTGACATAGAATTTTCAGGTACCCTGACGATCCATACGACCGTGTGTGGATGACGTGGAGCGCCCCGGAGTTGTGGCAAGACATCTCAACGACGGACAAGATGGTCCCAGACCTGCTTGGCTTGAACGGCCCCGATCTCTTCGAACCTCCGTCCGTTGTGATGCAGACTGCCATCGCGCCACTCAACGCCTCCCAGAACATCCACTTCGCCTTCAACGCCGAGCCAAACGACGTCTATCCCGAACCCGAGTACACATTAACGCACCCTTGTCCAAACTTAATTACTTATAATAAGCGTCACGGTTACTAATCTCTGTTCAAAATCGTGAAACTTATTTTGGATGAGATGGAGTACTTACTAGTTTCTAATTCTAAAGCATTTAATGGGTTTTATAATACTTGTCAAATTAATCTCTTGCACGGCCCTTTGGCAGCTTCACGGCCGTCTTGTACTTCGCGGAGACCAACAGGTCGCTGGACATCAATGCTTCGCGGGCCGTTATCGTCCTCTTGAATAATGAGATTTGGATTCCCTCCTACAAACTAATGTACCTTAGCGCCGCAAGCTTTTACATCGGTCAACCTCTCGGCTCGTTCACCAGGTACAATTTCACCATAGCTGCACTGAAACCGGACTCCACGCTGCCACCGATCATCAACGCCGGCGAATTTTTCTCCATCATCTACCCGGTCAACGTCGGCACTGACGCTCAAGATGGTAAATACGGAATCATGATCATATTTTGAATGGATACTTAGGAGGCCAAACTGTAGATTCAGATTTAGTAATTAGTTGGAGTAAATTCCAGACAAAGCCCCTAATTTCCAAAATCTTTTTCTGCTTGGCACCACAACTAGGGACAACATAGAATGTTTTACACAAAGATGGATGCATGCGATTGCTATTTGTAACCCTTCTTTTTAATTTATGCTACTGAAAAAACAGTTTCTGCCATCATTGCAAATTTGCAATCAAGGCTAAGTATCAGTTGAAGAAGAACTGGGAAGGCGACCCATGCGCTCCAACAAAATTTGCATGGGATGGGTTAAAATGCAGCTACCCCGATTCTAAACCTCCGGCAATCATAAACATGTAAGTTTGAATGTAATACTTATGTTACACATATAAGAAATTTTCCAGTCATTAAACGTGATACCTGAACAACTCTCTGTTTTTACAGAAATATGTCAGTGAGCGGTTTGAGTGGCGATATATCACCATACTTCGCCAGTCTCAAGTCTATCAAGTATTTGTGAGTTTGACGTTTTTTTTTATACATTTTCATAATGAACTTTGTGAGTAAAGGTCATACATTTTAATTATTCTTTATCTTTTTTTAGGGACTTGTCACATAATAATTTGACAGGATTAGTTCCAGATGTGCTTTCAGAAGTTTCCTCTCTTGTGGTGATGTAAGTAATTCTGGATCATCCTTCCCTTGATATTTTGTAATGCCTTAGTTATAGTATATCTAAGATTACTATGTCATTCCTACAATTTGGACTTACCAAATGAAACTATGCCAAATGAAATTAACTTACTACTTTAATAAAGGAAAATTTCTCATGAGTATATGATATAGACTATACTTCTGACAACATCTTTCAACATCACTCTTCAGAGATTTGACAGGCAACAATATTAATGGACCATTTCCCTCTGGCCTTCTGAAACGAATTCAAGATGGCTCCCTAACTGTAAAGTTAGTGCATCATATGGATATCCCCACTACCCACTTAGTTTTCCATTATTGATTTAAACATATAAGGTCAAATTTGCTTATTTATGTCTCCTCGTAGGTATGGTGACAATCCAAACCTTTGCAGTTTTAGCAGTTCTTGCCAGCCTATGCCTACGAAAAGGAAGCTAAGCTCTTTAACTGCCGTCTATATTGTTGTTCCAGTAGCTGCAGTTGTGATAGGGCTGATATTTTTCATAATGAGCAAAAAGCAAGGTGAAACTTGGCATGATTGTTGTACCAATATATACCTGTAACTACAAGCAATAGTTGATTTTTTTCTTCGAAATGGTGGGTAACACTAGGGTTGTTCTTTCCTTATGAAGGTTCGACAGTGAGCGATGTGGTATCGCACTCGCAGAACAGCAATAGGCACAGTGTGCTGCAACTAGACAACCGTCGGTTCACGTACAGAGAATTGGAGGTGATAACTGACAACTTCCAGCGAGTGCTTGGCAGGGGAGGGTTTGGCTCTGTATATGATGGCGTCCTGGAGGATGGTAGACGGAGGAACGGGGGGACGAGCAGGGGCTTAGCCACCCCCAACAATTAGATTTTCTTCACAAATCATTTAATACTCATGCTCATATTAGCAATTCTAAACCATTTTCGCCCCCTCCAACAAAATTCCGCCCCCTCCAAGCCTGGGAGCTGGCTCCGTCCCATGGTACTAAGGTGGCTGTCAAGCTGCGGTCGCATTCTTCTAATCAAGGGGTCAGAGAGTTCTTGACAGAGGTAAGGTCTGATCAAGTAAGACACCTAGAATTTGGAGAGTGTACATAATTCGTTTTCTTCTGGCTCAGGCTTGGATCTTAGCAAGGATTCATCACAAGAATCTGGTTTCATTAATTGGCTATTGCATGGATAGAGAGTACTTGGCCCTTGTCTATGAGCATATGTCAGGAGGGAACCTCTAAGATAAACTCAGAGGTACCGTGTGCTAGTGCCTCTGTAGGATTTGAATCTCTATACTCTAGTGCCACAACACGGACACCTGATGATCTTCTGCAGGGATAGATAGCAACCATGCATTTTTAACATGGAGACAGAGGCTGCGCATTGCATTGGAATCTGCTCAGGGTATTCCTATGATGTAAAACCTTTTTCATTTATATTTTTGTTGTTGGAAAGTTACATCTTGGTAACATGGTGTTTGTGCAGGGCTGGAGTATCTGCACAAGTCGTGTAGCCCTCCCTTCGTGCACCGGGACGTGAAGACGTCGAACATCCTACTGGATGCAAATCTCAAGGCCAAGGTTGCTGATTTTGGGTTGCTGAAGGCTTTCAGTCACGACAATGCTACACATGTATCCACGGACAGGGTGGTTGGCACACACGGCTACCTTGACCCTGAGTAAATGATTCTTGCTTACCAGTTTTTCAATTACGAATCTTTGCTAGTGGAACTCATTGTTACATCGGATGTCGTACATGTGCATAGGTATGCGGCAGCGCTGCATCTGACCGAGAAGAGCGACGTGTACAGCTTTGGGGTCGTACTGCTGGAGGTGATCTCCGGGCAGCCTCCAATCCTGCAATGCCCAGAGCCCACCAGCATCGTCCAGTGGGTGAGGCATCGCCTTGCGCAGGGCGACATCGACGACGTGGTGGACGCGCACATGAGAGAAGGGTGCGACGTCAACGGCATTTGGAAATCCGCGAACCTCGCGCTTAGGTGCGCCGCCCAAGACCCTGCGGAGCGGCCGACGATGACCGTCGTGGTGGCGGAGCTGCAAGAATGCCTGGAGCTCGAGGAGAGCCGCACGGGCGGTGACAGCTTCTACACCGGCAATAGTAGCATGTATGCCACCGATGACCAGTCCACTGATGTGGCTGAGAGCAGCACAACACTTGATACCCTTCAAACGGGACATAATCTTGGCACAGCGTCTACGATGGCAGCTGGCCCTGCTACCCGATAAGGGGACTTCAGGCAGTACTTTTACACTTGAAAATGGTCATTTATATAAGACTATTTGCAAGAATACAGTTTCTTCATCTAAAAAAGAACATGCATGGGTTTCTCTTAAAAAAGGGTAAGTAGTGTCAGTTCACATAACGTGAAAAATATAGTTATAAAACAAAAATTGTTATCATGGATCATTATACATGTACAGTGAATAGTTTTTTTTAATTATACAAGGAATAGTTGAAGTGAGGGATATACACGGATTGAGCTTTGGTGACTTCATGTTACCAAGTCTCACGGTGACTTAGCCCCCTTATCGGCCATATATTTTAGATTCCCATATTTGAAGCAAGAAATTAAAAGTGTTCCGAAATTTTTGAAAAAATCTGATAAATCGTAAATGTTCTGGTTTGTATTATGTGAAAGTTTCAAATCATTTGAATGTATAGTTTGTGAGTAAATAAATTTTTACGTATTTAAACTCAAAAGTCTATTTAATCCCAAACCATACATCTAAATGGCTTGAAACTTTCAAAGGATATGAAACGGAACAATTATGATGTTTTAGAATTTTTTCAAACACTTTTAACTTTTGGTTTTAAAATTTGGCTCGATCTTATGCGTCAAATCTTAAATGGATGACAGATAGGAGGTTAAGTCACCGTGCGAATTTGTCACATGAAGTCACTCAAGTTCCGTCTGATGTACACACCTCATTTTTTTGAAAAAAAATATGAGTTTACTATATTAAAAAATTGTGATAAAGTAGAAAAGGCTTCACATGACTTTTTTTAATACATGATGCACATGATCTATAGTAAAAAATACGGGTTATCTACGGGACTACAGCTACACTCCGTTCGTGATCTCCGTTGTAACGTGTGGGGCATCGAGACCTGTTTATGGAGGTCTGTTCAAGACTGGAGGTTACGGCGAGAGACTTTTTATCCCAACATGGATGGCAGCATAATTTGCGGATCGGGCCACCAACACCTTAGGCGTGATTACAATTTCTCATTCTGATATGTAATCGCTACCTTTTATTTTTCGGACTACCGTACTATGTCGGCTGTGTGCACCTTCGTTGTGCAGAGCCTGAGTGTAATGCTTAAACCTTTTAAGTAATAAAACTCCCTTTATCGAAAAATAGTAAAAATACAATCACGCACGACTAGTATGTGACATCCTAAAGATTGGGGACCGATCCAAAGACATATTTGAGTAGGCAGACCACTTTGGTTAACATGAATTATCCATATGCTTCTATGCGAAATGTCTTCACTTTCATGTGGTGATATGGAAATAAAAAAAACCTGTTTAGAGAAAGAACCCAC
Source organism: Poa pratensis (assembly GCA_947311845.1). NCBI lineage: Eukaryota > Viridiplantae > Streptophyta > Magnoliopsida > Poales > Poaceae > Poa > Poa pratensis. The sequence continues at coordinate 97,057,226 of CAMZMU010000052.1, forward strand.
AACTTTACCAAAATTTCAACAATACTCAAACTCTAGTAAATAATCTTGAAGTTGACAAGCCAAACTATTCCAACAATCAGCAAAATGAACTTTCACAGCTGCAGGCACATAAAAGGAGTTTACTAGGAAATTTACAGAACCAAAACCGACATCATGATTCCACATTAACACCTAACATCTTTCCTCGAGCCTATATTATATTTGCGGATGCAGCTTGGAGTGCGTGAAAATTCCAGGAAAGAATGACATGAGGCAACAAGAATAAGAGTTCACACTCGGAACAACTCACGACAGGAAGGATAATACATAAGAATACAAGCTGCAACACCTCACGATGATGCGGGTTTCCCCCTTCTTTTAATCCTTTGAGCTGAGTGTATTCTTAATGCCTCGACTAGTTCTTAACATTAGGTTGGTGCAGTGATTGAGTGTAATTGATATCTTTAGTATTAATATATTCCCTTTGTCAAATAAAAAACGTTTAGGGGTGTAAAGTGGTGAAAGTTGAAGATCGGTTAATACCCAAAGCCAGAAAGACCGAGCACTCGGGGTGTAAACTTATAGAATAAGATCCGCACCGTATTCGATGTCGAAAACGTTTTGAATAGTCTATATCCGATTTTAATGAATCTGGCGGATAAGGATATCCGATTCCGAACTTGACGTCGAATATGTTATAGTATATGGTATGTTAAAAAACCTAAATATGGATTCTTCAAAGATTAATTAGGATAATAGTGATAGTTTATTCCAAATAATCTGATTTTCTACTGAAAGATCTTTAGTATTAAATGGGAGTTGGTCCTGTAACCGAGCGAACCGTGGTTCCAGACGACTGCTTCCTCAATCGATCGTTCACTCGCGCAACAGGCCCATCTAACAGCAACCACTTGGACTGGCCCAACAAACATCCGGACGCCGCCACCGCCGTCGTGCTCGTTCGCCTTGCCAGTCGGGAAGCCAGAGGAAACTCGCGAGGTACCATTTTGCTTTTCCTCTCTGATTCGCCGCCGCCGTCGTTCATTCTCTGCTGCATCGCCCCCGCTGCCAGGGTTGCACTATCGCTGCCGCTAGGTTTAGCCTGCGCGCCGCTGCATCCTGGCCTGCCTCCTCTGATGTGTTGCCGTTCATTGGAGAGGAGGAGCGGCAGGAGGCGGGAAGAGATAAGATAGAAAGGGGCACTTGGGCGAGATCGGATCATCGGAAGAGATGCAAATCAGAGAAGGATAGAGGAACGACATGCTCCCGCTCGGACGCCCGTCTTCTTCCTGTCGCCGTCTAACACAGCCATCCGTAGACGCCACCAGTGACCAGCCCACTTGCCTTGGACACATGTACATGTAGATCCACCGATCTTCTTCACTACAACAAATCTCAATATTTTTGTTGGCATGCGAACCTATTCATCGATATAAATAACCATCTATCTCAGGTCAGATTAGTACTCGGTGCATCCTTCATGTCTCACTACCAACAGCTCTCTCACATAATTATAAGATCAATTCAGAGATCAAAGAAACTACAGGAGCAAAGGAAATGGAGAATTATGCCAAATGGTGAAGATGCTCTAATTTTGGTAAGTTCGATCCATTTCAAGCCAGAGCATATACAAATTATATAGTACTTGCACACATTTATACTAGTAAATGTATGTTAGATTATGAATTGATTGAATAATGTTCATGAACAATGAAATGATAACTTGATTGACTAAAATAGTCCAATACTTTTCTAAAGAGTGGAAGCGAAAGAAGATTACTACACGATGAGTCAAAATAGAATGGGTCGTTTTAGCAAATTCTTAGCACTACACTAAGTATGGTACATTGTCTCAGATAAGTTACTTGTGGAAAGGAGTATTTAATACCAAATCAATGTCCTGCAGATCCATGCTCCATGTAGTATAAAAGCGATGTGTTATACCTTCGTTCAATTCACCATTGCAAGATCATATTCTACTATAGATACTAACTATTGCTTTGATTTTAGCTGTTGGTCCACCTATATATGCAGTATGAATTGGATCATGCAATCTCTACCTAATGAACTTTGATTGTACCTAACATAGATCTGTAATTATTTTGGTTTGGTCATGTTTACATGCTAACATAAGACATCAAGTTCCTCCTAGAAGCTGGAGCCTCTGATTTACCTCGTCATCTGATAAATTCTTGAAAGAATCCAAGAGATAATTATGTATAGTCTTATTTTTCAAGCCATTAAGCTCTAGCTGTAGCTATATTAGTTTCTATCTGCATCATCTTGGTCTATTATTTCTTTGTCATCTTGTTTGCTCTTTTCAAGCCATTAAGCTCTAGCTGTAGCTACCTTCGTTTCTAGCTACATCACCTCGGTCTGTTATTTCTTTGTCATCTTATTTGCTTAAAGTGTACTTTCGTTGGCGTCCCTGCAAGCAAAATAAAAACATAATATAGGTGAAATCTAAGCTAATTTGTATATCTCTTTGGACAGATGTTTAAATTTAGCATGTAATCTTTTAAATCATGTCAGGGGGCTACCCCCGGGTAGAGTCATGGTAAGGTATTAAGTGTGACCAAAGGTGATCCGAGGTATGGAGGTAACCGAGGTATACAGTTCCGGAGTGACTGATAGGTGCTAAGTGATGTTGTTGGTCCGACATGTTAGGGCCGACATACATAAACCGACATAACCTCACCAACATGTGTATGTCGGTGAAACCGAGTTGTTCTTATATGCAGGGGAGGACTCTGCACCGAGGTTAGGAATCCGGCATATCATTGCCGGGTTAACCAAGAAGAGAATCCGGCATAGTCATGCCGGGTGAGAGTCAAGGGGAGCCCGACACATCCATGCCGGGATAACCGAGGCAAGGAGCCTTATGTCGGGCGGGAGTCAATGCTCCTGTCACTTCCCGTCTGACACGGAGCGTCTGGCACGGAGTATGGCAGAGGCGTGCTGCGGGTTCTACGGGACAACACGCGTCTGACCGCTGACTCCGGGTTAACCGGGGGAAAGGCTATGGAAAAGGCTACGAGGTAGCACGCCCAGGCCAAGTCTTGTCTCTGTCAGAGGGGACATTCTAGCTCTACCATTGTGCAGGGGATGGGCAGGCCACGTCCTGTCCCTGACAGGAGTGCCATGATGACTCCTCAGTGGCATGGCAGCAGTGTACCTCGAGGGGCATAACCGTAACTCGGTTGGCCTATATAAAGGGCATCTCACCCTCCTGCATGAGGGACGATGCCCTGAGTTCCATCCCCCCCCCCCCCGTAGCTTCATCTTCTTCCTTGAGAGCTTCACCACTTCACCATTGTTGGATCATACAGCTCGAGGAGCATCTAGTACTTGTGATACACTAAGATATACAGAGAGAGTGTCACATCCCAAATTTGGAAACTAAGAAAAACTTGGTTTTACCAGACCCAAAATTCAGAACCAACAAAAACTTTTTGAAATGTTTCACTGATGATTGTGTTTTCCTTCCCGTTGATGTGTTGAACCTTGTGTGACCTGTTGTTTAAAATGTTTGACTAGTAAATATTAAACCTAAGAACTCAACCAAGATGAAAATATTATTAACTTTGGTGATCATATCATGACAAGAAAAATATTCCATGTATCTTTTCCATTCTTATTTTGGCCAACTCCATTTCAATGATACTTGGTTTAGCAACGCCCAAAACTAATACCCATTATTTGAGAAAGTAAAAGTATTTCCAGAACTATGTGTTCCCAAAAATGTGGAGATCTATATGCTATCTCCTATCTATCTTTTAAACTTGATATTTTGCATTTGTATGCAACTCCCATTTTATAAGCTTTGGTTATCATTACATTTTAAAAAGAACACAAGTGGGAAATATATTACCCCACATATTTTGTCTTGCTCAAAACCCTTTTCAGAAATACAAAGGTGGAGTTGAGATAGTTTTAAACATCATCTTGTCATAATTAAGTGTGATCATTTTTATAAGATAGTATTGCTAATTATGTAGATGGTGGTGTGATTAATCCTTGTGGTTTGAATTGTGTGGACTTGGTTGTGGTGTTGATCTTGTTGTGATTGTTTGCTTATTGGACTTGTGATTGTATTGATTGTAATTCTTGTTTTATTGTTTGCTTGGGTGAATAATTACACCCATATACTTGAGTGTTAAGTTGAAAAACCACTGGTCACAAATGTGGAATGTGACTTGAAAATAGAACAAGACCTCTATGACTACTCTCACTCTCAAAATAAAGTCTTGATTAAAAGAAAGGATCATATCTAATTTCCCTCTCTACCCATTTCTCTATTTTGTTCCAACAATTATTTTATCTTATAAAATTCAGGAATGAGATGATAACCATCTCATTATCATATTACTCTCTCCTCAAAATCTCTAATCTCCATTTACAAAGATATTTTGATTTGACAAATTGATTTTATCCAAAAATGCCATATTTAAACTCTATGAACAAATTATGTTCAAAACATTTTATTTTGAAAAACCAATTTTTGTGGAGGCTCTACTTGACAAGGGAAGCCTACCCAAATATTTTCAATTTTTTATAAAATGTTTTAGTACCCCAAATAATTCCCTAAAAGGCTACTGGTTTTAAAGGAAATAAAAGAAAATCAGAAAAGGACCTAGTTGTGAGGGGAAAAGTTCTGCCAGGGGGTTTTCGGTAATTTTGCCGTCTTCTCTGTAGCAGCCCGTGGCCGATGACGCCATGTCGTCCGCCCGTGGCCGAGCTCGCCAGGCCCCCCCCCCTCTCGCTCTCCTGCGGCTCGAAGGAGAAAAGGAGGCCCCCCAGGCGCTCCTCTGCTCAGCCCTCGCTCACTCACTCACTCGCCAGCTCCCTCTCTCCCTCTGTTTTTCTCCTCCATGGCCGAACCCTAGCTCGGGCCGCCGTCGAGCACCGCCGTCGATTGGAGCATCCCAGAGCAGATCGAAGACCACCTGAAGATGCGCCTCGTCGTCCTCTCCCTCCCCGACGAACGAATCGTGCCAGTTCGCCGTCGTTGTCGTGCACGAGCTTGTCTTCCCCAACTCCGGCCGCCACCTTTCGATGAATCTCGTGAGTCACCTCGTCCACCGTTCTTCGCCATTATTTCTTCCCTGAGATCCCCTTCCTCTGCTCTAGCTAATAGACATCGCCATTTCCCGTAGGAACGCCCGAGTCGACGACGCCGTCCCCGCCGAAGCCCCAGCTCGTCTCCTCGCGCCGCGATGCGCGTCGAGGAAGAAGAAGGAGGCCGTACCCGTTCGCCTCGCGTGCATGGGCCGCGGCTGGGCTACCTTATGCGTCGCCCAGCCAGATCTGGGTCAGATCTAGCCCATTCCTTTTTTTTGTAGATATAATATCTGTTTTGTTTTCCTGTTTAAATTGCAGTAGAGGTTAAATTCATTTGTGGTTAATGTGTGCTAGCAATTTGATTGATTTAAATTTTGTAGCATTCCTGTGTGTTTTGTTAAACATCCAGAACTGGTGTCTTGCAAAAATATAATTTTAAATGATGTCTAGATTAAATCTTGTAAAAAGTATCTTTTTCACTAAATCTTGAATATCTAGAGTTTTACAAATCCAATTATTGCAAACTAAAATTCCCTGGAAAGCCTGAAGTGGTACCTTTCCAGATCTGTTGGTCTTATATGCAAATGAAGTCTAAAACAAAAGTTCTATTCATTTTTGAAAACACACCAGTGGCACTTTGGTGATTTTTGTAGATTTTTGTGAGTTGAATTTTGGAGTAAATCCAATTGGGTTGTCTTCTATATGTGTAGGAGAACATATCCCCAAATTGGTTTGAATTTAGGAGTCACTGATTGACTGTGGTGCTAATTATAAAGTTTAGGCATTTTCTGCCTATTTTTATTAGGACTTTAATTAATTATTGTGTTATAACTTTATTGTTGCAAATGTGTTTCCTTATTCTACTAGCATATTAGGAGAGTTACTTGTGAGTTATGTAACTGGTAGGGTTTTATTCCCTCTATAGCTATTCTCCTATTTATTAGGGGTTTGTTATGCTTGTTTGCTTTGAGGTTAGATTATTCTGTGTGACTAGTATGTTGCCTTGCTTGTATTTAAGTTAAATTACCAAGATTAACTGGTAGCTTAACTTTTGTCTGAAGTATTTCCTGATTAGGAAAAATGGTTGTTAATTATCTCTAATTGAGGATGTCTTGTGCCCTCTTGTTTTGGCATGTGCATGGTGTTATACTCCCGATTAGTATAATGCCCTTGTAAATATAGATCTTAGTTTATTGCTTGAATGGTTAGTTCGATGCTTGTGGTGTGATTACTGGTTCGTATACCACTTGTGGTTTGGTTTGCTTATTGAGTGTTGTTTTATTTTCATGTTGCGACGCTAGAGATAAACGCTACCGGGGTGGTATTTGGAAAGGATTTATCGGAGAAGGATGAGAGTTTATTTCTTTGATCAGTGAGAAGAAGCCCTGGGAACATCAGGCTGAAATCAGGCAAGCTATTCTCTGAGCTTGCATCTATATACATCTATTTTGGTTCACATGTTTTACTTATAAAGTGCATAAGTGATTTATGTGGTGTTTGCCACTAAAGCTCTGATTTTGAAAACCCTTTTCCAAAATACAAGTATATTATTTTGACACCCTATATGGAGATATTAGATGGAAATTCTTTTTCAAACTATAGGATGGGAAAAACATTGTTTATGCAAAACTCCTTTGAAAATACTTGTGTGGACATGGAATACCGAGATGTCGGTGTTGAAGTGGAGAAATGGTGAATGGTGATGGTTATGAAAAATGCACATTGTGTCCTTGTACTTACGTCGACCAGCCGATAACCTGTGCGACCACATTTACCCACATATGGGAAAGGGCATAGTCATATAGTTTGCTCATATTAGTACTGGAAGCCTCAACAACGAGGATGACCTCGTTCCATGAGGGGATGGTTTGGTGACCTGCCCCTGACCCGGGTTCTCTTAAGAGAAGACTGCCAGCTGAGTTGGTATGTATGAATTGGAGTAAAGGATTTGTAGGGCCATTAAAATTCGCCGGGCAAAACTACGAAGTCCTCACAGTTAGTTTCCGACATGCTGGATTTAAGTGTCGATGGAACCGGTTTCGTAGCGGTAGGATCCTATACTTGCATGAGCAAAGGACAGGCTACGGTCGGTGACTCAACTTCGCATACACCTTGTATGGCGGGACGTGGCTGACACGATGAGTTGCCGGATGGGTGTGGGAAAAGCGTGCTACCTCTGCAGAGGGTAATAAAACTATTCGAATAGCCGAGTCCTCGGATATGGACAGTTGGGAGGCCCTACTCTGACCATGTGCAAGTTTTGGAAATGTTTTAAGATTTGAAAGGAAAATGGAGATGTTGTATATGTGCAACTATACCGATGAGTCGGTATGAGGTTGCTGGAAAAGAGGAGGACCCTGAGGGGCTATGGTCGAGAAGTGCAAAGTTTTGTGTCTTGAAAGCGGAAAAATGATTTATGCAACTATACCAAAGGGTTGGTATAAGGTTGTTGGAAAAATGATTTGACCAGGAATGGTTTTGGTCGGAAAAGGAGGAGTTTTGGAGAAATAAACAAAATGGTGATTTTCCGGGAAGATGTTTCAAAAGTTACTTCTTACCTTTTTAAAACAAAGATATATTTTTGGGAAAAAGTTTTAAAGGAGACTTCTTACAAAAACAAATTTATGGGAAAAGACCGAAAAGCCTGCTTTTCTTTTTCAATAAAGATATAGAGATTTCAAAACAAAGTTTTATCATACAAAAGTCTGTCCTTTCCTTTTTAAACAAGGATATAGAGTTTTCAAAGCAAAGAAAGTTTTATTTAAACAATAAAAAGAGTAGTGCATGCTCATTCCGGGGGTAGTTTGCGAGTACATTCAAATGTACTCATATTGGTTTCGTCCCTGGCTATTGTCTTAGCCAGATTCTAAAGAGGAGCAGTTCGAAGAAGAAGGTTTCGATGACGTCAATGCGAACTAGGGTGCTTCCCAGTCAGCTGCCTGTAGGGTTGGCAAATGGCTTGGGCTCCACGTTGTTTTGGTGATTTCCGCTGCAAGTACCTGTTGAAGTTATGGCTTCAATCAAGTAAGTATATTTATTCGGTATTTATGGGTGTTCTGTGATGCCAATTCGAGTTATGTGCAACAACAGACTGATCATGGGATTGTTGCAGGAAACATAACGAGTATCTCGGATAGCTAATCCGGGGTCCTCACAGACTTGGTATCAGAGCCATCCTAACTGTAACAGACCTTAGTTAGCATGGACGCTAGTTAGGAAAGAAATATTTTGTTAAAAATATATTGTTACCAAAAGCATATTTTATCTAAGGAAGTCCAAAAATAACTTCCACTCTTCTCACCCTCTCAAATATTTCCGAGACTCATCCCTCTATTTTAAGATTTTCTAAGGATTTCTCTACTTCCTCTTACCCATTCAAAATATTTGACGATGAAAACCCAGTGAGACCTAATTAGCTAGTGCCCAGAAGAAGAAGAAGTTTCCACCTCAAGTACTCGACATTTAACATCAAGGTGATTCATCTGCAAATACCAATATCATCGATATCAACAAAGCAAGAGACCTTCGAAGACCTCAACTCAACAGCAACAATTCTACTCCATTTGTGACCTTGACAACCTCAAGTATTCCAGCTGAAGACTAAGGCGAAAACTATTTTTGGAAAGAAATATATTACTACCTAAATTATTTGTATCAAAGGAAGCCTAAATATAACTTCCATTTTTTCAACTTCTCGAATTATTCTACACCTTGTCCCTCGTTTAAAGGTTTATCAAAAGTTTCCATCTATTGTCTTACCTCCATTCAAACTTACATACTTGACGATATCCCAAACCAGACCCATAGGATTGATAGGATAAGCTCATTTTACTTGAGCAATCCCCACCTTCCACGGTATTAAACGTCTGTTGGTGCTAAAAGTGTCTTGTTTAATCCTTGCTTGTGTGTTGCATTTATGTGTGTTGCTTTCCTTGTGTACTTCACAAAACCCGCCTTGTCGGGAACCCAAAGTAACCACACTGTTGTCTGTTGCTTTAATTTTGACTGTTAGCAACAAAACCTTTTTGCCTTGTTGGCCATAGATGTACTTTTTGTACCCTCTCAAAAGTCCGACTTAGAAAACCCTTCAGAAAATTTTCTCCTAGTAAGAAAAGCAAGGTATGGAATACTCTCTACCCCAAGACTCTACGACCTTCTGCAAAACGGATAGTAGTCTTCATACGCCGTTTTGTGCAACCACATCAAGCCATCGAGAAATATGAAGATTCAAGACCCGACGTTGAATGACACTGGTCGTGTCCCGTCGGACTAACAAAAGAATATGAAAAACTAACATAACTAACATAATTTATCTAACTTTAGTTTCTCATCTAACCAAATTTTGCCAAAATACTAACTGCTTTTCTAGACAAATGGAAGAGTTGCCATAGGACGACTCAAAACTAGTTGGTAGAAAAGAGACTGTAGGAGGATATAAGAATGTTGAACTATAAGTTTATTAGTCAAAAGGATCTTGATGAAATCAAAATTTGTTGGATGATGTTGGTAATATCAAAAATTTGGGGTTTAGAATAGAAGTGAAAACTCGAAGAGATCGATAAAATAATTGGGTTTGAACAGATGATATATTTGATTAATACTCTGGGGCTAACCAGTTGTGGTCCCCAACCATTGGTGGTTATCTGGAGCTAGAAGACGTGACCTTTGATTTAAGGTTTAGAAATAAAGGTGAAAGTTATTGGATTTTTAGGAAGCACTTGCTGATAAAATGATGTTTGGATTGGTTAGAAGCAAGTAAATTAAGAATAATACTCCGACGTTGGAATGTTTAGGGTGATTCTTAGGCAAGTGACCCTTGTACTAAATTCTTATGGAATTATAGGAAGTGGTTAAAGATGATTTAGCAAATGAATAGATCGTTGTATGCAAGAAATAATTGGTGGAGGACAAGTGAATGTTTATTGGATTCTAGGAATCAATATGACTTGGTCTAGTAGCAAGACATTTTATGTGAGATAATAGTTTTCAGAGCTTGTCACGCTCTGTTTGGTTTATTCTTGGAAAGATCTTTTATCTTTGATTAAGAGATCAAGGCCCAAAAGTGTTGAGATAAAATTTGAAGTTGGTTAGGAAGTGGGGAAATTCTTGATGGGATGATCACATGACTGCTGGATGCTTTATTTAGTTTTGATGATATGATCGTGGGAAAATGGCAATCTGAAGGAGTTAGATAATTTGAGATATGCCTATCTAGAGAATGAATTAATCAAGAAATAATTGGTGGACCACTATGATTTTTGTGATAGAATATAATGGGGACTATGCCTAAAAAGTTCGATGGGTATCCGGTAGATTGAACTAGGCTTTGATAAAGAGTTTATGCCTGAAGAAGATGATGGTGGACTAATAACTTTAGCTTGGGCAAAATCCATGATTCAATAAACCAGTTGATAGTAGTGGCCTTACCAGAGATGTTGGAATGGTATTTTGAAGACTCGAGAATTAGAGGCCTATGTAAAGTTGGTTGTTTTGGATCTTAGGTACAATAAGTTTGATGTTCAGAGTATAGCACCCAACTCCCTTGAAAACTAACTTAAGCCCCTCAACCAGAAAGTTTTCCCGGAAACCCTAACTATTCTGGTGCACTCTAACTTACTTGTGAAGACACCTGCAAAGCGTCCTGAAGGCCCCGAACCATAGAAGTCTTCCAGGACAGCATTTTTCTCGCCAAGCAGAAGGAAGAAAAGCGTGAAGAAAATCTACCGGAAGTCACTAAGAAGAATCAAACAACGGAAGCACCTGCTGTTGGCAACGTCAACCACCAAGCAAGTTCAGACGCCCTTAGAAGTTTATAACATCCCTCTACTAACTAGAAACCGGAGAGAGTCTACTAACTAGAAACCGAGAGAGTCTACTAACAAGAAACCGGAGAGACGCATCCTGAGAACAACGCGTCCCCACCTGCGACCCTCGTAAAGAGACAATATCAGGAAGTGATATCTGCACCGACCCGAGCACCTAGGAATGACACCCAAGACGAAGATCGTCAAGCTACCTCGGAAGAATAATGTCCCCAATTCAACTCCAGCTGAAACCTTCAGGATGACCCTTCAAAACTCCTTTTTAAGGGGGGAGACCTGCAGTACGTATACCAGAAGGTGTTAATAATTAGCTCTTTGTGCCTCAGTCTTGTAGTATCTGGAAATAGCCAACCAGGACTCTCCCTCAGCGTCGATCGTTAAGTCAACCCCATCATCGAGGATCTAAACTCAGCACAGAAGATCATCGACAAAGAAAGCCTCGCAACATCAATTTGTCAAGATCTCTCATGGCAACCTTACTGAAGAAGCAATGACCTCGGAAGAGTAGTCAACCCAAAAACCCGTGCCCTCGTACTCCCCTGTTACCACTGGGCAAATCTCGAGGACGAGATTTATTTTTAAGGGGGGAAGAGCTGTCACATCCCAAATTTGGAAACTAAGAAAAACTTGGTTTTACCAGACCCAAAATTCAGAACCAACAAAAACTTTTTGAAATGTTTCACTGATGATTGTGTTTTCCTTCCCGTTGATGTGTTGAACCTTGTGTGACCTGTTGTTTAAAATGTTTGACTAGTAAATATTAAACCTAAGAACTCAACCAAGATGAAAATATTATTAACTTTGGTGATCATATCATGACAAGAAAAATATTCCATGTATCTTTTCCATTCTTATTTTGGCCAACTCCATTTCAATGATACTTGGTTTAGCAACGCCCAAAACTAATACCCATTATTTGAGAAAGTAAAAGTATTTCCAGAACTATGTGTTCCCAAAAATGTGGAGATCTATATGCTATCTCCTATCTATCTTTTAAACTTGATATTTTGCATTTGTATGCAACTCCCATTTTATAAGCTTTGGTTATCATTAAATTTTAAAAAGAACACAAGTGGGAAATATATTACCCCACATATTTTATCTTGCTCAAAACCCTTTTCAAAAATACAAAGGTGGAGTTGAGATAGTTTTAAACATCATCTTGTCATAATTAAGTGTGATCATTTTTATAAGATAGTATTGCTAATTATGTAGATGGTGGTGTGATTAATCCTTGTGGTTTGAATTGTGTGGACTTGGTTGTGGTGTTGATCTTGTTGTGATTGTTTGCTTATTGGACTTGTGATTGTATTGATTGTAATTCTTGTTTTATTGTTTGCTTGGGTGAATAATTACACCCATATACTTGAGTGTTAAGTTGAAAAATCACTGGTCACAAATGTGGAATGTGACTTGAAAATAGAACAAGACCTCTATGACTACTCTCACTCTCAAAATAAAGTCTTGATTAAAAGAAAGGATCATATCTAATTTCCCTCTCTACCCATTTCTCTATTTTGTTCCAACAATTATTTTATCTTATAAAATTCAGGAATGAGATGATAACCATCTCATTATCATATTACTCTCTCCTCAAAATCTCTAATCTCCATTTACAAAGATATTTTGAATTGACAAATTGATTTTATCCAAAAATGCCATATTTAAACTCTATGAACAAATTATGTTCAAAACATTTTATTTTGAAAAACCAATTTTTGTGGAGGCTCTACTTGACAAGGGAAGCCTACCCAAATATTTTCAAATTTTTATAAAATGTTTTAGTACCCCAAATAATTCCCTAAAAGGCTACTGGTTTTAAAGGAAATAAAAGAAAATCAGAAAAGGACCTAGTTGTGAGGGGAAAAGTTCTGCCAGGGGGTTTTCGGTAATTTTGCCGTCTTCTCTGTAGCAGCCCGTGGCCGACGACGCCGTGTCGTCCGCCCGTGGCCGAGCTCGCCAGGCCCCCCCTCTCGCTCTCCTGCGGCTCGAAGGAGAAAAGGAGGCCCCCCCAGGCGCTCCTCTGCTCAGCCCTCGCTCACTCACTCACTCGCCAGCTCCCTCTCTCCCTCTGTTTTTCTCCTCCATGGCCGAACCCTAGCTCGGGCCGCCGTCGAGCACCGCCGTTGATTGGAGCATCCCAGAGCAGATCGAAGACCACCTGAAGATGCGCCTCGTCGTCCTCTCCCTCCCCGACGAACGAATCGTGCTAGTTCGTCGTCGTTGTCGCACACGAGCTTGTCTTCCCCAACTCCGGCCGCCACCTTTCGATGAAGCTCGCGAGTCACCTCGTCCACCGTTCTTCGCCATTATTGCTTCCCTGAGATCCCCTTCCTCTGCTCTAGCTAATAGACATCGCCATTTCCCGTAGGAACGCCCGAGTCGACGACGCCGTCCCCACCGAAGCCCCAGCTCGTCTCCTCGCGCCGCGGTGCGCGTCGAGGAAGAAGAAGGAGGCCGTACCCATTCGCCTCGCGTGCATGGGCCGCGGCTAGGCCACCTTCTGCGTCGCCCGGCCAGATCTGGGCCAGATCTGGCCCATTCCTTTTTTTTTGTAGATATAATATCTGTTTTGTTTTCCTATTTAAATTGCAGTAGAGGTTAAATTCATTTGTGGTTAATGTGTGCTAGCAATTTGATTGATTTAAATTTTGTAGCATTCCTGTGTGTTTTGTTAAACATCCAGAACTGGTGTCTTGCAAAAATATAATTTTAAATGATGTCTAGATTAAATCTTGTAAAAAGTATCTTTTTCACTAAATCTTGAATATCTAGAGTTTTACAAATCCAATTATTGCAAACTAAAATTCCCTGGAAAGCCTGAAGTGGTACCTTTCCAGATCTGTTGGTCTTATATGCAAATGAAGTCTAAAACAAAAGTTCTATTCATTTTTGAAAACACACCAGTGGCACTTTGGTGATTTTTGTAGATTTTTGTGAGTTGAATTTTGGAGTAAATCCAATTGGGTTGTCTTCTATATGTGTAGGAGAACATATCCCCAAATTGGTTTGATTTTAGGAGTCACTGATTGACTGTGGTGCTAATTATAAAGTTTAGGCATTTTCTGCCTATTTTTATTAGGACTTTAATTAATTATTGTGTTATAACTTTATTGTTGCAAATGTGTTTCCTTATTCTACTAGCATATTAGGAGAGTTACTTGTGAGTTATGTAATTGGTAGGGTTTTATTCCCTCTATAGCTATTCTCCTATTTATTAGGGGTTTGTTATGCTTGTTTGCTTTGAGGTTAGATTATTCTGTGTGACTAGTATGTTGCCTTGCTTGTATTTAAGTTAAATTACCAAGATTAACTGGTAGCTTAACTTTTGTCTGAAGTATTTCCTGATTAGGAAAAATGGTTGTTAATTACCTATAGTTGAGGATGTCTTGTGCCCTCTTGTTTTGGCATGTGCATGGTGTTATACTCCTGATTAGTATAATGCCCTTGTAAATATAGATCTTAGTTTGTTGCTTGAATGGTTAGTTCGATGCTTGTGGTGTGATTACTGGTTCATATACCACTTGTGGTTTGGTTTGCTTATTGAGTGTTGTTTTATTTTCATGTTGCGACGCTAGAGATAAACGCTACCGGAGTGGTATTTGGAAAGGATTTATCGGAGAAGGATGAGAGTTTATTTTTTTGATCAGTGAGAAGAAGCCCCGGGAACATCAGGCTGAAATCAGGCAAGCTATTCTCTGAGCTTGCATCTATATACATCTATTTTGGTTCACATGTTTTACTTATAAAGTGCATAAGTGATTTATGTGGTGTTTGCCACTAAAGCTCTGATTTTGAAAACCCTTTTCCAAAATACAAGTATATTATTTTGACACCCTATATGGAGATATTAGATGGAAATTCTTTTTCAAACTATAGGATGGGAAAAACATTGTTTATGCAAAACTCCTTTGAAAATACTTGTGTGGACATGGAATACCGAGATGTCGGTGTTGAAGTGGAGAAATGGTGAATGGTGATGGCCATGAAAAAATGCACATTGTGTCCTTGTACTTACGTCGACCAGCCGATAACCTGTGCGACCACATTTACCCACATATGAGAAAGGGCGTAGTCATATAGTTTGCTCATATTAGTACTGGAAGCCTCAACAACGAGGATGACCTCGTTCCATGAGGGGATGGTTTGGTGACCTGCCCTTGACCCGGGTCCTCTAAAGAGAAGACTGCCAGCTGAGTTGGTATGTATGAATTGGAGTAGAGGATTTGTAGGGCCATTAAAATTCGCCGGGCAGAACTACGAAGTCCTCACACTTAGTTTCCGATAGGCTGGATTTAAGTGTCGATGGAACCGGTTTCGTAGCGGTAGGATCCTATACTAGCATGAGCAAAGGACAGGCTACGGTCGGTGACTCAACTTCGCATACACCTTGTATGGCGGGACGTGGCTGACACGATGAGTTGCCGGATGGGTGTGGGAAAAGCGTGCTACCTCTGCAGAGGGTAATAAACTATTCGAATAGCCGAGTCCTCGGATATGGACAGTTGGGAGGCCCTACTCTGACCATGTGCAAGTTTTGGAAATGTTTTAAGATTTGAAAGGAAAATGGAGATGTTGTATATGTGCAACTATACCGATGAGTCGGTATGAGGTTGCTGGAAAAGAGGAGGACCCTGAGGGGCTATGGTCGAGAAGTGCAAAGTTTTGTGTCTTGAAAGCGGAAAAATGATTTATGCAACTATACCAAAGGGTTGGTATAAGGTTGTTGGAAAATGATTTGACCAGGAATGGTTTTGGTCGAAAAAGGAGGAGTTTTGGAGAAATAAACAAAATGGTGATTTTCCGGGAAGATGTTTCAAAAGTTACTTCTTACCTTTTTAAAACAAAGATATATTTTCGGGAAAAAGTTTTAAAGGAGACTTCTTACAAAAACAAATTTATGGGAAAAGACCTAAAAGCCTACTTTTCTTTTTCAATAAAGATATAGAGATTTCAAAACAAAGTTTTATCATACAAAAGTCTGTCCTTATTCGAGTTATTTATGGGTGTTCTGTGATGCCAATTCGAGTTATGTGCAACAACAGACTGATCATGGGATTGTTGCAGGAAACATAACGAGTATCTCGGATAGCTAATCCGGGGTCCTCACAGAGAGGCAGGCAGGAGTAGGGGTTTTACCTCCATACGAGGGCCCCGAACCTGGGTAGATCGGTGTGTTCTTGGATCTGTGTGTGCTTCATCGCGTGCTCCTTAGCGCACAAACCCTCCCCGGATCCCCCAGCGTCCAAGCAAGACCCAACTTAGCATACCTATGGCATCTGCCGTGATACCACCACGACAGTTGGCGCCCACCGTGGGGCAAGCAGTGGCGCTGGCTGGGGTGATCATCCGGACGGGCTCCATCATCAACTCCGGCGAGCGTGTCGTCTCCGGGCTCGTCTGCAAGCTCGGGTCGCTGAGCTTCATCAGCAACAACGCGGGATGCTTCGTCGTGCGGCCGTTCCCGAAGAACGGCTGCCTCATGAACTTCGGCACCTTCACGACCTACGTCGCCACCGAGTTCATCTGCAAGTACCCAGAGCAGGTGCTTGTGGCAGAGGATCCTCCCTCTGTTTGTGCAGCTTGCGGTAGGCGTATCTCTCGCCCCGAGATCTGTGCCGAGGTAATGATGACCGGGCCTGCGCCTGGTGCAGGCAAGGAGAAGCTCGGTGAGCCCACCAAAAAATCCGCCCGCACTGCAAAGCCTCCGATGGAGGGGCAGCAGCACCACCAGGCCGGCACATCCAACGTGTCGGTCAGGCCCGCGCCCTTGGAGGAGATCATCGAGAAGCTGGCAGTGCCGGTGGTCAGTGGGGCAGATGCTGCCCTAACCACTGCCGAGTTAGAGCTGCAGCGGCAGAAGCTGCACCAAGAGGCAGTTGAGATGGCCGAGCTTCGGAGAGAGTTCGGCATCAGATTCCGTGAGTATAATGCAGCTCATGGTTTTACTCCGGTAGCAGATCATCCTAGCCGCATAGAGAATGTGCGCCAGAGAGGCAAAGGCCTCAATGCCGAGATAGCTAGAGATGGTAGATCTGCTTCTAGTAGAACTCCTAGTGGTAGGTCGGATGGAAACCGAAGTATAGCTCCCCTGCCAAGACTCTTAGAGCTGCCGAGGCAGCAAGAACCGAGTTACCCGGTTTAACCAGAGAAGCTCGGTGGAAACAACAGGACCGAGTTAATGAATTGGTCGGTACTGCACACCGGCAGAACGAGGCATTTCGTAGGGCTAATCCAGGGGCTGGTGGGTCCTAGATAGTTCACTCGGCTAGAGTAGCCAGCGGGTCTAAGGGACAAGCTTCATCTCCGCATAGCGGTGGAGCTCGTGACCGGAGTATAAACTCTGGCAAGAACAAGCAGATGCAGACGTACGATCCTGCGTATGCGGGAAAGCAGTTAGCGGGGCAGGCCAATGCTGGCCGAGGTAGAAGTAACCTCGGTCCAGACAATCCGAATTTCGGACCTGTTGCCTCGGTTGGTCGAGGTAAACCACCTCGGAATCCGGTGTATCAGCAGCAAGTCCCGCAGCAAATCCAGCAGCACCAGGAGGCTGAGTGTGTACAGCAGCCTCAGTATGTTGGTCAAGGGGCCAACAGATATGATGATGGAAACTCGGCCATGGAGCGAGCTGGGTATCAGAGGGTTGAGGGTGCATTGGGAGCTCGGCTGGGATCTCGCCAGTTAGCTCCGAATGACGCTCGTTACAAGTTGGACAAATCTATTTGTCCGAGATGTTGGAAACGCAAGGTCCACCTGGCCCAGCTTGTTTTGGACCTCGGATCATGAGGGAACCGCCGGTGCCGGGTTTCCAACTGAGCCGAGGTACCAAAACCTATAATGGTAGCACTAAGCCAGAGGACTGGTTGATTGACTACGTGACGGCAGTGCACATTGCTGGAGGTAACCGCAGATGGGCGGTGAGATATGTCCCACAAATGTTGGAGGGCCAGCCCGAATCTGGCTCAACAACTTGAGGGAGGGCAGTGTTGACTGCTGGCTGGACTTTGAAGATGCTTTCGTTAGCAACTTCTCCAGCACTTACAAGAGGCCAAACCGACCTCAGCAGCTTGCAATGTGTAGGCAGAGGGATGACGAGACTGATCGAGATTACTTGACTCGGTGGAGCAACATTCGCAATTCCTGTGAAGGAGTTGTGGAGGCGCAGGCCATTTCATGGTTCGCGCAGGGATGTCGGCATGGCACCATGCTTTGGCAGAAGCTGCAGAGGGAAATGCCCTCCACACTGGCCGAGACAATCCGCATTGCGGATAGTTATGCACTTGGTGATCCACGCAGCCTCTGCTTGACTCGGTTGAGCCGAGCAGAAGATACCCGGTGAACAACAGGCCCGGACCAGCTAGGAATGACCGCCAAGACTTCGGCACCAAGAGGAGAGAACCGGATTACCGGTATGGCTCGAATCAAGTGGCTGCAGTGAACCAGGACAAGCCAGATGTCGGCAGCAATCAGCGTCCGAAGTTCAATGGTCCGCATGGGGCCAGAATCAAGAAGGAAAGAAGCCCTGGGGTGATCAGCAGCAGTCCTTTACTTATGAGACCATGTTGGATGGACCTTGCAGCTTCCACACCACCGACTTCCGCAAGCCGGCGAATCACACAACTCGGCAGTGCAGCTGGTACACCCGAGTAAAAGGAGAAGGAGCAAGAGCTGGAGGAAATCAGGGAGGAGCACCTCAGCGATTTCCGCCGAGGCAGAACTTACCGCTCACTGGGTCAAATGCTATCCCGG
Organism: Poa pratensis; assembly: GCA_947311845.1. Taxonomy (NCBI): domain Eukaryota; kingdom Viridiplantae; phylum Streptophyta; class Magnoliopsida; order Poales; family Poaceae; genus Poa; species Poa pratensis. The sequence continues at coordinate 97,075,837 of CAMZMU010000052.1, forward strand.
TAAATGCACCTGCTCAGAGGCAAGCTGCTCGAAACCTGTGAATCAGTGACTGTCGGAGGAAACAACAACAACGCTGGCCCGAGCTACCAGAATGAGTATCCCCAGGGGATTACAGAGAAGCTCATGCGAGCTATGTGGTCTTTGTGACCGAGGCAACTGATAAGAAGAGCTTGCATCGGCGTGCACTGGAGGTGAACGCTGTTATGCCGGCAGTACCGAAGTTCATGCACTGGCCAGAGCAAGAGATAACTTGGAGCAGAAAAGATCATCCCCGAGTCATGCCAACTCCGGGAGGATATGCTCTGGTGGTGGATCCGACATTCATTGGACCCACTATCAATGTTCGGTTCAGCCGAGTTCTGATTGACAATGGCAGTGCCATTAACATCATGTATCGAGACACCATGGTGAAGATGGGTATCTCGATGAACATGCTGCTGCCAAGTAGCACGACCTTCCATGGCATAGTGCCGGGAGTTTCTTGTGCTCCCATGGGTAAAATCTGGGTGGATGTGCTGTTTGGGACCAAGGACAATTGCAGAACTGAAAGTCTCCAGTTCGAGGTAGTGGACCTCGAAAGTCCATACCATGCATTGCTTGGTAGGCCCGCACTATCCAAATTCATGATCTCCACCCATGTGGGCTATCTCAAGATGAAGATGCCGGGTCCTAACGGCATTATCACTATCTCGGGCGATTACAAGCGCTCCATGGAGTGTGCCTCGGCTGGTTCTTGCCTAGCCGAGTCTCTGATCATTTCTGCTGAGAAGAAGAAGATCCTTGAAGTGGTGGCCATGGCTCAGGCCACGCAGCTCGGCATGCCCGGGGATTAACCCGGAGCTGAATGCTTCGTTCCAGGTGCCGAAGGAGACGAAGAAGATCAACGTTGACCCGGAATGCTCTGACCGTAATGTCATCATTGGCTCCGGGTTAACTGAGAAATAGGAAAGCGAGCTCAGTCACTTCCTCCGTGAGAATCGGGATATCTTTGCATGGTCAAATCAAGACCTGCCAGGTGTGCCGAGGGAGTTGGCTGAGCACTCTTTGTTCGTCAGGCCCGACATGAAGCCTGTGAACAACCGACACGTCGACTGTCGGATGAGAGAAGAAAAGTGGTGGGAGAAGAACTGGCCAAGTTGCTTGCGGCTGGTTTCATCATGGAAGTGCTGCACCCAGACTGGTTGTCTAACCCGGTCCTGGTAGAGAAGAAGAAAGATGAGCCTCTGGTGGCCAAAGTGTGGCGTATGTGTATCGATTTCACGAACCTTAACAAGGCATGTCCTAAGGATCCATTCCCGTTACCTCGGATAGATCAAGTGATCGATTCCACGGCCGGGTGTGAGCTGTTATCCTTTGTAGATGCTTACTCTGGGTTTCATCAGATTCCTCTGAACCCGGCTGATCAATTGAAAACTGCTTTCATTACCCCGTACGGGGCTTATTGCTATCGTGTCATGACTTTTGGTTTGAGAAATGCCGGGGCAACATACCAGAGGTGCATGCAGAAATGTCTGCATGACCAATAGGTCGGAATGTGCAAGTATATGTCGACGATGTCGTCATAAAAACCAAAGAAAAGTCCTCTCTGATCGATGATCTCAGAGAACATTCATAAACTTGAGAAAATACCGAATGAAACTTAACCCGGATAAGTGTACATTCGGTGTGCCGGCAGGAAAATTACTCGGTTTCCTTGTGTCTAGCCGAGGTATCGAGGTTAACCCGACAAAAATCCGTGCTATTGAAAGCATGAGGTTACCGACATGTCTCAAAGACGTGCAGAAATTCACTGGATGTTTAGCATCTTTGAGTCGGTTTGTAAGCCGGTTAGGTGAAAAGGCATTACCTTTGTATCAACTCATGAAGAAAACCACTCACTTCGTGTGGACTCCGCAAGCAGATGCGGCCTTCACCGAGTTAAAGAAGATGCTGTCAACAGCACCGATACTGGCCTCACCATTGCCCAAGAGCCGATGTTGCTCTATATTGCAGCCACAAACCGAGTTGTGAGTGTCGTAGTGGTGGTGGAAAGAGAAGAAGAGGGCAAAACTGTGCAGAGGCCGGTGTATTATTTGAGCGAGGTAATCTCGCTATCCAAGCAGAACTATCCTCACTACCAGAAAATGACATATGGTGTCTATCTGGCTGCAAAAAGTTGAAACATTACTTCCAAGAGCATTCAATCACAGTGGTGTGTGAGGCTCCTATCTCGGAGATCATCGGATGCAAAGATGCAACTGGCCGAGTAGCCAAATGGGCTATCGAGGTATCACCTTACACTCCACACTATGAGAGAAGAGATGCTATCAAATCTCAGGCTTTGCCAGACTTCTTGGTGGATTGGGCCGAGATGCAGTATACACCACCTGTGCCGGACTTTAACTATTGGAAGATGCACTTTGATGGTTCCCGAACCAAGATTGGTTTAGGTGCCGGAATAGTCCTTACCTCGCCGAAGCAGGATCAGCTAAGATATGTGCTGCAGATTCATTTCGCGGCATCTAATAATGTGGCAGAGTATGAGGCACTGGTCCATGGGCTTAATGTGGCCAAGGAGATTGGCATCCGCCGGATTGAATGCTTCGGAGATTCGGATTTGGTGGTGCAGCAAGTCTCAGGAAACTGGGATGCTCTGGATGCCAATATGGCGCTGTATCGGTTTCATGTCCAGAAGATCTCGGGATTCTTTGAAGGGTGCGAGTTCAAGCACGTACCTCGGGCGGAGAATGAAGCTGCTGATGTGTTATCCAAGCTCGGTTCATCTCGGGAAGCTATTCCGCCCGGGATATCGTTGGAGCATCTGAGGAAACCATCGATCAAGCCATCCCCTGAGTCTGAGTCAATTTTTATCCCAGCTAAACGGAGTCCGGCGCTGTCCCCATGGACGTTGATGTCGGATGCATTTGGGAAAACCCGGGACTGCTTGGCAGAACTCGGGGACTGGTCACCTAATCTCGGAGGAAGCAATGTCGGTTGATCCCATGGATGAAGACATAGAGATCCCGGTCTTTCCTGTGCGCCCTGTCCCGGAATGGGCACAACCAATCATGGCGTACATGACAGATGGGAGTTTGCCGAGCAATGAAGTGGAGGCCAGGCAAGTGCAAGAAGGTCCAAAGCTTACACCATCATCAACAAGGAGCTGTACAAGAGAAGTGTAACCGAGGTGTTGCAGCGCTGTGTCGAACCAGCAGAGGGACAAGAAATGCTCTTGGAAATTCATCAAGGGGAATGTGGTCATCATGCTTCTTCAAGAGCCCTAGTTGCTAAAGTATTCCGGCATGGGTTTTACTGGCCCAAGGCTATGGAACAGGCAGAAGATATTGTCAGAAGGTGCGAGGGATGCCAGAGATTCGCCAAGAAAATCCATTTACCAGCCTCGGCACTGAAGACAATTCCTATCACTTGGCCCTTTGCTGTGTGGTGTTTGGACATGGTGGGAGAGTTCAAACCAGCCCGAGGTAACATGACTCATATGCTGGTGATGGTGGATAAATTCACCAAATGGATCGAGGTAAAGCCTATCCGGAAGTGTGATGGTCACACAGCGGTGTCCTTTTTGAAGGACATCATCTTGAGGTATGGATACCCCCATAGCATTATCTCGGATAATGGCACCAACTTCGCTGTGGGGGAATTCGCTCGGTTTTGTGCAGAAAAGGGAATCCGGCTGGACATAGCCTCGGTGGCACATCCTGAGGCAAATGGCCAAGTGGAAAGAGCAAATGCACTGGTGTTGGCCGGCATTAAAGCTCGGTTGATCGAACCTCTGTTGAGAACTCCGGGTTGTTGGATAGAGGAGATACCAGCAGTGTGGGGTCTAAGGACCACACCGAATCGCTCAACTGGCTATACGCCATTCTTTCTGGTCTATGGAGCAGAAGCGGTTCTGCCAACCGACATACAGTATGACTCGCCGAGAGTTGCGATGTACACTGAAACCGAGGCAAAAGAGGCTCGGGCAGATGTTGTGGATCTGCTCGAAGAGGCACGAGAATTGACCTTATCTCGGTCAGCAATATACCAGCAGAATCTCCGACGCTATCATAGCAAGAAAATCAGCCCTCGGGTATTCCGAGAAGGAGATTTAGTACTGAGGCTGGTGCAAAGAAGTGCAGGCCGACATAAATTGTCACCTCCATGGGAGGGACCGTTCATTGTGAGCAGAGCTCTGCACAATGATTCATACTATCTTATAGATGCACAGGCACCGAGGAAAAATGTAATGGACAAGTCCGGAGAGGAGACCAAACGACCCTGGAATGTAGCTCTACTCCGTCCCTTTTACTCATAAAGGACGTAATGTATGTATCTCGGTTTCTTTTCAAATGAAATGTCGGCACTCCGAGCTGTAACTCGGGGACTGCCTTGTCCATATGCATGTGTTTTATTTCGGTTTTTTATATGTCGTTCATGTGTCGGATGATTTTTTGACTCGTTTCAAAGTTCAAGTAATGTATGCTATCTTGTTGTGATCTTGTGACTCGACTGACGAACGCCGAAATGGTAGTCAAGAGCAAAGGTTGTGGTATGTGGTAAACATGAAAGTGGACTCGGGGACTCGGTCCTAAAATGATCCGACATATGTCGTTTACTAACCCCGTTTTTCATTCCTTTTCCTTGTGTCGGATAACTTTGAATCATACCTCAAAATTTTACTAAGTACTGTATGCTATAATTTTGATCTTGTGACTCGACTGTCGAACGCCAAAAAGGTAGACAAGAGCAAAGGTTACTAAGTATAGTAAACACGAAAGTAAACTCGGGGACTTGGCCCAAAGCGATCCGGCATTAAGCCGTTCGAATAAAAGTAGCAAAATAGAGGTAGCTCGGTGAAACACTTAAAGTATATTACATCTGCACCCGGCATTCCGGGGATTTGATAGTTCTACTTGTAAGAAGTTCAGGAACGGCGCCGGAAGAGCTCGGATCCGCAGGGCCTGTGGCAGGAGCAGCATCGGGAGCAGGAGCACCTTCAGGTGTTGGAGCAACCTCGGGAGTGGAAGTGGCAGCCGAGGCTCCGGCAATGTCGGAGGCCGCTTCTGGAGAAGTGTCGGTTGTTAGCTGCTGGGCAGTCTCGGCGGCAATGTCGGTGGCAGTGTCGGCTGCCTCAGCTTCGATTTCTTCATCCATTGCCTCCTCATCGGTCTCCTCATTGTCGCTATCAGCGGCATAGTCTTCAGGTCGGAGTAGGTATCCCCGGGGATGAAGTACCGAGTTTCAGCATAGCTGGCCATGAAAGCAGCGGCACTTTTGCGGCGCTCGACTAAGATAGGGTCCTCGGTCCATTGCGAGCCAGAGCGCAGGGACCTCACCTTCTCGAGCTCAATCTCCTCGTACCAAGACATCAAAAGGTGAGCGCTTGGTCTGCGCCGGCGCGAGCTGAAGAAGATCTCCACTCCCGGAGTCTTTTCTCGGCAGTGTGCAGACATTTGGCTAGCTCGGCGGTGGTTGCAGGGGTTTGGGCAGTAGGCCATAATGTCCGGTAAACGTGGATGCTGGCTTCAAGGAGCTCAGTGCCAAGGAGCTTCAAGGGAGAAATCCGAGCTTTCATCGCAGTCAAGTGATCTTCAATATCCCACTCATCCGAGATGGGGCCAGCATCGCTTTCTCGGGCCCTCTTGGTTGTGTTGGAGGCAGCAACTTGAGTGTGCATGAAATGCTCTATAGTAGGAAAAGCTGTTGTCAAAAGTAAAATCACAATCCGACATATAGCAAATGTCGGTATGAGTAGAAAGATGAAGGGATGAAAGAGCTTACTATCCATCTCTCGGTTAATGTAGACAAGTTTCTCCAGCCAGCTGTCACATTTTGCCTTCAGGGCATCCAAGGCTTCTGTCGCCGAGGTAACGTGAACCTCGGCCTGGCGGAGTTCCTCCTTGTGCTTCTCAGCTGTGTTTTCCCGGAGGTTCTTCTCTGCGGCGACAGCGGTTTGCATCTCGTTTTTCAGCCGCTGGCATCATCCTCCCGTTGCTTCTGCACCCGCTGGAGTTCAGACTGGAGCCGCGACACTTCGTCCTGTTCTTTTTTGAGCGCCTTCTGATGCGCGTCCTCCCGAGTCTTCTGCTCTGCTTGCAAGCACTTGTGGGAGTCATGGAGCTTCTTACGATCAAGGAGCAAAGTGTGGAACACATTGGTCCGAGCATTCATGCTTTTCTGGAGAGAGATGGAAATGTTAGTGTTGTTCTCAAGACTCAAACCAAATAATCGGAATGTCGGATTTGGTAGAGTGTCCTGCCGAGTTAAGCTCGACAAGAGTCTCGGGGACTGAATGTCAGATTTTTTGAGAATTCCTGCCGAGGTAAGCTCGACAAGAGTCTCGGGGACTAGAACTTGAATTTTTTTTGAGAAGACTGGGGATAGTATATCTATAAGCTTTTGCAAAGGAAGAAAGGGTGGTGATGGCATTTGCCGGGAGATGATGGGGTTGGAGCCCGAACTTGTCGAGGAAGCTCCGAAAGAATCTGCTCGCCGGGAGTCCGAGGCCGCGCTGGAAGTGCGCGACAAAAACAACCCATTCTCCGGGTCGCATGTCGGGCTCGGATTCACTGCCCGGGATCCAGCACTCCACCTGCGCAGGAATGCGCCGAGTCAGCTTCAGCCACTCAATCTTGGCTTGGCTGACGTCAGATCCCTCCCATCCACCGCGTTCTCCGGCTCCCTCTTCCTCGGGAACGTCGGAAGGCTCCGGGTATCTCGGGGAGGCATCTCGGAAGAATCGATCTGCAAGAAGGGCAAGAATGCACCGGAGATGAGCACTTTGGTGTGTTCACAGTGCTGAAGAGTAGATGACTAAGGAAAAACAGGTTTCCATGGATATAACATGGGTGAGAAGATCTACAAAAAGAGAGAAAAGCTAAATCTATTGAAGAGCTATGCGTGAGCAATGGAAGATAGTTCTAATCCTAAATCGACCGGAGAAGAACGGTCAAGAGGATGAACCTACCGGAGAAATGCGATGCGCTGCGGCGGAGGTTCTGGTGTGGCAGCGGCGCGGAAGAATCTGGTCGGCGATGGCGTGTGGTCTTCTCCGTGCGGCGGTGAGGAAGAGCTTCATGCGGCGGTGGTAATGGAGGCGCAGAAAGGGGGTGTGAGGAAGAAGGAAGGGATGGGTCCAAACCCCTATTTATAGGCGCAGTGGGCGCACGGTTAACAAAGCGGCAGGGGGCGGTTTCCGAAACCGCCGCGAGATTTATTGTGCACGATCTCCACGTGTAGTTGTGTGCAACTGCACCAACCAGCCACATCGTGGGCCACAAGAGAGCAACCGCCCGTGGTGCGGTTAGTGGAGCGCCAACGGGCAGGAGTTTCAAAATATTCACTGTGACGTGTGAACAGTGCGTGCAGAGGCATGTCAATGTCAGCGTAGGAACCGAGGAGATAACAAGGAACCTCGGTCACGTATCATGGCAACTATTCAACCGAGGTGGAGAGAACCTCAATGTGTCGGAGATACCGACATCTGGGAAATATTGGTAAAGTTGATGAAAATAAGGAAGTTGGGATTTTGATGGTTGGGATGGCTCCGACATAGAGATGTTGGAAATTGGTCTCGGAAGTTTGGTTTTGTCAAACCTGGTGCCGCCCTCCATCCAGGTCTGTAGGACCACACCAGCTTCAGGGACTAATGTCGGGGGCTACCCCCGGGTAGGGTCATGGTAAGGTATTAAGTGTGACCAAAGGTGATCCGAGGTATGGAGGTAACCGAGGTATACAGTTCCGGAGTGACTGATATGTGCTAAGTGATGTTGTTGGTCCGACATGTTAGGGCCGACAAACATAAACCGACATAACCTCACCGACATGTGTATGTCGGTGAAACCGAGTTGTTCTTATATGTAGGGGAGGATTCTGCACCGAGGTTAGGAATCCGGCATATTGTTGCCGGGTTAACCAAGAAGAGAACCCGGCATAGTCATGCCGGGTTAGAGTCAAGGGAGCCCGACACATCCATGCCGGGATAACCGAGGCAAGGAGCCTTATGTCGGGCGGGAGTCAATGCTCCTGTCACTTCCCGTCTGACACGGAGCATCTGGCACAGAGTATGGCAGAGGCGTACTGCGGGTTCTACGGGACATCACGCGTCTGACCGCTGACTCCGGGTTAACCGGGGGAAAGGCTATGGAAAAGGCTACGAGGTAGCACGCCCAGGCCAAGTCTTGTCTCTGTCAGAGGGACATTCTAGCTCTACCGTTGTGCAGGGGATGGCAGGCCACGTCCTGTCCCTGACAGGAGTGCCATGATGACTCCTCAGTGGCATGGCAGCAGTGTACCTCGAGGGGCATAACCGTAACTCGGTTGGCCTATATAAAGGGCATCTCCCCCTCCTGCGTGAGGGACGATGCCCTGAGTTCCATTCCTCCCCCCCCCCCCCCCCCCGTAGCTTCATCTCATTCCTTGAGAGCTTCACCACTTCACCATTGTTGGATCATACAGCTCGAGGAGCATCTAGTACTTGTGATACACTAAGATATACAGAGAGAGGCAGGCAGGAGTAGGGGTTTTACCTCCATACGAGGGCCCCGAACCTGGGTAGATCGGTGTGTTCTTGGATCTGTGTGTGCTTCATCGCGTGCTCCTTAGCGCGCAAACCCTCCCCGGATCCCCCAGCGTCCAAGCGAGCCCCAACTTAGCCATACCTATGGCATCTGCCGTGATACCACCACGACAAATCAAGATGATATATTTGTACTTAATGAAACCTTTAGATTTTCAATTGCCACGCAAAACCAAAACATTCATTATGGATGAGTAATTATGTTCTCTTGATGGGTTATGTTGATGTTAGCTATCAGTGTTAATTGAATAAACCTTCTTTGCTCATGCAAGTTTTCTTACAAAGCAGTGGCAAAGTGCTTCACATGGACAATTGATGCTGTTTCTGCAGTGGCTCGACTTTGACATGTACATGAATTTAGTATCATAGACAGCTGATGTGCTGCTTTCTGATTTTTCTATAATTGATAACTTGATAATCATGTATAGGTTGACCATCTTAAGCTATTGTGGAGATTTATGAGATTCTGCTCCTTTCTAGAGGCGATGCATTCAGCGAATCGAGGCAGTATGCTAGATATTTTTGCATCTATCTTTCAAATATTACTTTGCACTAGATTGAATTATCTGAAACTCAGGCCATTTTTCTGGAGGTGATGTATTTAGCATATGGAATCTAACTTTTTTCTGCCAGAAATTAATCCGTGTGTCCTGGTGCTCATTTTGTTGATTGTAGCAGAATAAACGTTATCACTTACAGTTTATTAACTTGATGAAATATAGAAGCAACTTGTGATTTTGTTACATGGACTTCACTATTAATTATACTAGCTTAGTGAATTGCTTCTCCTTTTGTACACATGGATACAAAGTTTGGTTTTAAATGATGCGAAATTGCTATGCTCAAATGTACTTCCAAATATAACAATATAGCATCGACAACTGCGTCCAATTTTTACAAGTTAAAAAAGCTTAAAAAGGAAGAACTTTTGCTATTTCTAAGGTATGGTCACAACTTTTATTTATCATTCTAGCATGTTTTACGAGATTGAGATATCTAAAAAAAATGAGATGGAGAAAAGCTAGAGCATCAGATCATAAGAGGCTTGGGAGGCGAGGGAGCAAAATGACAAGGGTGAAAATAAGACTCGAAACTAAATAACTCATGACTCAGATACTAACTAGCCGAACTGAGTGTGAGGTCATTTGCTGATCGACCTTAATCCTGGCGCCTCCAAGGTATGAATTTATATTATTGTTTGTGCTTCCCCGACGGAGATTGTTGTTTTTTTGTGTGTTCCCTTTTTCAATTATGGAATCAAATTATAACGGTTTAAATGACTGACATGCTCTTTTGCTCGGCTATAATATTTTATGTGCATTTTGTTTAAGTGTGGGGCAGACAATATAATTTGAGCACCCGTAGCAACGCACGGGCATTCAACTAGTCTAACTTAATAGAGCATAATTTGGAGTTTGTGAGTTGTCGAGTTAGCCCGTTCAACAACAACTCACTTAAATAGTCAATAGTCAATGTAAAGACAATGGAGTAAAAGTTGTTTACTTACTAGATTACTAGCACAAAGCCCGTGCGTTGCTACCGCCACATTAAATCAAATGAGCAATATTTCATATGTTAAAAACAAAATAACACTGAAAAAATAATATAAAACCTGACATCTCAACAAACAGAAGTAACATGTGCAGCTGCATTAGTCTAGAATATGTGTTATTTTTTACTTTAGTTTGTCACCATATGATTTTAATTGTGTTCCCACGTTCCATGAATCCCAATACCTCCAACTACTCATGAGAGAATAGGATTGTTACATTTTTAAACTTAATTTAGTAGCTGCTGGTCGTTGAGATGAACATAATAGGCACCATTTAGTGTTGTTGTGACCAGCTGAATTATAAGAATGGAAAAGATCCTGTTGCTTCTCTGGATAATAAGAGCATTATAATCCATTAGCATCAGGAGTTGCTCAAATGTCCTAGTCGCCCAAATAAGAGGTAAAAAATAGCTCTCCTTTCACCTATCTGCGCATGAACATTCCCACGACACCTGTGGCTAGATACACGAGAAAGGAACGTATGCGATTAATCCAGTGATTCAGAAGGAAACGACACACTTGACTTGCCCAGCTGCTGGTCCGGAATGTTACCAACTGTAGGCTACGGCTGCAATACTCTAGGTCTAGTTTTTTTTTTTTGTGGAACAAGAAGACAATTACATCGGAGATATTACAGAAGGAACCCCAAGAAAAACAAAATTACACCTCCGTCCTTCTGCAAGTTGACCGCGTCGCCACCACGCCGTTGCCGTCGGTGGCGCGCCGCCGCCTCTGCCTCCCTCGATGCCTTGGCTCGGAGGCAGTCCCCAGACGAGCGGGAAGTCGCCGATCGTCAGCCCCGAAGGACCTACACCGCCGAGCGCCGCCGCAGTCGGTCCGATGTGCACCATCTTCTTCTTCAAGATCTTGAGTTGCAAGCTCCGCCGCCGTCGGAGCATCACACGGGGAAGACGCCCACAACACCTCCACGGAGATGCGAGGACGAGGTTGGCGACAGATCGGCGTCGAAGCTCCAGAGAACGTCGACGTCGGAGAAGAGATCCGCCCCCTGCAAACGAAACACCAGCCGCCGCCGTCTCCACCTCCAACACGCCGCCGGCCAGCACGAAACCTACCCCTACACTATGTACAAGCCTAGATCCGTGGATTCCCCGACCTCCCGCCGCCGGAGCGGCCGCCGGAGGCGGAGGAATCCACGGATCGCCGGCGAGCGAGGTGGAGAGACTTCGGACGCTCAAAAAATCTCCTTTTCCTGTAGACGGGGAAAGGGAAACGGCCAAGTGCGTTCTTAATACTCTAGGTCTAGTTAGTATGAACAATGTATTTACCTGCTGCAGGGACTCTGCCAAAGTGCCAATTGCATTGCCACGGTCAAAGACAGCTTATTTGATATAATCACCGAGCTAATCAACCAGCATCATAATTTTTTTACTTCACGTAATGCTAATTGTAAGATTAAAAATCTAATCAGGAAGGACATACAGTAGTTTACAAGCAGTAGCAGCGTTACCTTCAGGCTTCAGGATCGAACGACAAAGAATCCTTTGAATTGTTTCAGGCTTGAACACCTCGAATATGCCAGGCCATCGTTGGAGTCGTGCAGCTCGCTGCTGTCGCCGCGCCGGCTTGCTGGCCTGTCAGCCTGGATCTCACGCCGTGGTTACCACGCGGCGGCGCTTGTAACTCCCCGACCCGGCGGCGCTGTTGAGAGAGGCCATGGCCGTTCAGCCTAGGGTTTCGGGGCGGCTTTACCGGTACTGATCAGCCTGGTCCGATGGTTGTACGCGAGACGGCGAGACCATGGCAGGGCGTCATGCCGGCCCATGGCGCCCTAGGTTGTAGGCGAGACCATGGCCAGGAAGGAGGCAGGATTTAGGGATCGGAATCGATCGCGTTGTACAGGGACATGTTTGGCAGGAGTAGTAACAACGATGAATATGAACGCTGCTCACGCTGCATGTTAGACGTGCGCGTCTAGGATAAGGCTTTGTATACCGGTCCAAGATCGATTGTATCTCGAACAGAATCAAACGCGATGACGGAAAATAATTAGCGACAGATAGCGGAAACAGGACGTACGAAAACGTAAACTGCGGACGGACGAAAAACGTACGAAAAAAGGGGAGGAAGAAACCTTCCTCCCTTTTCGCAAAAAAAAAAGAAACCTTCCTCCCTTTATTATTAGGTAAGGTATAGATTGAACTTTTTTTTTGGTTGTATAATTTGATAATTTAGTTATGCTCGTATCTATCTGATTAATTTTGTTTTCGTTCCAAATCCGCTATGTGTTCCCAAATCCGTGATCACATATATCCGTCTCTAAATCCCCATCTTTTTTTTTTGCATCTCACTTAAGAGGGTACAAGTTGCAGTATCTGATCAGACACACAGCTTTACACACGCACACCACACGCACACCACACTCACACCACTAGATGTGAACCTAATCTAGACCTACAACTAGAACCGACTTGTCTGCCTGGTACGAGATTTTTTCCCTCATGAAGCTCACAGGCGAGACCAGAGACACTTATTGATGATGCGGAATACTCTACCAGTTCTGCTTCGAATTCGATGAAAAGAACGGTAAAGATATGATAGAGAAAAAAATCGGATCCAATCCGATCCGTGAGCACTGAGCACTTGAGCAGTGAAGACTCGAGGAAACCCATACGCGGTAAGCGTCGGTTTTGCCCAACTTCCCGGTACAACTGCGGGAAACCCATCTTATTATTTGCAGAGGCCTATCCTGCGCCCATACCAGCCCAATATCGGCCCATCCATGATACCAATTAGGGTTGTCCATCGTCGCTCTATATAAAAGCAGGACGAGAACAGCCGCCGTCGCACATACGCGTCTCACTCCTCCAACAGCCGCCGCCGCCGTACGAGGTAGCAGCGCCGAGGAGCGAGCGCCGCCGCCGCCGCCGCGATGAGGGCCAAGGTTAGTCATCATCCTCTATAGAGTATACTTCTTCTCGTTGCGTGGGGTAGGCTGTAGTTATCCTTTCGAAGTTAGGAGTACGAGTTCGATCTAATCTGCTCTCGTTGCTAAACCATTGAGGCATTCGTCTGAGAGAACATAACACTCTAGTGTAGTTCCAGTATTTCTCGTGTTATTTTTCGTCTTCTGATTGTGTTGGCTTGGTAGGGAATGAGATATTGACCTGATCTACTTGATGCGAAAATTCTCCTTCTCATTCTGAATGCCAATTTGGGGTTTCCTTATATTGTTAGCTTTGTGGCGAATTTGGGTGATACGTTCGCATGATAGATGCAACATTAGGGACTTTATTACTTATAGATGCACAATTAGCGTTTTTTCTTACATATAGACGCGAAATTATTAGTTGTGTCATGATGGTGTGTGCGTGGGGGAGATGATGAAGAACATTTGGTCCGTGTTTCTGATCATTGCGTGATGCAAGAAACAAATTGCACTCAATTCTGTTCCCTGTTATGAAAGAATTCTTATAGATCCGTGTTACTGGTCAATTGTTTTTCTTATAAATATTTTTGTAACTTATCTTATAATTGTTTGATAATGTTTCAGCACGTGCTTTGTTAACATTTATTCTGCTTTGTGTCACGCAGTGGAAGAAGAAGAGGATGAGGAGGCTCAAGAGGAAGCGCCGAAAGATGAGGCAGAGGTCCAAGTAGGAGGAGCAGCCCTGCCTGTTTCTGTTTCATGGCTGCTGTTGGATGCCAGTGTTCTAATCGAATTTAGTTCAGTACTCAATTTAGTTTTGCCAGCAGGAAAACTCATCATAGTGGACTGTATCTTTAATTTAAACCTCTGTTCTCGCATCCTGTCTGATGTGTTAATGAAGACTGGTGTTCTTCCTGATTTGCATGCATTTCGCAACAATCCCATCTGAATCTTATCTCTTGAAAATCTATGTGAAGGAATTTGATTGTCTGGTCATCTGTATCTTATTCTCATGTGTTAGCCGAATTTCATTTCGGATTGTAGGTGGCAAGGTCAAATCATTTTTGATCTGCTCTTTGCAGTGATTCTGATCCTTGCATCCTGAAATTCTCAAGCGGAATCTGGTGTACAGTTGCATTTGGGAATTGTGGTACTAGCAGGGACATTTTAATTGTTTTTACAAAGATGTTTGGTGGAGTTACGTACCTTTATTTTCTTCTGTTATAACTTGTCTTGTTTACACTTCCTTCCTCACCTTGTTGGCCTGCAATGTAGCTCTTGGGGGATAGATTTGCCCTGTCGGCAGTGTAGTACCATTCTCGGTGCCAGGAGATAGAGATCAATTCACACACGATTGCATGTAAAAAGTTAAAACTAGTCAAGTTACTTGCTAGAACTTAGAAGGTACGATGAAATGATAGAAAAGGTATACTAAAATATTTCGTTACAAATATACCTAACTAAAACCAAAATACCACGGCAAAACCTCTAGAAATAAATCTGTCCGTGGGCTGCTTTGACCACCGCTCTTGCATGCACAACCACACTTATATTAAAGCACATCTCCCTCTGTCTCCGTATTTAGACAATTATGTGTCAACTAATTAGCGATGGAGAGAGTACAAAGTACCTAACCATTAACTCGTCTCCGTATTTAGACAATCCTTGTCAACTAACTCGGAATGTGTTAATGAAGGGAGGATTTGAACCCTAACCATTGATTTGGTTAGCCCTAATCATTTTGATGTTTGAACCAAATATATAAATACTAGGTTCGAACGGCGCGGCGAGACAATTATCGGATCTTTCATTTTCTTGCCCGTGGTTGTCATATTGTATACATATTACTAAAAAGGATGATTTATATCCACATGTATAAGCAAAATAAGATGCTAATTGATTTGCAAACATATCTTAATGATCGTCTGATATCAACAATCACCATACTGTACAATCAAAAATTTAAGGAATATAGGAAGACCAACGTAATGTTGAAGTACACATGCAAAAGCTTTTCAAACAACTAAGTACCAGTTTGTAAACATCTAAAATTATGTATAGTAATAAAGAAATAGGCATCTTCGGCAATGAGAAAAGGAATAAACATATTCATAACAACGATCGGGTAACGCGGTACTTATAGGTTCTTTTAATTTTTTGCTCGTGGTTATCACATTTTATACAGATTATTAAAAAATGGTTCATAACCATATGTATAAGCAAAACATGGTGATAATATTAGTCGTGATATTATCATCATGTTTTGTGTATATCTGTATCATTTTGCATATACATACATATTGTCCATGTGTGCCTGCTTCCAGCTACTTGTCGTCAAGAACTCCATTGTCCCTGAGCAAAACATTTTCTGCACCTTTCCAGCGATGGTGGCCTATACGGGTATACCTAGAAACACTAATGCTATATGCGAGTAACAAAAAAAAAACAATACTGAGTCATGAGCTTTCTAAAACACCATTTTAATTAGAAACACCCTTGAAATGATGTAAATCGCTGACAATTAAGGAAAAATGGAGGACAGGTCCAAACCTAATAGGGTAATTTAAACCAAACAATAGTCTACAATGTCCGCTTATGGCGAAAATGCAGAGCACACTAAAAATTAGGAGTAATATTCCTAACCTCAAGTAGCATGAATCACATGGTGTCTAAGAAGTTAACAAGTGACGGTTCAACTCCCTATTGATGTTAGAGGGCCATTTGTTGAGACTGATTTCGTGACAACATAAATAGTATAGCATTGGGTCTAAAGCGCCCAACGATTGCATACATAGTCTCACAAAATAGAGCTGACTTTATTATTCATTATTCAGGTCAAACACAAAAGGAGTGTCAACATAATATATCTTAATTTACATATACAATATTTGAGGCCGGAAGCAACATTTCCTGTAGTAGAGCTTAAAAGAGACCAAGAAGAGAGACAATGGGATCCTAAGGCTCAGCCACAGTACCGAGATCAGTAGAACCTTGCTCTTTGTCCTGTTTTTGACCATTCCAGAATCAACATGACAGCCGAAGTAAACTGGAACTTGCAGTACATGTAGCGGTTTTACAATGAACTTGGATCGCCAGAGATGTATAGATGTGCATTACACTTACCTGCTAAAGCACAATAATAAGAATGGTGCAGCTAGAGCAGAAGAAATGAGCATGAGACTACTTTTTTTTGCAAGGAATCATAAATGGAACAATACCAGATGACATGACTACCTAACATCTCTATGTTGTTTCACGTAATTACAAAATTTACAATTTCTTTTTGGAAGAAATAAAATACACAAAGAAACTGCCAATAGTAAAATAGAGGAAGATTATACAATTACTGCCAGTAGTATTCATTCGAAGAGTAAGTAAACATAGAAATTTAAACTGCGTAAGCGAGAGAATTCGAAAGATGTAACAGAAACTCAGAACACATGCATGAACCAACATTGCTGGTAAAGATGGTACAAAAACAATTTTGCATCACTCAATGCCAGCCAAACATTGTTTTTCAATAAAAGATAAAATAAACTATACATTAGGCTTTCATACCCAGTAGTGAAAATGCATGACAAATCACAGAAATACAAAGAGGCATCATAATCAAATGAGAAAGAATTTATTAGAATAGACCAACAGTTAGAACCCAAGTACCTATAACCAGAGAAGCTGCAAGAGCCATCTATAAGTACAGAGGGCATTTATTGGCAAATCCCCACCTAAAATAAGTCAGTTAACTGCTGCCCTAAAGAACTATTTGATGGTTAAACTGCTCTTTCCCCGCGATCAATGATGAATCATGAGTAAGACTCAGAATTCAAACCATCAAACAAAATATATGATAGGTCCATACCATGATAGATTGATGCACACTCAAGTCTTTAATTTGGCATTAGTCTTCTTAATATGTTCATGCAGAGAAAAAGGAGTGACAAAACTTGGTACCATTCCAACAATTAAAAGAAACAAAACATTCTCATAGATAACTGAGACAATAATATGCATTGGAGGTGGCACATAACAGAGTACTATAATGAAAGGCTTCACAGTTAAGGTATATAGTAATCAATGAGTGCCACAAGTTCAAACAGTGAAAATACAGTGTAAGTAAATTAAATTGTTGTAAGTTAAACAATATCGAGGAGTTTGTCATAACTGAACAATATTAAGGCACAAAACTTGCATCCTAGCAAGGGAGGAGATGATACATTTTCTAGGGAGGAAGAAGTTAAATATAACTCATTGAGAGCTTATGACCTTCGTTGTGGCCATGATGATGCTCGTGTAAGACCTCGACCAGTTGATCTCCGTCGCTAGGCCTGAACCAAACATATTTTTGGATTGGCATAGACCTCTGTTTTCATTCTTTTAGATATTAGATATCCCATAAACCCTAGGCACAAGTAACACATAGTTAAGGTTGTATAGAAGGACCAACAACATCCAATGAATATTGTGGTGTTTTGGAGTTCTCACCTTGAGTGTGGCGGCTTGGTTCTCCACGGGAGCCAGCACCACCAGAAATAGGTCGCCACACATTCACATACATGGACCTGGGCCTCTCCTGGGCCACTATTCAACACTCCCCCTCAAGAGGGGTGATAGATATCTATCATTCCCATCTTGTCACACGCCAGATTACACTCTTTAGGCCCCAACCCTTTAGTCAAACAGTCTGCAATCTGTTGTCCTGAACCAACATGCTCTATCTTGATGATTCCAGTATCTAGTTTCTCTTTGATGAAGAATCTGTCTATTTCCACATGCTTGGTTCTATCATGCTGCACTGGATTGTTTGCTATGCTGATTGCTGACTTGTTATCACACCACACATTCATACAACTAGTCTTCAATATTTTCAGTTCATCGAGCAAATTTCTTGTCCATAACATCTCACTTAGTCCTTGAGCCATAGCTCTATATTCTGCCTCAGCAGTTGACCTAGACACAACAGCCTGCTTCTTACTTCTCCACGAGACCAAGTTCCCACCAACAAAGACACAAAAACCAGAGGTTGATCGGCGATCATCTAAGCAACTTGCCCAATCTGCATCACAATATCCATCTATCACGAGGTGCTTGTTACTCTCAAACAGCAAGCCCCTTCCTGGAGTTCCCTTCAAGTACCTCAAAATTCTATATACTGCTTCAAGGTGATCACTCCTAGGTTCATGCATGTATCTGCTTACTACACTTACTGCAAAGGCAATGTCAGGACGTGTATGACATAAGTATAACAACCTCCCAACTAACCTTTGATATCTTTCTTTCTCGACTGGCTGTCCTGACTGAGCTGTCACTTTGTGGTTTTGATCAATTGGGGTTGAGGCTGGCCGACATCCTAGCATTCCTACATCACTTAGCAGGTCTAGAGTATACTTCCTCTGAGATAGCGCAATTCCCTTAGCAGACCTAGCCACTTCTATACCTAGGAAGTACTTGAGTCGGCCTAGGTCTTTGACTTCAAATGCCTTGCCTAGGCACTCCTTCAATCTTGCAATTTCTTCCTTGTCATCCCCTGTGATAATAATATCATCCACGTATACAGCGAGTATAGTGATTTTCCCTTTTTTATGTCTGTAGAAGAGTGTATGATCACCATTACACTGCCCATAGCCCATACTACATACACACGTCTGAATTTGTCAAACCAAGCTCTTGGAGACTGTTTCAGTCCGTAAAGGGCTTTCTTTAATCTGCATACCTTGCCAGTGGTCTGAGAGGTTGAGAAACCAGGTGGGATCTCCATGTAGACCTCTTCCTGCAAGTCCCCATGCAGGAAAGCATTCTTCACATCAAGTTGATGCAAAGACCACCCAAAGTTTGCAGCACAAGAGATCAGAATCCTCACAGTATTCATCTTTGCTACCGGAGCAAAGGTCTCATCATAGTCAATGCCGTAAGTCTGACTATACCCCCTAGCCACAAGCCTCGCTTTGTACCTTTCAATCTTTCCTTCTGCATTCTGCTTCACAGTGTATACCCACTTGCAGCTGACTGCCTTCTTTCCTAGTGGAAGGGGTGTCAGAACCCATGTCTTGTTCTTACACAATGCCTCCAACTCCTCCACCATAGCCATACGCCATTTCGAGTCCTCCTTTGCCTTTTTCCAGTCAGTTGGAACAGACACAGATTGAAGAGAAGTAACAAATGCTTTGTAGGCTGGTGACAATGCTTCATAGGAAACATAGTTTCCAATATCATTTGCATTGAACCCATATCGTTCTGGTGGTATCCCTGCATTTGCTCGAGTAGTTCTCCTTAAAGCAATTTCCCCATCAGTTTGCCCTTCAGCCTGATCTCCATCAGTGGAGACGGAAATCACATCAGCTCTACCTTGTTGTTCTGTTAGTGGCTGATCAAGTTGCTCCCCCTGATGTGCAACACCATTGTCACGCTTTCGTGAATACACCTTGAGTTGCTCCTCCTGCTCTGTTGTCCACCTCGGCACATAGCCAGGCATCTCCCCCTGAATCTGTCTCCTGGCATAAACTCGAGGATTTTTTTCTTGATTTATCTTGCCCCACATGTCTTGCTGCAAGTTTGGCTCCTGTTGGTGCTGCTCACTCTGATGTACCGGAATGGCACCCTCAATTGGCTGCTGCACCGAAACAACCCCATCAGCCACAATTGGCTGCTGCTGCTGCTGCGCTGAATTTGGCTGCTGCACTGGAACAGCCCCTGTACCACTACTCTCCCCCTCGTGACCTCCTGATGGGCACGACAAATGGTCAAGGTCTTTGAATAGCACGCTTAGATCAGTCTGGTCACCATAGAAGGGTTCGGACTCACGGAATGTAACATCCATGCTCACAAATGTCCTCTTCTCAACCGGACTCCAGCATTTGTACCCTTTTTGCCCCGAAGAATATCCAATAAAGATGCACTTGACTGCCCGAGGATCCAACTTGTTTACTGATGGCCTATGATCACGAACAAAACAAGTGCAGCCAAACACTTTGGGGGGAACTGGAAATTTATTTTCTGCAAGAATCAACTCACATGGTGATTTCATACCTGTCACCCGGGATGGTGTGCGATTGATCAAGAAAGTGGCCATCATGACAGCTTCACTCCAAAGGAACTTAGGCACATTCATGGTGAACATCAATGCTCGGGCCACCTCCAGTAGGTGACGATTTTTTCTCTCTGCCACCCCATTCTGAGGAGGCGTATCAGGACAAGATGTTTGATGCAAGATACCCCTTTCAGACATAAAAGTACCAATGGCCTTGTTAACATACTCAGTGCCATTGTCTGATCTGAGTGCTTGAATCTTTACATTAAACTGAGTCTGAACAAGGGCATAAAAGGTTTTGAAACACTGAAACACTTCATCTTTATGTTTCAGAAGGTAGACCCAAGTCATGCGAGAATAGCAGTCAATGAACGTAACAAAATACTTCATACCACTAACAGATAACACTGGGCATGTCCATACATCAGAATGGATTAACACAAAAGGAGATATGCTCCTTATCCCCTTACTCACATATGAGTTTCTGGTATGTTTAGCAAACTCACACGCATCACAGTGCAGCTTGCTCTTGTCCACACCACTCATTACATCAGGAAATGCTTGATACATTTTGTCAAAAGACACATGCCCCATCCTACAGTGATGAATAAGGGCTCTAGTCTCCTTATTCTCAGCAACTGCAGCAAGCATGTGCATTCCCTCCTGCTCCGTCATGCTGCGGTCCATGTACCACAGCCCTTACGCCTCGCTCCAGTCCCAAGACTCCTGCCCGTCGATCTCTCCTGGATCAAGAACACAAAGCGGTCAACAATGAGTCGACAATCCATTTGATCAACCAGAGAACTCAAGGACACTAAGTTGACAGGAAAAGCTGGCACATGCAACACAGAGGATAATTTTATACTTGGTGTGCAAGTGACTGTCCCAACACCTGTGATGGGTTGGGCTGTGCCATCCGCTGTATAAATGGATTTCGGATTTGTGTGAGGGGAATAGGATGTAAATTCGGTAAAGTCTCCGGCGACATGTTGTGATGCTCCAGAGTCAAGTACCCATTCAGATTTTTGTTTATGGACTGCTATTGATGCATGTTCAATGTTACCTTCATTTGTATCAACAAAGTTTGCATAACTGGTAGCAGTCTCTTGTTCTCCTGTAGTCTGCTTCACCTCGACAGAGGCAGCAACATTTGCCCTGGGAGCATTCCAAGGAGAGGTATTCCAATAACCACCACGTCCAGTCCGACCACCTCTGTAGTTACTGCCACCATTATACCCTCTGCCTCCCCTGTAGTTACTGCCACCATTATACCCTCAGCCTCTTCGGGGCGGTTCAGTACAAAAACGACTGATATGCCTCGGGTTACCACAATTAAAACATTCCCTAGAACCACGCTGATCAGCCACTCTATAAGCAGATTCAGTCCCATCTCCTCCTCTAGACTGCAGGCGTACCTCTTCTTGAGACATCGCAGCAATGGCATCATCTAGAGACACAAGTGTAGACTGATGGAGCAGTGCAGCACATCTATTTTCAAAATCTTGATTGAGACCCTTTAGGAACTGCATCACACGTCTACGCTCTACCCAAGTCCTGGCAATCTCCATGGACTCAGCATGTGGAAGCTCAAGGGGGTCACACTGATCTAGTTCTGCCCAAAGATGTTGTAGCTCATTCACATACACCATCACACTTCTATCACTTTGACGAACAACATGGATCTTGTCTTCAATTTGAGACATAAGCATCAGATTTCCTTTACCTGAGTACCTCTTGGACAGCAAGGTCCACACATCAGAAACACATGGCAATGCCTCAACAGACACTGCAATAGGTGGAATCAGGGAGTTCAGCATCCATGCCAATATCAGGGAGTCAGTGACACTCCACTTCTTCCACTCCAAGCTCTCCTTGTCAGCCGGTTCTCCAACAGTCCCAAGAACATATCCCACCAGGCCCTTTGTTTTCAAGATCAACAAAGCCCGCCTCGACCAACTCAAGTAGTTGCTCACCCCATTCAACTTGATATCATTTGGCATGAGTTCGAGCTTTAGAACCTGATCTCCTTGAGACGCAACAAGTGCGCCTCCTGCTACACCATTTGCTGAAGTCCCCGCAGCATTCGCTGTCATCATCTGCGCCAACTTCTCCAGGGCAGCGGTGAGTTCAGTCCCCATGATAGCCTCTTGAGTCCACGCAGCTGCACACAGACGTCTTCCCCGCCTCCAGGACCAAGCTCCTGCGATCCCCTTCACTCGCGCACCTCTGCTGCCGCTGAAGCTGAACGACACCTCTGCTTGGTGCAGCTCCTCCTCCCAAGCTCGCCCCACCTGCCATGAAGCTCTTGGTGACCAGGAGCTCCGCCTCCTGCCGCTGATTCACCGCCGGCAGCCTCCAGGACCCAGCAACCCTAGCTCTGATACCATGTGGTGTTTTGGAGTTCTCACCTTGAGTGTGGCGGCTTGGTTCTCCACGGGAGCCAGCACCACCAGAAATAGGTCACCACACATTCACATACATGGGCATGTGCCTCTCCTGGGCCACTATTCAACAAACATTATGTCCTTCAAGAAAAGGCAAAGAAACATTCTACAGTAGCAAGTCTTGATTTAACTCTTTACCAGAAAAAGCAGACAAACAAATTACAGATTAGAAGAGAGAGGAAAATGTAGCAAATCGGTAGCTTCATTGATGTTTTTCTCAGTCAAAGGGTTGTTAAGTTGTTCCTTCTATGATGTCAATAATGAAGAGACATAACTACTATTAACTGTGCAACTTAATGACCACTATCAGTAACAGGTAAAAAGTCGAAATAAACATTCGTAAGCGTAGACATAAAAGCGATCCACACCATCGAGATTCAACCTTTAACTAACCTAGAGGATGATTTGGACCGAATATTCCACCTCCAGTTTTGAATCATGTTCACGCAGAAACTAAAATACTGGATTTTTTGTTCAACCAGACCCCTTTACTAAATAATGAACTATACAGTTACACTGTTTGATCACAATTACTAAAGGTCTAGAGTTGCACAATTTCTAATGAATTCAGTGCCGAGAGATGACATACCCTGACAACTAATTCTAATTTTCACGGTGCATTGCAATAGCCCAATGCCTCTGTGTGCTTCCCAACCAGCAGCAGCAAAAAGATTTAAACAAACATAATGTCGAAAGATAAGTTACTTTGTTCGCTGAGCTCTGTAGATGTCATGGAGCATTGCAACAGCCTACATCCTATGTCGTACTTCATGACCATCAGCGACAACTGGCCAATTCAATCTAAATTCAAAAAATGAAGAGATGAGTTACCTAATTAACTTATTGGCGATTGTATGCAAGTAAAAGCTTCAGATCATTTGTGCTTGACAACCACCAGGAGGTAGAAATATGTGGCTTTGTGCATAGATAGCATCACAAGAATCTGAAACCTACACCCATGAGGCCATGACCCATCAATACAGCTTAGGTAATGTCAAATCTATACCATAAAGGATCAGTATAAGAAAAGTATCAAAGGGAGAGAAATAATGTAATACATTGAAGGACTAATGCCAACTCAACAACAAAGGAAAACTAATATATATCTCATAACTAATAGTTCCATATATTAAGGATCTTTACTGAATATTAAGGATAAAAAATGCATCTGCTAGCTAAAATTGGAACATCAATATTCAGTAACTTCAGTCTGGCTATGTTCAATGCTTGCACTAAGGTTCAGAACTGAATTTCTAACCGTTAACTCTAGAACATCAGTGACCAATCTTCCATATAACTTCGTATTATTCTTCCATAGCACGTCTGAACCAAAAAAAAGAGAAGAACCCTGCAGCAATAGATTAAAAGGCATGAGAACAGACTAGATTTCAACCGTGGTAATTTTACACTTATAGTTCATTCATAGCACACCAAATTACAAAAACAGGCTATTGTTTTTCAGATCCAAACACAAAACAGAAGAAATCTAGGAGAGAGAGGATGCGCATCACCTATCTTGAGATTGCGTAGAACGGGAAGGCGTGGCTGGAGGAGGTCGAGCTTCTTGCGTGCGCCGCCTCCGCAAATCGCCGACTACGGCTGAGAGAGAGCACGATAGGATGACAGAACGGAGAGAGAGCGCGAGAGAGAGACCTGAAGGAATGGGATGGTGCAAGAGGTGCTCCAGGCATGGAGGAATGGCGACGCAGCCGTGTCTCTCGCCGCGGGCTCCTTGTCTCCATCCTCGATGCACCATGGACACAGCCTGCTGCTCGTGGAGGACGCGGTGGCGCGGCGAGGCGGCCGGCAGCAGCCAGCGGCCCGGCGGCCGGGGGCAGGGAGGAGGAGGAGAAGGGGCGGGAGCGGGAGGGCGCGCGAGGGATTGGGCCATTGGGGCTGGCGGCTAGGGTTTTGACAGCGAGGGCTCAGCTTATATACCACCCGCACGGTAAGAAACGAACGGCCCAGATCGAATCTGAATTCTATAGAACGGTCACAAATGTCTGAGCTCTGAGAATCACCGTGGCTGGGGCAAGAATGTTATCTTTAGATAAACCAATTAGAACCGATGAATTGTTCATATTTTTTGCATAGTTGTTTGATCACACGGCCTTACTATTTTTGTAAGTTCATGGTGCGTTATTTGCAGGGACATAAGTACGTAACGCAACAAGCTCCATGATTCTTTGCCTTCTATCGTTGCAATATCTATTTTGAAAAGAATGTCGATGTGACATTTGATTTGCAAAACGGAGACGAACTGCACAATTAGCCTTACCGAGCAAAAGCAGGATGACAACAACTAGTTTTTCGGCATTACAATATTATGCGAGGGGATTCTTAGATATCATTCTAGGGCTGATGAAATTTGTTTATCACACAGGTGAAGGGGTTTGGAAATCAACTAAAACAAGTTTGCTAAAACGAAAACTCGGGCTATCCAATGCTTTTATGTGCACTGGGAGAAGAAAAAAAATAATGACACAAGGCCATCACAATTGCAAGGCAATGACGGAGATGCTTAGAAAAATAAACCGAATCGAGGCATTGCACAAGGAGGGGCTAACCGAGAAATTCTATTTTCATTTAAAGTGATCGATCCATGAAGACGACTAGTGGCAAAATGTGACCGCCATGGAAGGACGAGCCGACTAGACTAGACTGGGCCAAATTGAGCTAGTGGGGGCAACTACTACAAACGAAATTAAGTCCTTAATATATCTAATGAGGCAAAATAGCTCATTAATATGTTTTTAGATTTGGAAGACTAGGCCATGGCCTAGTATAGTCCCCAATGAGACAAACTGTTGTTTACTTCCTATACAAAATATGTGTGGGTGTCCTTTAGCATCTCAAACCCTAAAATGTCGTCCGCTGAGCTTCATGTGATCTCCATCCCCGCATGGTGTAATCAAACTTCTAGATGTGTCACCAAGTCTGCTAGCAAGATGAATGTGTTTGTCGCCCGCTATGATGTCTGGTACCTCTAGAAAGAGGGTAGTAGGACAATCTTCTAGGGCAAGGTGTCGGTACTTCTTACCTTTCCGCTGTTATTTGTGACAACTTTTTGTTTTGAGTGTAGCGTATCGTGGATGACATGTTAATGTTTGGTTTGTTCTAGTAATTTTCTTGGGTCAGTTATGGTTACACATTCTTATCAATGAGAGCTCATGTTGCTTAAGCTTAAAAGAATACGTTGGTGTGGAGAGCTCATGTCGCTTAAGCTCAAAAGAATAAGCTCGGATGATTCGGTATCTGTCCTGTAATTTTCACAAAAACAGAAGGAAACATATGCCATGATGTTAGGCTTAATGGATAACTTTATTTGAAACAACATGGAAAGTAATATATACACAAAATTAATTTGTCTGTGGTTTTTATTCTAGGAATTCAACAGGTCCTACAAAAAAGAACTATGGAATTCAATCGTTCCTTCAAATTTGTGGAAACCAGTAGTTTTCCATAAACAACATCAGTGGCAAACTGGCAAAAGCTGAAATCCTGGAGAAGGATCGATCTGGGCAAAAGGAAAACCAAAACATTGTGCCGTTTCGGAGGTTTCGTCCCCTCTCCCCTCTTCCTCTGCTCCCTGTCTCGTCGAGGATTCAAATCCCCGCGACGGCATCACCGCCAAACGGAGTGCGAAACCCACCGACCGAGCGAGACCTAGCCGCCGCCCCGCAGTTCTCTGCCGTCCCCCGCGCCGCAGAACCCTAGCGCCCCATCGCCGCCTCCGCTGCCGCCTCGATGGACTTCTACTCTGACGACGACTCGGACTTCGAGTTCGACGAGGGCCTCAAGGAGGACCTCGACCTGGTCCGCCGCTCCTGCAGCATCACCGGCGCCGACCCCGACGCTGCCGTCGCCCAGGTCTCCTCCTACCTCGTCGCCCCCGCGGCCACAACGGGGGCGGCGCCATCTGATGGCTTGTCTGACGACGACGACGACGACGAGGAGGAGGAGGAGGACGAGGACCTGGCCCTCGTCCGCAGCATCCGCGAGAACCTCCACCTGAACAAGTCCTCGCCCTCCTCGCCGCTCCCCTCCTCCCCGCGCCCGATCTGCGTCTGGCCGCCGTCCGACACGGAGGACGACGACGAGGACGACCTCGAGACGCTCCGAGCGATACAGCGCCGCTTCTCGCACTACCACTCCGGTGAGTCCATTAGCGATTCGCTCCCGTCCGATTCCAGTTTGGAAGCACCAGGTGAGTGTTTTCGGCTTGTCTTTGCGATTCGTTCGTCTATAAACCTGATGGTACATCTAGGATGCATGACAGCGCCTGGTAATCCGAATTAAATTTTAGACAAACGTCTGACAATATGACCATTGAGAGACTTGCAGCTGAATTGTGATCAAATTATTCAGTGCATTTTGTTTTGGTACCAAAGAATGGATAGTTTGACATTAATTGATTACAGTATGTCTGCTATTTGCACTTCTGAAATTTATCAGTATTGATGTTTATAAAGGCCAGTAACTAAAGCATGCTGCGGTTCTAGTAACTTTTATCAACCTTAAGTTGGAATGCCTATCTATGGGCTCTGCTACACATGATGTGGTGTTATCCTGATACCAGATTTGCAATGCACGAGAATAAAACCATTACAGACTCTATGCTTGACAATACGATGCAATAGTTAAGTGATTTTCTGATTCGCGAGTTATTACATGTAAGTAGAGCTCAGTTCTCGGTCTGTTCTACTGAAGGCACATATACCATTAGTATAATTCGGAACTCAACATATGTGATGGTAGCATAATTCCTAAACTAGGTGAAAGTAGATATGTCGATAGATAAAGAGGCTCTTAGTCTTATTTACCTACTGCAGACACTTCCACTGGGCGACTGGAGAGCATGAAAAACCAGAAAGAAAAGGGAGGGGATGATGAATTTATTGCACATCAACCTGGCGAAGAGGATATAATGAAGCAAAATTCAAAGGCTTTCACTAAAACTGGGTTTCCAAAAGCTGCACTATTGTTAGTGGATGCTCTCAAGAAGAACAGAGCATGCCAAAAGTTTATTAGAAGGAAAATGATTAACATTGAAGCAAAGATTGAAGTGAATAAGGATCTTAGGGATCGTGTTAAATGTCTTATGGATTATCAGTTAAGCTGCAGAAGATCATTTGGCAAAATTTTGTGCCAGAAGGTGGATCCTCGTGTACGGTTGATTTCCTCCCAAAAACTAAGTGTGCGATCTGCAACGGTAATAATAAACATCGGCATTTACAACTGTGTTTTGTATGTTAGATTACACATATATGTTAAAGATTTGTGTACATCCACTTCTGTTTTTTTTTTTTTTTTTGCATAAGATAGTTATAAATATCAACAGAAAAAGATGAATAGGCTCGGTATTCTAGTGTAAGTCAGCATGGCATGTGTTGACAGTCACTTATGTTTGGTGGTTCATGTATGACATCCATACTTGTATGTTTTGCTGCTCTCTCGAGGCCATGTTCCCCAAGATTATATGATTGCTTGATTAACAGAAAAAACAATATGAAATAGCATCCATTTAGGTTTGGGGTGTTCATCCTCAGCACAGTATGTATGAATCAGACTCATTTCGCAGTGTATGTATCTAGTGTATGATTAGCTGTTGATTTGTAATTATGTTGTGATATTTTATTTATGCTTATTAAATTACTTCAATCCTTTTCCTTTGAAGATGTGTATATTTTCTGGAATTTTACTGAATTTCTCTTTTATCACACTTAGATCAATTTATTTATTAGATGAAATTTAGATGAATTGTCCCTACTGTACACGTACATATTCTCCTTCGGTTGTACGGACACTTTTTCCCCTTTCATGGTTAAGAATATTTACTCTGGCTGACCTATTAGCTTGTAGACCATTGGAGTTTCTTTAGTCACATTTTACTCTGTCATTTGCGTGGGCATGATTGTCAATTGTTTAGCATTTTATTTTTTTAGGAAAATATAAGATGGTAATAACAAAGGAGTATTCCGTTCATGCAGAGTAGACACAGGATGTCTGCATTACTTCTTGGCCCTGCTGAGAACCTTCATGTTTCAAAGTATAAAATGGTACTGAAGCAATTCCCGATGTCGCTACAGAAGCAAACATGGTCAGATATGGAGAAAGACAAACTTGTTAAGGGAATAAAACAGCAGTATCAGGAAGCATTGATTAAGGACTCGATGAAGAATGCAAGGTCTGTCGAATTTCGATCATCGATTTTAAATCACGACTTAATACCGCTTTGAACAACCTATTATCATAGCTTCTTCATTATTCGTTGCTTACACTTGAAGAATACCCCCTTTTAAGCTTAAGCTCATCAAAACGGAAACAATACATTGCCATGCTTTTGTGTAAGTTTTGTAGTCATCCTGTTTCTCCATGATGCAGTCTGTTAGCTCGTTCTTTGTTAGTATTTTTCATTCTTCTTTGATGGGCTTCTATCAGTTAGGAATTGGATAGGCTTCTGACTGAACTATGTATAAATTACAAATTGGCATCTATATTTTTGTGCCACTTGGGTATTTATTTTCCACAAACGGTATGTAGGTTAGATGCTAAATTATGATTTTTATTGTAATTTTACTGGTCTTCTGCTAGACGGATAATTCGATATCAAATCATTGTGCTGCTTTGAAAATTTTCTTGTTCTGCAGTTCCACCGGCGACTTCAGTGCTGTAGATATGGCGTATGCACTGACCAACACTGGTGGTAATTTTGAGGTGACTCCTGAAATTCTGCGGTCAATCTTGCCATTAGTAAATTGGGACCACATTTCTGCTATGTATCTGCCTGGTCGATCTGGCGCTGAATGTGAATCAAGGTACCTTCCCTCTAAAAATATATAGAATTTTCTTTTAGTGCATAGAGCAATTCCTATGCCATTAAGTACTACTATTATTTACCATCTCCTGATATTGCTATGTTTCTGTAACATGGGTTGTATCTATGTTTCTTGGTCATTTCTAATACAGAAAACTGTGATTTTATTCATCTAGGTGGCTAAACCTTGACGATCCACTGATTAATCACACTGCCTGGACTGCATGTGAGGAGAAAAGACTTTTACTAACTGTACAAGAAAAAGGAATGCATAACTGGATTAACATTGCGGTTGTGTTGGGTACGCAGAGAACACCTTTCCAATGCCTTGCTCGTTATCAACGAAGTCTTAATCCCCACATATTGAAGAGGGTCTGGACACAAGAGGAAGATCTTCAACTTTTAGCTGCTGTCCAGACTTTTGGTTGTAACTGGCAACTTGTATCAGCTAGTCTGGACGGTCGCATTGGCAATCAATGCTCGAACAGGTAATATTCTTGGATTTGTCTTTCAGAACATGTATTGTCAAACCTATGTGAATACATTTTCTGTTATGGCACATTTGTTATCACTCTGTTTGGTTACCTTTTCTAATGGTATTTAATCTTCTCCCGTAGTAATCTTACGTGGATAATGTGTTACTTTCGTTGGTTGGGCTATATTTGAAATACCTTTACATTGAACTTTACTAGGTGGAGGAAAACGTTACTTCCTGAAAGAACAAGGGTGGGGAGATGGTCTGCGGATGAGGACAAGCGCCTCATTGTATCTGTCAAGATTTTTAGGTCTGGCAGCTGGAATAAGATTGCTCAATTTGTTCCTGGCCGCACACAAAGTCAATGCAGCGAAAGGTAACATAGTAGTTTTACCATGTCAGTTCAATCTTTATGGTTTGATGGTGATTCTAATTTTTTGTCATGAAATAGGTGGCGTAATGTTCTTGATCCAGATATAGATCATGGGGAATGGCGGCCAGAAGAGGATTCCAAGTTATTGGCTTCAGTCCATGAGATTGGTGCCTGCTGGTCAAAAATTGCTGGGGCTATGATTCCTCACCGTACTGATAATATGTGCATGAGGTAAAGCTAAATTTTGTAGTTTGTAAATGATTTTATCCTGATGTGTTGCTCAAAACATCAAATCGATAGCCACTTCATAGATGTGGACACACTTCACTGCTAATAGCTATGCCTTTTGTTACTGCAGGCGATGGAAAAGATTGTGTCAAGATGAATTACCTTCGGTTACAGCGTCCAATCAAGTAAAGAAATCTATTTTTCAAGCCAACTTTGTTGATAGAGAAACCGAGCGACCTTCAATTGTTCCAAGTGATTTCCCATCACTTGTGTACTCCAAAGTTGACAGAAGTGATGAGACCACTGCAAGGTACATTTAACATATCGCGATACTTTTTGAATAATAAACATATTTTAGTTTTTGCTATGTTCTCTTGCTCATCATAGCAATGCTTCAGTGATCAAGTGAAGAAGTCTGAAAAACGGTCTAGAAGATCGCACAAGGATGACCTGCCAGCTAACGACCCCTCAAAATGTTCTGGTGATGTTGCTGCTGTAGAAACCAACATGAGGAAATCAAGGAAAAAATCATCTAGGTATAGCTTATAACATTACATATGCTAAATTACTGAATTTCATTCCCTTATGCCTTCTCAGTGGTCACTAGTGTTTTTCTTCCTTGCTTTTATACAAGTGAATGCAACAATCAAACTGGAGAGGGTATGACAATGTCTGATGGTGCCAACAATTCCTCTAGTGGCTACAGCAAAGCTAGGAGGAAAGGTACCACTGATAATAATATGGTGGTTCAAAAGAGAATGAGAGGATCAATATCTGTTGATCGTGAGGCCACCCTAGGTATACCTGAGAGCCCTATTGGTGTTAATAATGTGGCAACAACGAAACAAACAATGGACACTAGTTCTGTCGGTAAAGAAGTCACTGATAACAATATGGTGGTGCAAACGAGAACGAGGGGATCAATCTCTGTTGATAGCGAGGCCACCCTAGGTATACTTGAGAGCCCTGTTGGTGTTAATAATGAGGCACCAACGAAAAAAACAAGGGGCACCAGATCTGTTGGTAAAGGAGTCACAGCTAAAAAGAGAATGAGGGGATCAGTCTCTGTTGATAACGAGGCCACCCTAGGTATACTTGAGAGCCCTATTGGTGTTAATAATGAGGCACCAACAAAAAAAACAAGGGGCACCAGATCTGTTGGTAAAGGAGTCACAGCTAAAAAGAGAACAGGGGCCTCTGTGTCTGCTGGCAACGAGGGATCTGTCAAAAAGAAAATGAGGGGCTCTATCTCTGTTGGTGATAACAGAGCAGTTGATAGTGAGGCCACCCTAGGTATACTTGAGAGCCCTATTGGTGTTAGTAATGTGGCACCAACAAAACAAACAATGGACACTTGTTCTGTTGGTAAAGAAGTCACTGATAACAATATGGTGGTGCAAAAGAGAATGAGGGGATCAATCTCTGTTGATAACGAGGCCACCCTAGGTATACTTGAGAGCCCTATTGGTGTTAATAATGAGGAACCAACGAAAAAAACAAGGGGCACCAGATCTGTTGGTAAAGGAGTCACAGCTAAAAACAGGATGAGGGGTTCAATCTCTATCGACAATCAAGGTTGCACGACGAAAAGGAAGAGAATATCAAGGTAAAATGCCATGTAAAAAACAATTACTCAATAGTGCGTTACACCATCTGTATCTGTTTTCCTCGTAGGTTTTCAGTGATATCAACAGTATCCTTTACTTCTTTTGCATAGGAAAGCAGCCAAGGATAATTCAACGACAGATGGTGTGGTGAATGCTTCTAAATTGGACCTTTCAAGTGTGCCTTCTGAAGCTTCTGCAGAAAGAGGCATTGGTACTGATGGTACCAAACAAAAACATTGTTTATTTTGAAAATTATACTGATCTTGAAAATAGTCGATATATAGTTAATTCATGTTGGTATTTTAAGGACTCGAAGAATGTTCAGCCGATTTGGCTAGAGCAGTTTTTCCGTCTGCACAACGCTGAGGTCCGAAGTTCGATCCCTGAGTCCAGCCTCTAATTTTATCGCGTCCCTTTTTTTTTCCGTTTACCAAAACCTTGAACGACAATGGGCCGGCCCATGAATCGGACTATGTAGGCGCCGCAGAATTTCAAGGCCCCAACGGGCGGCACAAAGTTCCTCCCGTATAGAATCCCGTATAAGTAATCCTAGGTTAGCCGGATGGACTGGATTGGCAGCCCATGTGCTATAAACTTTCATTGTAGATCTGCCTCGATGCTCGACGTCTTTGTTGCGAATTGCGATGCAGCTGGTTAGGCGCCCTACACATCGGAATATTGAGGTATTAAAGCTTAACCTTGACCGTGTGCATCAATTCAATACAAAGATTAAACTGGACACGTCCTTTTCAGAAGAAAATACTTGTAAACCAATATTAAGCTTACATTGAGAATTGCAGGGTTTTGGCATCAATGGTTGAGGAAGTTTTTTTTTTTGAAAGATTCATCAATTATTGGCTTTCGATGTATTAGCAGAGGGAAACCGTATACAAACGTACACAAAGGTCTCGCACGGGGCGAAATTACGTCCGGAGGCGAGCAGAAAAACAACAACAACAACAACAACAACAACAACAACAAAGCTTTTTTTCCCAAACAAGTTGGGGTAGGCTGTGAGATTCTGGCTCAGGGCTTAACAGGATTGATAGAATACTCATATCAACAAGTTGCAACTTCTTTTCCGGAAGCTCATCTGGAAGGAACTCCGAGGTTAAGCGTGCTTGGCCCGGAGCACTCCAAGGATGGGTGACCGACCGGGAACTGGTTCCCGGGTGCGCACGAGTGAGGACAAAGTGCGCAGAAAAGACTAGTGTTGATCTGTGGGGCCAGTCTGGAGATCCTAGTGAGCTGCCAGGGGTGACAGGCCCGGCCCGGGGGTGGCTGGGGTGTTACAATTTGGTATCAGAGCCGACCCTCGCGGCAACACGGGCGTGTGCGAGTCAGGGGCGCGGACATGTGGAGCATGTGCTGGCACTGGGTGCACAGACGTGTACCAAGAGGGGAAGTTCCTAGACTGGGGGCTGACCGACGAGGGCGTCGGTCTTCTAAGGGGGAAGGATGTGAGATCCTGGCTCAGGACTTAACAGGATTGATAGAATACTCATATCAACAAGTTGCAAGTTCTTTTTCGGAAGCTCATCTGGAAGGAACTCCGAGGTTAAGCGTGCTTGGCCCGGAGCACTCCAAGGATGAGTGACCGACCGGGAACTGGTTTCTGGGTGCGCACGAGTGAGGACAAAGTGCGCAGAAAAGACTAGTGTTGATCTGTGGGGCCAGTCTGGAGATCCTAGTGAGCTGCCAGGGGTGACAGGCCCGGCCCGGGGGTGGCTGGGGTGTTACAATTTGGTATCAGAGCCGACCCTCGCGGCAACACGGGCGTGTGCGAGTCAGGGGCGCGGACATGTGGAGCATGTGCTGGCACTGGGTGCACAGACGTGTACCAAGAGGGGAAGTTCCTAGACTGGGGGCTGACCGACGAGGGCGTCGGTCTTCTAAGGGGGAAGGATGTGAGATCCTGGCTCAGGGCTTAACAGGATTGATAGAATACTCCGAGGTTAAGCGTGCTTGGCCCGGAGCACTCCAAGGATGGGTGACCGACCGGGAACTGGTTCCCGGGTGCGCACGAGTGAGGACAAAGTGCGCAGAAAAGACTAGTGTTGATCTGTGGGGCCAGTCTAGAGATCCTAGTGAGCTGCCAGGGGTGACAGGCCCAGCCCGGGGGTGGCTGGGGTGTTACATAGGCTAGAGTTGAAACCCATAAGATCTCGAAACCAGGTCATGGTTCTGGCACATGGATAGCTAACTTCCACGCAGCCATATCCATGGCAAGTTCTTTGGTGATATTCCAATCCTTCAGATCTCTCTTAACAGACTCCTCCCATGTCAAGTTTGGCCTACCACGACCCCTCTTAACATTCGGCTAGAGTTGAAACCCATAAGATCTCGAAACCAGGTCATGGTTCTGGCACATGGATAGCTAACTTCCACGCAGCCATATCCATGGCAAGTTCTTTGGTGATATTCCAATCCTTCAGATCTCTCTTAACAGACTCCTCCCATGTCAAGTTTGGCCTACCACGACCCCTCTTAACATTCTCATCCTGCTTTATCCGTCCGGTATGCAATGGCGCTTCCGGAGGCCTACGTTCTATATGACCAAACCATCTTAGACGGTGTTGGACAACCTTCTCTTCAATTGGTGCTACCCCAACTCTCTCACGTATATCATCATTCCTAACCCGGTCCTTTCTTGTGTGGCCACATATCCATCTCAACATGCGCATCTCCGCTACACCTAACTGTTGGATATGTCGTCTCTTGGTTGGCCAACATTCTGCGCCATACAACATCGCAGGTCGAATCGCCGTCCTATAGAACTTGCCTTTTAGCTTTTGTGGCACTTTCCTATCACAGAGGACGCCAGAAGCTTGGCGCCACTTCATCCAACCAGATTTGATTCGATGACTCACATCTTCATCGATATCACCATCCTTCTGGAGCATAGACCCCAAATATCGGAAGGTGTCTTTCTCAGGTACCACCTGTCCATCAAGCCTAACCTCTTCCTCCTCGTGCCTAGTAGTACTGAAACTGCACCTCATGTACTCAGTTTTGGTTCTACTAAGCCTAAAACCTTTCGATTCTAGAGTCCGCCTCCACAGCTCTAAGTTTCTATTAACCCCGCCCGACTATCGTCAATAGTCGAGCAGAAAAAAGAAAAGAAAACCAGGGTGACGATCCAGCCACCCTCGTGGCTCTCTCAGCACCCCTGCGATGTAGAACCACGGTTCTGCCTTGTAAATCCATGGTCGTCACGCCTCCCGAGGCTGCCGTCTCGGCGCCCGTCCACCGTCCATGGCTGCAGCCCTGACATCCACAACCCGGACCCAGAGCTTCCCCAAATGATCTTCGCAAACCCGACGCACGGCGAGAGCTAAGACCTCCAAAGCGGCGCCTCCAAGAAGGTAACGATGAGATCGTCGCCGCCTCCCACACCACAGGAGTTTGGGTTTTCACCGTGACAGACTTAAGCACTCGCCTCGGTGAAGGATCGTAGCTCCCAAATAATGCAATCAAGAAAGAGAACGACGCCTAGGGCGCCGTGGCCGTTGGCACCTAAGTGCAAGGTTTTCACCTGGAGAACGACCTCAATCGCCAAGCTCGAGGACTTGGGCGAAGGAGTGACAAGCCGAGGGGGCCGTTCTGTTGACGACCACCGGTCGCATCCACATGTCGTAGTGGCCGCGTCACCTCACGATGCCACCATCACGCCATGCCTGCGAGAGGCTAGAGCCGGCGCTCCCGCACCACTGCCACCTACCCGGTGGTGCCGCCCCGACTCCCTTGTAGCCGGGATTCCAGAGACACCATTCCGGATGCGAAGATACTGATGAAGAACCTGTTCGCGCATGCGTCCAGACGACCAAAGAAACGAGCCGTACGGGGAGGCAGGGAAGCACCATCGTACGGACATCATGACGTCGACGCGAAGCACTGATGATGTGTAAAGCACACGTTCGTTGGGAGACCCCAAGAGGAAGGTATGAAGTAGTGCAACAACAAGTTTTCCCTCAGTAAGATACCAAGGTTATCAATCCAGTAGTAGTAAGAAATCACTTCGGAAGGTTGTCGGTGGCGCCGTTTACTCGATCACAAACGTGGAACCTGCACACAATACAATCAAACTACTTTGTCCCAACGAAACGGTGAACAGCAAAAATATGTTTCTGCGCAGAAATCCAAATCTAGCATCATCTTTCTATTAGAGGCTCTACTTGGCATAACAATTTGAAAGAGTAAAAATACAAAGGAGTTGTTACAGAAGTAAACAACACCTTGACTCAAAAAGAAAAGAAAAATTGCGGAAATGAAACAATGGGTCGTCTCCCATAAGCGCTTTTCTTTAACGCCTTTCAGCTAGGCGCGGAAAGCAAAAATCAAGTGTTTCCAAATATAGAAGCATCAACAAAAAGGTCGGACATTTGCTCAACAATGCATTGTATCTTATGTATATAAGTTTCAGGAACTCCTCTTTCAACACTTTTAGGCACACTATCTTTCTCAAATAAATTTTCAGGAACAATCCAATCAAAATTCTTTTCTAGCGCCTTATAATTCTTTTCTCAAATAAATTCTTTTCACACATCACTCTGGAGGCAGGCATGGTGATGTAGAGCCCTCCGGTGATGATCCCCTTCTCCGGCAGGGTGCCGGGAAGAGTTTTAGAACCCTCCCGAACTAGGATTGACGACGGCGGCGGCTACAGAACTTTTCGTGGATGGAGGCTCTTGGTTTTAGGGTTTTCGGGACGATGCAAATATATAGGCGAAGGGGCGGCGGCTAGAGGCGCCCGAGGTGGGCTCGCCACCCCCCGGCGCGGCAAGAGGTGGGGCCGAGCGGGCCCTTGGCGAGGCCGCCTCGTGGCTCGCCTCCGTCTTCCCTTTGGACTCCGTGTACGTATTGAAAAATAGGAGGTTCTATCCAAGTTTCGTCCAATTCTAAGAATATTTCCAGAACAGCTTTTCTGGAATACAAAAACAACAGAAAACATGAACTGACACTGTGGCATCTTGTTAATAGGTTAGTGCTAGAAAATGCATAAAAATGGTATGAAGTGTATTTAAAACATGTAACAATTGGTATTTAATCATCATGGAACATCAGAAATTATAGATACGTTTGAAACGTATCAAGCACCGTCGACCTCGGCCCGCCCGGCCCTACACGGGTCCAGATCAGGCCAGCAAAACTCTGAAGCAACCTGCTGCAGAGAGAGCCGCCCTCGTAGCCGCCTACTGCAGGGAGATCCCATCGACGCCGCACCACGACGCCCGCCGTGGCCGCATCCCGGCTCATCCAAGTGCGACGCCGGCCGCCGCCAAAGAATCACACCCAGATTTGAAGAGCAGCACCATGGCGAAATGCCGAACACCTTCGCCGCGCCGCCGAGGACAACAGCCGCAACAAACACCTGTTCCGGGGCAGCCCCCGGCCTCCAAACGCCGACGACTCGTCCTTCGCGCCACAACAGAAGCGGCCGACCGTCGGCGCGACGAGCAGACAGAGAAACCCCCTGACAGCCTTTGGCAGCGGCGGCGATGAGGCCAGGGGAGGGGAGAGGCTGCGGTCGTGCGGCGAAATCGCCCCTGGTGTCGCTTGGGGAGCGACACGAGTTGCAGGGGAGAAGAGGGGTCTCAAGGGAGTGGGTGTTCCGGTCGAGGAAGATATCAGTCCCGCTTCATGCCAAATAACAAAATAACAATAAATAGCCCCAGTTAGGATGGAATAAAATTGGTAGAGTGTATATAAATCTAATCCTCGGACCCATGATAAACATGACATCCAACGATTATTTGAGTTTGTTATAATATGTGTACATGACGCAAGTAACCAGAATTTTGACTGAAATTGTCAAATGTGAGTTGTTGTAAACTTTGCCAACACAATAGTAGAAATTGGTTATTTAGAATCATCAGCATTAACGATATCATCTCCTGATTCAAAAGATGAACTAACAAACTGTAGTGCAACACCACGACAAATAGTAAGCAACTTCTTTTTTCTAAGGTGGAAAACTCGGACCTTTGTGGTTTGTGCCGATAGGTATGCAAGAAGGTTGCAGCTGGCTGCTCGAGCTAAGTTATTGTACTTTATCCATTACTAAATGTAAGAAGTTTTAGGTGTGACACATATTATCTATACTAGGTATCTGGGGGCGGCGATACGCCGCACCTGTTGTAACTTAAAAATGCTGAATTTTGTAGTAATTTATCGTTTAGGGTATTTTGAAGTACTTGTATTTTGGTATGAATGTGTAA
Organism: Poa pratensis; assembly: GCA_947311845.1. Lineage (NCBI taxonomy): Eukaryota > Viridiplantae > Streptophyta > Magnoliopsida > Poales > Poaceae > Poa > Poa pratensis. Next base: position 97,114,022 of record CAMZMU010000052.1, read on the forward strand.
TTTAACTTCATGAATTGAAATGATCGAATATGTTTGTTTCGCGCCGTAAATATGTTAGAGGAAGTGTATTGTATTAGTATTTACTAAATTTAATCCATCATTAGAGGAAATGAATTTGTGTTTTGTACGAATATGGAGCTAATCAAGCATTGTTTAAATTTAACTACGCAATCAGAGAAAGTTAAGTTCGAATATTCGTTTAGTCAGCGTTTTTTTAAATTAAACTACATAATTAGAGAGTTTCAAGTTTTATTATATCCAAATATGTTGGCCTAATTTAAATGTTCAAGTATGGTTCCATTTTGCCATAATTTTCTTATTTAGCACCATAATTAGAGAAAATATATTGTGGTTATCTCCAAATATTAACCATTTTTAGTATTTATTAGATTTATCTGAATAATCGGAGAGACTTCAGTTATATTATCTCTAAATGTTAAACAATTTGGAAAGATATAATAAGTTTGTATTTTGCCTTAAGAATTTAATTTAACTCCATAATCGGATGAAATATATTATATGAGCATTTTTTTAAATTAAATCCATTAATTTTCTCCAATTATTCAGCGAATTGGGAGCTTCAAATATATTTGAATTTACAATGGACAATACTGTTGGAATACAGTTAGAAATTAAGAAAAGAGGAGCTGAAGTAATATTGTTGTGCACGTCGAGGATGTTGCCACGGGAAAAATGAACTATTGTCGGAAAATGACGCCACAACGTAAATTTCATCCCAAAATACACTAACACATATGGATGGAGAAACAAATTTATTTTTAGAAAATGTCTGTATATTGTGTGGTCTAGTATTGTGCTATTAATGTGTGAGCTAAATAACCGATTGAACTGAAGATAGGGGTATCGGATCTGGTTCGGACGACGCGGAGACGTGTATACTGTAGAGCAGAGGGCCGATTAGATCAGAGGGCCGTTTTAAAATTTACGGGAAAACGGCGGGACTGTTTTGTCAAAAAAAAAAGTTTTGCCAAAAAAAACGGGTTGGTTTGAAAAAAAACTGTAGCAGCGCACTGTAGCTACTGTAGCACGCTATAGTGCTACGCTACAGTGGCTGGCGCGCTGAGAGGCCGCAGTTTCTTCACGCTATTATATATAGTATCTATGCATATTTAAATAAATGAACATACACATGTAATGTGTGTCTAAATAAAATTGTGAAAATGTGAATGTAGATAAATATTAAAACATTTTACGTCCAGGAACGGACGGAGTATGTACGTTAGTAGGTGACCATGCGTGAGACAGTGACACCTTGACATGGATCCAGCGGCTAATGCTAACCATGCTTAGGTATAGGTTAGCTAGACAAGCGTTATATGGCGCTTCTGATCGTACTTACTCCAGTACATACGTGCATGCATGCAGGGCTACGTACGTAGGGGGCCTAGTACGTACATGCATTCATGATTAGCTAACGTACACAGCCACAGCTAGCTAGACCGATCGAGTGCATGCCATCGAGTCAGAGCTCAATGCAGGCTGCAGCTATAGCTTGGAAGACCAGGGACAGGGAGAGACAGAAGTAGAATGGAGACCACACCGGTGATGCGTCGTCTTCTCAATCACGTCGATGGTCGATCGAATCAGAAATGACAGATTCAGTGTGACGCCACTTCCATGCATCAATGGATCGTTGATTTGGTCTACCCATGAAAAACGACAAAACACGATTTTTTTTAAAAGAATATGTTCGGTTTATTAATGGAAGAAACCGGCAAAAACTATATAACGAATATTAACACCATAGCACCACACAAACGCATAGAGCAACACCTTTAGCAGGCAACAACTAGAAGCAACTTGCCGCTAACAAACTCGCCCTACCTATCACCACCACGAACATACAACGTAACCAACTACCTCAAATGGGCTCAACAATCAAGCAAAAGTGGACCATTTCCTTGCAACGCCAAGCTTCTTACTTGTCTTCCTTAGAGACTTCTCCACCTTCATGATCTCAGCATCTGAAGCCATCCCCATCAAGACACGAACAATATCCTTGCCATATCCAGTGCGAGCCGCCTCCAAATCGAGAAGCAAGGCATGAACCTCTTTGCCCAACAGAACCTTCGAGCTAGGCGTCAACACATGAGTCTCATTAAGCTGGTCACTCAAAAAAGAGGAAGTGACGGGAGTAATCAAGCATCCACTATTCACAGAAGCAGACAACTGACAGGGCTCAGACTGGTGTGGTAATGGCGCAACGATGACTAATTCTCTACATGGCTCCTGTAGCTCAGGCATCTCGGTGATGACAACACTCTCAAGGACAGACGGCGACGCAAACAGAGCACGAGGAGAAAAATCTCCAAAGCATTCAGTCCCCTCGTTGACGGAGTCAACTTGAAGCTCAGACGGCAAAGACACGATTGACGCTAATTAAAGCTTGGCCAGAGTGTTGTGAAGCTCAGTGCGAAGCATCTCAACCTTTTGTAGAAGTTCCATGTGCATCAAGGCAAACTCAGCCTCCAAGGAAGAACCAAAAAAGGCGCTAGCATTTAAATCCTTGCAATACATCTAGATGAGGATCTTGGTGGCATCGACACACCTAGCGACGACCGATCTGTGACCTCTGCCAATTCCTGGTTAGCGGAGAACAAGGTTGAACGGACGGGAATCGGCTTCGACGGTGACAGGCGCGACTGACCGGAGAGCAACCGCGAGCGGTCAAAGAGCGATCCTGAGCAAACGAAGAGCGAGCACGACATAACCTCTCCCAATGACCAGGGAGATGACAACGAATGCATCTGAAGGGACCACGGCATGCGCCGACATGATGACCACACTCGAGGCAACGAAGCACCTTCCTCAAGCCCAACGCTTGAAAATGAGGCTCGGGTCGAGACCTTCCCTCGACCGTTGGGGGGGGGGGGCACCCCAATAGGAGCGGCGCCCCCGACCCATTGTCGACATCAAGAGCGGTGGCAGCAGCCAGAACCACCTCCGAGTGCAACATAGTGGCAACCACTTACGACACCCGCAACTCTTCGGTGGGCTTGTGGCCAGGCTTGTCGACGATGTCGGGCAGCGGAGGTGGCGGTGAATCTGGAGGTGTCCACGGTGGAGGTGGATGCCAAAGCTGCGGGCCGGGGCTGGGAACACGCCGTCAGTTGGACGGAGGACGCATCGGCAATGGGCACCAACACACGCTGCAGCTTGGGCAGCGACTCCATCACCGGTCTGGACACAGCAAGGCACGAGGAGGCTGGCGATGGTGACTCAAGAGCTTTGTCGAGTCCAGCGGAGGGCGGCGAGCCGGGCGTGACCAGCATCATAGTGTTGACGGAGGAAGGCGGTTCCGGAGCAGACGCAGAGGCAAGGCAGGTCGCCCGATCTCCTTTTTAACTTCACCTAAAAATGAACTAGACCGAGCCGACATCCATGTCACGCATGGTGTCAGCTCGGTCCACTTTGTTGCGGGCGGTTGGACAATTAGTCGGGTTGGCAGCCCGGATATGGTGCGACAGTCGTGCTTTTGGGTGGTTGGTCTGTGTTGTTTGTGTTGCAGAAGAGTCAGGTTGTGCGATGATGTAGTTTGAGGATGAGAGGTGATGTACGGTGGACTTCGCATGGCGCAACTGAGTGGAGGTATGTCGAAGCGGCGGCTTCGGGAGTGACGTGTTTTCTTAACCATGTGGAAGCGTCTCCGGTCTGCTCCTCTCATATTAGTGCGGGTTTCTTCTTTTCTGAAGTGGTGAATAGCTCGTCAGTGTTGTGACTTGTGAGAGTCGACTTTGTGTCGTGTCGGGGACGAGTCTGGCTAGTCATCATGTGGTTGGGTTTGGCCATGTTTTTGAGTTGTGGTTTCGGGTGGGCTTGGTCCCTTGTATCGATTTTAGCCCGGTTTGCCAAGGCAAATCCTTTTAATTTATAAATTGGGGCAAAATTGCATCCGTTAAGAAAAATGAACTAGAGTCTCAAAAATTCTTGCTTGGACCCTTTTTGATGACGCCTTTACGAGACGCGTCATGCTAGACACTGTGACGCCTTGGTCAAGAGCGCCATGAAAACTACCAAGCGAGCGTAATCGGGCTCGCGCGGTGTAAGTATACCACGGGTCAAGATCACACACACTTAAGTCAAAACGACCATGCATCTTCTCCACTTTTGACCCAATTGTTTTCTTATTGTACCTATATATTAAGGGGCAACATTTTGAAGCTCTCTCCGCGCTCGCGATCTGGACCGTCCGATCGAGATCCAACGGCCGAAATCGACCAATTCGGGCGGATGAACAGTTATGAATAGTGCCCGCCGTGATCTGGGACGTTCGATCCCGATCCGACGGTCCCAGCGACGCCCCCGTGCTGGATTTACATAAATCTCCCTCGCAAACCGAGCAATAGCTCCGCGGCCCACAGTTTTACGAGGGGAAGGACTAACTTGCAATTGCAGGAAAACGGGGGGCTTTTCTGCAAAAACTTGCACAACTCCCTCCCCTCTCTCCCGCGACGGCCGGGAGTTTGCCGGCGCCGCCGCCGCGCCCCGCCGCTGCTCCGCGCCTCCCCGGTCAAATCCGCGGCCACGGGAAGCTCCGCTGCGTCGCCCTCCACATCCTCGCTGAAAGCCGCATGTCGGAACGACGGATCGACGCCGGATTCGCCGCCGGCGCGCTTGGCATCCGCCGCCACGAAAATGGTCGCCGTTGGCGGCTCCGACGACCATTTGGTCCAGAGCGCCGCCCTGGCGGCTCCCCCGCACCGCCCTCGCGCGGATCCGCGTACCGCCGGTCTCGCCAGCGTGCTGGGGCGAACGGGGCGTGCTTGCCCGAGCTCGGCCGCGCTGGCCATGGCCGCCGCCGGGTGATGTCACCTCAACATCATCGCGGGCCCGCCTGCCAGTTTTTTAATATTTACAGAAAAATGCCAGAATTTGTAAAATTCATATGTTTCAATCTACAACTCATAAAAATGTGTTTGATATGTCAAAATGTTCAGAAAATGTAAGCTATCTGATTATGTCAAATTCATGCATGTGTGCATAAATTTGAATCATGTTTATGAAAAAGCACTAAATAGCTAACTTTTGAACTTATGGGGTTGTCTCCAATTTATTTTGTTAATTCTACTTAGACACATAAAACTTTATGCTACCTACTTGTGACAATATAATTCCAGAAAAAACATTGCACAACCAACAGTTTAAATGCATTCCATCTACATAAATGGATTTGAGTTTGCAAAATACTTACATAGTGCATTTCTACTGATTTTGTACATCAAATAAATATCTATATCAAACTATAAACATATTTGAACATTTCAATTTGCTAAAAAAAACTAGAGATAATCGACACGATAACTTGCGACGAATTTTAACATTTAAAATCACAACGTCCCGGATTGGGTTTGCTAAGTGATGGAAAATAAGATCTGCTTTTGCTTAATTTCAATGAATTATTTCTCAACTTACAATTAACTCTCCCAAATTATGTAGTTAAATTTAAATAATGCTTTATTACATGCACATTTACAAACAATCACAAGTTCATCTTCTCTAGAGATGAATTCAGTTTAATAGATGGTAGCACAACATATTTCTTCTAATCAACGATCAAAATTACACAATTATGGCGAAATACAAACATAATATTTAGACATAACCATGGTATATTTCATCTAATTATGGTGGTACCCAAGAAAATTATGGCAAAATGGAACCATATTTGATCATTTAGATTTATCTAACATATTTGCAAGTAATATAACTTAAATCTCTCTAATTATGTAGTTACATTCTTACCAAAAATGATTGCATAGATAAATATTTCCAAGAATTACAAATACATTCCTCTAATTATGGATTGCTTTCGAATTGAATTCCAGCTAAGTACATTATACAAAATAGAACTACCACCTTTCCTTACAATATATATAACGCAACTAAAATATTAAACAAATTATCACAAAAAAATTATCAGCAAGGGCGCGGCGTGTCGCCGCGCCGATTCAACTTGTTTGTTTGTTTCTAGAAACAGAAAAGTGCCCCATTCTCATTCTCCCCATCCCCTTTGCAAATTCTTCCCATGAATTACTCAAATCTGAAACTATTTTGGTGGATTTTGTTCCCCTTCAACATCTCAAGGTATTTTCATTCACTTATATTTGTTTTGCTTGTACCACCAGAGCCTAAAAGAAACATACATATTTCTTAAAAAATGACGTTGGTTAAAGTATTTTAATTGTGCCACCATCAACAATAGCCTAAATTATTCGGGAGGCTTAGATCATGACATACGGTGTAGACGATCCCCACCCACTACCTTCTTCCATGCTTTGGATTATTTAGCCGTCACTCATTCTCATCAATTTTTCGTTTGGGCCTTCGTCCTCGGACTCCCATGCATAGGCTCGTCTGTACGATGTCATGATATATGTTCCCATCTAATTAAGAAAGTCTCTTCCACATACCCAACATAATGTTTATGAAGATAACCCTACATTTCATCTACATAACAACCTAACTACTCGCGCATACCAAATTTAGACCTACTAAACCTACCAAATCTCTAGCCTTAGCACATAAGTTAAAAAATAGGATGAATATATAATACACCAAATCTCAAGTTTTCGACCGGGAAAAACGATGGAACGTGGTAGTCGCCTTGGGGTGGAAAGGAGATGAAATCCACGAAAACTTTCTTCCAGATTGTTGAGGAAAGAGGACAGGGTGTTTGCAAGAGAGTGGAGGCATCGTTCAGGTTGTAGCAAGGAGAAATAGTGGGGTGGAGTGGGTGGCCAGGTGGGGGCGGGGTTGCACAATGTCGGCCTATGCATTTAACCATCACACGAGTCGACATGGGATGTCCTAACGTAGCCCTCCCTACGTTCCTCTTTTTGGCATGTGGGCCCACATGTCAGCAGCGGAAAGTGAGGTCACATCAGGAATCCCTAAGACGGAGGATCCATTTCCATATGACTATGACGCCTTTGCCCACGGTGCCATGGTAACAAGTATGGCGCCCTAGCCCATGGCAGCATACATACACCATGCAGGCCGGTTGGGCTGACTTGGCAGGGTCCACGACACTCGCTTCGTACTGTCAATTATGGCGCCATGAAAAACGATCATGCATGACATGATTTTCTTTCTGTATTCCCATCTTCTTTCTGCTGAAGTTCTTAAAGAAAAAAGTCCTCGTCGTTTTTCACTCCGGAACTCTGCACTCTGCACTGATCTGCTTCCTCGTGCGACCGGCCCCTCCTCGCCCGGGGCTGCATATAAGGTGACCTCACCACAGCTGCATGCATATATGCCGCACGTCCGAGCCCCTACTACCACCTGTACAACGTCGCGCTGCCCGCCGTCCGTTGCGTACCATCCATCGTCTGAGCCACCAATAATAACTCCGGCAATGGCAGCAGTCGACTAGTCCATATATACTCCCCAATCGATTGATCGATCGACCTTTCACATCTCAGGTCTGACTCTGGTATAGTACGTCGTTGCCGTTGCAATGTCAGCTACCGGCGACGCCTCTGTTGTCCCAGCAGTGGCGCCGGCAGCACGGAGGCCGAACAGGTACGAATCGCAGAAGCGGCGCGACTGGCAGACGTTCGTGCGGTACCTGGCAGCGCACCGCCCGCCGCTGGTGCTGCGCCGGTGCAGCGGCGCGCACGTGCTCGAGTTCCTTCGCTACCTCGACCGCTTCGGCAAGACACGCGTCCACGCGCCGCCCTGCCCGGCCTACGGCGTGCGCGCGGCAACGACGACGGTGGCGGCGACGCCGTGCCAGTGCCCGCTCCAGCAGGCGTGGGGCAGCCTGGACGCGCTCGTGGGCCGCCTGCGCGCCGCCTTCGACGAGCGCCATGGCCGCGGCGAGCAGCAGCACGATGCCAGCTGCTGCAACCCCTTCGCCGCGCGCGCGGTCAGGTTGTACCTGCGCGATGTCCGCGACGAACAGTCCAGGGCACGCGGCATCTCCTACCACAAGAAGAAGAAGAACCGCAAGCTTGCCGCCAGCAGCATCAAGCCGTCGGCCTCCTCCAACAAGAATGGCGGTCGCATGGACGCGGGCGGCGAACACCAGCAGCCGGGTCCGTTGCGCGGGGAGGAGACTACGACGAGGGCTGCACTGACTAACGCGGCGGCCGTACCGCAACTGCTACCGCCCCTGCCGCCGTGTCTTGCGGGGGTGCCGTTCGAGTACTACGACACGGGTAGCATCGTTGCGAATGGAGCCGGCTGCTACGGCGGCGTTTACCTGCCCTTGCTCTTCAACGCATTTAGCTAGCTCGACGCTCATAGTACCCGATCTTGACATCATAGGAGGAGCCAGCCAATGTTTGAGTTTGATTAGGATCGTCATCGTCGTTTACCTGCTACGTAACGTACCTTTTTATCAGTTACTTTGCACTTTGCATAACAATTTGTTAGTTTTAAGTGGTCGTGTGTAGTTAATTTCGTGTATCATTCCGAGACATGGTTTGTTAGCTGTTCTGCTTTTTTAGTTTCTTTCATAATGTATGCAGGTGTCTCTAGATATTATTACAAAATCGTTTTTATGTATCGAGTTTGACATGAGCGGCTGGCTGCGTGTCTTGCCAATTCACGGTTATGAGATTCTACAACTCATATGACGCACAAGCCCTATTTTAGATCGTCCGTTTCCGCGATTGAACACCGAGATTTATCGTTAAACGTTCAACTCATCCAACGAAAAATCTTGGCCGTTCAATCGATCAGCGATACTTGTTACGCACCATATTATAGAAAATCCGCCTTCACCAATTCATTTCACTCCACCTGCTCTAGCTTGGTTCTGCTAATGGCTGACGTCAAAACTGTTTTTCTCCACTCGGCACGCGCGAGTCTCGGTGCTTCTCACCCACGTTGCCTACCCACATGGCCCTCTCATCCCAACATTTGCCTTCCTCCCCGACTCGAATCCTTCCCCGAGATGCCGGCGACGCCGCTGCAACCGCGACGGAGAAGACGGCCGTCGAGACAAGACTTATCAGTGGGGGTGCGGTGCTCGTAGATGACGATTATCCTGTGTGTGTCGGAAGGGGGAGAAAATTTAAAGGGATGGCCGGGGTGATGGCGTACCAGCGGAGGAGGTTGTTTGAGAAGTGTAGGACAGCGAGGAGGGCGTAGTCGCAGGCGGTTCGGCCGGCGCACGTTCATCTTCCTTCTTTTGACAAGGTTGTTGTTTTACTGTCAGAAAGCGCGTGCGCGCGTAAAGCAGCCTCTCCCTAGTCCCTCCTGATGTGCATTTTTGCCGAATATGTTATCGCCCGCGATCGCACGAATGGTTAGCTGAGTACATAATGGGTCTTGGTAATAAAAATAGGTTTTCTAGATGAGAACGGTTTGTGGAGAGAGAGACCATATCTGTGGATCCGAGAGAGGCACGGCTTCGCGGGAGAGTTTTTTTTATTAAGATGGCTTCGCGGGAGAGATTAGGGGACCGAACTTTATGAAAGTTCAAACAACTGTGCACTAGCGCTTTCCAAATAAAGCTGGTACATACATGTACCGAAACTCTATTCTTTTTCCCTGTAAGATGAGTTGCTGGCTTCTTGTGAGAGTTGTGATTTGGAGTGGCAGGATGGATCATGCCTAGTGTGTTTTGCACTGCATGTCTACTACAGGGACCGTCCACGACTTGTCCTCTCTGTGCGTACATGACAATATTTTGAGACGGGCAGAGTGAGAGCAGGGGTCGGATCTACCTAGGTAGGAGCCCTCAGCTCTCTGTCACAAAGAGTGGCCAATCAGGGTACTCTACGGGACCCGGCAATGCACGCATAGAGCCATATCTAGTGAGCTAGTAGTCCATCCCAGCATATGGTCCTTGCTCAGTACCAGGCATCCATAAATTCAGTTTGCAAAATTTGCGCCTGATAATGAAAAAGCTCCACAAATTATTCAATCATCAAAACGTGCATTGTTTATATTATTATTTTGAGTTTTAAGGCAGTCCTGCCATCCAATTAGATAGAAAAAAGAGATGTTTATGTACATGGATGGACTACAAGGTCAAGAAATGGCAGTGAACAAAAACTAGACAAAAACAAGCGCTCCCAGTTCCTGATTGTGGGTATAATCCAACTGCTCTATCTACTCCCACACAAGGTGCACCACAGTCCACAGCCTTCGGAAGAAGGTCGGTTTCTCTCCTTCTAAGCGCCCCACATTGCGTAGATGAGGGCGCCACTCGCCTCTCTCTTTTGGGATGACGGCGAGCATCCCATCCCACCATTCGTTGATGCTCTTTCCCAAAGGAGGGGGGTGGGGCGTCGATGGCCGAGACACTCAAAGATTTTGTCACGGACGGTGGTCGAGAAACTCTAGTTTAAAAGAAGATGATGGACCGTTTCGGGGTAGATGCGGCATAGCTTGTAAATTAGCTCATGCAACCATCCGCGAATAGCAAGGTTGTCGGCCATCAGGATCTTGCCGTGGAGGACAAGCCAAGCGAAGGAACAAGATCTCGAAACCTTTGTTGTTTGAAAAGGTGGCACGGATCCGACGAACTAGCATCTGTAGACAGAGGTTGTTGTGTATATCCCGGACTCCGTCCGCCTCCAAGAGATCACGTCTGGTCAGCAGGTCAGGGGTGCAGGATAACACCCCGGAGGAGAGCCCACAACTTGACGAACTAGGAGAGTTGTTCCACTATAGACAAACGGAAAAGAGAACACATCCAGTTGCCTCCTTCCATATTTTATTCACCGTTCTAGATTTTCTTATAGCAAGCTTGAACAACAAGGGAAACTGCAGATATAAAAGGCCACCGGGGAAACACCTATTATGGCAAAAAAAGTCATTTTGCTCTGTTTCCAACTGTGATGTCTGTTGATGATAATTGGTATGTGAAATTTAAATATTATTCCAATTCAAATTTACCTACATCAACATCATGCATTAGCGCATCTCCCTAAAAAAAACCCTCAAATCCTGCTCGGGTTCTCCCACGTTGTGTGGAATCCAAGCATGCGGCGGTAGCCATAAACTAACATATCCGATTTTCTCACCATAAAAAATGTATGCCACCTATAGTTATGTCGTATCTTATGTAGGTTTGGAGCATATGGTGTCCATCCGCATACAAGACTTGCTTTTAATATCGGGATATCCTCTTACCGGATCTTCTCAATGTGCCGTGAATCACTATGAACGTCTGATTATGACCTATAACATGAAGAAACATTTGTTATATTGTAATAACCCATGACACTATCCTAAACGTCTGCACAAATTTGGTAAAAGGGGCTCTAACCATGTGTGGTATGTTTAAAGACTCTACATCGTAGTTGTTGCAGATGTTGTTCAGATTTACCATCAACTTCTGATATCGGATGAATAGTGGACCGTAATTGCATTTAATTGCGACGAATTGATCTAGGATGGATTAAAGGATCCATGCTTGCATCACAGTTATGTGTGTTGTTGCCTAAACGATAAGCGTCACCCGTCCGTCCTAATGAGACGAAGGTGCAAAAGTAACGATAAAATTTAGTTGTTAGTGCTACTTTATACCTTATAACGACATAACCGTAGAGACAAGGGTGGGGAGGGGGCGATAGGTAGATATTTGGTTCTTGTAGCTACCGATACTACCCCGGCATACACCTTCTTCCTACTGCGCTGTCCTCAACAGCTCTTGAGAGACAGCCGAATCTATCCTTCCCCCAAGCCAACTTTTTGGTTCATATAGGGCGCGTTTGGTAGCCTGCATGCCCATCTCGTTTTCTTGGGGGCATGGCCACGGAAAAACGGATGGGAGCCAAATTGGTGCTCATGTTTGGTAGCCTGCAGCGGAGTTAGTCGCATGGGACGAGAGAACATAGGGGCATTGTTTGGTTCGTCCAAATCTGGGCTCTTCGGCTGTGCTTAAACTAAGGGGCATTGTTTGGTTGCTTGCAAGCAGCCGCCCACGGTTACCACAATTCAAACATGGTGACATTACCATGCCATGATCATACACTACTACAATGATCATACACTACGATGATCATACACTAGAACAGAAGGAGTTTCACAATCACCACAACTAGGACGATGATTATGAAGTCTGTCATCCTAGAACCTACCACTTGATTACCCACTTCATTACCCACGTTGGGTATGGCCTGCGCAATGACCTGATGCTCTATCACGTCGTGATCTCCAAGGGGGATGGTGTTCAGATAGTTCATGTAGTTCGACTGAGCCTCTTGCAAAGTCTCGAACCCTTGGTAGCTGTTGTTGGAGTACCCTGCCACCTGTTCTTGGCAGCTCCGCCAAGAATTGTACACTCCTGGACTCCTTCCCCTGTACACAACGTACCAGTTCATCTGCAAAGGACACAAGGATGAAGGGATAGATCATATCATGATAACTAGACACATGAACAACATCAACCGAAGCTTAAGAACGCGTCTACATAGAACTAGTGCAGCATGCATGATACTTACAAAAGTAGGATCACAAGTTCATCCTACACCTATGGTGTTAACCTACCAGCACATCAAAAAATGGGTGTCATCCTACCACCAGCACCACCAACAAGTTCACCATCATCTGAGGGGTTAGTATATACCACCTCATCAAAATATACAGGCCATAAGAGTAGTTTGTAAGCCCTAGCTAAGCCAAAATATACATCGACATCATCAGTTCAACTTCTTCATGCATCTGCTGCTGCCACCCCTCCCCACCTCGACATTGCGAGATCACTCGTTGTAGTACTTGTGTAACAGCCCAAAACATGTGAACCAAAATTTGAGTACCAAATTTTCACTTTTGTGTCCTCCTTTGCATCATGTCATGCATGCATCATTGCATCTATTTAAATTGCTAAGCCACACACAAGTTATTCTTGACAATGTTGAAAACCAATAATGGAAAACTTGTTTCAACATAATCTCCAAACAAAGAAGACACTCAAAGTTGCAAAACAAAAATACTTGGACATCCATATTTGTCAAGGAAGTTCCAAGAGTTCACAATATTATTTTTGCATTTGCACCAAATTTGTTAAATAACAACATTTGGAAAATTAGCAAAAATTGCCTAAACTAAATACTATGGACAAATGCTGTCCAAAACTTTTTATTTGGCAGCGCCAATTTTTGTGGTGCCTCTACTTGGTGTTGGGAGGCCCCCCAATTTTTTCTCCAATTTTTATAAACAAATCTGGTGCCTCAATTAAATCAGGAAAAGCTACTGGTTTTAATTTTTAAAACAGAAAAGGGCTACTTTGTAATTCCAGGAGGACCAAACGGTGATGGAAATATTTGAGGCAGGGGGTTTTCTGGAAGATGGTCTTCTTCCTCGCGCTGTAGCGACCGAGCCGCCGAGCTCGCGTCGCACCAGGTTGCCGACCCGCCCCTACCGCGCGACGACCACGCCGGGCCCCCTCGCTGCCGTCCACCACGAAGAGGAGCAGAGTATCCCGAGGCCCACTGCCCTGCCCTACCCCCTTGCTCCCTGCCCCTCTGCTCCCCGTCCTCTCCACGCCATGGCCGAGCCGGAGCTCGCATTCGCCGTCAAATCCCCGCCGCTGTAGTCCACCTTGTGCATCGCCGTGAGGGGCGAAAGTTCCGCCGTGCTTCCCTCCGCCTTCTCGTGGTAGGAATCGGTCCGGGGACGCGAGGAATCGCCGTCGCCGCCCCGTTCTCTTCGACCACGGCCGCAGCGTCGCCGCCGCTTCGCCGGCCGATTGCCGCCGCCTCCGCCGCACTCCGCACCTCGCCGTTGCTTCGAGCGTGTCCGTGGTGAGCCCCTGAACCACCCCGTGCCTTTCTCCCTCCTCCTCTCGCCGTAGCGTCGCCGGGATGCTCGCCGTAGTCACCGTCGCCTTCGTCTCCGTCGCGATGAGCGCGGCCGGCCTCACAGCCAGCCCAGGCCGTGCGGGAGGCCGTTGGCTTCTGTCACTGGGCCGGCCTCACAGCCAGCCCAAACCGACCGGGAGGCCGGTGGCCTCTGAAGGCTGGCCGGCCCGTCAGCCAGCCCAGGCTGGGTGGGAGACTGGCCCAGTTTTTTTTCTTTTTCGTGTGCTGTTTTCTTTTTCCCCCCTCTCGCGCAGGATTCCCGCTCCCCCCCTCGCGCGTTAGAGACATCGACGCCGATGATTCAACTACTTCCTCCATCTCTCCCAAATCCGAGGAAATAATTTTTTTAATAGTTGTTGAAAATAAAATAATTAATAAAAATAATGAATTTAAAAAGAGGAAATTCTAAAAATAATACCTTTTAATTGGAACCTCCGAAAAGTCTGTTCTTTATATCGGAACGCTCAGAAAAATGCGAGCTACCCAAAATCATCATCATCATCATGCATACTTGCCCACCATTAAATTGATGCACCTCTAATAGTAGTAAAATCATTAAGTTAAATATGGGGTTGCTTCCAAATAATTGCCTAATTATTTGGCTCTCCATTTAATTTGCTAGATAAACTAAATGATGCTACCTTGCATAAACTTGTCATGTCATCTTGTGATTGTGCATTGCATGGTACACATGTGTGGTGATTGATTTGTTTTCCGTGTGTGCTTCGTTAGATCAAGCAGACGGGGTTCCACCTCAATACCCCCCGAGCAGTACTACCAGCACTCTGAACAAGGCAAGCGTAATCCCCCCTCTGAGCATATCTTATCCTATTTTCCGCAATTATTTTCTCCACTATAATATTGCATGCGGTTCTAAATGTCTTTTGCCTGGATTAGAGTATCCTACTAGTTGCATTAGAATCCTGTTGCCAATACCTGTTTTACCTTCCTATTACCATAGGTTTGTATTGTTGGCCATGGAATACTTACTATGCTATGCAAGTGCTTAGCCATGCTTAGTGAAATGCCTAGTTGTACTAGGGATGGTGAATGCTGGAAACAGGTGTTAACTTGTGACAGTGATGTTGATGGTGGAGAATTGTGGAGATGGATAATAAAATGCTAAGAAGGTGGGGATGAGAGGCCACATGGAATGTGGTGGGTTGTCTCGTTCTTGCCGCCTAGGTGCGAGTTCTGTACCTCCTGAACCAAGACTGAGCGTGCAACCATGCGTGAGGCCTATGCAATTGCAGGAACCCTCATAGACTAAATAACTCGAGCGGGGCTAGCCAGGGTCCTCTAGTTTGGCTTCCATTTGCGCGTGCGTGATGGTGTGAGAATGAGATGAGGATGTGGTGTTAGGAAAATAAGTGGCCGTGGGGCGGGGTGTTGTGATCCTGGCAGCCCTACTGCCACTGATGATCCTGGAAAGTCCTTAACGAGGGAGAAGTCGACACCGCTCCCACCCAGCCGGCTTTCCAAGGAAGAGAGCTAATGCGCAGGTAATGGGCCGGACGGTACGCGTGGCAAACATTTGTACACCCCTGCAGGGTTAAATCTTTTCGAAAAGCCGTGTCCACGGTTACGGACGACTTGGGAATGGACGATGATCATAGAATAACTTAAACGGAATGATTAAAACTGGGTACTAGAGGTACCAATTCACGAATGTAAGGTTGACTTCCTCGAGGGTGATTCGGGGAGGTGCCTTTGATGAACAGGTACAATGGTGATGTTGGTGATGTTTGAGAAAGGTGATCTCAAAGAAAAGAGTTACTTCTTACCCCTCTTTGAAAATGTTCTAATAGTCGATGCCTTTGAGTTATGTTTTTCATAAATAAAATCAGCTTTATGCAAAAGAGCCATAAAACCTTGAAAGCCTCATCGAGCATATATTAGCTCTTAATCTTGCGAGTTCGTCGAACTCAACGTCTTTGCTTTTGTTTCAGAGGAGGACTTCACCGACCTCGAAGGTGGGTTCTTTGTGGACGTCGACGAGTAGTCTGGGGTTCCCAGGTGGCAGCTTGGGACATCCTGGAACAGCTGGCGTTGTGATGTTTATCTGTAGGCCTCTTAGGCCATATGTTGGATCTTGTTGTTTAGAACAACCTAATTCGCTTCCGCTTGTGTAATGTTGGGTCTGTGACCTCTGGTTGTCATTTGCTATCTTTCTCTGTATAAGAGTTGAACTATATGTTTTGTGTCGTAGAGTCTGTGATGTGCCAGTTGTTCCACAAGTCTTGATCTTACTATTATGCTTTGATAGTTGTGCCTGTGTTAAGGCATCAATCGGGGTGTTGCGTTGTCTGGAGTGAGGTGTACCCAGCAACGCCTGCCAAAGGTTTTGGCCGGGGATTGGTAAACCCGTAACCTCCGGTTGTATCGCTTAACCGGTGACACACAGCATCACTGTATAGCAGTCGGGTCGGGCGCCACAAGTTGGTATCAGAGCAGTACTGCCTGTAGGAAACCCTTCTACTGGTCGATGTTGAGTCTAGTGTTTGTGAAAATATTTTAACCTAAAAATGAGTTGTGAAAACCATCTTAGGATTCTTTTTACTCCTTATCTGGTTACCCTCTAATCTCGGAGCAATCTTACCTCGATTTGATTTAAAGGTTTTACTTCTCACCTGTTACTTCAAAATGATTAGAAACGGGGTGGGTTCGACCTTTAGTGTTATGTGTCACGTTGCTCCCGCTGCGTTGCAATCCCAAATCAACTCAGATGTTTCTACCAATCAATCATTTGATCCTTTCTTTGGGTTTTAACCCACGGACTTGAACATAAGGTCCCGGATTGTGCCAACTAGAGTGTGTTAAGTTGTGATTTCTTAACTCTCACTAGTAGCACATGATGCTGATCTTCGACCCAAGTTCTATCTTGTTGTTTTCCTTCTCGCAAAGTATTATCGTCCCTAGTCTGTGTACTTGTGAAGACGCTAATGCTATTGTTCGACCATTCGGAGAAAGATACTAACCGTGTCATTGTCAAATCTCCAGAATGGCTCGAGGAGGCGTGGAGGCCGTGGTGGTCGCGGTAACCACAATGATGATGAGGATGATCTGCCGCCACCACCCTCGATGGCTCAAGTCTTGATGGCCATTGAGGAGAACCGTGGGCGCAATGAGCGCTTGCTTGAGCAGTTGGTGCAGCAGAATGCACGGAGGAACGAGTGCAACACTCTCACTGAGTTCCTGCGCTCCAGCCACCCACCTTTGCTGATGCTAAGGAGCCACTGGAAGCTGATGATTGGCTTCGTGCTTTGGAGCGCAAGTTCTCCGCGCTGCATGTCCCATTGGCTGAACAAGTCAACTTTGCCACCTATCTCTTGGTTGGTGCTGCTGGCTGTTGGTGGGAAAGCCATGTGGCTTTGTTTCCAGCCAACCATGTCTTCACCTGGGCTGATTCCGCACTGCCTTTCGAGCGGAGTACATTCCCCAGCCAATCATGGATCTGAAGAGGAGGGAGTTCCTGGATCTGCAACAGGGACGGATGGACCTCCGCACTTATGGTCGTGAGTTCAACCATCTCTCGTTACGCCCCAAGGGACGTGACCAATGATGCTGACAAGCAAGAGCTGTTCCGCAAGGGTCTGAATCCGCAGCTCCGCTATGAGCTATTGCCCTTCAGGTTCCAGACCTATCAGGAGCTGTTCAACCAGGCTTTCACTCTTGAGCAAGGAAGAAAGGAACTTGAAGCTTCCAAGAGGCCCGCACATGGGGATCACCAGAGTTCCTCGGGTTCTGAGAGCAAGAAGCGCAGGGTGTTTGTCCCCTACAGCGCCGTACCTCGTGCTCCCTTCATGCCGAGAGCAGGGATATAGGCCACCTCCTCCGCGTCCCACTACTTCGACACTTGGGATAGGCGGAGTGGGTACCGTCCTATGCTACCTGCTCCACCTGGACTCACTTGCTACACTGTGGCCAGGCTGGTCACTACTCCAGGGAGTGCCCCCAGAAGGCACCTCTCGCTATAACTCCTGCACGAGCCCCTGCCACTCCAACTGGCAAGGCTGGACCTTGGTGCGTGGTCGCCTGAACCACGTCTCTGCTGAAGAAGCTGAAGAGGATCCTGGCGTCCTTATGGGTGAGCTTCGAATCAACAACCATCTTGCTACCGTTTTGTTTGATTCTGGAGCATCGCATTCATTCATCTCTATTGCGTTTGCAAAAGATCACCAAATACCGTTTGAGAAGATGAGCAGTCCCTTGATGATCTCTACCCCTGGCTCCAAATGGCAAACCGATGGCGTTACTCCTGAGGTCCAGATTATCATAGCATCCCTGTCCTTCCCTTTCCCGTTGATAGCCTTGAGGTCGAAGGGCCTTGATGCCATACTGGGCATGGAC
Source organism: Poa pratensis (assembly GCA_947311845.1). Classification (NCBI taxonomy): domain Eukaryota; kingdom Viridiplantae; phylum Streptophyta; class Magnoliopsida; order Poales; family Poaceae; genus Poa; species Poa pratensis. Next base: position 97,132,153 of record CAMZMU010000052.1, read on the forward strand.
TGGTTAGCAAGATACCATGCTAATCTCGACTGTGCTGCTAAGTCCATCACCGTGACCCACCCTTCCGGTTACGATGTGCAGTTTTGGGCTACATATTCAGGACCTCCATCATCAGACAATCCCCTCTCCCCGGAGATCACCCTATGTTTCATGGAAGGCTTGTCCCCTCCTGAAATCCAGGACATACACGTGGTGTGTGACTTCCCGGATGTGTTCCCAGAAGAATTGCCTGGCATGCCACCTGATCGAAGTGTGGAGTTTGTCATAGACTTGCTTCCCGGTACTGCTCCAATTTCCAAGAAGCCCTACCGCATGCCGGTGGAAGAGTTGGCTCTGTTGAAGGAGCAAATTGATGAGCTGTTGCGAAGGATTTATTCAGCCTAGCAGTTCACCTTGGGGTTGTCCGGTACTCTTTGTCAAGAAGAGGGATTCTACCGTGCCTCGTCTTGTCTCTGACTATAGACCGTTGAATGCGGTGACAATCAAGAACAAGTATCCTATTCCCGATCAATGATCTGTTGGATCAGTTAGCTGGTGCAAGAGTATTCTCCAAGATGGATCTGAGGTCAGGGTACCATCAAATAAAGATCAGAAAGGAGGATATCCCAAAGACGGCATTTGTTACTCGCTATGGCTCATATGAGTATACCGTCATGTCCTTTGGTCTCACAAATGCTCCAGCTACTTTCATGAGGCTCATGAATTCCATTTTCATGGATTATCTTGATAAGTTTGTCGTCATTTACATCGATGACATCCTCATCTATTCTAAAACCGACGAAGAGCATGATGAACACCTTCGGTTGGTTCTGACACGGCTTCGTGAACACCGTCTCTATGCCAAGTTCTCCAAGTGTGAGTTTTGGTTGGATAAACTTGTCTTCCTTGGACATGTAATATCTGCCAATGGTGTGGAAGTCATCCCCGACAAAATTCAAGCTATTCTAGACTGGAAAACTCCAATGTCAGTCAAGGACATTCGTAGCTTTCTCGGATTGGCGGGTTACTACCGCCGATTCATCGAAGCTTTCTCCAAAATAGCCAAGGCATTGACTGACCTTCTCAAGAAGGATAGAAAGTTCGTATGGACTGCCGAAGCTGAAGAGAGCTTCCAAGCCCTGAAAGCCAAGCTCACGTCCGCTCCTGTGCTTGTCCTGCCGGACACAAGCAAGGATTTCGTCGTCTTCTGTGACGCCTCTCTACAAGGTTTGGGCTGTGTGCTAATGCAAGATGGCCATGTTGTGGCTTATGCTTCTCGCCAACTTAAGCCGCATGAGCTCAATTACCCTACTCATGATCTAGAGCTTGCCGCTGTGGTCTATGCTTTGAAGCAATGGAGACCATACCTGTTTGGTAACCGTTGCGAGATCTTCTCGGATCACAAGAGTCTAAAGTACCTCTTCACCCAGCCGGATTTAAATCTCAGGCAAAGGCGTTGGTTGGAGTTAATCACGGACTACAATGTGAGTCTGAACTATCAACCCGGCAAAGCAAACGTCGTGGCTGACGCGCTAAGTCGGAAGTCCTATTGCAACAATCTGATGATTGAAGCGGCCCAACCTTCCCTTCATGAAGAATTCTCCCGTTTGAACTTGGAAATGGTTCCCTCCGGCTATCTAGCAAATCTGGAGATCAAATCTACTCTTGTAGACCAGATCAAGGATGCTCAGAAGCGTGACAAGGGTATTCTGAAAATCAAGGACAATATTGCTAGCGGGAAGTACAAATGCTTCTCTGTCGATGAATCCGGAGTTGTTTATTTCGGTGACCGTCTAGTGGTACCCAAGAAGCGGAAATTGAGAGAGCTGATCCTTCAGGAGGCTCATGATACACCTCTCTCTATCCATCCCGGAAGTACCAAAATGTACCAAGACCTTCGACCACAATTCTGGTGGACTCGTATGAAACGGGAAATCGCCAAGTTTGTTGCTGAATGCGACACCTGTCGTCGGGTAAAAGCTGAACATCAAAGACCTCCTGGCACTCTCCGCCCTATTGCTGTCCCGAGTGGAAATGGGATGAAATTGGTATGGACTTCATCACCGGTTTCCCAGATCTCAAAAGGGCAACAATGCAATCTGGGTAATCGTTGATCGTCTCCAAGGTTGCCCACTTCCTACCAGTCCGTGAGGATATACGTGCAAGTCAACTTGCTGAGTTATATTTGGCTCGTATTGTTCCATTGCACGGGGTCCCTTTGAGGATCATATCGGACCGTGGAAGTATCTTTGTCTCCAAGTTCTGGCACAGTTTCCAAACTGCTATGGGGTCCCGTCTCAACTTCAGTACCGCTTACCACCCCAGACTGATGGTCAGACTGAAAGAGTGAATCAAGTTTGGAAGACATGCTTCGGGCATGTGTCATCTCTTTTGGCCAAGGTTGGGAAAAGTATCTCCCTTTCGCGGAGTTCTCCTACAACAACAGCTATCAAGCTAGTCTGGGCATGGCTCCATTCGAGGCTCTATATGGAAGAAAATGCCGCACTCCTCTAAATTGGTCCGAGACCGGAGAGAGAGCACTCTTTGGTCCGGATGTGATCAATGAAGCTGAGGAGAAGGTTCGAATCATAAGAGAGAATCTGAAATTGCTCAGTCTAGGCAGAAGAGCTACTATGATAAGCATCATCAGGAAATTCACTATGAAATTGGTGATAAAGCTTATCTCCGTGTCTCTCCCCTTCGTGGCGTTCGCCGCTTCGGAATCAAAGGGAAATTGGCACCTCGCTATGTTGGTCCTTCACCGTTCTAGAAAAGCGAGGAGATCTTTCTTACAAGTTGGAGTTACCGGTCAAATTCCAAATGTACATGATGTGTTTCATGTCTCCCAACTTCGCCGGTGTTTTAAGATCCTATCCATGGGGTCAATCATGAAGAGCTAGATCTACAAGAAGACCTCACTTATCGTGAGCATCCTACCCGTGTCTTGGAAGAAGCTGAAAGAAAGACCCGGAACAAGACTACCAAGTTCCTCAAAGTTCAATGGTCTCATCATTCCGAGGAAAAGCAACTTGGGAACGAGAATCTAGTCTCCGTGAGGAGTATCCCGACTTCTTTCCGCAATCTTAGAATCTCGGGACGAGATTCCTGTAAGGAGGGTAGAGTTGTAACAGCCCAAAACCTGTGAACCAAAATTTGAGTACCAAATTTTCACTTTTGTGTCCTCCTTTGCATCATGTCATGCATGCATCATTGCATCTATTTAAATTGCTAAGCCACACACAAGTTATTCTTGACAATGTTGAAAACCAATAATGGAAAACTTGTTTCAACATTATCTCCAAACAAAGAAGACACTCAAAGTTGCAAAACAAAAATACTTGGACATCCATATTTGTCAAGGAAGTTCCAAGAGTTCACAATATTATTTTTGCATTTGCACCAAATTTGTTAAATAACAACATTTGGAAAATTAGCAAAAATTGCCTAAACTAAATACTATGGACAAATGTTGTCCAAAACTTTTTATTTGGCAGCGCCAATTTTTGTGGTGCCTCTACTTGGTGTTGGGAGGCCCCCCAATTTTTTCCCCAATTTTTATAAACAAATCTGGTGCCTCAATTAAATCAGGAAAAGCTACTGGTTTTAATTTTTAAAACAGAAAAGGGCTACTTTGTAATTCTAGGAGGACCAAACGGTGATGGAAATATTTGAGGCAGGGGGTTTTCTGGAAGATGGTCTTCTTCCTCGCGCTGTAGCGACCGAGCCGCCGAGCTCGCGTCGCACCAGGTCGCCGACCCGGCCCTGCCGCGCGACGACCACGCCGGGCCCCCTCGCTGCCGTCCACCACGAAGAGGAGCAGAGTATCCCGAGGCCCACTGCCCTGCCCTACCCCCTTGCTCCCTGCCCCTCTGCTCCCCGTCCTCTCCACGCCATGGCCGAGCTGGAGCTCGCGTTCGCCGTCAAATCCCTGCCGCTGTAGTCCGCCTCGTGCATCGCCGTGAGGGGCGAAAGTTCCGCCGTGCTTCCCTCCGCCTCCTCGTGGTAGGAATCGGTCCGGGGACACGAGGAATCGCCGTCGCCGCCCCGTTCTCTTCGACCACGGCCGCAGCGTCGCCGCCGCTTCGCCGGCCGATTGCCGCCGCCTCCGCCGCACTCCGCACCTCGCCGTTGCTTCGAGCGTGTCCGTGGTGAGCCCCCGAACCACCCCGTGCCTTTCTCCCTCCTCCTCTCGCCGTAGCGTCGCCGGGATGCTCGCCGTAGTCACCGTCGCCTTCGTCTCCGTCGCGATGAGCGCGGCCGGCCTCACAGCCAGCTCAGGCCGTGCGGGAGGCCGTTGGCTTCTGTCACTGGGCCGGCCTCACAGCCAGCCCAAACCGACCGGGAGGCCGGTGGCCTCTGAAGGCTGGCCGGCCCGTCAGCCAGCCCAGGCCGGGTGGGAGACTGGCCCAGTTTTTTTTTTCGTGTGCTGTTTTCTTTTTCCCCCCTCTCGCGCAGGATTCCCGCTCCCCCCCTCGCGCGTTAGAGACATCGACGCCGATGATTCAACTACTTCCTCCATCTCTCCCGAATCCGAGGAAATAATTTTTTTAATAGTTGTTGAAAATAAAATAATTAATAAAAATAATGAATTTAAAAAGAGGAAATTCTAAAAATAATACCTTTTAATTGGAACCTCCGAAAAGTCTGTTCTTTATATCGAAACGCTCAGAAAAATGCGAGCTACCCAAAATCATCATCATCATGCATACTTGCCCACCATTAAATTGATGCACCTCTAATAGTAGTAAAATCATTAAGTTAAATATGGGGTTGCTTCCAAATAATTGCCTAATTATTTGGCTCTCCATTTAATTTTGCTAGATAAACTAAATGATGCTACCTTGCATAAACTTGTCATGTCATCTTGTGATTGTGCATTGCATGGTACACATGTGTGGTGATTGATTTGTTTTCCCGTGTGTGCTTCGTTAGATCAAGCAGACGGGGTTCCACCTCAATACCCCGCCGAGCAGTACTACCAGCACTCTGAACAAGGCAAGAGTAATCCCCCTCTGAGCATATCTTATCCTATTTTCCGCAATTATTTTCTCCACTATAATATTGCATGCGGTTCTAAATGTCTTTTGCCTGGATTAGAGTATCCTACTAGTTGCATTAGAATCCTGTTGCCAATACCTGTTTTACCTTCCTATTACCATAGGTTTGTATTGTTGGCCATGGAATACTTACTATGCTATGCAAGTGCTTAGCCATGCTTAGTGAAATGCCTAGTTGTACTAGGGATGGTGAATGCTGGAAACAGGTGTTAACTTGTGACAGTGATGTTGATGGTGGAGAATTGTGGAGGTGGATAATAAAATGCTAAGAAGGTGGGGATGAGAGGCCACATGGAATGTGGTGGGTTGTCTCGTTCTTGCCGCCTAGGTGCGAGTTCTGTACCTCCTGAACCAAGACTGAGCGTGCAACCATGCGTGAGGCCTATGCAATTGCAGGAACCCTCATAGACTAAATAACTCGAGCGGGGCTAGCCAGGGTCCTCTAGTTCGGGCTTCCATTTGCGCGTGCGTGAGTTGGTGGCTGAGAATGAGATGAGGATTGTGGTGTTAGGAAAATAAGTGGCCGTGGGGCGGGGTGTTGTGATCCTGGCAGCCCTACTGCCACTGATGATCCTAGAAAGTCCTTAACGAGGGAGAAGTCGACACCGCTCCCACCCAGCCGGCTTTCCAAGGAAGAGAGCTAATGCGCAGGTAATGGACCGGACGGTACGCGTGGTAAACATTGTACACCCCTGCAGGGTTAAATCTTTTCGAAAAGCCGTGTCCACGGTTACGGACGACTTGGGAATGGACGATGATCATAGAATAACTTAAACGGAATGATTAAAACTTGGGTACTAGAGGTACCAATTTCACGAATGTAAGGTTGACTTCCTCGAGGGTGATTCGGGGAGGTGCCTTTGATGAACAGGTACAATGGTGATGTTGGTGATGTTTGAGAAAGGTGATCTCAAAGAAAAGAGTTACTCCTTACCTCTTTTGAAAATATTCTGAATAGTCGATGCCTTTGAGTTATGTTTTTCATAAATAAAATCAGCTTTATGCAAAAGAGCCATAAAACCTTGAAAGCCTCATCGAGCATATATTAGCTCTTAATCTTGCGAGTTCGTCGAACTCAACGTCTTTGCTTTTGTTTTAGAGGAGGACTTCACCGACCTCGAAGGTGGGTTCTTTGTGCACGTCGACGAGTAGTCTGAGGTTCCCAGGTGGCAGCTTGGGACATCCTGGAACAGCTGGCGTTGTGATGTTTATCTGTAGGCCTCTTAGGCCATATGTTGGATCTTGTTGTTTAGAACAACCTAATTTGCTTCCGCTTGATGTAATGTTGGGTCTGTGACCTCTGGTTGTCATTTGCTATCTTTCTCTGTATAAGAGTTGAACTATATGTGTTTTCGTGTCATAGAGTCTGTGATGTGCCAGTTGTTACACAAGTCTTGATCTTACTATTATGCTTTGATAGTTGTGCCTGTGTTGAGGCATCAATCGGGGTGTTGCGTTGTCTGGAGTGAGGTGTACCCAGCAACGCCTGCCAAAGGTTTTGGCCAGGGATTGGTAAACCCGTAACCTCCGGTTGTAGTCGCTTAACCGGTGACACACAGCATCACTGTATAGCAGTCGGGTCAGGGCGCCACAACTTGCCCATGAAGTTCCTCAGCCAGAGGGTCCGGTGCTGCTCTGTCATGCCGACGAAGTTGACACCCTGTGCCTTGTGGTCGACGAGGTGGCCGAGAGCCACCATCAGAGCCTCCTCAGTGAACCCAATGGAGTCCATGACGGCATTGTACATGTCAGGGTGCATGTCTGTCGGCTTGTTCTCCCTAATGGCCTGGGCAACCTCCTTCACAGCTTCTGTCATGCTGGCAAAGGCCTGGATCTCCTCCTCAGCAAGGGCACCTCTCTTCCTCTTCAGTCCATGGGTGTGGCTGGGTGTATCCCCCTTCCTGCCCGGAGGACCATCAGGGAGCACGCTCTCAGACTCCTGCGTATCGCCATCCTCCGGCATAGGAGTGCCAAGGGGATTACCTGACCCCATGACATACTTGCCGGTGGCCAAATCAAAGGAGAAGATGGTTTGCATCTGTGGGTAGTTTAGAATAGGCTTGTTAAGAAACTCAGCATCCTTGGGGTGATCCTACGATTGGAAGATGAGTGTGTTAGAACAGGATGTTTAGCACAAGTTTGAAAATAACCTACTGTTAGTACACAGGTGCTCACCATTATGTGGCCCGTGTAGTGTGCGTCCTCCAGGATGATGGTGTGGGTCTCCTCACACCATTGAGCGCCGCTCAAATTTCTGAGCTTGCTCACCTGTACCCACCTCAGCCTCCACTTCCTCAGGTGGTTGTACACCTGAGTTGAGGTCACCTCTTCCCCACAGTGGGCAAAGAGAGCCTTAGCACAAGCTTTCAGATGCACCTCTTTGAAACCCTTGTCTGTCCTAACCCCTGTCCTGATGAGAGTGGTCATGTGCTTGAACACGAAGGTGGACATGAAAGGGAGCCATTTCATGGTTGCTTTGGCCTGGGCCTTGTTCTTCGCAATCTGCTGGTTCAACGTCGTAGCTAATGAGCCTACGACGTCGTTCACAGCACCGTACGTGCTCTTGGTCATGCCGAAGTCGATGATGGGCTGAGAGTCTTCCACAAACGAGGATGGGATTTGGGAGTCCCCAATAGGTACAAGTGACATACTAAAATCCTCGTTCTTCATCTCCTACATCCAGCACGATAACACACCTTATGAGCCTACCAGATCTAACATTGTGAACCCCGCAAGCATGTGTATGAACTAATGAAGTGACATCGAAACTAACAGATCTAGACAGCATGGCCACATGTGAGAATCTACATGGAATCTAACAGATCTACGCATCCTAGCTCATCAGCTACAAGCATGGATCATACATACATCACAGCATACCTCAAACACAGCTCAGATCTAGAACAGACTACACGCATGAACACTATGGTAGCCAAGGTTTCAGAACTTACAGCCATGGATGCGGACGAACGAAGGCGAGGTCACTCCGTGCCGACGAGGGTGCCGCCGCCGCTCTGCTACTGCCTGCCAATGAAGACTGCCGCCGCCGCTTACCTGCGAGCTTCGACCGAAGACCTCGAACTGATGAAAATGGTGGACTCCGACCAGCGGTGAGAGTAGAGGTTGTATATAGGGGATGGTTTTGGGCGGGAGGTGACGCAAACTCTCCCGCCGAGTTTTCGGCTGCAGCGCGCGAGCTCCCGCCATCTCCCAATCGAGCGCGGCGGCTGCAGGCGGTATGGAGAATCTGTACGCGGGGAGAAGAGAGAGAAGAGGAACGCGCATGACTCTGTGGAAACGGCCGATTCGGCCGTTTTCACTGGGCCTGCCCCGAGGGTGCTTTAAAAAGCGCGCTATGCAAGTTTTGGGCTGCAGGCTAGCAAACAAGCAGCCTGGTTCTGCAGCCAGCGGGCCTGGCCCGGCTTGCTGCAGGCTACCAAACGCGCACATAAGTTTTATGCGAGCCCGGGCGAACTCCTCGTCCCAGAAGCCAAATAGACCATTTCTTCATCCACTCGGCATGTTTCGATGCCTCGCAACCAACCAAACACGCCCCCAACTACCTTAGTTATCTAATGTCCAGATTCGCAGCAGTAAGGGACCATGCCCTCACAAAATTCCTTGGTCATAGAACGAACAGATACAATCTCAATCTGGTCGCACAAGAATAACGGAATAGTCCCTGTGCCCTCGCAAAGTACAAGTTTGTGCAAGTCAAAGGAGACCGGAGACCTTTGTCTGCTCTGAACCCTCCAGTAACTATCAAAATTCGTCTGAACTTTTTCTTGTCTGAACTGTGTCCTGTCCATGAGCATCTTAGAACAAATGTTTGGTGATGACTTGATTTATATAAGAGTGCAGTGCAGAACAAAAGTTGTTTGGACCTCTTTCTTTTCTTCTTAGCGCGATGCATATATCATATATGCACCCCTCAAGTGCTGAATGAAAATACGCTTTTGCCAGCCCTGAACCCTGAAGTCACCGTCATGCTGGAATCGATCACGACTTTGCCATATGCATCTTCAGACTCGTGCGTGTATGCTGAGCTTAGTCAACAGAAGCAAACACGAAATCGTCTCGACCGCGTAGTCGAGCATCGACAGGCGATACATCTCGTCCTTTCCGATGTAGACGTCGCAATTCCAAACGTGGCTATGCATCATCTGCACGCATTTGACGGCTGTTACACCAAGGAGAGAAGCTATTGATCGATCTTACCTAACCCTGAAATTGACAAGAGAGACAATGAGGTACGTGTAGATAGTGATTGATATTCGGCCCTGAGCTCACTTCAGACGAGTCCGCCACGTTGACGGGGTTGATCGATGTTGTCTTCTATGGGACCATGCGTATGAAGTATGAACTAAGAAAAAAATAGAGAATGTGGTGATTTGTCTGAATATGCTACGAGGAGTGCACACAAATTCATGGCTTAAGCTTGAGACCACCGTTTGGTAGTGCTTTGCTTGAACATACCCTTTGTTATGATATATAAAACACCTTTCTCTTTTTGAACATGCAAGAGATAGTGAGCTTGGTCAACAGAAACCTTTACGGTTATATGTTTGAAGATTTTGCAAATATACAATATAATATCTCCATTTCCAATCAAATATTGGGGTTGTGCCGGACGAATGCTAATTGGCAGTGTCATAAATTATTCTTCCTTTTGAATTATTTTGTCTCAGTCTAAAATTAAGTCCTTAGCTTGTACCTGTTGCATTTATTTCCCAACATTTATTGTCCCACACATCACTCCCTTGAAGACTTCTCCTTTGGGATATCCGAACATATTTGCCAACCCTATGATCCATAACTCTTAATTGGTGACTTCAACAATCTAAGTGCCCACTCCAACAACAACAAGGACTCCTTAATTATCTTGGAAGCGTGACAACATTAAGTAATTTGGCCAACTGATATCCCTCGCCTTGATTGTCGGTTTACTTGATCTAACAAAAGGTATAACCAAGGGTTGATAGAGAATTGTTATATGGCTTGGGAATCAACCTTTCGTAACTCCCTTAACACATTTGTGAAGCATTTCACGATTGATCATTTTTTTCTCTCTTTTGTCTGTCTCTTCTAATATTCTATCCTCTTGGCATTTATGTTTTGAAAGTTCATACATCAGACTTACGGTAATGTTGCGAACTCTTCCTCCCACCAACACTTATCAAGCAGATTTGGCAATGGAGCTCTAGTCTTTCGATGGAATAACTAAGATCTATAGGATATGACTATGACACTCGGCTACTAACTATATAGGAAAACGTTACACGAGTGGTACTGGTATCCACCAAAACTGTTGGACCAAATACAAGATCATATCGGCTTTTGTAGCGGAACAATTGGCATGTCCATGAAGGACTTTTCTTGTGACCAAATCAAAGAAATCAAGCAAGAAAATAATACCGTAGATAAGTTTGAAATTCTGATTTTCCATAAAGAACTAGCGTCACAAATAGATGACACTCCCTCTATCCCAAAGTATAAGGCATACTTAATTTTCATTGGTAAAAAATTATAATTTTAATTCAGATTATTTATTACCCGTATATTTATAGTATGTTTATAAATTAGTGTAAATACATATAAAATGAAATAATTTTTACAATCTCATTACCATTTATAATATATATAATTTAGTTCATATTAGTGGTCAAAATTATGCATCAAAGACTGTGCAAAAAGCACGACTTATATTTTGGGGGCGGAGTGAGTAATATGGAGTTTGATAAAGGATGTTGCTAACTATTTGTGGCAAGCACGGAAGCTTCAAGTGTGGAAAACCGACGTAAATAGCGTGAGTGCCATGTAAATATATCGACAAATGGAATACATTAATATCGAGAAGGTACCAAAATTACATTCAATCTCTGCACCAACATAATGTTAATGTTAAGAGCTAGTCGAGACATCGAAGAGACAATGGGAGTACTATTTATATTTTGCAATTTGTTGTCAATATCTACAATTATAGAACACGCTGGGATCAGGATCAGTTAGTTCCATCACCATCCTTCCAATATCATCCCAGTAATCATCGTTCGCCGCTGGCGAGCTGGGAACGCTCAACGAGGCCATCGCTGGCAGCTGTTGCACCGCGGGGGTGTCCCAGTGTTGCAGCCCCTGGAAATTGTGGCCGTTGTAGCCACTGGTCATGCTGTTCGCAGCAGCCGGAGCCTGGGGCGGCGTCTGCAGGCAGTTCATGTACTCGTAGTCGTTCTCCCCGGTGCACACCGACTCGAGGCTGCAGCCCGTGACGGAACTCGACTCCGGCTGCGGCACAACAGAGGCGGCCACTCTGCCGGCGACCTGCTGCTGCGGGTGCCTCTTGTACGTGATAGTCCTCTTGAAGATCCGGCAGATGGTCCACACTTCCTGCATTATTTCAGGCACGGTTTTAGTCATGGCCGATGAAACAGATCACATGCAGAATCAGAATGTCGACGTTGCATACCGCTTCTTGCAAACACGGCGAGGAGTGTGCTGGGGCGACAGTGGGGCGCGGCGGAAGGCGGAACTCGTGCATCATCCACTCCGTTTTGGTGCCCTTGCCGGCGCTACCACGGTAATAGACGAGGGATTTCTTGAGGCCGATGCAGCAGCCGCGGGCGTTTATCGGCCGGTCGATGCCGGTGGCCTTCCAGAAACCAGCACTGGTGACCCTGTTCGGACGGACACTGTTCCGGTACTTCCTCCCCCTCAGGCAGAAGAAGTACCATTCCTTGTCGCCACCAACCGTGTTCGCCTCTGCACATAATTTCATTTGCACCAAATTTAGCTTTCTATGATATATATTCCGTATATATTTGTTCGTTGTACATGTATTACTTAGGATCTAATGCTTGTAGTTAGGACTCAACTAGTTTGATGCAACCCGAGATTGTATCATCATATTCCAAACATAAGAGATTCACAATATGCATAGAAAACCACGACTTTACTACTCATTTCTTAGGCGATTGAGAAATAACTACCTATAGGTACCGACATAAAATATCCCATACATTAATGAGATTCGGGCAAATACAAAATAAAAATGAATTGATGACCTTGATCGTACACCAATATTAAAATAAAAGATGTATCGTTGTTTCACTGCAATAAGACTTTGGTCAAAATTAGCTTGTTAGTACATATTTTATTTCGTACAAAATCACAGACAAAGTACATATATTTTTAATAACGAAATTAGTTAATTAACACCACTTTTACGTGATCTAGACCACATATTTTCAGAGAAAATCGTGATCAAAATTCAGAAGTATGTCCTAAGTCCTAACCCATTTTTTTTTTTTTGAATTCTAACCCATTTGTTTTGGAACTGAAGGAATACATAACATGTCGAACCTTCAGCTTTTCATGAATTAGAATGGTGTGGTGTTTTTATCATTCATCACCATATGATATGAACATCTCAAAAACATAAATGTGATACTATCACAAAGAGAACTTGAAAACCCATATTTGCCACTGAATACCGAATGCATCCTCTTATTGCTTTCCTAGCACAAGGTTTCAAACTTACTTGATGGCGGTGGCACATAAAAGGCTTTTTTTTACGAAAGAAAACTAAGGGGCGTGCAAGGAGAGAAATCGAACTCGTGACATGATTATGATATGCTGCTCAACCACGCACGGCCCCACAAAAGGAATTTAATTTCTCTTTCCAGGATGATCGACAACGCAAGTTGTAAAAAGATTTTTGATCAGGTAATAAACTATCCATCACGATTGATGCATGCATGATTATGGATACTTTTGTAGGCGTACTTGTTAACAAATAAGATCTTATTCGTCTATAAAAAAGTATTTGTTATACTTACTTGGCAAGTCAGAAGGCTCGTGCTTATAGATGTCCATCTCCTTGATGATCTCGATGCTCAGCCGCTTTCCGGCCACCTTCCGTCGGAGATAGAACGTGACGAGCTCCTCGTCTGTGGGATGGAACCGGAAACCCGGTAGCATCAGCTCTTCATCGTCTTGTTCTTCTTCCTCCAGCACCTGCTCCTCCTCCCTTCCTCCTACAACCACTTTCCCCTCGACCACAGCTCCATTGTACTCATCACTCTCCATCACCTTTCCCATCGCTCTTCTTGTCCGATGGATCAAACAGTACGTCTTGCTTCGATGCACTTGCCTTGGACAAGGGTCCGAGCGGCTATATATAGATATATATGGGGTGGGTACATGTACTGAGCTAGTTAGCCCTCTAGATGCATGTAGGATAGAGTCACGAAGGTTCATGCATGCCCGGTCCAAGTCCCGCCTAGTTAATTAAGAGTCACTAACATGCATGTGGCAATTAGCAAGTTAATTAATTTGCATTTGTCCTCGAATGTTCTTCACAGCATGATCTCTGCTTTTGTGATATCTATCCTTTTCTTTCCATAAGCGAGACAAGACATGTACTTTGACATGTCCAGAGACGTGCCACACTGAAAAGTTTACTAAGTAGTAATCCAAGGAGGATTAATTGTTGCTGGTAGCTAGTTAGTGACTTGGTTGCATATTGCTTTATTGACTACATATTTTTTTTACTGTTTTTAACTAATACGGTCGAGCAGGGTCATAGATATACCATCAACGCTCCAGAGCGACTAAGTTCCATGCACGGGAATAATTTAGTCGTAGGACGGTAGGGTGCACTATTAGCATATGCATATCTAAAGTATAATCTTCAGGCGAATTACTCTAGAAAAAATAAATATCTAAAGTATAACCTTCAGGCGGAATACGAGACCGCCACTAATAAAACAATCAAAATATTGGTATTACATATATAGTTACGTGTTTTCTCCTATCGTGTTAGTAGTCTAAGCCATGCATGGCTGATTGCTTACCGATTCGTTTCACTAGTCTCTACTCATATTCATTTCGAAAGTCAAATGTAGATGAACGTATGTACTTTACCCTGTTATAAGTTCACTATGAAGGATTAGCACGTTGACGATCGTTGCTACATATATAAAGTTCTGGATGAGAAAATAAGGTTATTTCCGTGCTAGGCAAAATATGTTGACTTGTTCTCTTCTATGTAATTGAAAAGATAAAATAGAAAGTACATTTGACCAAGTCTGCTGTCATTTTGTGATCTACCGACCAAGTCATTGGAATTTTACCTGGACCATCGAGACAAAGAAATAGAATAAAAGGCTATCATAAGTACTAGTTGTATGGTTAAGATGCATTGGTGTATGTATGCAAAGACGGAAAGACCTCAACTGTCCATAGCTCTATTCTCTTTTGCTTGGTTGTTGGAGAAATAAGAGGGCACTAGTTAACATCTTTAGAAGGTGTCAACTTTATAAGCAGATAACATCAGGGATCATCATCGAGAAATATGTGTCCTAACTACTCTGGCTGGACACTCTGGCCCGAGCTTTTGGGCTCGGCCCGAGCTTTCCAGGCTCGGCCCGAGTTCAGCTCGGCCCGCGAGAAAAATTAACCGAGCCGAGCCCAGTTTCCTGGACCGCGACGAACTCGGTCCGGCTCGGTCCGGCTCGCCCATTTGCTGTTTTTTTTTCTTTTTACGAACTGAGAGAGGAAAGGAGCTGGGCTTGGGCCGCGAGGCTCCTCACGGCGAAGCTTTTCCTCGTTCGCCCGTTCCCCATCAAGGTCGTCTCCTCGTTCGCCCGTTCCCCATCGATGCCGCCGCCGCCGCCGTAGATCGACGCCGCCGCCTCCGGCGTCTAGTCTCCATCCCCCACCGTTGGGTGCGCTCCCGCCGCCGCCACGCCCCACCCCCACCCCACCCCACCACTCTGCCTCTGCCTCTGCTGCAGCTCTACCACCGCTGGCCGCCGCCGCTGGACATGAAGCACACCGGCGTCCCGTCTGCACGGCTCCGCTGCCGACTCGTCGTCCTCGAATCCGTCCTCGCGGACCTCCAATTCGTGCTCCGCCGCCGCCAGGAAGCTCCGTTGCGCCGCCGTCCATGGTCGCCCGTTGCCGGAGAAGACCGGCCCCACCTGTCAGTGAGACACCACGCGTGGCTCGCGAGCTGCACCGAGCTGCACCGAGCTTTCGACGAGCTCGGGCCGAGCTCCGTTTCCTGGCTCGTCGGCGGAGCGAGCCGGCTCGCGGCTCGCCATTTTTGCCCGAGCTTTTTGCTGGCTCGGCCCGAGCCAGCCCGAGTTGGCCCGCGTCCAGCCAGACTAACTACCAATAGGTGACAAGTAAAAAATGTACTTTTAGAGGTGACAAAAGTTCAGTTGGCTAAGGTGGGGATCATCCACGGATAAAATTACTGCTCACCCCATTCTCGACCGAACAATAGTAAAATTTAACGCAGGTCAATTTTTAAAAGTAAAGAATGCCTTTAGATCTCATGTTATTCCATTATGATTAACCATGTACTTCCTACTGACATACAAATAGTGTACTTAACTGCTAACGTGGAGTGGAGCGAGCGATGAGAGTAAAGAAACACCTTTTTTTTTAGAAAAGGGGAGAAGCCTCTGCCTCTGCATCGATTGATGCACACGGCTTCTATTACATCGTCAAAAATATTTCAGAGTTTACATCTGAAAGCAAAGTTCAAATAGTTCAAAGGAAATGGGAAATAACAATCTGGAGAAAGACCAAAACTGCAGCAGCTCTACAGTATGTCTTCTTAAGCTGTTGTAATCCTCCTAGACAGTCGCCAGGTACCCCGGGAATAGATATCCAAAGCGACCGGCTCCAGCCGGGTGCATCCAGAGTTGATACGCGCACGTTGCGCCTCTGGGACCAGGAAAGCCCACTCGTGGATCCAGTGGGTAGCGATGCGTATGACCTGTAGAAAATTAGCATTGCGTGCATTGTTAAAAATGACATCGTTTCTACATCTCCATATAGACCATTTTAAAGCACAAGTTCCCACACGAATTTGTACTTTAAAATTCTTTTCCACCCCATTTAGCCAATTCCCGAACATATTCGTAGTATTTGCCGGTGGAGTAATGTTGAAGGCATATTGAACAATTGTCCATAAGAAATGCGTAAAAGGGCATGTAAAAAATAGATGATCTATAGATTCCTCAAAATCACAAAACACATATTTCTTACACCCATTCCAATTATGTTTAGCAAGGTTATCTTTCGTTAAAATAACTTTTTTATATAAGAACCACATAAAGATCTTAGCCTTTAGTGGTATCTTTAGTTTCAAAATCTGTTTGCGCAAATTCACCGTGTGACCATTTAAACAATCTTCATACATGGATTTTACCGTAAAGGAACCCGTGGTAGTAAGCTTCCAAACAAACTTATCTTCCTCGTCTATATGATTAATGTTTATTAGCTTTTGTAACATGTGTAGCCAAGCAGTCCATTTGTTACCCGTTAAGTTTCGTCTAAACTAAATGTGTACCGAGGAGTTTGCTAAAGCATCCGCCACCAAAACGTTTTTATGGCGCACCACACTATACAAAGTTGGGTATTGATCCGCAAGAGGGACTTCTCCCAACCAAGAATCCTCCCAAAAAACTTGTTGCTTGGCCGTTACCGACAACAAATTTACCTTTGCTGAAAAAGCTATCTTTTACATTCATAAGACCCTTCCAAAATTGAGAATCAGAAGGTTTAGCTGTCACTTGTGACAATGTCTTATTTTGTAAATATTTGTTCGTTAATAATTCTTGCCACACTCCTTCCTCATTAATAAGTTTAAAAAGCCACTTGCTTAGTAGACACCTATTCTTAATATCCAGGACCTCAATTCCTAAACCTCCTTGGTCTTTGGGTCTACACACAATATTCCATTTTGTGAGTCTATATTTCTGTTTATTTTGATCACTTTGCCAAAAGAAACGAGATCTATAGAAATCCAACCTTTTCAATACCCCCTTAGGTATCTCTAAAAAAGACAACATAAACATCAGTAAACTAGTTAATACCAAATTAATTAACACTAGCCTGTCTCCATACGAGAGCAACTTTCCTTGCCAGCAGCCTAGCTTTTCTCAAATCGTTTTTCAGCAGGGTTCCATTCTTTATTAAGAAGCTTCCTATAGTGGATTGGGATCCCTAGGTATTTGAAAGGTAGGGTCCCCGCTTCACAACCGAAAATATTTCTGTATTGATCTTCCACTTCTTTGGCTTTCCCAAAATAGAATATTTCGCTTTTATGAAAATTTATTTTCAAACCAGATAATTGTTCAAAGATGCTCATGATCAGCTTCATATTTACTGCCTTTTCTAGATCGTGTTCCAAGAATAAAATCATGTCATCCGCATATTGCAAAATCGACACCCCTCCCTCTACTAGATGCGGTATAAGACATCCAACCTGGCCATCCTCTTTTGCTCGTGAAATAAGGATAGACAACATGTCGGCCACTATGTTAAATAAAATTGGAGAAAGGGGATCACCTTGACGAAGTCCCTTTCTTGTTTGAAAATAATGGCAAATATTATCATTTACCCGTACACCAACCGAACCCCCCATAATAAAATTTTGTATGAGGTCACACCATTTTTTGTCAAAACCTTTCATTCGCAACGTTTGCAATAAAAAAGGCCACTTAACTTTATCATACGCCTTTTCAAAATCAATCTTAAAGAGAACTCCATCCATTTTCTTCCTATGAAGTTCATGGATGATCTCGTGTAGGACAACTACCCCCTCTAGGATATGTCGTCCCGGCATAAATGCAGTTTGTGTAGGCCTAATCACTTTGTGAGCCTGAACCATACTTCGACCTGAACTGCATGTAGGTTGTTTCGACATCCTACATAATTTTCAGAAAGCATACTTATTGCAGAAAATTTAAGTAAGTGACAGCTACATAATTTTCTGACTAGTCGGCAAACTAAATTTCTTCAAATATTCCAGACTGATTTGGAAGATGCATACGAAACTCTCAATCCTTATAAATTATAGTTACAATTTTAGAGAAATGTGTGTGTGTGTGTGTGTGTGTGTGTGTGTGTGTGTGTGTGTGTGTGTGTGTGTGTGTGTGTGTGTGTGTGTGTGTGTGTTGGGGGAGAGGGGGGAGGGGGAGGAGGGTGGAGCAGGAGCTTTTTTTGTTTGTTTGCGAAACACAGTACAAACACAGACGCCCACATACACATGTAAATTGCGGTGGTTGTTATCTCACAGTAAATTGCTCCGTTACAGACAATTCGGTTGAGAGACGGAAAGTTGAAGACAAAACATGTATTTCGTGTTCAGAACAGGAAATAGTTGAACGTTTG
Organism: Poa pratensis; assembly: GCA_947311845.1. Taxonomy (NCBI): domain Eukaryota; kingdom Viridiplantae; phylum Streptophyta; class Magnoliopsida; order Poales; family Poaceae; genus Poa; species Poa pratensis. The sequence continues at coordinate 97,150,374 of CAMZMU010000052.1, forward strand.
TTCTTTGACTGTGATACAGTCATACAGTTAAGGTGTTGTAGAATAGTCTATCTCAATTTCTTAATTAATATGTGGATGCTAGTCTTCAGCAAAATCGTAGTGTGTGGTTAAGTAATAAAGAAAAATTGCATGATGAACATGTGGTGCGCCTGGAAACTGAGAAGTGATATATATACTTTGGCAATACTCAAGCTATTCTACAACCCTTCTGAACTTCGCTTCGCCCTTTATGTAAGTGAACTTCACACAAATGAACTTCTGGGCTGACATAATGTTTTCTAAACTTCGCTCGTCACATAAGCGAACTTCAGAGAATTTTTGCAAATGAACTTTTCGGATGACCATAATTTTTTCAGAACTTCGCTCGTCACATAAGCGAACTTCATGTATTTTTGGCAAATGAAAATCTCGGCGGACCATCATCTTTTCTTAACTTCTCACAATATGCCAGTGAACTTCATACTCATTTCGCAAATGAATTTTATCGGTGGGATCATCTTTTTCTAAACTTATCAGCATATGTCATGAAGTTCGCATTAATTTTCGTTAATGAAGTTCTTAGCGGAGTATCTTTTTGTGAACTTTCCGTTACACGTAGGTGAACTTACTATTAATTTCAGAAATGATCACTTTTTTGGCCGACCATCTTTTTTTCGCAACTGAACTACCAAAACCATCGGCAGCCCAGCACCGAACGAGAAATAATTTCATTGACAGATAAGAAAAAATAATTTTCAATGAACATATATATAGGGAACCACGGAGCAAATGATGATGCGGATTAGTCTGCGTTGTTCTTTTGTGCCTCTGTGCCAAAGTTCGGAAGAGTGGGCGTGCTAGTTTGTCGCCAGCGTCGAGGAAGTTCAGTCGAGAGAAAGCAAAGTTCGGTATGGCGCCGACAGGAGTTTGGAGCTGGAGGTAGCCCGGTGCCAAACTGGAGACGCGGTGGCTCGCAAATTTGCCGGTGATGGGGCAGCAGGGTTGGTAGCCGGGCCCTGGGCGGCGCACGCACGGTAGAACTGGAGACGCACGCCAATGGTTGGGGATAGGGAGTCGCACCGCTAGTGGAGTGACGGGGATCGATCCGCGCCGGCGTGGTTGAGGAACAGGAGGCGACACAGCGGAGGTGGTGGCAGCGATGTCGGCTGCCGCCGTGGAAGAAGGTGGGGTGCGGGTGGCCGCTTGGTGGTGGTGCGCGGGGGAGGTCGAACCGTTGGAGCGTGGTGGTGGTTTTCCGGTTTGGCGGCGCGAGGGTCGCCGGCCGGTTGATGCGCGACGGTAGCCGGGGCCGGCGGCACGACGGTTGGTTGTTCGAGTCAGGAATGGGGTGAGGTGGTTTTCTTTTTCCACGTTGGGGGATTTTCTGTGGAAAGTTATGTGTTGCTGTTTTGGTGGGAGGGTTGTAGAATAATACATCCAAAATTAGAGTTGGTTAAGATATCCTTTTGTAAACGGAGTGAGTATGTCAAATTATCTTTCCTTGAAAAGATAGCTAGATGGAATGTCCAAAAGTGCCCCTGATTATTGATAGTGGATGGCCTAAACTGCTCCCTTCCACCAACAATATCAGGTATCTTAAGTCTCCCGGTAAATAAACTTGAACTGGTTTACAAATGATTTGGCACGCTTTGTGACCGTCACTATTATACAATGATACATAGGAAAAACATTACTGCCTATGGCATTCAAAATAGCCACGGTGAAAAAATAAAACATGTGGGTGACCATACCCAACAGAATTCGACAATCATGCCTAAAAAAATCACGAAATATGTTGGAGGTATGCCCTAAATATAATACTAATATTCAGTTATTATATATATCCAAGTTTATTATTAAATGTTTATACTTTTATGTTATAACTGCATTGGCAATTGAATAGTAAGTATTCAAAGGAAGACCTCCACTACATGTGTAGAGATATAGACAACACAAGGTGTTCTTGGTCTTATCTCTAAGGCTGGCTCATCTTGCTCATCTTGTTGTTAGATGATCACGGTTTCTTGATCATGTATTTTGTATAAGTTACACAACTATGAGAGCATATTGTCGAAATGACAATATAGTATTGAACCGACCCAATTATATGATCTTGCTAAGAGAGAAATGTCACAGATGAAATCAGCGATTAATTATATGAATTTTTTGTTAGTTATATTCCTATACTATGAGAACATCTAGTGACCGCTCATTTGACACTTGTACTTTGATCATCATCAAACACCCGACCTTAATTGGGGATTATTAAAGTGTCTTTTGAGGTATAAACTAGAATGAGTAATGGAACAGAGATCGTTCAAAAATGGTACTTGCTCCTCCGGACGGTGGAAATATATATATATATATATATATATATTCTGGGCCATCTCAGTATTATCGATCTCACCCAATAGTCTAGCCACACATAGTGTGATTTATCACAGGACATCGGGAATACGGAATGAGAAAGGATAATGATATCAGTACGAGTTTATATGTGTAGTGATCAAATGGTTTGATCACGCTGCATCCATTATCTCTTCTCATGATATCAATGATATTGTGCATGTAAGGGGATTAGCGTAACGAGAAACACACACAGAAGGTTCCATCAAACACATGGGAGACCGTCTATATCCCAGTGCTAATTATTGTTCGCTAAGTAATCCGGACATGTCTATGTGTTACCGAACCTTTAGAGACACACGCTTAAGTTGTAGTCAATATTTAATTGATAGAATGATGTAGTTATATTGGTTATGATAAATGGTTGGATTCAATCCGATGTCACAAGAACAACTCCGATGCGAACTGAGGTGTTCCGGTGAAGTTATCTTGAGAGGCATATTTGCCGATAAAGGGACTGAGAGTCTTGAGAGAGAGAGATATGGCGAACATGAGGTGTTCCGGGATGGCAGGAAGTGTTTCTGACATCATTGAATAGAGTCGATGATTTTATCTAAAGAGTATATATGGTTTAGAAGAGTTTAGTGACTTTTGGAAAGTCCGAACTGAAGTAGAAAAGGAAAAAAGGACAAGTATTCATTAGGGACTTCTAGTCCAACTAGGAGTTCCCAACCGACTTGGAACAGGGTGCGTCTGGCCTCCGTAGGGCTCACACAAAAGGTTCCATTAAACACATGGGATCCAGTACGGCCGTCTAGATCCCAATGCTAATATTGTTTGGTAAGTACTCCGGACATGTCTATGTGTTATAATATTTCGAGACACACGCTTAAGCTGTAGTCAATATTTAATTGATAGAATGATGCAGTTATATTGGTTATGAGAAATGGTTGGAGTCAATCCGATGTCATAGGAACAACTCCGATATGAATTGAGGTGTTTTGGTGAAGTTATCTTGAGAGGCATAGTTTGCCGATAAAGGGACTAAGAGTCTTGAGAGAGAGAGACATGGCGAACATGAGGTGTTCCGGGATGGTGGGAAGTGTTTTTAACATCAATGGATAAGTCGATAATTTTATCTAAAGAGTTTCAGAAGTGTTTCGGAGACTTGCTAGGAAGGGCATGTGCCATGGGGACTGGGAGCCTTGGGGTTGAGCCGCACCATGTGTGGGGCCGACCACATGGGTCCAAGGCTCACCTGGTACGTGCGGCGCACCACCATCCCCATGTTTCTTTTGTTTAATTAAGTGACTTTTGTAAAGTCCGTAGAAAAGGAAAAAAATGACAAGTATTCAGGAGGAACTCCTAGTTAACTAGGAGTCCCCAACCGACTTGGAAGAGGGTGTGTCTGGCCTCCCTAGGTCTGACGCACCGTGGGGGGGGGGGGGTTGCCCTCTCCCCAAGCACCTACTGGGTTGCGTGTACGGTAAATTAAAATTTTACGTATTGCTACGCAACACCTTCCGAAGATCTACTATCGAGATACATGCGAATACGAAGATCCGAAGATCTAGTTTAGTATACGTTACCAACACCATAGATTGCAGAAGAACGTGTTGATGACATAGTCGATGTAGCCGATCGCGGTCTCTCTCAACCAAGCCTGGTAGAGAGATTCTGACGCCTTCTTCTCCTTCGCTTCATCACCTTGATTCAACAGCGTGAGGGTCAACCGTCGTGAACGACAGATCACCCCTCTGAGAGCTTGCACACGTACGCCGAGAAAGGTTCAGCAGGGCTTCGCCATCCAAGCTTGGATTCCGCTGGTGTATATGAAGGTGGAGATCTCAACACATGAGAAGGAGAGAGAGAGAGAGAGAGAGATTAGATCTAGTCTAATTGGATAGGTCGCCTCTAATTAGAGGTCCCTCTAATCCAACTAGAAGAGATCTAAACTTGAGAGCTGACGTGAGTCAATTGTCTATCTAATTGTGTCTCAATTGCTTGTTCACAACTAGAGGGGGGTGGGGTTTATAAAGGACGCCAAAGGGTAGGGAGACTTGGGCAAGGGGGAAAACCTTTCCTTGTCCAACTCAACTTGGACAAGGGGAAAGTTTCCCCTTGCCCAATTCGGCATGGGAGGGGAGTTGGAGTAGAACTCCAACTCCTCCCCTCCCTCTCCTTGCACCGGCCGGCGGGTGGGGCCCACCTAGGTCCGAACCGACCTAGGCAGGTGGGGCCCACCCGGCCAACCGCCTCGGCCGCCGCGTGGTGGGGCCCGCCCTGGCCTGCCACCGACCCGGCAGGTGGGGCCTGTCTGGCTGCCATCGACCCGACGAGTGGGCCCGCCTGGACGGCTGCCTCGGCCGCCACCGCCTCCACCTTGCCCCGCCGTGGGCCCACCGAGGTTCGGCCCAGGGTTTCCCCCATCGGCGCCTCTAATATTTTCCCGTAATTATTTATCAATTAAATAAATTAATATTTAATTAACATATAATTAAATAATACTTTGTCTAATTAATTCTTATTTGAATATTTCCTTTTACAGAATATTCACCGAATTAATTTCCTATCGTATGAAACTCCTTTCATATGATCCGGGACACCCAGTGTCCGCTGACAAAATACTCCGGACAAATATTTCCTCTCTTATAAAACCCTCGGAATAAATCCGACCGTGATAGTAACTTCTATCACATACTTTCTCTCTTGATAAGGTATATCTATCACGCATGCACCATGCCGGTGATACTCTCTCCATGTTCCAGACCAACCATAATTCACAACTAACCAATCCTAGTTTAAGTGTGTCCACCCTACAGGTTCGATAACGGGTAGCTATAATTGGTTGGGTATGAACCAATCACCGGCCAGTGACAGTTCCAAGGACGTCCTGTGTAGCTGGTATCGTTATGCGAATAAATCTTCTATTGAACCTGTTGATTATCATATATCAATCCCATTACTCACGATACTGAACTTCACCCGAGATATAGATCCGTGGATGATACCATGAATCAATCAAGGATTGGTTGACATCATCTTTGTCTATCTCGTTACCGGTAAGTTCCATTTACTCGTTGCCGTATTATGATATGCCCCACAGTGTAACTTCACCGTGCATTGTCTGCAGAACATATTGGATATCGTTATAATACTGAGTGGACCTGGACGTATCTCTCTTAACATAGAGGAGTAATTACCCATCTCAGAACATATTGGATATCGTTATAATACCGAGTGGACCTGGATGTATCTCTCTTAACCTAGAGGAGTAATTACCCATCTCAGAACATTAGGATACACACACACCTTGAAGCCATCCAGTAACTGCCTTTATGATCACCCTGTTACGGCCGTGACGGTTAACAGTACCAAAGTAACTGTTCCAGTATGCATGACCCTAATAACCTCATGGTTACAAGGACATGTTATACAACAACCTTTCTGTGATAATGCTAAGGACAAAAAGACTACTTAACGGAATCACTTAGCATACCAACACTTGGGTGACCCGGCATATTAATATCCAATAATATGCCATCCTTGATGCTGACATAAACTCTATGTACATAACTAGGAAAAGCCGCATCATCTAGCATTCAAGAATTAGTCCGTAAAAGAACTAGGGTACATTTTACGTGTTCATATTCTCTACACGTGCGGGTGAGCTTTTCCCTAAATCACGCATTTAGAAATCACCGCAGTTATAGCATAGAAAATACGAATCAATAATATATGAATCAGATATATATATATATATGGTTAGAGCAATTCTACAACCAGTTGTAGAATAGTTCCCTACAACCACTTTTGTAGTTCCTTCTTGTTCTCTCTGTACTTCTCCGTTTTTTTGGGAAGTACACGTGCTATTTTCTTCGGTTTTACATGATTTCTGTTCAGTTTTGCTTGTACTGACTTCTTCTATATCATTCGTAAACTCGAATTACATAACAATATGCGCGATATACCTAAAATCTGTATCTGAATTCGAATTTCGTGATCGGGGGCGGGTCCGTCGCTCACTTTTGTTCTTTCCGTCGGATGTGTCCTTGCGTGCGCGGATTGAATTAGACAGAATTAACAAGCGATTTTGATTTCAATACGAACTATGATTCTTGAATTTCGTTGTTCCAAGTTTAATTTCATGAATCAGTTCATGAGGATTTCGAATTTTGGGATTTCTGCCTTGAACTTTCTTAGCCGCTATTCTCTCGAATTCGTTCAATTTTGCAAATTAGTCATCGTTTTGTCTCTAATTTGTGTAGTACGTTGTTTCTACGAGTTCGTATGTGTACTTTGTTTCCCGTAATTTTTAAATTGTGCCTATTTATTGTCCGTTGCATCTGTTCGTCGCTTTTTGAACTCGGGGCTGCTGATTTTGTCGATCTGGCGTGTATCCCTCTAAATTCGTAGCGTCTCTTGTTTATGTAGTTGTTATTACTAAAGTTTTGTGTTCTTAGCGCTTTTTTAGTTGTTGTTTAATTCAAATTCTGGTTGTATTGATCGAAATCTCTCTGTTGTTCATGTTCCGGCCGCACAGTTGCTTGTACTTCCTTTAAGGCACATGTGTACTTCCAACAGACAAAATCTATACTTCTACCTGTCAGTAATCTGTACTTATTTTTGAATGATCAGCCTTTGCCGTAGTTGAGGGCCTCTAAGCGTGACTTTTGTTAAATTTGCTATCGTGACCTTTGTCTACCCACTGGATTCTACGGTAGATAGGTTAGATACATGCGCTTTTGCTGTATCCAACATGTGTGCATACGATTTTCTTTTGTAAGTTCTGTCTACTAAGTCAACATTACGATTTTTGCTGTACTAGTACCTGAACTTCATGTTCAAATTACTTGTACTTTTTCCCTGGCATAAATTGTACTTCAATTTTTTAACTGTATTTCTTTTTTATTTTATTACTTTTTCTTACTAACCTATGAAGTACATGTGTACTTCCTGTCTTACTCCGTCTGTACTGCTATACATGGTATCTTTATACTTCCCATTTTTATAATAAATTTGTTTTATATTTTTATTTTTTAGATTTTTTACCGGTGTAATTCCTTGCACTAATGTGTAATTTCGTCGTTTTTCTTGTTTTATTATTGAAATCATGTTTGTATTCACATGTGGACTTCTTTTCACCAATGAATTTACATTCGTTTAATTCATATCGTATTATTGATTCATATCCGATTTATTTTAATTTATTTAGTTTGTATTCTAATTAATTTAACCTTGTTGTTTTTTAATTTTATTTTTGCTTACTGTTAATATACTTTTTAGCACAAATGAGCAAACAAAAAAAATGAATTGTCAAAAATCATTACCGTCGTGGGCCCCGACACACCAGGTGGTTTTTTGTCCCTATCCTTACGTCTCGTCCCGACGCTCAACTCCTCTCTCCCACTCCCCCCTCCTTCCTACCCCGAACTGCTTCTTCTCCACCGTGGTGGAGAAACCGGCGTCCACATCTCGATACGGGGGAGGGTGGTAACTGCTGCGCCCCTCTCCGGCCTCCAGTGAACGGCGGCGCACTTCTCCGCCGCTCTACGAACTTCGCGTCGTCCGGTGAAGCTTCCTTCGCCGTGTCCGCGACATCCCGTGGGGGAAGAAATTGTCGTGTGTTGGATATATGCCCTAAGAGACAATAAATATATCTGTTTCATGATTAATGTATTATATCTTTATGCTATAACTGCTATGGTCTATAAATGTGAGATTTATAGGGAAACACATACGCACGTGTAAGGATATATTCAAACCCATTTACCCTTTGTCCTGTCTCTTGGACGAACTCATTAATACTGGATGGCGAAGTTTTCCAGCCATGGACAAGTGCTCTTGTCATTATTAATGGGAGCATATTGTTAATTTAACAATATGACTGGGAAGACCCAAATTATGATATACTACGAGATCAAGTTTCGTATAAATAGTATAGTCTAGAATTGATTGTTTGCTTATTCCTTAGACCGTGAGAATATATGGTTATGTGTATTGGAGAGGAAGCTTTGACATAGTCAATCATTACGGCCGTAACAGGGTAATCAAAAAGGCTATGATTGGGTAACCTCAAAGGTATACTATAACCATAGTAGTTCAAGACTGGGAATCACACCTCTAAAGTAATAGAGAGATACAACCAGGATCCGCTCTAGTGTGAAAGTGTCCATTGACAAGTCTGCGCAGACAAGGTAATGATATGCAAATATCATGGGATACTTAAACATGAGTTAAAGAGTAAAGGCATCGTACCGGTAACAAGGATAAGGTGACATAGTAAATGAAAGCTATCATTTATGGTAATATCATATATCTCGCCTTGGGTATTTGATGAGTATCGTGAAGGTGATAGGATAAACATGTTAATCAAGCAGGTTCAAAAGAGTGTCTTCGCATAACGGTAGCAGCTATACAGAACGTCCAGGTTCTGACACTGGCAAGTGATTGGATAAGAATTTCCAATTATAGTTACACGTTATCGAACCTGTAGGGGTCACACACTTAAGGCGTCAAGGTCTGTTGTATTCGTAGTGGTTCGAAGTAGAGATGTTGTATCATCTGGGATGGTTCCCGGCGTGATAGAATTACATTCGGAGAATTAGATCATAAAGAAAGGAAGGTTTATAAGAAGTTAAATAATTGTCCAAGTATATTCTGTCGGCAGACACTAGGTGTCTCGGATCATATAAATATGTTTGTATGATAAGTAATTAATTCTGGGAATTAATTAGACAAAATATTTATTGATTAAATATTTATTTATTTAATTAATTGGAAATTATAAAGGCCAATAAAAGGTGGCTGCCACATGGGCCACTTGGGCCCACACGGCAGCCGCACCACCGCAAGGTGGTGGGCCGAGTCGGCCGGCTTGACCCAAATGGGCTTCGGTCCATGCGGGGGCGAGCGGCAGGGAGACCGAGACGTGGCCGGCCAGGGCAGGCCCCACCCGTCCGAGTCGGCGGCCAAGGTGGGCCCCACCCGTAGGTCGGTGGCCAGGCGGGCCCTACCAGGGGCGGCGGCCAAAGGAGAGGCGGTGGGGGAGGGGAGTTGGGGTTCCACCCCAACTCCACCTTCCTAGCCGAATTGGGCAAGGGGAAGTTTCCCCTTGTCCAAGTTGAGTTGGACTAGGAAATCTTTCCCCTTGTCCAAGCAACCCTACCCCTTGGACTTCTATATAAACCACACCCCCCTCTTTTGGAGACCACAATAGACTTGAGATTTCTCCTCGAGGCTCCCAAGGTCTAGATCTAATCTCTCTCCCTCTCTCCCATGTGTTGGGGCTCTCTCCACCATACGCATACCAGTAGCACTTAGTCCTGGCACGGCGAAGCGCTGCTGGATCTTGACGGACGTACGTGTGCGAGCTCTCAGAGGGGTGACGCGTCATAGACGTTTGACCCTCACTCGTTTGGATCAAGAAGACATACGAGGAACGGCGATATTCTCACCGTCAGGCTTGACCGTGAGAATCTTCATCAAGCTTCATCAACTACGTCGGCGTCATCGTCATCGACAACGTCATCGACATCGACATCGTCACCGACAACTCTTCCGCAACTCGTTGTTGGTAACGACAGTACTATCCTCTCCTGTATCTACATAGTTGATCCTGGACGTTACGTAGGTCGGAAAATTTTAAATTCTGCTACGTAACCCAATAGTGGTATCAGAGCGATCTATGCGTAGGTACAGGTACGTACTAGAGCACATAAGTCTGTGCGGGCACCGCATAAGTTTGTGTGGGTATGTCAGAACTCTTCTGACATTCAGGTTATTTATGTATGCTTCCCAATAAACTACTTAAGGATGGTTTCCGACGGCATAGTTTGATTTTACGGACTTCTGGCTGCTCCTAGTATGCTTGTTGGCGCCAACGAAGTGCTTCAGTAGCTCCGGGTCTTTCTATAGTTGGTCTCGTTGACTTGGTAGTGGAAAGGGCATGTGGACTAGGTCCACACGGGGGTCACGCGCACCAGTGAAGTTTGGAAGGGAGCTGGAACTTTTATACGTTGGGCCTTCACCCCGCAATGTCAATCTAGCATCGTGATTAACCATGCTTGGTTACCTTACGTAGGCAGTAACGGTTTTACTCGGTAAATCCCAAAGCCTCGTAAAAATTGCAAACACAAAGGTTAGAGGACGTCTAACTTGTTTTTGCAGGCATGTGATGTGATGTGGTATAGTCCTTTAATTTTATTCAATTGTTGTATGAAATACCATCATATGTAATTCCAACCTGCGTGTTGGATTTAGAAGAAGCATGATGGGTGGAAACCACATGATTGCTATCTAGGGCCTGCGTGCCACATGTTATTTCGTTTCTTAGAAATAGGAGACGGACATGAAGGTAGCGTCGTAGACCTCGACGACAAGGAGTGGAACAAGGAAGGAGTTCTTACATCCACATGGAAGACGAAGAGGACTATACTACATCACTTAATTGTGAAAGTTTATTTCTCTTTATTATTGCACTCTCTTTGATTGCGCAGTAGTCGTGATTATTAGGGTGATTCCTCAAGAAAATATCAAGGAGATCGTGCTCATCCAACTGTGGCACCGTCAAACCGGATGCTTGTCACCGTGCGACCTGTATCCAGGAGTAATGTGTGCCAAGGGTTCGGGAGGCGGGCACGGACCGTCCTAGCAGCATGAACGGTTGGTTGTCTTGACGTCCAGGCATAACTAGTTATGAGTTCGGAGCACTACATCGAAAGATGAACGGAAATCACGGCAGGAAGTGATTGGCAAGTTGGCCTACCCTCTCGTCATAGTGGATGACATGTATCCATGCTTCTCACTATTGAGGATTGCGGATTCCGAGTCACTGTTTAACTGATCATGAGGAATATCAGTTTCAGTGGGAGCACACCATAGTTAAATCATATCATTTTAACTCGTGCAAATTAATCATGAAAAAGGGGTCTAAAAGGAATTTGCTATCATTGTAGATTAAAGCCTGTCGACATTAACCTGCTTTGTAAAATGGAAACTTTAACTGTTAATGGTAAGAACTTTGTAGATTGGATCTGCGCCCTTAGAAGTAGACTTAGAGAAAATAGAAAGTTATATGTTCTAGATGCACCTTCCTCTGAATTGTCATGGAATGGCAATTATGTTCGTGATGAAAAGGCAGTAAGGGAATTAATGTTAACTTATATGGATAAACAATTGCATACTCGCTTTGGGAAGGCGAGTGCATATGATGTGCTCACAGAGCTGCATAGTTTATTCCAGGAGAGAGTCAAAGTTGCATGTTATGCAATTACAAGACAGCTCTTCAGTTGTAAGTTAGACATAAAGGGTTCGCTCATCGATCACTTGGCAAGGATGATTAATCTTAATCAAATGTTGGAAGATCTAGGTTTTCCAATGCATGCCCAAGCGAGTCGTACAGTATTGCTGATGTCACTACCACCGCATTATGGCGGGTACATTCAAAATTCAAATTTGATTGGTAGTAACATAAGCATGGATGAGCTTACAAGGAAATTAATCATAGCGGAAGCTAAGATTAAAAACTGCAAAAGGGTTGGTTCATCCAACAAGGCATCACAAGAAGAGGAGGAAGGAGATCTCAATATAGTGGAAGGTTTAGGGATTGGAAATCCCAAAGTCATCATGTGTTAGATGTGTATTTAACCGGACCTCACAGTGATTCTTGGATCTTTGACACCGGGTCTGTTGCACACATTTGCAACACGACGAGTGGTTTAAAAGATGTGAGGAGGTTAAATCCAGGAGAAGTGTGCATGAGGGTTGGAAACGGAATGCAAGTTAGCGTTCGTTCCATCGGTACCATGAGCCTTCATTTACCTTCAGGATTCATGTTGGAAATGAGTAATTGCTACTATGTACCCACATTGAGCAAGAACATCATTTCAGGGTCACGACTTTTACGTGACGGATATTCTTTTAATTCTGAGAACAATGGATGTTCGATTTATTATAAGAATGTATTTTACGGATCAGCCCCTTGGTGGATGGTCTGTTTGTATTGAATCTTGGAAGGATAGAAGACACATTACACATTGATGCAAAGAGACTGAAATTAGTGAAAGATGATACTTACACTTGGCACTGTCGTCTTGGGCACATCGGGAAAAGCCGTATGAAACAACTATTTTCGGATGGGTTGTTGCAATCATTTGATGAGGATTCATTTGATCAGTGTGAGGCTTGCCTGATGGGAAAAATGGCCAGGACGCCGTTGGCGGGGTAGTCGAACGGGCGACCGAATTGATCGAGATCATACACACGGATGTGTGTGGGCCTCTGAACATTTCGGCGCGCGGTGGATATCTTTACTTTGTGACATTTACTGATGATTTAAGTAGATATGGCTATATTTACTTAATGAAGCAAAAGTCGGAAACCTTTGAGAAATTCAAGGAGTTTCAGAATGAAGTAGAGAATAAACATGACAGGAAGATAAAGTACCTGATCTGATCGTGGTGGAGAATATCTTAGTCATGAATTCAGTCAACACATGAAGGACTGTGGAATTGTACCACAGTTGACGCCACCTGGAACACCGCAAAGGAACGGAGTTTCAGAAGACGTAATCGAACTCTTATGGATTCGGTTAGGTCTATGTTGGCACTATCTGATTTACCACTATCCTTTTGGGGTTATGCACTAGAAACAGCAGCTTACACTTTAAATAGATCATCATCCAAGTCTGTCAAGACCACGCCTTATGAAGTTGGATGGGTAAACCACCCAGCATAAGTCACCTCAAGGTTTGGGGATGCGATGTTTATGTTAAACGATTGCAGCCACAAAACTTGAGCCAAGGTCTGACAAATGTGTTTTCATAGGGTATCCCAAAAATACCATTGGATACACTTTTTATAACAAGGTCGAGGGCAAGATTTTCGTTGCCCGGAACGGCGTATTTCTTGAGAAAGATTTTCTTTCAAAGAAGTCAGTGGGAGGACGGTAAGTCTCGAGGAGATTTTACAATCTACCGACGAGATAGTCAGAGTTAACGCATCGGAAGAAATTCCGGTCGGAGACTCAGCCACTGATACGGAGACTCCAAATCCTCCTCCAGAGGAAGAGGAAACTCCAGTCAGGCAGATTCCTCAAGTAAGGAAAGGAAGCCGAGTTCGCGAACAACCTAGGTTTTTCGAGAACGAAGTTTTCTTACTAGAGGGTGTCGAGAAAGAAGTTTTCGTCATGGACGAAGTTCTTCTTCTCGAAGAGGATGAACCTGCATGTTATAAAGAAGCGATGAATGATAAAGATTCCAACAAATGGCAAGATGCCATGAATTCTGAAATGAAATCCATGTATGACAATCAAGTCTGGGATTTGGTGAACTTCCTGAGGAAGTTAGACCAATAGATTGTAAATGGATCTTCAAGAAGAAGACAGATGCGGACGGTAATGTTACCGTTCATAAAGCACGCCTTGTCGCAAAGGGTTTTCGACAAATTCAAGGTGTAGACTATGAGGAGACATTCTCTCCGTAGCAATGCTTAAGTCTGTAAGGATAATGTTAGCTATAGCTGCCTTTATGATTATGAAATCTGGCAGATGGATGTCAAAACAGCTTTCCTTAATGGAAATCTAACTGAGGATGTGTACATGGTACAACCCGAAGGTTTTGTCGATCCAAAGAAAGCTAACATGGTGTGCAAGCTAAAGAGGTCCATTTATGGTCTCAAGCAAGCTTCACGGAGTTGGAATATTCGATTTGATGAAGTAGTCAAAGGTTTTGGCTTCGTTCAAAATTTCGAAGAAACTTGTGTTTACAAGAAAGAAAGTGGGAGCTCAATTGTGTTTCTAATTCTCTATGTGATGATATATTATTACTTGGTAATGATAAGATATTTCTTGGGGAAGTTAAGGCTTCATTGGAAAAGAGTTTTGCGATGAAGGACTTAGGTGAGGCTGCATATATATTAGGCATCAAGATCTATCGTGATAGAGAAAGACGCCTAATAGGTTTGAGCCAAAGTACATATATAGATAAGGTGTTGAAGAGATTCGACATGGCCGATTCCAGAAAGGCATCGTTCCGATGGTGCCTGGAATTACCTTAAGCAAGAATCAGTGTCCTAGTACAGCTGCTGAGCGAAAGGAAATGGCGGACAAACCTTATGCTTCGGCAATAGGTTCTATAATGTACGCAATGACATGCACACGTCCCGACGTGTCATATGCCCTAAGTGTTACCAGCAGATTTCAATCTGATTATGGTATGGCCCATTGGGCAGCAGTTAAAACATTCTGAAATACCTCAGGAGAACTAAGGACATGTTCCTAGTCTATGGAGGAGATGAGGAGCTCAGAGTACGTGGGTACACTGACTCAGGATTTCAGTCTGACCCAGACGATTCCAAAGCACAATCAGGTTACGTGTTCGTTCTCAACGGCGGTGCGGTAAGCTGGAGAAGCTCCAAGCAAGGCACGGAATATGTGGCGGCTCTGAAGCAGTCAAGGACAGCTATTGGATAAAGAAGTTCATTACTGAACTAGGAGTGGTTCCTTCAGCGGCAGATCCAATCGAGCTCTACTGTGACAACAGTAGTGCCGTTGCTCTGGCGAAGGATCCGAGGTCTCACAGCAAAGCCAAGCACATTGAACGCAAGGATCACCTCATCAGAGATCATGTGGCAAAAGGACACTTGCAATACGTAGAGTTCATACGATTGACAATGTAGCCGATCCTATGACAAAAGCTCTTCCACGCTTGAAGTTTGAACCTCACCGGTTTAACATCGGTCTTAAAGAAGGTTTAATGTAATAGATTTATTGTATCTAGTGCAAGTGGGAGACTGTTGGATATATGCCCTAAGAGACAATAAATATATCTGTTTCATGATTAATGTATTATATCTTTATGCTATAACTGCTATGGTCTATAAATGTGAGATTTATAGGGAAACACATACGCACGTGTAAGGATATAATCAAACCCATTTACCCTTTGTCCTGTCTCTTGGACGAACTCGTTAATACTGGATGGCAAGTTTTCCAGCCATGGACAAGTGCTCTTGTCATTATTAATGGGAGCATATTGTTAAGTTAACAATATGACTGGGAAGACCCAAATTATGATATACTACGAGATCAAGTTTCGTATAAATAGTATAGTCTAGGATTGTTGCTTGCTTATTCCTTAGACCATGAGAATATATGGTTATGTGTATTGGAGAGGAAGCTTTGACATAGTCAATCATTACGGCCGTAACAGGGTAATCAAAAAGGCTATGATTGGGTAACCTCAAAGGTATACTATAACCATAGTAGTTCAAGACTGGGAATCACACCTCTAAAGTATAGAGAGATACAACCAGGATCCGCTCTAGTGTGAAAGTGTCCATTGACAAGTCTGCGCAGACAAGGTAATGATATGCAAATATCATGGGATACTTAAACATGAGTTAAAGAGTAAAGGCATCGTACCGGTAACAAGGATAAGGTGACATAGTAAATGAAAGCTATCATTTATGGTAATGTCATATATCTCGCCTTGGGTATTTGATGAGTATCGTGATGGTGATAGGATAAACATGTTAATCAAGCAGGTTCAAAAGAGTGTCTTCGCATAACGGTAGCAGCTATACAGAACGTCCAGGTTCTGACACTGGCAAGTGATTGGATAAGCATTTCCAATTATAGTTACACGTTATCGAACCTGTAGGGGTCACACACTTAAGGCGTCAAGGTCTGCTGTATTCGTAGTGGTCCGGAGTAGAGAGGTTGTATCATCTGGGATGGTTTCCGGCGTGATAGAATTACATTCGGAGAATTAGATCATGAAGAAAGAAAGGTTTATAAGAAAGGAAATAATTGTCCAAGTATATTCTGTCGGCAGACACTAGGTGTCTCGGATCATATAAATATGTTTGTATGATAAGTAATTAATTCTGGGAATTAATTAGACAAAATATTTATTGATTAAATATTAATTTATTTAATTAATTGGAAATTATAAAGGCCAATAAAAGGTGGCTGCCACATGCGCCATTGGCCCACATGGCAGCCGCACCACCGCAAGGTGGTGGGCCGAGTCGGCCGGCTAGACCCAAATGGGCTTCGGCCATGCGGGGGCGAGCGGCGGCGGGAGGCCGAGACGTGGCCGGCTAGGGCGGGCCCCACCCATCCGAGTCGGCGGCCAAGGTGGGCCCCACCTGCAGGTCGGTGGCCAGGCGGGCCCCACCAGGGGCGGCGGCCAAGGGAGAGGCGGTGGGGGAGGGAGTTGGGGTTCCACCCCAACTCCACCTTCCTAGCCGAATTGGGCAAGGGGAAAGTTTCCCTTGTCCAAGTGGAGTTGGACTAGGAAATCTTTCCCCTTTCCAAACAACCCTACCCCTTGGAGCTACTATATAAACCACCCCCCCTCTTTTGGAGACACACGATAGACTTGAGATTTCTCCTCGGAGGCTCCCAAGGTCTAGATCTAATCTCTCTCCCTCTCTCCCATGTGTTGGGGCTCTTCCACCATACGCATACCACTAGCACTTAATCCTGGCATGGTGAAGCGCTGCTGGATCTTGACGGACGTACGTGTGCGAGCTCTCAGAGGGGTGACGCGACATAGTCGTTTGACCCTCACTCATTTTGGATCAAGAAGGCATACGAGGAATCGGCGATATTCTCACCGTCAGGCTTGACCATGAGAATCTTCATCAGGCTTCATCAACTACGTCGGCGTCATCGACAACGTCATCGACATCGACATCGACATCGTCACCGACAACTCTTCCGCGACTCGTTGTTGGTAACGACAGTACTATCCTCTCCTGTATCTACATAGTTGATCCTGGACGTTACGTAGGTCGGAAAATTTTAAATTCTGCTACGTAACCCAATACCGTGCACATCTCGCCACGGGTGTAACTGATCCGCTCCTTCTCTGTCGTCTAGTGAGAGGCGTCACTCTGCCGCGGAACGAACCTCCGCACCCTCCGGCGAAAGCATCCATCGCCGTGACCCTCGCCGTCCTGTGAGTTCTCCTCTAGGGTTTGTTCTTATCTTCTCTCCTACATTGTTTTCTAGCTATATCGTGCACCGTTGTGCACCGATGATGTGCTATTTTCGTTCATCCATGCTGATTTTGCATCTGCTAAAACTATCCCCCATGGTACTTTTTGCTATGCGCATTGGTGAATCCGTCAGATCTAGGGTTTCATATTTGTCTGATGTATTCGTCAGCAAACAATCCGGTATCTCACATAAATGAATGTGGTGTACTGGTCTCATCCCCTTCAGTGTTCATAATTTTGCTTTTCATCTATGTAATGCACTTTGTAATTGCTCTGTTATAGATAGATTTTTTAAATTATTTGCTTCAGATAGTGATTGATACTTATACAATCTGTATCTACTTGTTATTATTCTTATACTTCTTGTTTTCATATATGCACTGCTGTGTATTATGTAGATTGATGGGCTTTGTGCTTAATTTTGATCTTTGATATGTTCGTTACTAAGTATGAAATTGATCTGTGGCAGATAGATTTTAAATTGTTGATTTTAGTCACTGATACTTTTTAGAATTTGTGTCTAATTGTTATTCTATCTTATACTTCTCTCGTTCATACTTGTGTACTGCTGTGCATGTTTTAATTTTTTTAGATCTTGTACTTAGGTTTACAGTGTTTGGTGTACTTCTGTTTTTGCATTTTGTCTAATTACTGTGTTGATTTTGCTTTTATAGATCGTGTTTTGGATAGTGTTGCTGCAATGGATTTATCAAAGGATATGCTAAGGCAGTCCCTGATTCTCAACCTACTTCTGATGCTGCAGCTGCATCTAATGATGAGTCTCCATCTATTTTAGATGGCCAATTAGGATGCAAGGGGCCTTCTGGTGAGCTTTTTATTTCGTTCTTCCGATACTTTTTAGTTATTGTAGCTTGTCCAACATGTTCATTCTGTGCATATAACCTGTACATGTTGTTTTTTTGTTTTTTGTAGATGAGTTGATTGGACAGGCTGTTAATGATATTTCTGCTGTCTGTGCGTCAGTTGCATCGGATTATGATAAAAAACCTGATGCTGGTCATCAAGATGATGGTTCTCTTGAGCTGTCTGAAACGCAATCACAAGATGCTGCTGATGATGATCCTCCAACGCAGATGGAGGATGGGCCTGCTCAAGCCGCTGCTTATTTTGAGAAGAAAGCGGGAAAGCTTTTCCGTGCTAGAGAACGCAAAAGGATAGCTGATGAGGAAGCTCACAAAAGGATAGCTGATGAGGAAGCTCGGTTAGCTTCCCCGCCTTCTGCCACTGATCCATTATCTGCTACTCCCAGGTGTAGGATTCATGTCCGAACGTTTAAGAAGGTTGACCCATTATCTCTGGTTGATGGAGGGACTGTGCGCAGGAGTCCTCGCAATGCAGCAAACAAAAACCCTCCCCCTGATCCCCCAGTTGTTGATGGTAGACCTATGAAAACTACTGATAAGTTGAAGGCAGGGGTTGCGAATGCAACCAAATCTGTTCTGTGAAGGCTGTAGGTGGAACTGGTAAGCAGCCTGGTCTTGCCGGAAAAAAAGTTGTTGCTAAGGGGAAGCAGGCTTTTGCAAAAGGCAAAAAGGCTGCTAGTACTGTTCGTAAGTCGCCTTGTAAGGTGGTGAAGAAGGTCGTTCGTTTCAAAGACACGGATTCTGATTTCGAAGATGCAGAAGGGCATCGTGTGGAGGAAGATAGTTGTGATTCTGATGAGGATGTTGACCCATCACAGGTGAGCCAAATTTACATTTTTTAGTTCTGTACTGCTCTCTATACTCTGATGTACTTAATTTGTTTTAGTACTTGTACTGCTTTTCTGATGACTAATACGTGTACTGCTTGTACTTCCATCATCTCTTATGTGTACTTCTTGTTGATTAATAGTTACTTGTACATGATTTTGATTGCACTCCTGAAATGCATTTTTACTTATGTTTTTCTGCTTAAGTGTACTTACTTTTTGGTTCTTTATAAAGTTGTACTGCTTTTGTCTTTTGGAATATGATGAAGTTGTCTACATGATTTTTGTTGTATTTTCTGTAAGCTTACCATTTTCATTTTGTATCATTGCTAAATTCATGCTTTTTCAATTTTCAGTACGAGTTTGTTAAGAGGGATGGTAAGAGGAAGAGGGTAGTGAAAAATCAAGAGGACAGTGACTCTGAGCCAGCCACTAAGAAGAATCATTTGAACACTACAGTAAGGTGCTCTCTGAGCGAGTTGGTTGTCTGTGTCGGATATTTTAAGGATTGTCGCCTTAAAATCCTTCAGGCTGGAGGTCTTGGCCATCTCCCAGAATTCACGATCAAGCGTAACATCAACCGCCGTCTTATCTGCTTTCTGATGTACAGAGTTGATCCCAACTCAATGATCATGGATCTTGGTGACGGTGTCAAGAAATTACAGATTAATGTGTATGCTATTGAGAAGTTGTTTGGCCTTCCTCGTGGCAGGAACTCTCCAGCTAGGCCGTCGGATAATGGCCATGATGAAGCCGTGATGAAGTTGAGGGAAGATCTAGGTATACCAAGGAACAAGCATATAAATACCGATAAGATTCGGGAACTGCTCAAGGACCTTGTTGAAGATGAAACAAAGGATGATCTGGTCATGAAGATCTTTGGTCTTATTCTGTACATGAAGTTTATTTGTCCTGGATACTATGTTCGCGTTACTAGAGAAGCTCCTATGGTATATGAGAAGAGTATTCCTGAACCAAGGATGTTGACTTGTGTCAGCTCTTGGTGGACGAGCTAAAGAGGGCAATTATCAATTGGCAGAAAGCTGGTGCACATTGGAGAGCAGTTCTAGGATGCGGTATCGCCCTTCTCCTGATGCATCTGGATAATATCGATCATCGCAAGCGAAACCCAATTGATCATTGTACTTCTCGTGTCATGTACCTTGATACCTTCAAGCTTAGGGCCCTTGCTAAACTTGGCCTTGTTGTAAAAGGTTCAGAAGATCCTAGATCATGGATCTTTGGTTCTCAACCGGTGAGGTTTTTCATGCTACCTTGTTAGTTTGTATTCTCTACCTTGTACCAAATTAACATTCATGTTTTCTGATTGCATTTTTTGGAATCTTTGTGTTTGATGTCTTTGTTTCCAGTGGAGGACCAAGGATGAGATCATTTACATTGAGCAGAGCTCAAAGGCTAGAGTTTCGTCTCTCCCGTCTTTCATGAAGACGTTGCCGCTAAAGCGGAGTGCCTGCTCTTCGGGGGAACCTTCCAGCAAGCGTGTGTTGACAGGGAGTAACAGTGAAGCAGGTGTTCAAGCTGAAGGAAGCTCCATTAATGTTTATGACAAATTATTCAGCAGCTTTGAGCAGCATCTTTCAGCGGCGCTAGAGTTATCTTCTCAACTCCCTACAACTAGCATTCGTCTGAACTTTACATCCGGACTATTACCTTCTAGTCACAGTTTTGACCAGGAAGCTATGAGGGGGGAACTAGATTTAGAAGCTACCACCTTGCTCAAATGCAAAGTGACCTCTCACAGATGCGCTCCACATTCTTAATGTTGAAGTCTGTTCAAGATAGAAGGTGCAAGCCTAATGAGGAAGATGTGCAATGCTACCTAGATGAAATGAAGAACCAAGATGATGGAGGCGCCGATCGACCGCCTGATACCGACGGAACTGTGAGTTCTACCTTCTTTTTCATGTTTTCTGCTTTGTTTGTGCTTCTCTATTTTGTTCTCTAGTCTTTTTCTTTCTAAAATTTTCACTTTATACTTCTCTGATAGCTATTTGTATACTTCTTTTTATCCCTTTTTTTATATCAGGGTACTAATAAAGATGCGTCTACGGATCCTCCAATTGGTGCCCCCACAAATCCTGCTCCAACTCCTGAGTCTCCTCCACAAGAAAGCGATGATCCACAGGACAGCGATAAAACTGTGTCGGACGATCTCCAGCGTGACAACACAAGCGCCAGCCCGCTCAAAGATATTTCTTCGTCTCCTATCGTTGGTGCGGATACAACGGGTGTAGATGCTCCACCATCCGATGATGTTATTGTTGTGCGACCACAAAAACAAGATGCTTCTGCTCACATGCCTCTAGGAGAAGATGTTGATGCGCAGGCTGCTGCACATGATCTGCAGATTTTAGACCCCGAGAAGAAGTCATCTGAACCTGATGCGTTGGATTCGGTCGTCACACCAAGCTCTTCCGCTCAAGACATAGGCAAGATTCCGTGAAGTCTATCCTTTGAGAAACTTTTATATTTTGGGTATCTGCTATTTTTAAGATAACTCTCACGGCTGTGAGAGGAATCATGGGATGTAATATATTGAAAACTATGTCAGGAAGGTATTTGGGTGGGGGCAGGGGGTGTGGTTGTTGGTGTGGGGTTCTGGAGGGGTGTATTTGGGGGCAACTGTGTTGTTTTGTTGCTTTTGCTAAGCATTATATGTAAATATGGAATGGTACTGCTACTTTCTAACTAAGTAATTCGTGTGTTCGTAATTGTCCATTATATGCATGAACACCGTTAGGCTACAGGTTTTCATTTGTGATGCTGATTGGAGAGATGAGTCCTCTGTATCTTTCTTTCAACTGCCCTGCGAACACTTCCTGTGCTTCCTCGATTGTTATCGTCCTGGGAAGCTATATACTTCTTTTTCTACATATTTGTACTGCCCATATTTGTCAGGTTGTACTGCTTTCTGTTCTGTTTTTTTACTGTTATTTAATTTGATGTCTTGTTTGTTCTGTTTTTCGTTTTTTTTTTGCAGATGATGATTTTCTGGTAGTACAAGCTGAGATGCCCGAAGCAATTGAAAAATTCTATGATACTGTTGTGAGGTTCAACAAAAAAGATCCAAAAAACCCGTAAGTTTATACACTTTCTTTTCCTGCCCATCATATATTACTTTTTAGTCCAGTCACCCGAGATGTTCAAGAATGATTATTGTTCAGCTACAGTCTATGACATTGCTAGTGCTTTTAGCCCTAGAGGGATGCTTAACAACGAGGCTGGAGCTGTTGGTATCTATCTTATAGAACAGTTTTATAAGGGATCTTATACCTTGATTCTACCCTATTGGTTGACTGTAAGTTACTGTTTCTTCCACATGTAGGCTTTTTTTACTCTCTCAACATTTTTTCATGCGTAGTTTCATGTTTATGTAGGCTAAGATATATGATGGGAAACAGGCGGACATGAATGTCAGGAAGTGGTTTACCAAAGATCCCATGCACCGGCTGGACATACATGAGATTGTAAGTGATATCTGTCAGTTCACAAACTTTTTTTTGATGTCGTTATGTGTTACTGTTCAATAACTCAGCATCCTTTTTGTTTTTTGTAGATCATTTTTCCAACTTTGGATCCCCCGGTTGTTAAAGATGGTGTAGGCCACTGGGTTGTTGTTTGTTTGAACCTACTGACTGAGCGCTTTCAGTACCTTGACTCGTTGTATGGTCACGAAGATCCAGGAGGTTGGTACATTTTCAATAGAATGGTGAAAAATGTATGCTCATTATGGGATATAGTGTGTCAGGATTTAGGGGCCTACCCTATGAAACCTCCCAATGTCAATCACTTTACGACGGACTATATGATCACGCCTAAGCAAGACAACGGGTTAGTTATCACATCCAGATTTCCTTGCAGTCCATGTACCCACATGTTTTCCTCTGTGTGCTTCTCTTTATGTCATTGTTGTACTTCCCAGAACTTTGTAACTGTACTGCTTTTTGTCTAAATTTATTTTTCATTGTTTTTACACTTATAGGCGGGACTATGGGTTTTTCATGCTCCAAATTGCGCAGTCCTGGAATGGTACAGAGCATACAAAATTTACCCGCAGGGATATCCCCAATTTGAAGAAGTTCATGCTATGGAAGTGGGCCAGTTCTTGTTACTTCAAGATTGATTTCGTAGGCCTTTTTGGTTACAATCCTTGTAAGCATGTTCCAACTACTGTGTACTTAACTGCACTGTTATTCAAGGGATCATTGTTGTTAATGAATTTTTTATACCTTCTATCAATATGCAGTTGTCGACCTAGACGAAGATGTATTCAACTTCCAATTCTTTGAAACACAAATGTCACAGCCTGAAGCAGCTCAAGTTGAGAAACAAGTCGAACTGCAACCTGTTGCGAAGTTTAAAACGATAAAAATAGAGTCCACTTCCTATAAAACTCCATCTCAGGGGAAATTGCCTCTTGTTGACTTGGAATCTGAAGGCGATTCTTCTGATGATTTTATGCCTCCTCGGAATACAAGATCTGGCAAGGTGTATCCATCTCCTTTGAAGAAGAAGCAAATAAGAAGAAGCAAGTACCTGCCGAAGGACCCTGCATTGCTCAGTAGAAAAATAAAAACAACGAAGAGGCATGTGAAAAGGGCGATGAAGTGGAGTGGACCTGTGAGAAAATTAAACCTGGCCAATTTCCTCATATTGATAGTGCTCGTCTTCTACGCCAATTTGTGATAAGTGATTATGCCAAGAGGAAGCACCAAGAGTGAGTTTTTTCCTTGCGTCAATTACGTTCTTTGAAGCATATGTTTTCTCAGTAAATATGTCTGTATCACAATTTGAGATGCTCTTCTTTTCTCGCACTGTAGTACTGTTTTTTGCCGTTTTCACCATGGCGAGGACCCTGAAGGTGAGGCTATTGAGACTGTATTCACCGGCAAGGATTTGGTCAGCACATTCGATGAATCTGGTCAGATCGAGGGTGAACTCATGGGATTCGTCATCAGGCAATGGAAGGTTGACCCGGTATATAACAGTGTTTTTGGCTCGACTAGTCGTGTTCTCTTAAGCCCATATTTCATGACGGTAACCATCTATCATTTATATCCTAACTTAGCTTTTACCCATGTGCATGCATTGTGATTTTAAATATCTAATGCAACAATTTTTTGGACTGCGGTACGTTCTTGAAATGGATGGCAT
The DNA here is from genome assembly GCA_947311845.1 of Poa pratensis. Taxonomy (NCBI): domain Eukaryota; kingdom Viridiplantae; phylum Streptophyta; class Magnoliopsida; order Poales; family Poaceae; genus Poa; species Poa pratensis. The sequence goes on from CAMZMU010000052.1 coordinate 97,174,590, forward strand.
GAACAGCAGCACCACTTTTAACCTGGAGAGAGCCGTCGCTATGTTCAGGAATTATGTCGGAGATCAAGATAACCCCATGATGGCTAACCTGGTTCGTAGTCTTTCTAGATCCATGCCTCTATTTTTGATGCTTTAAATATCTTCCTTGCAAAATGTGATGCAACACTTGCACTTCCTTCTGAAATATACTTGTACTTACATTGTCAGTAGGCTTGTACTTCTATTTTAGGTTTTATCATGACCTTTTGATTTAATTGTTTTTACCAGATTATGATGCCTTACTGCAAGATTATTCCTGGTACAAAAACCGTTCACTATGTTCTGTACGCTATGAATAAATATCGAGGTACATTTGATGTACTTGACTCTTTGGAATGGACAAAGGGCTGCAAATCGTCGAAGAGCTCTTTCCACAAAGAAGATATTAAAGAGATTGTACGTGTATTTTTATTTTCTGATTTCATTGCATCCATACTGTTTTTTGTTATGCTTCGTATTGCAAAACCAATCATCTCCTTACTCAATCTATCTGTCTCAAACAGGCCAAGAGGATGGTTCTATTAATGAAAGCACTATACACGCCAGAGAGGTATAAGCGATGGGGTCATCCAAACTGGGAGAGGATTGCTGAGAAACCCCGCTACCTGAAGGTTCCCCACCAGGGAATCAACCAGCGTGGCTTCTACCGTTTGAAATTTGCAGCAGAGTTTGACGGTGATAAACTTGTTAACTCAATCGAGGATAATGATGTGAGTTCTTTTTTTCAGCAGTTTGTTTTGATGATTTGATAAATGCAGTGCAATAAGTGTGCTGATTTATGGTTCTCTTTCATGAACTGCAGCCCCGTATTGATGACTGGAAATGTGAGTATCTGTACTTATCTGTGTTCCACGCAGAGAACAAGGTGCCCCTTCAGGAACTGCCAGTGGAGATCCAATTTCTATCTCCCAATTCTACCGCTTTATCAACACAAGGAGAGGAGCTACTCAAGTTCCTTTCGCAAGCATAGATGATTTTTATTAGCTGTACTAAACATTCTAGATTTCACATTTTTCACATTTGATTTTTTTTTATTTTGACAATGTAATATGCGACGTCAACTTCACTTATAATGGGCCAGTTAATTTCCTTTTTGTACTGTTGAACATGTTATATGCATCAGGTTGTACTTCTCTTGTTTCATCACTTATACTTTCTTAACAGATCACCTATACTGCTTGTCTGGAATTAATATCTTTCAACTTTTTTTCCCGATTGTGCTGCTCTAGGCATAGGCTTATACTTCTTTTTTTTGTCAGATTGTTCATGTACTTCTGTTAACAGTCAGATTAATAACTGTACTGCTTTTCTGGAAGTAATAAATTTTAACTTGTCTTTTTCAAACACTGTGAACTGCTGTATTCCCATCACCTGTACTTCTTTTTACAGGTAAACTGTACTGCTTTTTTCTGGAAGTAATTTTTTTAACTTGTCTTTTCAAACAATGTGCCTTCTTGTACAAGTTGTACCTCAAATAGAAGTTCAGTTGCACTGCAAAGCTTAGTATCCTGTACTTCCAGTGTATTCTCCCGCACCAGATTTCTCACTTGTGCTCAATTACTCAGGAAGTACACCTGTACTTCCTTTTACTGGCTAACTGTACTGCTTTTTTCTGGAAGTAATAAATTTTAACTTGTCTTTTCAAACAATGTGGCTTCTGGTACAAGTTACACCTCAAATAGAAGTCCAGTTGCACTGCAAAGCTTAGTATCTTGTACTTCCTGTGTCTTCTCCCGCACCAGATTTCTCACTTGTGCTCAATTACTCAGGAAGTACACCTGTACTTCCTTTTACTGGCTAACTGTACTGCTTTTTTCTGGAAGTAATAAATTTTAACTTGCTTTTTCAAACAATGTGGCTTCTGGTACAAGTTACACCTCAAATAGAAGTCCAGTTGCACTGCAAAGCTTAGTATCATGTACTTTCAGTGTCTTCTCCCGCACCAGATTTCTCACTTGTGCTCAATTACTCAGGAAGTACACATGTACTTCCAATATATCCACAGTGGACATTTTTTACCCTGCTGAACCTGTTATATGCATCAGGTTGTACTTCTCTTGTTTCACTACCTGTGTTTCCTTTTACTGGGGAAATGTACTGCTTTTTCTGGAAGTAATAACAGAACTGGAATTTAAGAAAAGCAAATCACCATGTAGTAGCAGCTACACATATTTAGCAAAACGTACACAAGCACACATATACCTACATGTTCGATACAGCTTTACTGCAATTTTTTACACAACTTGAATTTAAGAAGTTTTTTTTAGAGAGGAAGGATCAAGGCATTTTCAGTCTAGTGCTTCTTCTTGGTGGTGGTGTTGATGATTCTTTTGTACTGCTACTTCTCTTCACTTCTTCTTTCTTATTATTTGTGCGGTTCTTCACTGGTGATGCTTTGCTATTTCCGGTGCTTTTACTTGCTGGTGGATCTTCTATAAGCTCTTCATCTTCATCATCAGTAGGGTTTTCTGCATCGCCTTCACCATCTTCAATATCTTCATCACCTTCTTCTTCCTCCTCTTCTTTTTCTTCTTCTTCTTCTTCCTCTTCTTCTTCTTCATCGTCATCTTCGAGATCGTCTTCATCATATTCATCTATCTTTCTTTTTTTCCTCCCGTCACTTGTCTTGGGGGCCTTTTTCCTCTGAGGACAGGAGGTAGCATTGTGGCATGTATTAAATCCTCGGCATACCCCACACACTCTCCATTTTTTCCTTGTCTTTCTAGGTGCACCATCAGGAGGACCAACAACAACATTATCTTGAACAACACCTGGATAAGGAACACATTTTTTCAGTTCTGGGCATGACCTGGCGTTGTGCTTTTTCTTCTGCCTGCAGATACTGCATCTTCTACCTGTTTCAATTATGTTTCCATTCTCGTCCAGTGGAAGATCCGCCACTTTAATAAAAAAATATTGGGTTTGCCCTGTTTGCTTTTGGTATGCTTGTCACTTCCTTTGGTCTGTTTTCCACTGCCTTTGGTCTTAGATACTGGAGGAGGCAAAATCACTCTCTTGGGCAGCTCAGACTGACGCTTTTTTGTGTTCTCGCTGAAAATATTCTCAATGTAAGGCTCGTATTGGTTAAATTCAGGGATTTCTTCTCCTTCTTCATCGGTACCCGTTGTTGAGCAACCCATTGCCTCTACTTGGTCTATCAGCTCGATAAGACCATATTTTGTTCTTGCCCGCTGCTGATCTGACTTTGTAGTCCTAACCAGTTTGAAACACAACTGAAGGTTTTCATTGTGCTGGTATGCAATCGAGGACCCGTCGGAAGGAACCTGCTTGTAATCTTCCCTATTGAATGTGTGTTTCATTGTTGCCCCCTGCTGTATCCTTTTAGGATATAATCTGTTGGAATGCGTGCAACCCTTAAGTGCTCGAGCATCGCTATTACATGTGCACAGAAAAGCCCTGGAAAAATGTATCAAAATTAATTTTGCATGTCTGCTGATGTGCATTTCTATTTCAGTTCTTGCACTAACAACAATTCATACAGCATGACATCTTGTACTTCCCATGTACATATTCTTGTACTTATTTTAATGACATCTTGTACTTCCCATGCGTAAGGATATTTTAAATACCAAAACAGAATAGTTTTTCTAACCTGTATGCTCCCAACTCATGCATTCGTACTTGAACTTGCCATCAACGGGGTTTGCGTGCACTTTGAACTCATGATGCGACCACGAAAACTCCGTATGTAGATTGGCAAACCTCACTAGATAATTATTAGCAACAAAATCTGTGGTTTCTCTTACAAGGAAAAGGGTGCTCTTCTTGTGCTGCTTCCAGAATTCACGGTACACTGCCTTTGTGTAGTTCTTGATCATCTCGCGTTCGAATCCATAGTGAGTTCTGGTAACTGATTCATCCTGCAAAAAGCAAACAACTGATTCAATTAGTATAAGCAGAGAAGAGATATAGTTCACCGTTTGCCAATGTCAACTTACCATGTCCGCAATAGTTGCCTCGTGTTCCTTCACCCGCCGTGAATGAATGCACTTGTTCACTTGTTGGACAAAACGGTGAAGATTCAACTCTGGCGTTAGAAAGCTTTTCTTAAGAATCTGGTTCATGCTCTCGATGCGCTGAGTCGAGGTCATCCTTGCGCAGAAAACATTCTTGAAGTATGCTGATATCCACAGCTGAAGATCATCATTGTGTTATTCTGTAACTGATACTTCTGAACAAGTCCACCCCATGCAGCTTCAAACTCAGTTGGCATGAGTGGCCAGTTCATAATTGAGCTGAAATCAAGTTTGAAGCTCGAATACATCTTGTAAAGGAGACCAAGTTGTTCCTTGTACTTCTTTACCATGTGCCATCGGCACAGTTTATGCAATGTTCGAATAAACACCTTTGGAATCGCTTGCAACATTCAGGGGCACTCATCTGCAATAAATATGGTAGTTGTTAAAGCTAGTACTTTTTATTGGGTTCATCATATTAAAGTCCGAATCTACATCATACCGGTTAATATCATCATAGGCTGCTTCCCCTTCATGCATATAAGAAATGTGTTGAAGATCCAAGCAAAAGAATCTTCGCTTTCATCTCTAATCAGAGCACAGGCAAATATGGTTGACTATAGGTGGTGGTTGACACCTACAAAAAAACCCAGTGGCATTTTGGAACTGTTGGTTTTGTATGTAGTGTCAAAAGTAATGCAGTCACCGAAATCTTCATACGACCCTCTGCAACTGGCGTTTGCCCAGAAAATATTCTTTATTCTGTTGCTCCCGTCAATCTGTATCTCGAAGAAAAACTCATTGTTTGCAGCCTTCATTTCGGTGTATAAAGCTAATAGTTTCAGGACGTCGTCGACATCGTCCTCTCGCGAGTTCTTAGCCTCCTGCATTTTGTACACAAGAAGGACAAAAAAATTAGTGCATATCTTCAAGCAAACTATTTTTCAAAGTTCTTACCAACTTAATTTGTTGTATCTTACATGTTTATGAGGACACGACCGTGCATTGTCATGTACCTACTGCCTCCAACAGAACTGGATATGATTGACTGTATCTGACCATGTCTGAGATTTTGGAACTGCAGGAACTTCACATACTCAAGGAGAGCCGGGTCGAATGTTTTGTGCGAGTGCAGGAACACCATCATGCTTTTGCTTACTAGCAAATTGTGGTTGTGTTCGAAGTTGATGTCCTCAATGACACACGAACCATCCATCTTCTCCTTCAATCTTAGGCGTGCCTTGCAGCCACACCTCCTGGTGTTGTTTGTTCTTTTACGCTCTGATTCAGGAACATTTGTTTTGTGTAAGTATTCGCGGCTGCACACCAGATACCTGTTGTTCCCATTATGCTAGTTAACCTTATTCCAAATCTGGTATGCCTAGCATATCTGTTGTAGAAGTCTTTTGCTTTATCAAAGCTTTCGAACTGTTGCTTCAATGTTGGTAGCAAGTAAGCTGGCAGATCACCATTCTGCAGGACAAAGCAAGAAAACTTAACAAATTACTTTGGAACTTAATAACGCACTGTACGAATTAAAGACATAATCGCAATAACAAAGATATTCAGCATTTTTTAAAAGAGAAGCTTACATGTGTGTATCTTCGTAATTCCGGTGGGGTTTCATTCTGTCCAGGAAGTACAGGAGGAGGTGGTGTGACCAGTGGCCTATGCAGCAGAGGATCCCTCGTGTTTCTCTATTGCTGCTTCGTCATTCTGTCATCTTCTCGCTCTTTATATTGATCTGGACCGTGTGTATCTGATACGTCTCCAACGTATCTATAATTTCTGATGTTCAATGCTTATATTATGCCAATTGCTACATGTTTTATTTACACTTTATAGCAATTTTATGCATTTTCTGGGACTAACCTATTAACAAGATGCCACAGTGCCAGTTCCTATTTTCTGCTGTTTTTGTATTTCAGAAAAGATGTTCTGGAAATATTCTCGGAATTAGACGAAACAAAAGCCCATGCCCCTATTTTTCTGTCACGTACACGGAGTCCGAAGAAGACACGAAGGGGACCGAGGAGTCGGCCACACCACGTGGCGGCGCCCCCCTGCCGCGCCGTGACATGGGCCCCTCGGGTCTCCATCGACGTCGCCCCTTCGCCTATAAATACATCTATTCGGGAAAACCCTAGACACCCGAGTCATATTCCATGAAAAGTTCCAGAGCCGCCGCCGTCAACCCTAACTCGGAGGGTTCTGAAGCTCTTCTTGGCACCCTGCCGGAGAGGGGAATCATGACCGGAGGGCTCTACATCGCCATGCCTACCTCTGGAGTGATGTGTGAGTAGTTCATCCTTGGACTATGGGTCCATAGAAGTAGCTAGATGGTTATCTTCTCCTCTTGTGCCATCATGTTTAGATCTTGTGAGCTGCCTATCATGATCAAGATCATCTTATTGTAATGCTACATGTTGTGTTTGCTGGGATCCGATGAATATTGATACTATGTCAAGTTGAATATTGAATTATCATGTCTATGTTATTTATGATCTTGCATGCTCTCCGTTGCTTGTTGATACTCTTGCCAAGTTGATGCTTGTGACTCCAAGAGGGAGTATTTATGCTAGATAATGGGTTCAGTCTCCATTTAATCTGGGACAGTGATAGAAAGTTCTAAGGTTGTGGATGTGTTGTTGCCACTACTGGGTTGCGTGTACGGTAAATTAAAATTTTACGTATTGCTACGCAACACCTTCCCAAGATCTACTATCGAGATACATGCGAATATGAAGATCCGAAGATCTAGTTTAGTATACGTTACCAACACCGTAGATTGCGGAAGAACGTGTTGATGACGTAGACGATGTAGCCGATCGCGGTCTCTCTCAACCAAGCCTGGTAGAGAGATTCCGATGCCTTCTTCTCCTTCGCTTCACCACCTTGATTCAACAGCGTGAGGGTCAACCGTCGTGAACGACAGATCACCCCTCTGAGAGCTTGCACACATACGCCGGGAAAGGTTCAGCAGGGCTTCGCCGTGCAAGCTTGGAGTCCCGCTGGTGTATATGAAGGTGGAGATCTCAACACATGAGAATGAGAGAAAGAGATTTGATCTAGTCTAATCGGATAGGTCACCTCTAATTAGAGGTCCCTCTAATCCAACCAGAAGAGATCTAAACTTGAGAGCTGACGTGAGTCAATTGTCTATCTAATTGTGTCTCAATTGCTTGTTCACAACTAGAGGGGTGGGGTTTATAAAGGAGGTCAAAGGGTAGGGAGACTTGGGCAAGGGGGAAAACCTTTCCTTGTCCAACTCAACTTGGACAAGGGAAAAGTTTCCCTTGCCCAATTCGGCATGGGAGGGGAGTTGGAGTAGAACTCCAACTCCTCCCCTCCCTCTCCCTCTCCTTGCACCGGCCGGCGGGTGGGGCCCACCTAGGTCCGAACCGACCTAGGCAGGTGGGCCCCACCCGGCCAACCGCCTCGGCTGCCGTGTGGTGGGGCCCGCCTGGCCGCCACCGACCCGCTGGGTGGGGCTCGCCTAGCCGGCCGCCACCGCCTCCACCTCGGCCCACCGGGGTTTCCCCCATCGGCGCCTCTAATATTTTCCCGTAATTATTTATCAATAAAATAAATTAATATTTAATTAACATATAATTAAATAATAATTTGTCTAATTAATTCTTATTTGAATATTTCCTTTTACAGAATATTCACCGAATTAATTTCCTATCATATGAAACTCCTTTCATATGATCCGGGACACCCAGTGTCTGCTGACAAAATACTCCGGACAAATATTTCCTCTCTTATAAAACCCTCGGAATAAATCCGACCGTGATAGTAACTTCTATCACATACTTTCTCTCTTGATAAGGTATATCTATCACGCATGCACCATGCCGGTGATACTCTCTCCATGTTCTAGACCAACCATAATACACAACTAACCAATCCTAGTTTAAGTGTGTCCGCCCTACAGGTTCGATAACGGGTAGCTATAATTGGTTGGGTATCAACGAATCACCGGCCAGTGACAGTTCCAAGGACATCCTGTGTAGCTGCTATCGTTATGCGAATAACTCTTCTGTTGAACCTGTTGATTATCATATATCAATCCCATTACTCACGATACTGAACTTCACCCGAGATATAGATCCGTGGATGATACCATGAATCAATCAAGGATTGATTCACATCATTTTTGTCTATCTCGTTACCGGTAAGTTCCATTTACTCGTTGACGTATTATGATATCCCACACAGTGTAACTTCACCGTGCATTGTCTGCAGAACATATTGGATACCGTTATAATACTGAGTGGGCCATCGACGTATCTCTCTTAACCTAGAGGAGTAATTACCCATCTCAGAACATTAGGATACACACACACCTTGAAGCCACCCAGTAACTGCCTTTATGATCACCATGTTACGACCGTGACGGTTAACAGTACCAAAGTAGCTCTTCCAGTATGCATGACCCTAATAACCTCATGGTTACAAGGACATGTTATACAACAACCTTTCTGTGATAAAGCTAAGCACAAAAAGACTACTTAACGGAATCTCTTAGCATACCTACACTTGGGTGACCCAGCCATATTATTATCCAATAATATGCCATCCTTGATGCTGACAGAAACTCTATGTCCATGACTAGGAAAAGCCGCGTCATCTAGCATTCAAGAATTAGTCTGTAAAAGAACTAGGGTACATTTTACGTGTTCATATTCTCTACACGTGCGGGTGAGCTTTTCCCTAAATCACGCATTTAGAAATCGCCGCAGTTATAGCATAGAGAATATGAATCAGATATATATGTATAAATACATTGTCACGTGTATAAATACATTGCCTTTTGGCCATATATCCAACAGCACCCGCTCCCCTTTTCCACCTATCTATACTCCTCCCCATGGGAGAAATCAATATAACAGAAAATCAGAAGTTTCTCTCTTTTGAGAAATTTTGAATTTAGACATTGGTCCAATTACTTCAATTAGACATTGCTCTAATTTCTCTCTAATTAGACTTTTTGAGTTGAGAATTAGGTCTATCTAATCTCTTATAGCTCTAATCAAGTTCGATTAGATCTACCACATATGCTATATCGAAAGGCTAGATCTCTCTGTCAGCACCAGGTGCTCTAGACGGTGGAGTGCTAACGGATTAATGCATTGGATGCGTGTATACTAGAAGAAGGATTATGCAAGTGATCCTCACGGGGGAATCGGCAACAATCTCACCTCCTGATGTGAACGTGCGATTCTTTATCAGGCTGCACCGACATCTAATTCGATAAAACACAAGTTTTTCGCAACGGAGTTTGTAAATAGTCTAGATAATCGCATTATGGCCGTTATATCTATATAATTAGATCTTGGTGGTTTAGTTATACATGACGGGAAATATTTAATTTGTCCTAAGCGTATGAGCATCTCCACTCGCGAGGCCCAAACGGCCGCCCAAAGGCCTTTGGGCGTGCCGGGCGTGTTATCGCCCCCACTCGTGCCGCCCAAAATCGTTTTCGGTCCGGCGCGTCCCAGTTTTGTGGCCGGCACGCCCAGCCCACGCCCTAAACTTGGGGAGGCTTGGGGCAGCCCCGGACAGAACAAAACGGCCACCTCCGATGCGCGGGCCACGCCTGGCAGTGAGACACGAGGTGGTGGTCGTCGTCAAAGTCGCGTGACGCCTCGGTTTCACTGCCCGGCGCAGGCGCCAGTGAGCCGTCACGTCGCCTCTGCTCGCCGGAGTGAATGTGGCGCACCTTTTTGAGAGCGCGGCGTTAATGCCCACCGCTCTCCGGCGGCAATAAAAGGTCGTCGCCCCCGCGCTCACTCGATGCACCGGTCTCCTCCTCTTCCTCCGCCTCCTCCTTCTCTCCCCACCGCGAACACCGCACGCCGCCGCGCACGAGATGGCCGGGAACTGGCGATGAACCGGAGGCGCGGCGACGAACGGCTTCGGGCCACGCACCCTCCTCCAGACCGAGTCGGAGGCGCTGCGAGAGAACGGGTACCCCGTGCCTCCCGACATGCGCGTCGGCAAGCGGTTCGGCATCTCCGTCCGCGGCATCCCGGTGACGCGGCCGCTGACACGGGAGAACCGCGACTTCCACGCGGCCCAGATCGTGCACTACTGGCGTGAGCTGACGCCGGAGATGCGCCAGGACCCGCGCTGGAACCCGGAGGACGCTGGCAATGACGGCCGGTACGAGGAGGTGTTCCAGAGCCTCTTCGAGGAGGAGATGAACCGGTGGGATGACCCCGGCCCGGTGCCCAGGAACAAGAACGTCCTCGGACGCGAGGCGTTCTGGAGCGTGCACGGCCGCACGCTCCTTGCCGTCATGGATCACATCGCCAATGGCGGCTCCCTGCTGAAGTGGTCGGCGGCGCATGCTCCGCCTCAGGCGCCGCTAGCCAACCTGTGGGCGCCGCGCGCGTCGCCCCCTTCCTCGCGCTCGACGGCATCCTCCTCACGCGCGTCCTCCTCGTCGCGCTCCTCCTCCTCCCGCTCTGCTGACGCCAAGGCCGGAGCCGATGAAGGTGACGGCGGAGCCGACGCCGCTCTACGCCGAGCTCCTGGCGGCACAGGCGGCACATGACGATGAGGAGCTTCTGCGGGCCGTGGAGGCCGCGTCCATGAACGACGTCCCGCCCATGGACGTGTCGGCTGCCTGCGCCTGGTCGGCGTACCAGCACTCCCTTGAACATGGTGTGTCGTTCGTCGACCTCACCGACGACGCCCCCGGCCCTAGCCGCGTCAAGGAGGAGGACGGCGGCGCAGGAACAAGCGGCGTGAAGAAGAAGGAGAACGCCGACCCGTACTTCGCCTTCAACTGCCGCTACCGGGGCAGTAGATTTAGGTTTAGGTTTAGTTTTTTAAAATTTTATTCAAATCTGTAAAATTTTCTAAAATTCGAATGAAATCCGTCAAAATTTAAATTTAAAATATTTAGTTTGAGCGGCGCGAGTGGGGATCGACGACGCCCAAATGCGGCTGTCCTTCCGGACGGCGCCCAAAGGGCCCATCCGGAAGGCCTTTGGGCGCCGCGACTAGAGATGCTCTAACCCCACAAAAAATGTGAATCTATTTTCTATGTGCAGTACAAGGCCAGTGACATGAAATCAGTTGATGGACTTCATCAATCTTCATGGATGAAAAGGAAAGTCAAAATGCATAATTTGGTTTCCACCGATATACCGCTACCGGGAAACAACATTGCCGTGTATCCAGCGCTTTTCCCAACAGTCGGTAATTTTTAGAGCCACGTGGCCTCCGTTTCCGTCGTCACGTCGTGAATTTTCTTTTTCTGCCGATCACGGTCATCTGGCACTCGCAAACTAGTTGCTGAGTTCCGAGAAAAATAGACTCTATTTTCCGACATGGCATGCGCCGAGTCGGGTTTTACTCTCGGCGATGACTTTTACTGAGTATTTTTTTTGTACGCCGAACCGAGTTTTACACTCGACGAAGACTTAACATAGTATTTTTTGGCTATTACCGAGCATTTTCGTTACTAGGCAAATTGTTGTTTTCCTGCTGGCAAGGATAAGTAAAAAAGCAATACTTGGTAAAAAAATTGTATTAAAATTGTTCTGTATTTCCCTGCTTGCAAGATAGAAAACAAATTTGACAACAATATATGTACTTGAGAATTTTCTTGTGGCAAGATGGTTAGAAGGGCGGTTGTACTCCTAACTCACCAGAGTTCAAATCTCAGATTTGATGTTGGTGTTTTTCATTTAAGCGGAATATTCTTCAGTGGGAGGCGACATTCCCGTCGACAGCGAGACGCCCGTGGTGATTTCGTCAATCTCAAGACTCGACCCGCCGACTCGGTATTACGGACGTGCTCATAAGAGTACGGTGTGCGTGTGTGCGATCATAGGGGTGAGTGTGTGCACGTGCATGTGAGCGTCTGTGTTGTACTGTGTTTCGAAAAAAAAACAATAAGTATTGTTGTTTATTGTGTAATTTACTAATTCTTTATTTTTCTGGATGAGACAAAAAACATAATTATAAAACAAATGGTTGTGTCGTGAAGATGGATTGGTATATACAATGATCTAACTTCGCGTAAGTTCACAGATATCTTTAGGCCACAAATTATCATTCGACAAGGGAACAAGTTGATAGCAAGAACTATTGAGCGGCACTTAGAAATGTCACTTTTTGGATAGAATCTTTAAAAGAAAGGAAAAAAATTCCATTTGGCCTACACCTTCTGTCTTTAGTCCTAGACAAGAAAAGAAAAAGAACCACGCAAAAATTGACACTTCATTGTGAAACACAAGAACTTTGCCTAGGAAGAGTCAATATGCCAAAATAGTGCTGAAGTTGTTTCTGGGCCTTGTTTCTGTGATAGACTGTGCGCGCTATTGGCGAAAAATATGCACCCTTTGGTGAAAGAATTTTCCGTGAATGAAACAGGAAAAAATAAAGACTACTCTTGGCTTGACATGATGGTGTGCCAAGAAAACATATGGTCACCTTGGTACTTGGTAGCTAGCGAACCAACTAGGAATCTCGAGTGTTCCCACGTGTAGTGGTGCTCACCGTACATGTGAGAGTACCATTTTACAAATACTCCATTTATAAAAGGATATTCCAACCAATTTCAAATTTGAATTTATCTACACACTAAATTATGTATAGATGCATCTAAATTTGGAGTTGGTTAAGACTTTTATGAACCGAGGGAGTAGTAAATTGCAGCGACCAATAATTTAACTTTTCATGTAAAACACATGCAATTAAACTAACTTATAGGACATACTTCTTAGTTAATATATGTACTGTTTCCTTCGTTCCTGAACAAACAAGTATACTTCTAAGTTGTCGTGAGTCAAACTTGTTAATTTTAATCAACTTCATGGAAAAATATATAGAGTAGCAATATTTACATCATCAAATTAATATCACTACATGTATACTGGAATGCAGTTTCATGACATACTAACTTAATGTCATAAATATTGCTATATATATTTTTATAAAAATTGGTCAAACATAAAATGTTTTACTTATAAAAATTAGAATTGCACATTTAGGAACGGAGTTAATATGTGGCTTATCACAAAGATACATTGGTTTCATATGCGCCATTGCCTCATTATTGTCTGCAAATAACTAAAGACAGCACAGTACAATTTGTAGAAACTAATTAGCTTTTTTTTTGCGACTTAGAAACTAATTAGCTTCATGTATAAGTACGGGTAATTGGCTGAAGATAAGATACAATACAATAACTAGATTAGGACTATCAAGACGGACATATGTGTCATGTAGTTGAATATTTACACGCGTCCTTTGTTACTCAGGTTTGACAGCCAACTTTGAAACGGTTTGGTAGAGAGGACTAGGGCATGCTTACAGGTCAGTCCAACAATACGGTTCTGCTTTTGACCTCCACAGGAAAACCACCAGGCGTACATGACTTTGTCCTGTTGTCATGGTTGATGCTTCTTCAGATGTTAGTTTCTTAATACTCACTCAATATCAAAATACAAGACTTTCTAAACCTTTTGATTTTATCCACATTCATGTCAAAATGAGTAAATCAACACGCTAAAATATATCTACATACGTGAATCATGACACACGTGGAAAGACTAAAAAGTATTATATTTTAATATGGAGAGAGTAAGTACCATTGTATAACAGCGGTGTTCTATGGCGAAACTGGTATGCAATTAATCATGGTGTACTCATGTCGTCTTCAGTTTACACACGAAATTAAGATGAAAAGATCCAGAAAAAAATCTGGACGTAAGCAATCGTTTTAAATATATTTTCATACGAAAGCTCATTCTTCTTCTTCATTCGATCTCGGTTGCAGAGAACGAGAGAGCTTTAAAAAAAAATACGAGAGAGCTTTGTTAATCGGCCACTTAATAGATACAATGGTATTGTTGGACTGACCGAGACCGACTGGTGGTGGTTTCCAGCGCTACGTAGCAGGTGCACTCACCTCTAGAATCAACTGATAGACAGAGCCCCGAAAATAACTGCATAAGTGTATCATAAAGAATTGTTGCAGTGTTTCTAACCACCTATTTTGATCATTGTCATGTTAATTTCTACTCCCTCCGTTTATAAATTTAAGATGTTTTAACTTTGTCCACATTAACATGTGTCATCATGAATATAGATATGTTTTAATGTGTATGTACACTTATTTGGATGTGTACCTACTACCTAGTCAACATGTGAGATAGTTTAATCATCTTATATTAAAAAACGGAGTGAGTAATAGTTAAAAGTCTTGCGTGCATGCCGTATGTGTAGAGACTTTCTGGTTTTCCACAACAACAAAATCAGTTGAGTCTGAACCTTTCGATTGGCATATGCTTCTTCCAGAACAGGGTCGAATTAACTAGCCATCAGCAAGCTGACCATATCACCTCTCTTCGCTTCTACTCTTTTATTTTATTTTACCTTAACCGACAACAAAATGTCAATGACGGCAAGATCTTTGAATTTTTTACCAAGATGGTGTAAGAGTAATGGACTTGCCCTAGAGCAATACGTGTAAATTCCCAAACTGCTGTTACGAACATGATCGCCAATGGTACACTTGGTAAACACAGCTGACCTATTTTTGTTTCACTCAAATTTACAGAGGAGCAAATCCTGCGAAAGGAACTCTGATTCCAGGAGCTCAATTCCAAACAGAATAAGATTACAATAATGCTCCCGGTGAACCGTACGAAAAAACGTGAGTACAAGTAGTACGAGCACAAGAAAGGCAAAAATACAATCTAGCCTTGATGGAAAGTATTCTCGGCAGCTGGTTGGCTATCAACAGGAATATCCAAGCTGTTCTCCTCAGGTTCTGTGGTCACCTCCCTTACATCAGATAATTCAGAGGAATGAGAGTTTTCCCACTCCGTGTCCCCGATCGTGCGTATATCGACTCCCTCGTCGTCCAACTCCACTATGTTCTCCGCGATGGGTATCGGGTCTGTATCGCTCAAACAAGCCTTATCCACGTTATCATCGTCCATTTCCATGTGCTTTGAAGAAGTAGAGCATAGCTCTGACCTCTCCTCACAAACTTGTTTTGTGGTAGTCTCTTGCCTGCAAAGAAAGGAAATCCAAATCATCTATCATCTTTGTTTTAGAAGTATCTTATATTGTAAGTTTTCTGCTGACCAAATAAGAGTGATTAAATAGCATATGATGTACACAGAACCTTCGTATTTGTGATTGTAAAGCATCCACAAGAGCTAAAAGTTCTTCCTTTTCTCTCGTGGCAGACTCAAGTTTACTCACAGCTTCCTTTATCCGCATGTTAGCTTCTGCTGTGGAAACCCTAGCTTTTTCTTCAGCTCTGACTACGGCTGCTTCTAATATGACAGCATTCCCTCTAGCTTTTCCTAGTTCAGAGCGCCACATCTGAGCTTCTTGAAGAGCAGAATCTCGTTGCCTGAGTAAATGCTCTCTTTCTTCAGCAAGCAGCTTTGCCTTTTCTTCTGATTCCCTTAACTGTTAACATAAAAGCCAGTTCAACTTTAAAAATGAAAATGTTCATTCATAAATTTAACATGAAGTGTGCTCATCAGGCACATAAGTAAATCATAGAAACTTGAAACTTAACATGAAGTGTGTAACAGCACGAAAACAGGATGTACTAGAAGATAAAGAATCTAAAGATTCACGAAATGGTATTACCCTAAGCAAAGACAATTCAACTTGATTTTCCTGCTCTTGTCTGAGGCATTCAAGTTCTGAAGATAAAATTCTTCTTGCTTCATCAATTGAATGAGCGGCAGAAGCAGCAGTTTGAGCTGCCTCAGCAGTCTCCTGTAATTTATCTGCAATCTCAATGATGGTGGAATCACGTGCACGGATATCCTGTAGTAGCTGGTGCAGTTCATCGTCTTTAACTCGAAGGGTCTCCTGTCGTATCGATGTGAGGCACATCCCAAATAAAGGAAAAGAAAAGAACTTCAGTATGCAAAAGGAAAATACACGATTAAAAGATTCAGAGCTAGTACCATCTACGCACCCCAAAAAATATTAAATATCCATCGTGTGAGAAGCAAATGCTCTGCTATAGCCTTACCAGTTACAGGATAGTGCCAACTTTAGCAGCACATAGCAGTTGGTCACTCAAACAATGGAAAGCATGTTTGCCCTCTTACCAACACTATAAATGGCTTTCAAGTCTCAAAGTGAAGGTTCAATTTATATCGGAACTTTGGTTTGTAATCAGAAACTCGGTCTCTCACAGGGTCAACTGATTTGAGAAATTATGGAATTAATTAGCCACTTGTTTTACGAACATAGTCTGACAACTGACTACAGCAGGAAATTTTTTGTTCAAAGGACACTACTGGATATCAGATCAGTTGGCTATAACAGAAGTCATATTTTTTTTAGTAATTATTTTTGCAGATAAATGACTAAACTTCAAATCAGGTACTCCTTTGGATGTAGAATGAAGAAGAGCATACCATCATGATTGTGAGATCATCTAATTGACCTTTACTAAGTTTATTTGTAGTTGAGCCTAAAGCCGCCCGCAGGGAGATCTTCATGGCTGCTTCTACCTCTTTGGATGCTTCAATTGCAGTTGCATTGGCCACAGCCACAACTGTGGCAACTGTTCCTAATTTTGCAGAACCATTTCCACCCAATGAATTCACCGCCTGTTTATGAGCCTGTAGGACTAACTGAGTTGCACTGCATAATATTAAAAAAAACTATTAGAATGTTTCGAGGGGCATACCTAAAACACCAAGCCACCACGGATAACTTAGTGAAATAACTCAAAGCATACCAAAAAAAATGGGAACTAATAGTACTTCCTCCGATCCATTAAAAGAGTCGTGCGCAAACAACATGATCAGCACAATTCGTACGAACAGCTTCCGACTGTTTTTACGGATCGGAGGGAGTAGCATAAATCACAAAATGCAAGACTTTAGCCAGCTTATAGTGCATTAGCTTATTTACGTAATTGTGCAGTAGATATTTCATGAGTTTGCTCTTAATGCTGGGTAAGTGGGTACATGTTACCACAAGCAATTATTGTTTTACAAACAAAGGGTACAGAGCTCAGTTCTTCACGAACAAAGGGTAAGTAAACTTCACATCCCACAACGGGAATGTGTTATGTTAGTGCTAAATAAAATGCAGTAACCACAAAAGCGAAATGTCTTTACTAATATGGTTCATGTAAAAATTCATGGGTTCTCTCAAGAATGTATTGATCATCACTTTGTTTCGAAATAATCCCTCTGCCCCATTATATATGTTATTACAACCAATATTCTCCTACATTGGTTGTAATAACATCTTATAGTATGGGGCGGAGGGAATAGATCACAGGAAAGCCTATGATAGTTGTTTGAACAATTCAACCATTTAATCTATCAAAACATCTGTTAGTTATCCCATGGATAGTGGTTAATCCTAGTGAAGTAACAATGCAAAACTCATGATTCAAAACAACAGAAGTGACAAGTCACAGAACATAAGCTTACTGTAAAGTAGATACCCATGCTCTTGCTGCGCTGGGAGTTTCTGCACAAAGGAAATACTCCTTTTTCTGTGGAGTTCCCATATCTATAACACTAGTCAATGAACAAAACAAAATGAATCTAGCCCATACGATAAGAAAGCGAACAAAATAACCCAGAGCTACTTTATGTGGATACAGACACAGCATCCTTCATATTTTGGCAGCCCACTGCATCAAGTGAAAGATGAAGCCCTTTAGTGCTTTTACCAGTACAAGCCTGAGAACAATAATGAAATAGCAATGAAGCAGAGATCATACTGAAAGTTTGTTGGTGACAAAGTCACGGTGCTTGTTGAATCGAACACAAACATTCCCCTCACAGCAGTGTCACTTCTACGAACCCTGAATCATAAGTTAAAGTATGAGATCCAGCAATCTCTTGTTCATCTAGTTTGTAAAAAAACAAGAAGTGTGTATTCTCATACTTGTATTCCATCTTTCCAGTTGCTGGATCAAGTATAATCCATCGTTCATTCCATTTTTTTAGCTGTCAATTGAAAGTATAGTTTATCACAAAAAATATGTGCTTGGTTTAAAGAGAGTCAACAGTTTCTGTCACAGTGAAATGTTGTGTCCAGAAATATCACATTGCAAGAATCTAGTACACTTCAAAATACAACGTTGAGTTTTATCACATTCTGTCTGTATATGTTAGCACTTCACTGGTTATTTTTGTTTCTCCAAAAACAAGCAATAGAAACGACGCAAATACCACGTAGATCACTTGTTTCAAGAAAATTGATTGATGCACAGAACTGCCTCATGCGCATTTTCGTCAAAAACAGAAACTGGTGCATGCCTGCCTATTTGGTCAACAGTGAGACGCAAAACAGACGGCGGCCATGCAGGTCCTGACTGCTGCCCAAACAGCCACCTCTGCTCCCAATAGCCATTGCTGTTGCTTGGTTGACATTAGTTCATCTCTGCTGCTAACTCCTAGCCGGCTTGGGCAGTGAGGCGAAGCTGAGCCGCCATGGGCTATGGCAACAGCGCCAACGGAGCGATTTCAAATTGGCCGGTGTTAGCTCAAAACCAATAATTGACAACTGGTCAGGTTGGTCCAAGGAGGGCATAAGTGGAAGGATTAAAGTCTCCATCAGTGCGTTTTGACAGAATGTGACTTTCCTTATGTTTGTCAACTTTGGGTGTTATTTAAGTTCACCGGTTTGTTTCGATGTGATTTTTCTAAACCTCTGGTTTTTTGGTGCGGCAAAATCAAATTTCCTATGTGATAATTGGTATTAGAATCGCAAGTTCGCAACAGCCGAAGATAAATGGACGTGAACAGTTAAGGGAACGAATAGTGGCTCTAAGTCTAAAACTCAAGAAAAAAAACTAACAAACCATTAACCGTAAAGGGAAACGAACAGTACTTCTGCATCAAACATCAGGGTTGGTACTTACAAAGCTCCACAAGTTCACCTATCTCTACTAAAGTCACAGGGAGGCAGGTGTTTACGCTTGAGACACAAAATTCTCTAGCTCAATGGCAATAATAATATCTACCAGACACAAGCACAAACAAGAAAAAAAATACCCTTGAGAAGCAACTTATCAGAATAACTTTCAACAACCAGATGTGCAGCAATTTGAAATTATGAATGGCCTTGCGTCCATGTGGATACCCAGATACCACGCATGGTCGCCATCAACACATATGAGCCGCTGTGCATCAACACTCTGCCTATGACTGAAGTTCACAGGTACACTAGAACCAGACTCATCCCAGTAACTAAGGTGTGATGAAATGAAAGAGAATGGTGAGGGGAGAAAATTACTGTATCGGACCGCTTCAAGAGAGGGCCCTGGAGGATATGGCGGCTAGAGGTGGAGGAGAGCTGCCGCCTGACCCGCTCCAAGCTGCTCTCCATATCCCCTACCATCTGTATGTAGCCCATCCCAAGGGCAAAATCCGACAAAGATAAAACTGGAGCTTCAGTGAGATTCCGCTGTGGCGAGATCGAGACGCGAGAAATCTCGTCGAGTTCGATCCAAATCGATGTGATCCCGGGAGAAAGTAGAGGAGGAACAACTCACCGTGCTGTTCCCGTTGGAGGCCATCGCCATGGCCGGATCCTGCAGGGAGGGGAGGAAGAGGGTCGAATTCGGACGAATGATACCTGGAAAATGATTTATGAACTGTAGAGCAACTGCATGTGAAACAGACAAGAAACTTTTTCCGAACTCAGATAGACTACTAGCTAAAATCCGCCTCTATGTCGCTGTTACGTTTTCCCGGTTTTACGTTTATTGAACAAGAAGACGTATCTCCGTATTCCAAACATAGAACCCAGAGTTGCTCGGAAGACGTCTCCGCCTCGGACTCCGGTTGGGTTTGGTTGCGAACTCACCGGGGTCGCCACGGATATGTCGCCGACTCGATCTCGACGATGAGATATCGGCTACAAATACGCGTCCCCGCACGACGCCGCAAACCACCAAAGCGACCAAGGCGAACGAACGAAGAAACTAGTATATGAGCCATCATCAGATCGATCCCAAGACCACCATGGCAGGCAGCGACGGCGAGTGGGTCTACGTCGACAGTGACGACGAGAAGGTCTCGCCGGAGGCAGTCTCCGCCGTGCCGGTGCCTGCTGTCTCTGCTTCTGACGACGCGAAGGAGGTGATCACCGCGGCCGAGTGCGCGGTGGAAGAACGTGGATTTAACTCGTACGCCGATCACAAGGATGACGAAGACGCCTGCTCAGAAGACGACGGCGAAGAATACTACTCACATTACTCCAACAAAGGCGCCCTCGAGAAGTCCTGGCCGGAGGCAGCTTTCGCCATGCCAGTGCCGCTGCCAGCTGCCTGCTGGGCTTCTGGCGGTGCGATGCGCGAACGTGGATCTAAGTACTCGTACGCCGATACCACGTTTGACGAAGCCGCTGCCGCCTGCGCTGAAGAGGACGACGAAGACAGCTACTCCGACTACTCCAACGAAGGCCGCCTCGAGAGAGCCTACGAGTCCGATGAGGACCTCGATCAAGGTGACGACGAGAAGACCTCGCTGGAGGCAGCTTTCGTCATGCGGGTGCCTGCCTGCTGGGCTTCTGACGACGAGACGAAGGGGGTCGCCGCGGCCGACACCGGGTGCTCTGGCGGCGTGACGGACGAACGTGGATTTAAGTACTCCTACGCTGATAAACATGGACTTCATTCCTACGCCGATAGCGCCAGCTCCAACGACTACTCCGACGACGAAGTCCGAGCTCCGATACCTACTCCGATGGACTATCTGTACTCGTATGATGGTAGCACGGATGACGAAGACGACTGCTCCGACTATTCCAACGAGGGCCGCCTCGAAAGAGCCTACGAGTCCGATGAGGACCTCGACCAAGACGACGACGAGTCCTTCCAAGCCGCGCTCAGGGAACTGAGCGACCTCCTAGTCCTGGACCGCCCCGAAGCTGCAGGCAACAATCAGGTCGCGGACGCGGCACCGGCACAGGCATCGACAGTGGACGATAAGGACGCGTGGCACGCAGCCGCGATGGAGTATCTCGATGACTACCATGACGGAGGTTCGACGTACCGAGTCGACGACTTCATGGAATCATTGTACGGCGGTGGAGGTTACGGAGGCAACTCTGAGTATGGCTACGGCGTTGGTGAAGGTTACGGCTTCAGCTCTGGCTACTACCGCGGCGGTGAAGGTTATTACGGTGGCGGCGGCCACCTCTCCGACTATGACTACGGCAGTGGCAGAGATGACGGTCACCTCTCTGACTACGACTACGGCAGTGGTAGAGGTTACTACAGCGGCCTCCCAGAATTTGACCACAGCAGCAGCAGAGGTTATTACGGCGGCCTCCCAGACTTCGACCACAGCAGTAGGAGAGGTTATTGCGGCGGCGGACACCTCTCTGACTTCGACTACGGCAGCGGTAGAGATGACGGCCACCTCTCTGACTACGACTACGGCAGCGGTAGAGGTTATTATGGTGGCCTCGCTGACTTCCACTACGGCAGCCACGGCCGTCGTGGTTACTTCCATGAAGGCCGGCCTTACTACGTGCCCCGCGTCGGCATGTACCCGCCGCAGCCTAGGACTAGGACCCAGTACGAATAACCTCCGTTCTCACCTATGCCTGAGGCTGAGCCACTCGGGTCATGGGCGTAATAGTACTATACTTTTGTCTTTCCATCGCAGTAGTACTAGTAGGCATTTGCCGTTTGGACCATGTAGGAGATGATCGATCCGTGATTCTGTTTTACTTGACCCGAGGGTCTAATGTTATTGTCTTGTCAGAAAGAATTAATCTATTATTACTATATTGCTATATGATGACACATGGGAGTCAGATGCTCAACAGAAGAAACTATTTAAACTTGTGATACTAGATTAGACACATGATGAACAGGTTCTTACACTTAAAAGACATAACATAATAATCCAACTCATAATAGATAATGCAAGCATCTAGGCACGTTTGCTTTGGCAAAAGGTACACCGGTGACAAACAAAATTGATCTATGTTCATCTGGAGTAAAGTTCTATCCGGAACAAAATCTGATGTCAGTTACAGGAAGCCAAAATTGGGCAATGTAAGCATCTCGAAAAAGGAGACGAAAATCACCTCATGAGCTCGGTTGCCATCGCAACAAGTCAAAAACAATCTATCGAGAGCGCCGAAAGTATGTACAGCGCGGTGCCATCGTTCTATGCAGACCTAATCCACATTCTGGATCTCACCCATCATGATGCGGTTGCTGACTACATTGAATCCTAAGACTGCTGCGCTCACCTTCTTCCCTTTCTTCCCCTTCTTCTTTCCTCCAGCGTCATGCTCTGCCTCAGCACTTGGGCCTCCTTTGCCTGCAGAAGCAGGGTTCACGCGTGACGCGGCATCCCCACGAGGTCCGCGGTTGCTGGGGGCTCTGAATGCCATCTCAATCACCTCTGTGGACAGGAAGGCCTTGTAGTTGAGGAACTTGTCGATGAACTGGCCGTTGCGGTCCAGAGAGCCAATGTTCTCCCGGAGAAGCATTTCTGCTTCAGTAGTCGGCTGCTTGACGCAGAACTCAAGGAAGCTTGTATCTGGGTTGGCAAAATGGAACAAACAATCAGACTGGTGAGTTTTAAGCAAAGAACTACCATACTGAGAAATAATACCATTTGTTCCAGTGAGCCTGGACCACTCGCTGTCACACCAATCCCTGAAATCCATTGCCTCTGCAGCATAAGAGTGTTAGAAAGACACATTAGCAAAGCGACTTGAGAAACTTAGCATAAACCAAGTAGTGTACCTGTCTGCTTGTTTGCTGCCTCTGTCTTCCCTTTCCCGGTTAGGTTGGCAGTAGGAGCCGTTGGAAGTGGCAACTTGCTAGCCTGAGACTTTTGACGATTCAATGGACCCTGATCTTTCGCCATGGAACCTTTGCTCTGACTTGAAAGAGTCGGGAATTCTGACCTGTTACATATCGTAAGAAAAAGTGCAAGCATCTTAGAAAAGTTCCACAAAACTGGGAGTGATATCTAAAAATAGGCGAAAAGATAGGAAATGATGTTCCAGCCATCAATGGTCAAACAGAGAACCAGATTAACACACTAGACATGTTATAAAAATTCTACTTATGCAAGGAGGTCAATAGAAAAATGCGCTAATGTGGTAATACCAAGATCCGATCCATAATAAGTGTCGCTGTCGCTGGTATAGATCGGAGGTAGTACCAAAATATATTATGGATCGGAGGGAGTACAAAAATATATTTTATGATGAATTTAATGGAACTAATTCTGTGTTTTAGATGTTGACTATTTTTCTATAGACTTGGTCAAACCTAAAGAAGTTTGACTTAGGGCAAATCTAGAACTTCAAATAATTTGGAGAGGGGTAGATGCTGCAAGTCCTAGCACTTCAGTGATAATCGCAAGATGGTCTATAGAAGCTCTAAACCAATTCCATGTGAATAAAACTGCAGGACACAGTAGTGCTACCTCCAGAATTCAGTTTAGTCATTAATTCGCTTAATACTTATTCAGTAAATGGGAAGGGTTGATAATATCTGCAACACAAAATCAAGTGGCTGTAAAACCATCATAAAGAACATAGGAACATACTGTTTCTTATCTTGTTTGGAGTGGTCAGAAGGGCCCCAAAACAGATCATCTTCGGCATTTGACTTGGCACGATTGGAAGGATTGGGAGTCATCTGGACAGGAGCAACTGGCTTTGATGGAGAAGACCCAGAAGCTTGCCAAGAAGGAACATTACCATGATTCCGTTGGTTCATAGACACCTTTGCTGGAGTTGGTGAGGGTGGCTGTTGCTGGACAACACCTGATCTCCTTTCTTCCTCTCTCTGGATATCTCTCAAAGACAAAGGTTTGTGAGCCTTTGCAGAGTCAGTGGACCATGCTGGAGCAGGTGCAAGATTTGTCTGGTCAGTCTTCCAAGGAACAAAATCTCCAAAGGATGGACCACTTGGTGGAGCCGGAAGTATTTCCTTCTCTAGTTGCGCTTGCTTTGATGATTTGACCTTTTCTGTAGGTACAGAGATAGCTGATGAATCAACGGAACCAACAGGCAACAGGGCTTTGACTGCAGGCCCTTTTGACTTTGTTCCCTTTTTCTTGTTCTTTTTGGAGTCCTTGGCCTCAATGAAGTCATTGTCATCAAAAGCAGGAGCCTCAGGTTGAACAACAGCAGGCGACAGAGGAGGAAACGACACATCATTAGCATTACCTATTTTCTCATTGTCTGCATTACTAGACCTTGACAGAACTTCTTCTGCCAACAAATCATGCAACTGGCTTCTCTTGTTTCTGGAGTCACCAGCACTTTCCTGGACACCTAGTGATTTACCTGCACCCCCAAACTGTTGCTCAGAAGATGCTGACATTGTATTCCAAGGAGTTGATGGCACGGAAATCACTGGCACAGCTGTCTTGGCATTCTCTGCAGCTACCCTCTGTGCTCTTACTTGTTCCTCAGCTTGAATTTCGAGCAGTGACTTAGGCCTGGGTCCTTGGGTAGGTTTCCAACCTTTGTGGCTTGCTGCAGCATGAGGCTCAGATAGAGCACTATGTTCCCATTCAGCTCTGGTGATATCATACTCCTCAGGAAGACTTTTGGGAGGGAAATTCACAGATGATTCAAAGCCCAGCGGGGGCCCAACAGATCTAGAAGAGCTTTCCACTCTGACGGGGGAGCTCCAAAAAAGTTCCTCTGCATCATCTGGCAAATCATGCTTAGTACTACCCTGATTTGATACATCAACTTCAGCATCAAGTCTTAGCTGTTGGGAAACTGTCTTTGGAGCTGCTTTCCCAACATCTACAGCCGTCTGCTTCTTCTTTTGTTTCTTCTTCTTTTCTGTTTTCTTTGTCTCTTGTGTATCAGGAGCTCTTACGTCAGCTGCCATAGTTAGCTCAACTGAATCAGGGGTATTTTTCATTTCCTGGACACTGCTATGAGGTTTACTTTCAGCTTTATCTATTCCAGCTTGCTGATAGTTAGCAGACTCCTCTCCATACCTTTCTGCAACTTCTGTTAGCATCGGGTTGGCCATACTTGCATTTGGTTGAGGGTTGTTACTTGCAATATTTTCCAACTTCTGGGGATGGGAATAGCGTTCTTTTGAAGGTGCACCCATAAAAAAATCATGAGGCAATGGCACAGTAGGTACAGAGCTTTGTGTTAATCCAACACCCTCCATACCCCTCATATTCATAAATGCTTGACTAGATTGTTGCCCTTGCGATGTCCCATGGGTAGTCAAAATCCCGATCTCAAGAACATCTTGCATTTTTCGACCACCAAGATTCATGGAATCACCAGCTGGCAATGAAGTATGCTTCGACCCATAAGGGTCATCAAGCTGCTGGTTGGAATGTCCATGAGGTGAAACTTGTGAAAGTAGCTGTTGCTGCTGCAGTAACACCTTCTGCTGCTGCTCAAGCTGTAGTCGCTGCAGCTGCTGCTGTTGCTGCTGCTGCTGTTGCTGCTGCTGCTGTTGCTGTTGCTGCTGCTGAAGCAATATCATTTTGTCCAACATTGAGAGTTGTGGCTGATGCTGAGGTGTCACTAGTGGCTGTGATTGCAACTGAAGTTGTGATAGCAGATATTGTTGTTGAAACATGTGTAAGAGTTGTGGATCTTGAGATATCTCAGCAAGCAACTTCTCAGGTGGTAAATGAGACAGAGGTGGCTGGTTCTGTGGCATGAAGTTCTGTTGTTGAACAGCAGTAGCCATTTGCTGAGAATTCTGCAGATTTTGATGCATGTTAAGTTGCCCTTGAGTGAGATCCACGTGAAGGTTAGGATTAAGATTTCTGGCTTCAGGATAGTTTGACCATGCTGGCACTCCAACAGGTGCTTTAGGTTTCTCTGCAGAATGAAGCATTGCAAGCAAGTCAACATTCTGAGATTGCGAAGCTTGACGAGATGGATCAGCCATGGAACTGGGCAATTTAGAGTGCAGAGCAGACACTTCTGAAGCTGTATCTTTGTTTTGTGCTTGTGTTGTTGGAATACCATCTCCAGACCAATATGGGACAGTGTTTTGGGAAGATTTTTGTCTCTCCAATAATCTTTGCTGCGCCAGAAAATAATTCATATTGTTCCCACTCTCCCCTCCAGCCATCGCAATATTGCCAAAGCTACTACTCCCTGATTCCAGAAAAGAAATTGGTGTCAAGCCAAAAAGTATGCATGATGAGTAGCAGAGATAATTTGAAAATATATGGAATGAAATAGGCATGAATATGGCTCTCGCCAGTAAACAAACCTCCAGTCATAGCAGCTGAAGGACCTTGCATACTATTAGACATAAGTGACTCCAGAAAACGATTCTGGGCTTCAACTGCACCGCCATTCCTGCCTGGCCCACCGTTAAAAATACCAACACCAGCTGACCCACCTTGTGTGCTACTGGAGCTGACAAACTTCCCTGTAGGTGGAGTCTCTGGCATTAGCATTTCACTGGATTTTGCGGTGCTAAACCCTGGAGGTGGCCTTGCCTTTGCTCGTAGGTGTGGCATAACATCCCCAAGCATTAAGAAAGGAGTATCAGGAGGTGCATTTGCAACACGAACCAGCAAATCAATACCAAAGTAACTAGCCTCGAACCAGCCAATGATATCAGCACCAGAAAAGGGGCCTTGAACTCGACCGTGTGGATCTTTGTAGCATAATGACAGACTCTCTGGATTAGGATAAGGTTGAATAGGACTGGCCAACTCCTCAACACCTGTCATCCCGACTACTTTACTTTCTTGATCATAGATAATTTGCTGCGGAAAGTCATTTGGTCCAAGCCTATGGTCTCCAATAAACCGAGATCTTTGTGGAACAACATAACTAGGAGTCTCTGTCCGCAGCAAATGAACATTTCCAGGAACACCTGTTACAAGATTAACAAAGATGGATTTGAGAGCAGAAAGGATTTACAGAAATTATGCAAAGCATTCAGCAAAGAACAATGGTGGAATACCAACTATAGTTAGCTACCAAAACAGCAAGCACTTCAAAATAGCTAAATAAGATACCATGAGATCGTATAATACATGCAATCGCAATCCTCGAGTTGTGTAACCATGTACAATGGATATAAAACAAAGAAACAATATTATATCTCCAAAAGAAGTTTCAAAATAACCTGTGTAGTATACCATACTGAATTTGTACTAATGCTGGACAGACCTGAGTAAAAGTTTGTCCTAAACATAAAAATGGCATTCTTAAAAGTGTGGACCACATGTACTAATTATTAAATTGTGAACCCAGACCATGTGGACAATTCCCAGTTTAGAAAGGTTAGATGTTTGGGAAATGACAAATCCCCTACACATAGACAACCGAACAAACAATCATGCCCATGTAATCACTTCAAATTGCTCAACTAAGTGGCACGCAGTGAACAAAAAGAACTGTGTAAACAGGGAATAAGATATGGCACCCCTGAGACTTCCAGCTGTTTCTCCCTTCAAATCTTCTACGCTTCCAGGTTGATCTTCTCTACCGCCTGATTAAAGGGGAACATTAATACACAACGTGGTAACATATTTGGATGGTTATGCCACAAACAAAGTACAAAAGCTGCATCGAACCTAATTTGGATTGTTTTAGCGGCACCCCGTCAGGATTATTTTTCCCAACAGAACCATCTTTAGAAACCTGATAGACACCACTATTAATGACTTCTCCTTTGTCAATTGCTTTTAGAACAGCCTACAAACATAACAAAAACTGTGAGATGTAGGGATCGTATAGATTATTACTATACATAATAGTAAGATTATCCTAGTTCAGAAAAAATAAGGATAAAATTTACCGCTTCTTCAGCCGTAGGAGCAGATAATGCTAAAGGCTCCAACAATTCTTCTTGCATAAATGCGGACACTTCCTCACAAACATCAAAAGGCATCTTGAAGTCAGTAACATGTGAAGCTGTTCTGTATATGTCAAGCAGTTTCATCCTACTGTATCTAAATGCCGTGCGATCCCCTGATGCACCGCCAGGTCTGTCAGAAAGTAGACCAAGCTGGAATGGACGTGACGATCCAGTATTGCCAGTATTTGTACTACCAGTACTGGGTGTAAACTTTCCACGAGAACTTGGAAAAGCTGTGCTTTCGTTGTCTGGTTTCCCTCTACCATACCCATACATGGAAGATGGTTTTTGTGAAGTCTGCGAGGGGTGATAAGATGAATCTCCCCGGCCACGGCCCACAGGATGGCTGGACTTCCATGATCGAGAAATATTATCATCTCTTTCAGTATCCTCATCATGATTGTTGCCATCTTTACCATGTGTCGCAAACTGGGAAAAACCTTTTTCACGGGAAGAATCACCCTCTTTGACTGAATCGCCCCACCTGTCACGCCAAGTTTCAGACTCCTTATCATTGGAAGCCCAGCGAGTGCTCCACTTGCCCTCACGCCGCTGGTCATAGTTGCCCTCGTTATTGGAGTCACCCCAACGTTCCTGTGGAGCACGACGGCCATCAACAGAAAACTTGGACGAGTCATCTGACCATTTTTCCACCTTGCGTGTATCACCATGTTCCTTTTCTGTCTCCCTCCAGCGAGTCCACCGAGGGCCTGCATTTGGTTCCCGTTCATCATCACGCCAACGCTCACGACGCCCAATTTCACCATCAAGCACAGAAGCCCTGAAGACATCCTTTTTCTTTGCACTTGAGCCCATGTCTTCACCATTCCCTGAAGTTTTGGTAGCATCTGAGCGTGAACCCTGTGAACTGGGCTCCTACAACAAACAATGATTACATAAACTACCATCTTGCGCACAAACTACTAACAGTCTAATAACAACCAAGATGGTATTCTACTGCCATGTTCACCACGCAAGCATAGTGTCAAGAGGTCCAATTGTTTGAGTCTAGTTACTGCCCTTAATCCTAAAACCCTGATCATGGTTTCTCATACCTTCATAAGCCACTGAGGAGAAAGGGGCATGTCAGTATCCAGACCTTGCTTCTCTGCACACAAAAAAAAAACGCTACAGTAAGACAGGGAACATGCTATAATGATAAAAATAGACGGAAACATGTTCAATAATGCACTCTAAACAGCCTATGTTACTGATGAAAATTTCGTTCTAAACTAACTGTAAAACACTATGGACCATGGTTTGTAAGGCGGTAAGGCGACCTAAGGCGCTGGGGGGCGCTCTGACGCTTAGGCGACGCCTAAGCGCCTAAGGCGGACAAAAACCTAAGGCGCTGGGGGGGCGCTCTATCGCCTAAGCGTCCAAGGCAGGACGCCTTAAAAACAATGCTATGGACAACGAAAGAGATGCACAAAACATGCAACAAGATTATAGCTCGGATGGAGCTAGATGGATTGCAAATGTACATGATAACATATCCAAAATAGCTTCTACAGAAATGACCAGATTGAGCAAACAATCGGTAAAAGAAGCCACCACCAATGTTGCAGCCAGCACGTGCGGCGTGGCTACAAAGACCGCAACATTTCTTAGCCCAAAGGAAAGCACCTACACTTGTCAGTTCTATCTTCATCCCACGTATATACTAACACATAAATCACTATGGACGCAATCTAAAAAAAAACTCCTGCTGGAGAGTCACATTTGCAGTCACACACAGGCCACAACAGCAAGGTTACACACACACAAAAAAAGTTCACACGCATAAATTAACAGCAGAAATCGACGCGCTAAACTAAGGGGTGTAATCCAGTAAGGTAAAACAAGCCACACCAAAATGGAAGCAATAAACTAAGTTAATAACTGGACCACAGAATACACTCCACCGAAATCCAAACACCTCGCTTAACTAATAAGCCGTCCCCATATATACCTACTAGAACGACCGCACCACAACATCAGAAATTGTCCAGGCACGGACCCTACAAGGCCGTAACTCTGCGGAATCCCAACCCAAAGTGGCAGCACCATTTCGCAACCGCCGAAAACTCCCCCGAACCCTAGTGACGTCGGCGCGGATCGAACGACGGTCCTAGCAACAAATCAAGCCGGCCCGGGCTACGGGGTAGCGCTAGGGTTTCGGGCTGGAGTGACGGATCGAGGTGCGGTGGAAGGGGTGAGTGGGCGGACCTTTGGCGATCTGGGGCGGCGGAGGCGTCTCGACGGCGAAGGGGCGGCGAAGGTCGTCATTGGCGCGGTCCGGGGAGGTGGCCATGGGCGGCGGCGGGGAAAACCCTAGGGTGAGCTTTGGCTTGGGAGGTTTGGGGGGCGGAGACGAGGAGCGAGCGATGGGAGGAGACTGTTAACTCCAGGCAAAGGATAAAAACGCAACCAGGCACACGCACTGCGGTGCGGCACTGGGTGCCGTGTTTGCTCGAGGAGGTGGCCTTTTGCGCTCAGGCACCTCAGCTTCTTCTGTATACATCTTCCAAACGTCCTACGGACCTCGTATGTGCGGAGGTGGCCTTTTGCGCTCAGGCACCTCAGCTTCTTCTGTATACATCTTCCAAACGTCCTACGGACCTCGTATGTGCGTTTAGATCCCTATTGTAAATTTGTTATGGTATCTACGTACAAATATACTTACTTTCCAAATATCCGTCTTCACCCAGTTCTCATGTTGTCACATGGTCCTCTCAATCTTCTTAGCTCCCCTCCTTAGCCCTTATTACAGTTGCCCTAGTAGAAATTGCATATGTTGGGCGTGTTTGGTTTCTTGGGCATAACTCCGCACTCACCTGCTCGACCAAACCTCACTTCCTCACCTTCTTTGCACCTAATTCGTTTGTATGGTCGGTGCTCCTCCACCCATGCGTCGCCCCACCCCATTACTTCGTCGCCAGCATGGCGCACGACTGATGGGATGCCGGCGTCGTGGCACATGAGCTTGATGCAGAGGATTTGGCCAAGATTTTGAAGACTCATACCCCGTTTTCTCCTGGTGTCCAGGAACTTCATATGACATGGCGGTGACATCAATGGCGAATGGGGCTTCTGTTGTGGAGCATGTGGTTTTGGTGGAGCCCATGTCAACTCCGCCGGTTTGGTGGTTCATCCCTGATGCGTCGACCCTGAGACTTTTTTCTTCCACTCTGGCGTCACTTGTTATTCACCTCCCTCTGTAAGTGCATGCTGTCCCACAATTAATTGTGGTCTTGTAGATGTGTACTAGGGTCTCATTTGCATTTGGTTAGGGTTGCTAGTTAGAATATTTTTGAATGGCGGATGCTGATGGTTTTGAATTGTGAATGGCGCTTGA
This sequence comes from Poa pratensis, assembly GCA_947311845.1. Taxonomy (NCBI): domain Eukaryota; kingdom Viridiplantae; phylum Streptophyta; class Magnoliopsida; order Poales; family Poaceae; genus Poa; species Poa pratensis. The sequence goes on from CAMZMU010000052.1 coordinate 97,205,776, forward strand.
CATCGGTTCAGTTTCTGCAGTGTTTGTGTTGTAGTGCATATATCCGTAGTGTTGGGTTGATATTGGGGTTTTTGCACTCATTCGCTTGTACTTGTATGGTGATCACCCAACACGTAATGCAAACAACTAAAAATAAATCGGCAATCGTCCCCATTGAGATCAGCCGTTAGTGGGAGCATCTCACCCCCCCCCCCTACTTCACATGTACGCCCGGGAGAACAGCTCGGATAAATAGAAAAGACTCAGTCAACCACACACCTCAAACTCAGCCCAACTGATGGAGTTGTCCGACAACCCTCATACCCAATCCATATCTCGGGATGAAATGGGGTTGCCCGAATGCACCCGCCACATTGGATCTCACCGCCAAGACCTAACCAAAATCCCAGTTTACTCAAATATCTCTTGAGCTGCGCACTCTCCCGCCTTCGACGAAAGTCCAGACACGCCTAAGATTTTTTTGTTATTTGTATGAATTATTTAGGATGAATTTTGGTATCATATGTACATTGTTATATGTGATTAGGACAATTCTTCTGAATCGGTGGAGCAGAGATACTCGACTCACCTTATATGTAATTTTGTAGAATGATAGTACTGCATCGCCTTTTTGTATGTCGGCTAATCATCCGGCACTTAAAAGGGGGACAAAGGCAAGAGCTACTTCATATTCGACCCGTGATGAAAAATTGGTATGCAAAACTTGGTTTGCCACGAGCATGGATCCTATATATGGATCCGAGCAGAAGGGGTCAAAGTATTGGAGAAATTTTTACATTTTTTTTGTGACGTGGAGCCTAATGCAAACAATTCCACTTGGAGTGAAGGATCAAGGATCTCCAATATAGATGGCCATGATCCAAATGTCCATGAAGAAGTTTTACGATTTTTATCCGCTAGTGCAGAAGAGGAATCATAATGGCGTTGGCCACGATAGCCATGTAAGTATTGTGCATGCTATCAACTTTATTGTTTCCTTACCTTCCACAACATTTTGTTGAATATATCATGTTTGGTAGATGGGATTGGCTGCCACTTTGTATCCTTGGGTGGAGAATAAAGCTTTTCACTCTCTTCCATTTGTTGGATGGAAATGGTGATGCATGTAAAATGCATACATGAACTTTGCACTATATTACTTATATTCCAATCATATTAGCATCATGTAAGGGTTATATTAATGTTTTATAATGATTTTTGGGAATATTATATTTATTTCCTATTTTTATGGAATTAACCCTGCGCAGGCAGAAAACCCTATTTCTTTCCTTAATGTTTCAGGGACCCAAACGACGTCCAAATGACCTGCAAAATTACGAGCGTTAATATTTGAAAGGAAGAAGACTTGGGGGCGAAGGAAGCGAACAAACGGAGCCCCGAGGTGTTGGAGATATGCCCTAGAGACAATAATAATTAAGTTTATTATTTATCTCCATGTTTATTATTAGTGTTTGTATCTTTATGCTACAATTGTATTGGGTACTTGTATAGCAAATACAACGTATGCAAGAGGAAAACCTCCGATACACGTGTAGAGATACGAACGGAAAAGAGTTCCTGGTCTTGTCTCTAAGACTAGTCTATCTTGTTGCTCGATGATCGTGTTTTCCTGATCATGGACTTTGTATAAGTCATTCAACTATAGGAGTGGATTATCGGAATGATAATCGCACTGAACCGACCCACCGTATGATCTTGCTATGAGACAAATCGTCGACGATGAAATAGCGATTGATCATCTATTTAGTTATCATTAGCTAGATCCCTATGCTATGAGAATATCTTGTGACCGCTTATTCGACATTCGAGTTTTGATTTCCATCAAACGTCTTGCAGGAACATGGGACTATGATAGGTGGCTTTTGGGCTTGAACTAGAATATGTATTGGAACAGAGATCGTTCAAGAATGGCACTTACTCCTCCAGACGATGGAGAGATACATCCTCTAGGCCATCTCAAGTATTGTTGTTGTCACCCAATCGTCTGGCCAGACACAAGCGTGATTTATCACGGGACAACATATATACGGAATGAGAAAAGAGAATGATATTGGTACGAGAATAATATGTGTTATGATCAAAGGGTTTGATCACACTAGAGCACATTGTCTCATCTCGAGATATCATTGGTATCGTGCACGTAAGGGGATTAAGCGTAATGGTTAACGCACAGGTTCTGTTGTTCATTCACAACACAAGGGTGCCAGTATGAATGCCTAACCCACTGCTGGTTATTGTTTGGTAAGCTCCAAACAATACTTTGTGATTGCTGAACCTTTCGGGTCACACGCTTAAGTTGTAGGTCAATCTTTGATCGAGAGTAAAGATGTAGTTTTAGTGGGAATGAGATTGTGTCGGAGTAGCTCCGATGTCACTGGGATTTGTTCCGGTGAATTATAAGTTAGAGAGAATGCGGACATCTAATGTCCCGGGATGATAGGAATGATTTATTCAGCGGATTTAATCCGAGTGCTTATAAAGAAGGAAATATTGTTCCGATGTTTTGTCGGCGGATACTAGGTATCCCGTTCATATAAATATGAGTTATATGATAAGTAATTAATTCCGGGAATTTTCCGTAAAAGGAAATATTCATTTAGGAATTAATTAGACAAAACAATTAATTATTTAATTAATTATATGGGAAGAATATTAAATAGGCCCACCAAGGTCATGGTGGGCCAAGGCGCCGAAGGGGGGGAAGTTCCCCCCATGGCCGAAACCCTATGGGCCACGTGGCCCATGGGGGGACGGCGGCGGCATGAGGCGGTGGGAGGGGGAAGTCCCCCTCCAATCCGAGTTGGAGGTGGGGGAGGTCTCCTCCCCCTTCCTTCTAGGGTGAGGCGGTTTGGGGGGAGGAGTCCAACTCCTCCACCCAATCCGAGTTGGGGTGGGGGAGGGTCTCCTCCCCCTCCTTCCTTGTGTGGTTTGGCAGGTTTGGGAGGGAGGAGTCCTACTCCTCCTCCCAATCCGAGTTGGGGAAGGGGAGGGACTCCTCCCTCCCTTCCTTGGCCGGCCGGCCCAAAGGGGAAGGGCTTGGCCCCTTCCCCAAGTACCTCCACCCCTTGGCCTCCTTTATAAGCAGCCCCAAGCCCCTAGGGTTTGAGACAACAAGCAATTGCAAGTTCTCTCTCTTGTAGATCTCATGTGTTGAGAATTAGACGTCTCTAATCTTCTCATATAGATCTAATCTAGTTGATTAGATCTACCACCTAAACTACGCCGCAAGGCTGACTCTCTTCACCACGTGCTAGTAGCTAGGCGGTGAACGCACGGGGTGGGTTGACACGGTGTATGTGTGGATACCGCTAGAGCGGGATTTGCGCAAGTAAGTTCCTTGGACAACGGAACAACTTCATCAAGGTCTACATCAACGACGACGTACGGCAACAATCTCACCTCCCGCGTGGACGTGAGATTCTTCATCAGGCTTCACCGACATCTACTTCGACAAACACAAGATCTTCCGCAAGCGTGTTTGTAAGTATTCTGGATCATCGCATTATGGGGTGCAACGTACCTTCATAGAATAGATCTTGGCGGTAAGGTTACGGATAAATTTTAAAGTTTTCCCCGCAACCCAATAGTGGTATCAGAGCCGATCTATGCGTTGGTATGATTTGATCTAGAGCACCAGTTGGTGTGAGCATTGCATGGTTCTTGCATTAAGTTTATTTTAGTTGCTTCCCAAAAGTTGTGCATCATATTCCATGGCAGTATTGGCAAGATCTTTACGAACTTCTGGCTATCCGCGGACCTTCCGGCTGCTCCTAGTATGCTTGTTGGCGCCAACGATGTGCTTCAGTAGCTTCGGGTCTATACCCTTAGTTGTGGACGTTGATGTATATACGGACTGGGCCTGAGGGTTGGACGCCTCACGGGGGTCACGCGCACATGTGATCGTTTAGATTGGGGTTCTGCAACGTTTTCGTAATGTTGGGATCTCAATCACCCCGCAATGTTAATCTAGCAACTAGCCTAAACGTGCTTCAATACGTAGGTAGTGACGGTAATTCCGTAGAGCCTACAAAGCCACGTAAAACATGCAAACAAAGCGTTAGATACGTCTAACTTGGTTTTGCAGGATTGTGTGCATGTGTTTTGGTATAGCTATTTTGTTACGGTGTCTTAACATGATGGTGGGAGCCAAAACAATTGATCGAGTTCGTCATCGACAATCAAGCGAAGAAGAGTTCGTCGTGGAGACCGGGAGGAGGCGCCGGCATTGCGTCGGCGACGTGTACTTGGCGAGTTTCGGATATGGTAATTTTCCTTCGGGAATTTTGCCGTGACCGGAACAATGAAGATGGTGATCCTCAAGGACGAGCGCCAAGGACTTCCGAGAAATAACAAAGGCTATACCAAAGCACATGAATTATTATTGCCTGTGATGTTTATCCTTTGTTGTTTGCACCTTGATTGCGCAGTAGTCGTTTATTAGGGTGAATCCTCATACAAAATCAAGGAGATCGTGTTCTTACCAACCGTGGCACCGTCAAACCGGATGCTTGTTGCCGTACGACCTGTATCCAGGAGTAATGTGTACCAAGGGTTCGGGAGGCGGGCGCGAACCGTTCCAGCAGCCAGTGTCGGTTGGTTGTCTTGACGTCCAAGCATAAACAACCATGAGTTCGGAACACATCCGTCGAAAGACGAACAGGAGTTGTAGCTGCTGCAACTAGCATAGTGCTTACCGATTGGCCGACGGACATGACATGTATCCATGCTTGCTTCGTAGGGCAATCGGGTCCTGAATCACTTAGTGCCAATCATGAGGATTATTGGACTTAGTGGGAGCATATCTTAGATTCATGTTTGATTGAATTAAAGTAGTGCATTAAAATTAGTAATAAACTAGAAGTCTAAATAAACTTGTTTTGTTGTAGATTATGGACCACTTTGAAAAGTTCCATTTCAATCAGATGTTGAGTCGTACACCATTAGCTGCAAATGGAAACAACTTTGGAGAATGGTTTCACCACATGGTCGGTGCTCTCAAGAGCGCAGGAAAAGTTGATGTTCTGAATCCCATAGATTCACATGATGAAAATCATGGTGGACCTCACATGTTATGTGATGAGTGCATTGTCAAGGAGCTCATGCATGCTTGTATTGAACCACAGCTGGGCGGTCTTTTCGAAGACATGCGTCCCTTCCGGTTGATGGAAGTATTGAAAGCTAGGTTCATACATCAAGTACGCGCTGAGCGTTACAATCTAAGAAGGGAACTGATAAACATTCATCTTGAGTTGGGTGAACCCATTCAAATGTTTGAAATCAGAGTTACCAAATTAGAGGAGAAACTTAGACAAATTGGATCTCCAGTTGGTCATGAGTTTCTCTGTGACATTGTACTAGCGGCACTACCACCTGCATATCATGCCTTCGTGGCGATGTACAATCGCATGGCGGATGAGTGGCCGGTTCAGATGTGTTTGCCTTGCTTAAGGAAGCAGAAGCTGATATTCAGAATGGGGATCTTAACTGGACCAAGACAGGTATAAGAGTTATACACATTGACATAATTTCAGCAATTATGATCATTGGTATTGGATACTAATGAATGCTCGAACTTGCACCAGTGGCAGGTACTTTGGAAGGAGCTAATGCTGGAAAGAAGAGGAAATTCTGGGAAGACGTAGAAGTTACGATTGTAGTGTAACTTTGCATCCTAGAAGAAGCACAGTGGAAGATCGCATTTTATGCAAAAGTGACCACTATGTCTTCAATCCAAGTCAATGAAGAAGATTTACACTAGAACTTTAAATAAGAGTTATTTTCAGTTTGATCATTATGTAATGAATATTTTGTATTCTGGAACAAGTCATTGTTCGAATTATAAAGTATGTGTGGGAATTCCAAGTTTGGAAATTCAAAGTTTATATCTTCTTTATTGTGTTATGTCATTAATTATTTGTTTGTTAAGTCTTTATTGTTTTGATTCAAGTTATTGCTTAAAGTTTTAAGTAATAAATAAAGTTAGTTTAGTCTTTAATTTGGAGTTATACTTTTCGTTGGTTCTCTTTGAGACTCTTAAAGTTATCTCTAAATTAAATGGATAAAACTAAAATCACAAAGTGTCATACACTTGGAGAAATTCGAAATTCATAAAGTGCTAGGCATTTGATGAAAATCGAAATCCACAAAATGCTAGGCATTTAGTAGACTCGAATTTGGCAAAGTGCTAGGCACTAGTAAATTTCGAGATTTACATAAAGGAGTGGAATCTACCCATTAATTCAATTCTATTGAGGAATTAATATGAAGTTGCATATTAATGAAATAGAGTTAATGAAATTATTGAAGTTTCAATGTTTCATATAATTCAGTGGGAGAGTGTGAGAATCAAAATAAAGGAATCAAAGGAATTTGATTAAAGTTAAAGAAAGGACTTAATAAAATATTGTAACATTATTGACGAAGAAAATTATTTCTTAGTCAAATTACTTATGATGGATTTTGGTAACTCGAAATCATCATGGTAATAAAATCTTTTGCAAGATAAAGATTAAAAGGAAATGTTACAAAGTCTTGCTTAATGTGTTGTGAAATTAGAATTCCAAATTACCCACTAAAGTAAATAGATTATTTTGTTTGATATCTTGGGATTTGTGTCAATTATAACTTAGAGTTATTTTGATAGTAAGTTCCATATTTTTCAATTAAGGATTTAAAGTTTTAAGTTCGAATTGAAAAGGTGTTTTGCAAAAGTCCAAAATTGTTATTTTGGCAAGTGTTTTCCACACATAATTCTAAATGCTTGTTGACTTTAGAATTGGAGAAAAGTGTCTTCTCATGAAGAAGAGTGGAAATCATAATACTAAATTAAGGCTGAGAGTCTTTGGGCAAGTGTTAGAATGAGAAGGGAAAACATGCAAATGTTTCCATATCATTACTTTGTCCAGGAATACATGTAAGGCATACATGGTTCGAATTAAGTATTAAAGGAAAATCATGTGAGGAATTTGATGATTAAATCACTAGGTGATTGAAATCATTTAATGTCCAGGAACATGATATAAGCAAAACAATTACAAGCAAAATAAGAACATTCATTAATGACGGCATTTGTCATAAAAGGAGTTCAAGAAAAATTCATGAGACTCTAAGATCCAATCTTGAGAGTTGTTTGGATGTGATGTAAAATCATGTGCATGAATATTTCATAAAGAAAGGACAGATATGAATATCTAATATTCATAGAGCTAGTCTTGAATAAAATTGTTTTATCAAGGACGAATAACTGATAGTGAGAAGTTGCAATACTTTTCATATCAATTGCTTGATGCTGTTATTGAACTAAAGTAGCAATATTATTGCTAAGGATAATTAGTTTGGATTATGAAAATAATCTAGATAATTATTTATGAATGTTTGAAGTCAGTCGTATTAATGAGTAAGAATTTATTCTTTTCATTATATAAATCGAAGGGACTTAAAAGACAGTGGGAGCTGATATTATATTTATTGAATGAGGCTAGGCCGAATTGATAAATATATAAATCTCGTGATTTAAAGAGTTTAAATAAAAGGTCGGAAAATGTCTTATTAAAGTTTTGTCTCTAAGATAGAATTTAATAAACATGAGTATGAATGTACTAAAGTGCAATGAAAGGTAATTTCGAATTGTGTCTTGAGTCAAAGAAATTTGATCAAGAATTCATAGCGTGATATTTGCAAGATACCTTGACCTTCGTAGTCCTGGATGAGCGAATAGAGAGGAATAAGATCAAATCATATTTAATGTGATTTTGCTTATGACATTGCTATATATAGTACATAAAGCCGGAAAGTTTCCAAAGTGCTAAACTTTTATAAAGTTTTGCCACCGGCGTTAATGAGAAATTCTTAATAAGGATATTCTCATAAGAGCAGTTAATTAAGATTGTAATTGATCATATAAAGGTTTGGTAAAAGAACCTGATGGTGAGATTACAAAAGGAAAACCAACAAGGTAGATTTTGTAAAGCTTCAAATAGTGTGTATAGAGAAGTTACTCGTATACATATTTGTGGTGGAATTATGAAATCAAATTTATTCTGATAAATGTTTTTTCAAATGATAAATACTAAGTGTTTTGATTTTATCAAATACACGTGTATCTTATGAGTGGATTCTACAACAAAGATAGTTCATCTATCGAGGATAGTTGCGTCATTGATGTGAGACGTCATGATAAGCAAGTTATTGGATGAGTCATTACTCAGGTGAGGTTTCTATAAAGATGGTATGATAATATCAACCGGGTATTATTAATGCTACTACGGAACCGGAAAGGCCCATATCCAATTCCTAATATATCCGACTTACATAGTCAAGTTTGGCATGTGAGGTGATAAATAAAGTTTATGAACTTTGGTTGGATCAAAGTGCGGACACAGTTTCAGATCCGCATGCGAAAGCGTGAGTGGCACCTTAGTTCCATTTGGTGTCATGTCATCATGCTAACTAGAATCATTATTGTTTCTAGTGCAAGTGGGAGACTGTTGGAGATATGCCCTAGAGACAATAATAATTAAGTTTATTATTTATCTCCATGTTTATTATTAATGTTTGTATCTTTATGCTACAACTGTATTGGGTACTTGTATAGCAAATACAACGTATGCAAGAGGAAAACCTCCGATACACGTGTAGAGATACGAACGGAAAAAGAGTTCCTGGTCTTGTCTCTAAGACTAGCCTATCTTGTTGCTCGATGATCGTGTTTTCCTGATCATGGACTTTGTATAAGTCATTCAACTATAGGAGTGGATTATCGGAATGATAATCGCACTGAACCGACCCACCGTATGATCTTGCTATGAGACAAATCGTCGACGATGAAATAGCGATTGATCATCTATTTAGTTATCATTAGCTAGATCCCTATGCTATGAGAATATCTTGTGACCGCTTATTCGACATTCGAGTTTGATTTCCATCAAACGTCTTGCAGTAACATGGGACTATGATAGGTGGCTTTTGGGCTTGAACTAGAATATGTATTGGAACAGAGATCGTTCAAGAATGGCACTTACTCCTCCAGACGATGGAGAGATACATCCTCTAGGCCATCTCAAGTATTGTTGTTGTCACCCAATCGTCTGGCCAGACACAAGCGTGATTTATCACGGGACAACATATATACGGAATGAGAAAAGAGAATGATATTGGTACGAGAATAATATGTGTTATGATCAAAGGGTTTGATCACACTAGAGCACATTGTCTCAATCTCGAGATATCATTGGTATCGTGCACGTAAGGGGATTAAGCGTAATGGTTAACGCACAGGTTCTGTTGTTCATTCACAACACAAGGGTGCCAGTACGAATGCCTAACCCACTGCTGGTTATTGTTTGGTAAGCTCCCAAACAATACTTTGTGATTGCTGAACCTTTCGGGTCACACGCTTAAGCTGTAGGTCAATCTTTGATCGAGAGTAAAGATGTAGTTTTAGTGGGAATGAGATTGTGTCGGAGTAGCTCCGATGTCACTGGGATTTGTTCCGGTGAATTATAAGTTAGAGAGAATGCGGACATCTAATGTCCCGGGATGATAGGAATGTTTCTATCATCAGCGGATTTAATCCGAGTGCTTATAAAGAAGGAAATATTGTTCCGATAGTTTTTCGGTGGATACTAGGTATCCCGGTTCATATAAATATGAGTTATATGATAAGTAATTAATTCCGGGAATTTTCGTAAAAGGAAATATTCATTTAGGAATTAATTAGACAAAACAATTAATTATTTAATTAATTATATGTGTAGAATATTAAATAGACCCACCAAGGTCATGGTGGGCCAAGGCGCCGAAGTGGGAGGGAAGCTTCCCCCCATGGCCGAAACCCTGATGGGCCACGTGGCCCATGTGGGGGACGACAGCGGCATGAGGCAGTGGGAGGGGGAAGTCCCCCTCCAATCCGAGTTGGAGGTGGGGGAGGTCTCCTCAAATTTGAATGCATGTAAGGTGATCACCGTAGTGTAATGGATTGAGTAGGACGGATCGGAGTACTAAGACAGAAACCGTGGTCTGAGACTTGAAGTTACATTATGGGGGATATATATAGGAGAACCCTAGAACTTAATGCTATGGTGGGACAATTATGTCTTAATAATTCTTGTGCTGCACATTTACTTGGCCATGAGATCCATGTAACATCCCAAATTTATAATAAGAATAAATAAGACCCAAAATTCAGAACCAACAAAAACTTTTTTGAATTATTTCACTGATGATTGTGTTTTCCTTTATATTGCTATGTTTGACCTTGTGTGACTTGTGTTGACTGGTATGTTGTGTATGTAACTTGTTTGTTTTGAATGCATCATCCTTGTGATTGTTGTGATCTTGATCTTGTGGTGTTGTTGATATTGTGTGTTGTTTGCTTGTGAGGATAAATTCCTCAACTATGCTTAACATTAAGATAAACCACCCCTGACAACAATATTGGAATGTGATTTGAACAAACACAAACCCTTTAGAATTATCCACACCTAAGTTAAATTCCTAAGTTGGGAAATAACTTTGATAAAAGTTCCCTCCCTGTCTATTCCTTTATTTTATGGAAACATTCAGAACTTCCTTATTCTAGGAATGAGATGAATCGATAATCATCTCAACCCCATCTCACTCCCTCCTCAAGTAAACATAATTTTCAAATTAAAATCCACCTCTCAAATTATTCCACCAGAGGAAATTAAAGTCATAAGTAAAAATGCTCTAAATAAATCAATTCCACTTCCTAATTCCATATTTCTTCAAATAATTAATTTCTCTATGACAATATAACTTATTTGAAATCATCATATTTGTCAAAGAAGTTCCAAAAGTTCAAAACCATATTTTATCACATGCTTTAAAAATATTAAAGGAGTATCAAATACTAATTTCCAAAAATGATTTATTTAAACCCTATGAACAAATATTGCTCAAAACATTTTATTTTCAAAAACCAATTTTAGTGGAGCTTCCCCATGTATATGGGAGGCTACCTGAATTTTCTCAAATTTGTATAAAATGTTTAAGTGCCCCAATTAAAATCCCTAAGACCTACTGGTTTCAAAAAGGAATAAAAGAAAAGAAAAAAAAAGGACCTAGTTGTGAGTGCAAAAAGAGATCCAGGGGGCTTTTCGCAAGAACTTCATTGACTTCCTGTAGCATGTTGCTCGCACGGCAAGCCACCGTGCTCCTCACGCCGACGACGCCGTGCTCCCCTCCCCCTCGCCTTGCCCTGCCGCACGCCTCGCCCTGGAGAAGATAAGAAGCACGCCACTCCTCTGCCTCCCCCGTGCTCCCTCACTCCTCCCTGCTCCCTCTCCCTCTCCACTTATTTCTCTTCCACTGCCCGAACTCCAGCCGAGCTCGCCGTCGAGCCCCGCCATCGATTTGAGCCTCCCCCTCCCAATCCAAGACCACCAGAAGGTCTGCCTCGATGTCCTCTTCGTCCATGACCAAGGAATCGCGAAGGGACGCCCGAAATCGCCCCACCGAACTCATCCCTTTCTTCTCCGGCTATTACCTTCCCAGGAAGCTCGCGGGCTACACCGTCCTCCATTCTTCGCCATTGTTGCATCTCTGAGGTCCCCTCCTCGCAAGCTTCCTCATGAGCCACTTCTTTTATCCAGGGATCGCCGGAATCGCCGACGCCAACCTCGCCCCGTTCCTCGCCGTGCCTCGCTTGCTCTGCTCTCCGTGTCGAGGAAGAAGAGGGAGGCCCGTACCGCTTCGCTCGTGTAGGTGGGCAGTTGGTGGGCTGCTCTCCGCATTGCTCGGCCCATCCCTGCCAGATCCGGGCCAGACCGAGCCCATTCCTCTTTTTTCTAATAGGTTAATTTCCTGATTGATATTCCCTGTTAAGTATGCTCTAGGAAATAAATCACCAATAAATCCCTGTGATAGATAATTGGTGGAATTAAATTTTGTTGTGTTCATCTGTGTTTTCTTAAACATGTAGAGTTGATTGCTTGCTAAAATCTATTTTTATTTGTTGTGTAAATTAAATCTTGTAGAAAGAGTAGTTTTCACTAAATAATCAATATCTAGAGTTTTATAACTCCAAATATTGCAAACTAAAATTTCCTGGATAGCTTGAAGTGATACCTTTCTAGATCTGTTGGTCTTGTATGCAAATGAATCCTAAAACAAAAGTTCTATTCATTCTTGTAAACACACCAGTAGCACTTTAGTGATTTTTGTAGATTTTTGTGAAATGAATTTTGGAGTAAATCCAATTGGATTGTCTTCTGTATGTGTAGGAGAACATATTCCTAGCTTGGCATGGTTGTTTGATTTACAGAACTATCTAGGTGAAATTTTTAGTAAAAATGTTGTTCTGCCACTAATAAAAAGAAATTAGATTAATTGCTTTTAGTTATGAATTTGTGGTTTATGTTTATTGTTGATTGTTTTGGTACTGTCACTTGTGTGTTACTAATCTTTAAACATGTTAAAATATGTTAGTACTGTTAGTGGTTAGAGATAATCTTGTTTGAGTTAAACAGGTGTGGTTAGAGATGAATATGATGTTTCCAACTAATAATCAATCTTGCTTGTGTGCTTGAGAATTTAAGTAAACCGAATTCAATTGTTTTGACTTCTGTTCAGTAGTAGATGTTGTAGTAGTTCAGCTTGTGGGTTAGTGTTGCTTGGTCGAATGGTGTGGAAATTGTGTGTTGGTAACAGTTTCTGCAATAGGCAAAATATTTCCTATTTGTTTTAATTAGGAAAATGTTGCCTTACTTGTTAAACTTGTATGTCTTCAAGTTGAGTATTAGCTTGAGTGTCTCGTTAATGTCTCCACCTTAACTTGGTGAGACATGTTGAATTACAGAGAATTAATTGGTAATTTAAATTTTGTCTGAAGTATTTCCTGTCTAAGGAAATTTGTTTGTTAACTACCCTCAGGTGGAGTTGTTTAATGCTTTATGTTTTTAGCTTGTGTTTGGTGTTATACTCCTGTTAGTATAATGCCCTTGTGTTTATGTCTCGAATAGTTCACTTGTTGGGGTAGTTTAAGTATGAAGGTATAGTTAGACAGATGGAGGTTGTGGTTTAGAGTGGGGTTAAAATTATAAAGCTTATGTTTGTAAGTTATGATGTTTAGGGTTTGATATTAGTATATTATACTTGTGTTAGTAGCATGTGATGTCTTACGTATTTGGATTAATTTCTTGTTTGCATCTAGATAAGTGTGGTGATTGCTAAACTTGTTTGTTAAATATTAATCTTCCCTCATGATTGTTGTTTGTTAATATGGCTTGATGTTTGTTTGCTTGATTAAATGAGTGCTATGTTTTGGTATGATTCCTTGATTGGTATCCCATTTGTGAGTTGGTTTGCTTATTGAGTGTTGTTTTATTTTCATGTTTGCGACGCTAGATAATGACGCTACCGGAGTGGTCTTTGGAGAGGATTTATTGAAGAAGGATGGAAATTTATTTATTTGATCAGTAAGAAGAAGTCCAGGAGCATTATGCTGAAACCAGGCAAGCTACTTCACTGAGCTTGCATCTATATACATCTATTTTGATTTACCTGTTTTACTTATAATTAGCATAATGATTTACGTGGTGTTTGCCACGAAAGCTATGATTTCGAAAACCCTTTTCCAAATTACAAGTATATTACTAAGACACCCGATATAGAGGTGTCAGTGGTATACAATGATTTCGAAATGAATTTGTTTTACTCCAAAACCTTCTGTGAAAAAAAAATCTTTTTGGTGGGGTTACGAACCACCCAAGTTTTGATTAAAAGTATTTTGCTATGAAAATTGGAAATGATTGTGAAAACCTTTTCAAGAGTTTATGAAAAACTATTTTGCCACTCTATGTAGAAAGATCAGATCATTTATATAAAACTATAGGATGGGAAAATCCATTGTTTTTACAAAATTCCTTTGAAAATCCTTGGATGGATTTTGGTATGCCGAGATGTCGGTATGGAAGTGGAAAAATTGTAGTATGGTGATGTTTATGAAAAATGCACATCGCGTCTTTGTACTATGACTACCAGCCGATAACCTGTGCGACCACATTTACCCACATATGGGCAAGGGCGTAGTCATATAATTTGCTCGTGTTAGTACTGGATGCCTCAATAACGAGGATAACCTCGTTCCATGAGGGGATGGTCTGAGGACCTACCCCCTGACCTGGGTCCTCTTCATTGAAGTCTACCGGAAGCCGGTATGAACATGTCGGAGGAAGAGGATTGAAGGGCTCCCTTGGGTCCGCCGGGCAGAACTACGAGTCCCCACACTTAGTTTCTGAGGATTTGAGTGTCGGTGGAAAGTGTCGTAGCGGCAGGGTCCTATACTAGCATGAGCAAAGGACAGGCTATGGCCGGAAACTCAACTTCGCATACCTCTGGTATGGCGGGACGTGGCTGACACGATGAGTGACCGGATGGGTGTGGGAAAAGCGTACTACCTCTGCAGAGGGTAAAACTATTCGAATAGCCGAGTCCTCGGATATGGGCAGTTGGGAGGCTGTCCCAAGACCATGTGCAAGTTTTACAAAGTTTTGAGTTTAAAAGAAAAATGAGGTGGAGATTGTTTTATGCAACTGTACCAATGAGTTGGTATGAGGTTGCTGGAAAATGAGTGACCCTGAAGGGGCTATGTTCGGAAAAGGAGAAGTTTTGGAGAGAGGGACAAGATGGTGATCTTCGAGGAAAAGTTTTAAAAGAGATTTCTTGCCTTTTTAAACAAAGGTTTATTTCCGAGAAAAATGTTTAAAAAGACTTCTTACCTTTTTCAACAAAGATAGCGAGAAAACGACTTTCCAAAATGTTTTACCTTCAACAAGATTAAAAATCTACTCTTCCCTTTTTCAATAAAGGTATAGAGATGTTTTTCTAAAAATAAAGGTTTTATGAAAGATTATCAAAACTAGTGCATGCTCAAGTTGGGGTAGTTTGCGAGTACAATCAAATGTACTCATATTGGTTTCGTCCCTGGCTATTGTCTTAGCCAGATTTTAAGGAGGAGCAGTTCGAAGAAGAGGAGTTCACTGGCGTCTTTGCGAACTAGGGCGCTTCCCAGTCAGCTGCCTGTAGGGTTAAGGCAAATGACTTGGGCTCCACGTTGTTTGGTGATTTCCGCTGCAAGTTCCTGTTGAAGCTTATGACTTCAATCACGTAAGTACATTTATCCGGTATTTGTGGGTGTTCTGTGATACCAACTCTAGTTATGTGCAACAACACACTAATCATGGGATTGTTGCAGGAAGCATAACGAGTATCTCGGATAATTAATCCGGGGTCCTCACAATCCATCATAAGAGTTGTGTAATTTGCTCATTTACTTGACTACACCTATTTATGGCTCCCTCCTAGAAGAAACAATTAAGACTGAAACATGTGCTTCACTGACTGTGACAACCACACAAATGAAATAACAATTGCCAGAACATTTGCTACCTTGAGATATTTGCTACTTGCTACTTTGAGAAACTTGCTTGAGAAAACTGCTGAGAGAAACTTGCTCCAAGAAACTTGCGTTTGAAACTCGATTGAGAAACTAGTTACTAGATAAACCCATTCCACATCATTTGCTTCCATTAGTTAGTTCCTTTCATATTTAAATTTATTGCTTTGCAAAAAAGGACATATAAGAGGGTTATAGGGCTCTAGAGAATAGATAGTTTACCTTCAGCTCCTCGTGGGTTCGACACTCAAATACTTATCGAATTGTGCTGAAGTGATTCCTTGCTCTTGGGGATTATCAAGTACTTTTCTAGCGCCGTTGCCGGGGAGCGTTGTGCTAAACTTTTATTCTTGTTTGCATTTGCATACTAACATATAAATCTAAAACACACAAAAATATATATAATGGAAAACAACAAAACAATTATAGAATTTTATAATATCTATCTTGAGTTAGGACATGAAGTGTTTGAAGAGAAAATTAAAATTTATTTGCATAACAATCATGTTTGTGTAGTACTAATTCTTTGAACACCTTTATTGCTAATACTAAGGAAAAACTTAAGCTTGGGGAAGTTTGTTTTGATGAATATGATATTTTTAGTTCCCCTACTATTGAGGATGAAATTGATTTAATTTAGTTTGATGATCCAATATGCTCATTAGATGACAAGTCTTTTTGTGGTGATTCTATTCAAAACTATGTGGGTATGTTTAACTTTAATGCTTGCAACTATTATGAGAGAGGAAGAGATAAGAATCCCCTTTATGTTTCTATGTTATTTAAAATGCAAGCTATTGATTATTATATGCATTGGTTACCTCAAATTTGTTGTTATTTATTCATATATAAAATTCCAATGCATAGGAAGAGAGTTAGACTTAAAAGTAAATTGTTTAGTATTCTGTGGTGTGTTCCTTATGTTTTAACTTCCTATTCGGTTTGAGAACACCTTTATATCTTTACAACATGTAAAATATCTTTACCTACTGTTTTGTGACAATTAGTTTAAGATTTTTATTTTATATAAATTTGGGAAAGTAAATGAGAAGGATGAGTAATGGAGAAGTTGGGGTCGACCTTGAACATGTGTTGTTCATGCCAATGGAACCGTTGCAAAGTCTCTATCATTTAAAATTTCCCCAAAGCGAAAACCAAATAAAAAGAGTGTTTTATTTTTGTATATATTTTCTTCTTCTTTTGCCTTTTTGCTAAATAAAAAACAACAAAAATATTTTCTTTCTTCTTTGTTTGTTTCTCTTGAATCTTTCTTGGTTCTTTTGCTTCTTTGGTTTTTGAGTCAATGTGCTTGTTTACTACTGTAACATCACCTTTGTATCGTATTTTTAATCTTTATGGAAAGGATAACCTCTTTTGAGAGATAGGATCAAATAATAGTAATTCGATGTCAAGTTTTGACAGATTCTGTCTTTATTTTGCATTGCTCTCATTACTTGTGTTTTGTGCGGTTCTTTTGATCAAGGAGCATTACACAACCATAGTAACAGTAGCTAATGTTTACAATCAACTCATGATATGTCTTTGCTGTACCTATGTGGATTTAATTTATGAAGGCACTAACCCCTTTAATCAAGTTTTATGATGAGTTTTGTGTAAAGAGAATTTTAAGGTGGAAGAGTTGAGGGTGATGAACAAGATCAAGAGGGGAAAAAATTCAAGCTTGGGGATGTACCCCTAGGGTCACCCTACATATATCGAATTAGTACAAGAATTTAAGTTTGGGGATGCCAAGCCACCTCACTCCAACCATCTTGATACCAAGTAAGTAAGCCTAGCTATATGGCTATAAAGAAAGCGCTTTATGGGAGGCAACCCGGTTATTTTTATGTGTGATTTTCTTTGTGTCCTCTTGCTGTAACAAGAGACTGGGTTTTTAGTTTAGTTTCTGGAATTTTCAATAAAGTGCCAAGTTTTACTCATTTTGGTTTGGAAAAGTTGATTATAGCGTTCGGAGATTTTATTCTTGCACGAATCTATGCACGGTATGATTTTTAATTCTTATTCTGTAACTCCGAATGAGCTCAAATTTGAACTGTAGTTGCAACTTTTCATCCTGTGTATGGATGAATTTTTTCCGATTTTTTTTAGAAAGTTTAGTAGGGTAGAAAAATACGTTTTGCTGCTGCTGTTTTTCTGGACAGATTCTGTCCCATTTTGTTTGATGCATGCTTTGAACTTTTAACTTGAATCTTTTTTATCCAATTGAGTTTATGAGTACGCATACAACATTATACACTTTCTGGAAATTCATATGAATTTTTGTTCAAGGATTATATGCAGCAAGGAATCTATTTGTTTATCACTACTAATGCAACCCCACAGAAAAGAAACGAGAGAAACGGTGTTTTGAAGTATTTTCATAGGGATTGGAGGAGATGCACCAAGAGTTATCCAATGATGGTGAAGACCATAAGCTTGGGGATGTGAAGACAACCCCACTGGACCTACGCACTCTCGGTTTACACACGTCTAACTTCTATTTTTCGATCGAAACACTTTATCGCATAAACTTGGAGCGTCTTTTTGTTTGTTTGTTTGTTTTGTTTTTTGTTTTTGTGAGACCACCACATTATCATTTATTTATGAAAGAGCTACTGAAATATGGGTTGAAGCATGTTGGATGTTATTATAAGATTGGGAAAAGGGATGTTTGAGTTGATTTTAAATGATACATATAGTTGCATGATTCATGAGCTTGTTAATGAGTAATAATTTGCAAATGCTTTATCAAGAGCTATCTCTTATTCATGTTTTGATGCTGAATGTTATTTTACTTTCTTTAACATGGATTAGTTAGTTCTATGTACACTCATGCATGCATTTAGATGGTCAACTTTCTCCCTCTCGCTAGCCCAAAAATTCCAACAAGTAAAAACTTGTTTCCAACACCTTCAACCAAAGTTATTCCGGTGAGTCCACTATATCTACCTATTAGCTTTATGCTATTCCGAGTATGTTTATCATGTTATTTGTGTTATCTATTCATGTGGGGACCCCGGACTAGCCGTCCGAAATACCCGATTATGCATACACAACGATCCCATGATCAGTCTATCGTTGCACATAATCCGAACTGAATACCAAAGTTTACATCCATTACAGTACCGAATAAAAGTCTTACATAGGTGCCTTCATGGGCCAAATCAAAATAATAGAGCGGAAGCTAAGGTGTAGTAGACCACAACTTCTAACAACGACCCGACAGGCAGCTGACTGATGGAGATCCTTTGTTCGCATAGAAGTCACCATACTCCTCCTCGGCGCAGTGCTCCTCGTAGTCTGGCTAGGACAATAGCCAGGGACGAAACCAATATGAGTACATTTGAATGTACTCGCAAACTACCCCAACATGAGTATGCACTAGTTTATTTTAATTTCAAACTTTTATTTTCTTAAAACATCTCTATATCTTATTGAAAAAAGGTAAGAATAATTTTGTAACTATCTTTGAATAAAAATCATCATTTTAGCTGTTTCTCCAAAAACTCCTCCTTTTTCGACCATAGTCCACCATGGTCCACTTTCCATCAACAACCTCATACCGATTCGAAGGTATAGGTACTACATTCACCACTTCATTTTCCTTTTTTAAACTCAACTCTTTTCAAAACTTGCACATAGGTCAGAGTAGGGCCTCCCAGCTGTCCATATCCGAGGACTCGGCAATTCGAATAGTTTTAATCCTCTGCAGAGGTAGCACGCTTTTATCCCACATCCATCCGGTAACTCATCGTGTCAGCCACATCCCGCCATACAAGGTGTATGCGAAGTTGAGCCACCGGCCATAGCCTTTCCTTTGCTCATGCTAGTATAGGATCCTGCCCCTATGACACCTTCCCTCGACACTCAGTCTGGTTTCCCGTCAGAAACCCTAAGCGTGAGGACTCATAGGTTTTTCCCGGCGACCACATGGAGAAGTCTTCAATCCTCCTCCATATCTTTCCAGAGAGTTTGAGCGAGGACCCAGGTCAGGGGAGTTCACTAACCATCCCCTCATGCATAACGGAGTCATCTCCGTCGATGAGGTATCCCATACTAATAAGAGCAAATTATATGACTAAGCCTTTTCCCATATGTGGTAAATGTGGCCGCACAAAGTATCGGCTGGTTGACGTAAGTACAAAGACACACTGTGCATTTTTCCCAAATAACTCAATTATCCACTTCTCCAGTTCAACACCGACATCTCGGCATTTCACATCCACACAAGTATTTTCAAAGGAGTTTTTTATAAACCAAGTTTATTTTTCCCAACCTATAATTTTATATAAACTATCTCATATTTCTACATAGGGTGGCAAAATAGTTCCCATATACTTTTTGGAAAAAGTTTTATAAATTTTTGCTTTGAAAGTAAAACATGTTATCAAAGTAGATGCATGTATTTGGGGTGCAAGCTCAGAGAGTAGCTTGCCTTGCTCGGCAAAGTGACCTTGGTCTTGATCTTCAGGTTCAACAAATTCCCCCTCCTCGATAATTCCAGCAACGTTCTCGTCTAATCGATAAACAAACAAATACAAGCAATCACTAAACTGTTCAAGCAACATCACAACATTACAATCCTTAATGCTATAAATAGCCACTGCATACATCAAACAATACAATTTGGTTTCAATTTAATTGATTTAAACAATATTTGTTTATGTCTAAATTATGGCAGAAACTTGTTGAACACGTTCAATTCCACAACTTGAGTTCTGTTGGTCACAAAAATACAAACTAAAATTCTATAGAAAGCTACCGAGGTGTAGAAGACAACACAATAGTTTTGGCTACCATATAAGTTCTGCTGCTCCTAAAATTAAATCCTTTTAGGGGCAAGTAACCAAGGCTAAATGTGACCTAAAAAATTGGTCCTAATTCATTTGGGTTAACCATTAAACATATTTAATTGTTTTAGTGCAGAAGGGTTCTCTAACTTCAACTTTATGCCAAACAATTACCACTGCACAAATAATTCTACCAAAATTAGGGATGCTAATAGATGACAGTACTAAGCTAACAAAATTGGTTTGGAATTATTTGGATTAACAGAGTATCAGAAACAAACAAGTTTAGATTTTAAACCTTCTGTGGTATTTTTAATACTACACTTTTATTATTTATCTAAATGAATTGAAACCACTTGGGTTGGTTAAACAATTTCATAAGATTTTCAGAACAGTTGGATTTGATGTATTTGGATGTCTAGATCTCAAGTTATTGAATTTCTAAGTTAGGTCCAGTACTGTTTTTCAGTATTTCAATTTAATAACAGAAATCCGAGTTATGGATAATGTTCAGATTTCTGACTAGTGGGACCTACATGTCAGCGGCACTGCACGCGGGGAAATTAATAAACCTGACATGTGGGGTCCACACGTCAGTGACTCCTATTTTAAACGAAACGGTACGCTGCCGTTGGATCAAGATCCAACGGCCCACGTTCGAGTCCATCGGCGACGACCATTTCTGGGCGGCGCCGTGGCTCCGGCGACGGCGAGGTGCACGGAAACCTCACCTAGAGGGCACGGCAGACGGCGGCGATGACGCGAATCGACGACCGAGGCTCGGGGAAGGTCGTGGCGCGAGTTGTACTTGCTGGGGAGGGCTGGTTCGTCGGCGGCGAGGTGGCAGCACTTCCACGGGCGCGGCAGCAACTCCAGCGAGGTTCCGGGGACGCGTTTGTGCACGAAAAAAGGGGAAAAAGGCTCGGGTGAGTGCGGTGTCCAGGAGGAAGAGAGTACGGTCCAGAGAGGAGAAAATGAGAGGGTGTGGCGTCGCGGCCATGCCCGACCTCGACGGCGGCAGTGGCTGCGGCAGTGCACGCCCTCCTGGCGGTGCACGGAGAAATTGGAGCGGGGGAGAGGGAGTGGGGGCGGTGTGGAGTTTCCAGAGGGGCTCAGGGTGGTTTTTTATAGCGCGGGGACGGTCCACGGTGGTCGCGGAGCATTGACGGCGTCCATGGCGCTCCCGCGGGATCCTCCACTTGAATCTGCGGCGGTGGTGCGAGGTACGTGTTGCTGTGAGGTCTTCCGGGGTCCGGGCGTGGTCTAGGAGCAGCTACGGCGAGAGGTGCATGTCGGGGAGCTGAGAGGGGGCCAAATTTGGCCGGCGCCATCGAGTTCACCTCGGCGGAGCAGAGAGGGACAGTGCAGCGTAGGAGAGGGGGTGGTGCTTGATTTCTCTCCTCTGCGGGGCAGAGGATGCAGAGGCGAGGTGCGAGCTAGAGGGGGGGGCCTGGGCGCGGCGACGACGACCACGGCGACATGGCGCGGCTACAGCGAGCAAGGAGAGAGGTAGGGGATGACACTTTTGCCAAAAAAACCCTGCCTCTTTTCCTTTTTCCATTTTCTTTTATTTCTTTTTAGTCCAGTAGCATTTTAGGATTTTATTTAGGGCACTTAACTTGTTTAGAAAAATTCAAAAATATTTGTGAATCCTTCTCATAACATGTAGAGACTCCACAAAATTTGGTGTTTCAAAATAAAATACTTTGAATCATTTTTATTCATAAGGTTTTAAATTTGGTATTTTGGTTTATTTCAATTTGATTTTACTTTAGAATTTTAAAACTAGTTCAAAATATTATTTGAGAGGTATAAGTGGTAAGAATAAAATGGGAGTGTTTATATTACCACTCCACTGAATTTTGTTTGAAGAAAATTTACATTCTCACTTGGAGAATTTGGTGTGACACACTTGTCACATTACTTTTCTTACTTTAAGTTTTTGTTTTGTTTTCTTTCTTTTCTTCATGTGTTCATTAAAACAAGCATCACACAAGCAACAAGAATAAATCACAAGTAACAACAGCAAACGCATATAATTTAACAAAAGTTTTTTGTTGGCTCTCATTTTTGGAATAATAATACTGATTTTCATTTTGGGATGTTACAATACCTCTGAATGAAAATGTTTATGTTATTGATTGTTATGGGAAAAGTTGGTTATATAGCTCTCACGAACTTGATGCACACTTTACTGTTATTGCATAAATAAAACATGACCCGTTGTGATTAA
Organism: Poa pratensis; assembly: GCA_947311845.1. Taxonomy (NCBI): domain Eukaryota; kingdom Viridiplantae; phylum Streptophyta; class Magnoliopsida; order Poales; family Poaceae; genus Poa; species Poa pratensis. The sequence goes on from CAMZMU010000052.1 coordinate 97,228,214, forward strand.
GATTATGATGTTAGTGGCTTGATAAATGTTCGAGGTTGGGAGTTAACCCATATGTGCTGTCACATGCAAAGCTTTCAACATGCTCCTTCATTTCATTTAGTTGATATCATGTACTTTTGTTTATGGATGCCTATCATGGTGAAATGATGTGGAAATGAAGTAGTTTAAATGAGTTTGTATAAATGGTTAGAGAGACGTCTGGGCCGCTAATCTAAGCCATGCATCATTCATGGTGGAAATTTACTTACATACTATGGTGAACCGTCTGTGATACACCTTACAATAAAAAGCTATTCCAATGGTAAATAAAAAGGGTGTTGAGGTTGTTCATTTTGTTTGTTTGTTTTGTCATTTTGATATGGGCTTGATCCATATCCTAGGACAAGAGGTACCCCCAGTTGACGCTCTTGATGATACTATTATTACTTACAATGATATATAACTTGAACTTGCTTGTTTCCCAAGTTGAGTAACTCATGGTGTAGGAACTTGTATTCAAGGGCGTGAGACATCCAACCTTTACTTTGTCAAGCACACTACTCATATTTGCTTTCACTTTAAACTTTCATTCAAGATGCTATGATAGGGGTAATGAGAGCTTGACACCAAGGATTACCACATTGCAATCATTAACTTAAGTAGAAGAGTTTGGAAGTTAGATGAAACTTATACATGCTTTACCTCTACTCACATATATATCTTTTCCAAAGTGTCCACCTTTATATTCAGATTTTCATCTACACTCTATGACCAATATAGGATGTTCTTACTTATAATTATGCATACATGTGGTCCATATTACTTTCTTTCGTGTTACACTTTGTGAGCTATCATTGAACATCCTTACATTGAATACTTGATATCACTTCATAAACTATCTTGCATATTGCTACTCCTTTGAAGAATGAATCATTTGACTCTATGTAGCAGTAGTAATCATCTTTGATATCCATTGTTAGTATTAAATTGCAAAATCCATGTTAGTTTTATCACTTTCATACTCGAGGACGAGTATTGGTTAAGCTTGGGGATGTTGATGCATGTAAAATGCATACATGAACTTTGCACTATATTACTTATATTCCAATCATATTTGCATCATTTAAGGTTTATATTAATGTTTTATAATGATTTTTGGGAATATTATATTTATTTCCTATTTTTATGGAATTAACCCTGCGCAGGCAGAAAACCCTATTTCTTTCCTTTTAATGTTTCAGGGACCCAAACGACGTCCAAATGACCTGTAAAATTACGAGCGTTAGTATTAGGAAGGAAGAAGACTTTGGGGCGAACGAAGCGAACAAACGGAGTCTCGAGGCCCAAAAGAGGTGGGCCCACGCGGGCCCTGTACCTGGCCGCGTGGGACCCCTCATCTGGGGCCTCGACGCTCCGTTGCCGTCGATCTTTTCTCCACCGACCTAGTCGTGACATAAAAACGACTATAAAATAGTTCCCCGATGTTCTCTGGAAGGGGGCGGCGGAGAAACACAGAACCACGAAACAGAGAGTCAGAAGGCTGCCGCCGGAGAAGATCGGAGGAGGGAAACGCTGCCCGAATCACCTCCGGAGGGCTCCACCTCCCTCCGGCGTGTTCATCATCAACATCTACAGCAAGATCATCTCCATCTCCCCACTGTAAACTCTTGACAAACATGATGTATGATGCAATATACTTTTCCCATGATCTATTGTGTCTCCCCATCTATGTTTGAGAAGTGATTTGTTCATGGCAATAGTGAAATAGTTTGTTGATTGGTTGCATACAAGTTTTGTCATCTTTTATGGTTGTCTTGATGTATAATGTATGAGTGCACGCATATGTTGGCGAATGCATGTAAGGTGATCACCGTAGTGTAATAGATTGAGTAGAACGGGTCGGAGTACTAAGACAGAAACCGTGGTCTGAGACTTGAAGTTACATTATGGGGGATATATATGGGGGACCCTAGAACTTAAGGCTATGGTGGGACAACTATGTCTTAATAATTCTTGTGCTGCACATTTACTTGGCCATGAGATCCATCATAAGAGTTGTGTAATTTGCTCATTTACTTGACTACACCTATTTATGGCTCCCTCCTAGAAGAAACAATTAAGACTGAAACATGTGCTTCACTAATTGTGACAACCACACCAATGAAATAACAATTGCCAGAACATTTGCTACCTTGAGATATTTGCTACTTGCTACTTTGAGAAACTTGCTTGAGAAAACTGCTGAGAGAAACTTGCTCTAAGAAACTTGCGTTTGAAACTCGATTGAGAAACTTGTTACTAGATAACCCATTCCACACCATTTGCTTCCATTAGTTAGTTCCTTTCATATTTAAATTTATTGCTTTGCATAAAAGACCATATAAGAGGGTTATAGGGCTTTAGAGAATAGATAGTTTACCTCCAGCTCCTCGTGGGTTCGACACTCAAATAGTTATCGAATTATGCTGAAGTGATTCCTTCTCTTGGGGATTATCAAATGGTGGGAAATCAAAATGGCGCACCCTCTTCGAGGATCTCAATAATCCCACAAAGAAGATGAATAACAAAGATCGATTGATGATATAGTGGCAGATGTATAAGGGTCCACTTCAAATAACAAAGGCATATAATGGAAAGGGGGTGGGGGAGGAAAGGTGGCGCATGACGACGTGAAAAGCAATATGTCTACCACATGGACGTATATCTTCTCCACCAAAGGGAGACCTCGAAGCAATTGGGGAAAGTAAAGAAGAACATGAGAGGTACTAATAATTCTTGGATGTGCAAACGCATAGGATGGAGGTCCTGACTTTGTAAGAGCAAAGTTAGAGGAGCCGCTCCATATCAACGTACCAGCGTGTGATGGGTATCCAGTTAGAACTGCCATAAATGGGCCCGGAGGCAGATTGGGCAAAATTTGGGCTGGGGCTGCTGTCGTAGTTGAACCGAACAAAACCACTGGGCCGCCATGTTCTTTCCACGTCATGCGACAAGAGTCGTGCAAATATAGCAATCGCCAAATGTCATCGCATTTCGTCTGGCCTGTCATGGAGGAATTGCTTTGGCCTCGATCGGCTAGACGCGAAGCCTCCAGCAATCCCAATGACCGGTCTCTCCCGGCCGCGGTTATCTCCATGTCCTTTGATGCGCACAACAAGATGAATGATCGATTTGGTAATTCCCTCTTTCTCTGCTTTTATTTCCCTCGATTTGGTAATTCCCTCTTTCTCTGCTTTTATTTCCCTCTTTCTCGTCCCAATCTTAGCTGATCATTTGATCCCTCTTCAAAACACAATTGGTTCAATCATCAGGTGAAGAAACGAGGGAGATCAATCAAACATCGCAGGCTCCTCTTCAATCCACATTTCCCCCCTCCCACAAATCGTCTGATGCATGCCATGGCGTTCAATCCCTTGCAGAGGGACGCCGCTTCGCAGCCCTCGACGTCGCGTGTCTCCCCGCCGTGGACGCGCGCCTCCAGGCGTCTGTCCACGTCGAGCTCGCACTCCCATAAAAATCCCCCCGGTCCTCCTGAGCACGGATCGGTAGGAAGCCTGACGTCAGAGCAGGTCGTCCTCGCCGTGGCCGGAGCCGTGCTGCTCCTCCTCGCCGCCTGCTGTTGTTGTTGCTGCTGCTCCTGCAGGAGCAAGAAGAAGACGAAGCAGCAGCCTTACCATGACGCCATGCGGTTCTACGCAGAAACCTCCGGATTCAAAGGTGTGTGACGCCGCTGCTGAGAGACTTGCCGTCTATTCGTGCCGGTTCTTGACAATGCCGATCGCAATGGCGTGCGTGTGTGCAAACAGGTGACAGCACGGAGAGCTACTACACCAGCGACGTGAAGCCGGCACAAGGGCGACAGCCATGGCAGAACCAGGTGACGGCGTCCTCGTCGGCCAACTGGCGCGTGGCGCCCGCACCTGCTCCGTCGGACATGGACACGACGGCCTTCTCGACCCGCCGGCCGCCCGTGATGCCCCCGCCGCCTCCGCCCGTGCCAGTGGGAATCGAGAAGAACGCGTTCAGCTACGAGGAGCTGGCGGCGGCGACGGGCGGCTTCTCAGAGGCGAACTTGCTGGGGCAGGGCGGGTTCGGGTACGTGCACCGGGGCGTGCTCCAAGGCGGGAAGGAAGTGGCGGTGAAGCAGCTCAAGGCCGGGAGCGGGCAGGGTGAGCGGGAGTTTCAGGCGGAGGTGGATATGATCAGCCGCGTCCACCACCGCCACCTCGTCTCCCTCGTCGGCTACTGCATCGCCGGCGCCCGCCGGCTGCTCGTCTACGACTTTGTGCCTAACCAGACGCTGGAGCACCACCTCCACGGTACGTACGCACACGCACAAAGCACCATATACTATGTCGTTGCATTCCGTCGCATATGCCGATGCCCGTGTCAGTGCAGGGAAAGGCTTGCCGGCGATGGAGTGGACCACGAGGCTGCGCATCGCCGTCGGGTCGGCCAAGGGCCTCGCCTACCTGCACGAGGACTGTAAGGCACAAACTACTCGATTCACTGAGGCCATTATTCAGAAATTAACATGAATCCCAAATGTTTACGCCTGTGATCTATCCATCGATCTGAACTGAAGGTAACCCGCGGATAATCCACCGGGACATCAAATCGGCCAACATCCTCTTGGACAACAACTTTGAGGCCATGGTATTTTTCATCAATCAATCATTCAATCACGAAGTTGATCTGAAGAACAGTTAAGGGATTCTTCTGCTTCTGCGTTTCATTCAGGTTGCGGATTTCGGGTTGGCCAAGCTGAGCCACGGCAACGACACGCACGTCTCGACGCGCGTCATGGGCACCTTCGGCTACCTGGCTCCCGAGTACGCCTCCAGCGGCAAGCTGACGGAGAAGTCGGACGTCTTCTCCTACGGCGTCATGCTGCTCGAGCTCCTCACCGGCCGGAGGCCTGCAGATCGGGCGTCGTACGGGGCCGAAGACTGCCTTGTAGACTGGGTACCGACCTGGCTCTTTCCGTGCACGCGCTGTTCGTTCTGTCCGAAACATTTCCTCACGGCAAACGTATTGCATTGCGTTGTGCGTGCAGGCACGGCCGGCTCTCTCTAGCGCCTTGGCCGACGGCGACTACGACGGGCTCGTCGACGAGCGGCTGGACGGCGACTACGACCAGACGGAGGCGGCGCGCGTCGTGGCCTGCGCCGCCGTCTGCATCCGCCACGCCGCCAGGAGACGGCCCAAGATGAGCCAAGTCGTGAAGGCGCTGCAGGGGGACGTGCTGCTGGAGAAGCTCAACGACGGGGCGCGCGTCGCCACGCTCAGCTCCGTCAGCTCGATGCCGGGGCCCGAGTACGGCGGCCCGTCCGGGTCGTCGTCCACGTACACGGTGCAGATGGAGCGGATCAGGAGGGTGGCGCTGCCCAGCCCGGAGTACAGCACCGAGTACCCGAGCCCCATCCCGGTGTTCGGTCACCCCTCGCCGGACAGCAGCGTCGACAGCAACGTCTCCTCCTCCAGCGAGCACGTGGTGGCGACGAACCAGCGGAATCGAGGTTACCGGCAAGTATGAGGCGTCATACGGCAATTTAGGTGCAGTATAAGTAAAAAGTAAGTAGTACTGTTGTGTATACTGCTCGTTTGTGTGTCTTCAAAGATTCAGTGCACAACATAGAGTCTCTTATGTTGTCTTTAGGTTCCTGATATGTTTTTTTTTACTGCCTAGGCCCTATTCTTTTCTTTTTTTGCGATGACAAACACAGCATTACAACGACAAATTACACAAAGGCCCTCATAAGAAACAAAATTACAACCCAGCCCTTATGCAACTCGACCACGCCGGAGACGACAAGCGCTGTCGGTGGCGCGCCGCTGCTCGAACTCCGCTTGATGCCTTGGATCCGGAGCCCCCCCAAGCCAGCGGGAAGTCGCCGATCACCGATCCCAAAGGATCTACACCTGACGTCGCCGTCGTCGTCACGCCGCTGCACCTCTGCATCTGTCGGATGTTCCTGAACCGGATCCGCCGTCTCACGGACTCCGGCGAGGGGGGAGACGAGCCGAGCAGCCCCGCAGAGCCACGGACTCGCCGTAGGTGGCAGGTCGACGCCAAAGCTCCTCTGAGCACCACCGTCGAGGGGAAGGACCGCCACCTGCAAAAACACCGCCGACCACGCCTCCTCCACCATAGCGCCGCCAGCAGATACCCAACTCACACCTACGTAGCACATATGCACAGATCCGTCGATTCCCTGTCCTCCCACCGCCGGAGCGGCCGCCGGGGGCGGGGAATCGAGCGGATCAACGGCGATGTGGTGACGCGAGCCGGAGTTCCAAAAGTCGCCTTCCTCTACTGTAGACGGGGGAAGGAGACGCCCAAGGTGCGACTGGTCCTATTCTAACTTGCAACTTAGCTAAAGCTGTTTTAAGATGCAATTTTTAGGTTCAGTATGGTACTGAGTTCACGAAGGTCTAACGAAAAAAAACTTGGAAATCAAATTAGGCCCCTTTTAGATAAAAAGTTAAGAACTAAACTCGGCTCATTTTGTTCAATTCCAAATCCAATTCTGCTATGATTAAAGTTGATCCTAAAAGATTCTGAGTTCGAATATTTATGTTTCAATGTTGGGCGGAAATTAAAATTATTTTCTATGAATTTCACTTTTTTGCGGAACACAATACATATCATATACACGAATACACACACTCCTTCGAACACGCACACCCCCTATCCTACGATCATCTCCCAAAGATTTGTGGATTATACTCCTATACATAATACAATAGCAGTTAAGGTGGGATGAATAGGTGGGATGAATGTCGGCGAACAAGCGGGCATCTAAACTATCCGTACCTAACTTCGAGAATATATTTAAAAAAAAATTTGCGAGGAAAATACAGTTACAGTAGTCAGGACTCTTACAGAAAAACCCAGGAAACAAGAGAAAATACAAAGAAGCCCTCCTGAGCTCTGGCGTCATCATCTTCGCGCTGGACGTTGCGCCGGCGAAGCCCGCCGCATGACCTCCATGACCTTGGACTGGGAGGCTCCCCTTCGCGACAAGGGAGTCGACGCCCCTCGGTGCCAAAGCACCTCCACCCACCGCGACGAACGGCGACACCATCCTGGCCACCCGCAACCGCATCTTCAAGGCCGTCAATCGCCGGATCCGCCACCTCTCGGACTCCGGCGAAGGGGATGTCCTCCGAGCACTCCGAGGAGCCGCAGACGAGGACGGGGCAGCAGATCCGCGGCGGAGCTCCACCGGAGCCGCACCGACGGAGGAGTAGACCACCGCCACCAAAAGGCACACCGACACCGCCGCTACCACCCCAGCGCCGCCGGCAACCACACCCCCACGCACACCTAGGCTATTTACACACCGGGATCCGTGGATTCCCCGTCCTCCCGCCGCCGAAGCAGCCGCCGAAGGGCGAGGAATCCGGCGAATCGCCGGCGGCGGGCTGTTGCGCGCGAGGTCGCCGAAGAAATCGCCTTTCCTCTACTGTAGATGGGGAAAGGGGTGTCGGTCCAACTCAACTTTTGAGAATATATTTAACTAATAATAATATGTTGTGTAAATAGTAACACAATCGGGGTGTCGGTCCTCCTGCCTTTACCACTTGAATGAAAGCATATCTCCTCGAACGGAAGGATGGCTCTCTCCCTCTCCACCTCCGCGCCCCCCACCACCTCTCCCACCGGCGTCCATGGATCCTCTTCGGCGTGATCTCAGCGTGAGGTGCTATGGATGGGCTACTCCACTGGGATTTCAACCCAGGTTTGGCAGTGGCTGCCCAGGTTCGTCGTCGTTTCCACTCTTCTGTCCATTTCTCCCCGGCTGCTGGTGTCAAAGAATTCTTCCTGGTCGTCTCGTTCTCGTCTGCTTGCTTTCCTCTGGATGAATCTTCTGTGGGTCTTGCTCTACAATGCTGCCTTGGTGGTAATTCTCATGGGTTTCGTGTATTCAAGCTCAGCGATTGCCGATTCCGTTTCTCTGTTGCATCCAACAAAGTAGGACATTTCATCTATGGTCTTCAGGACCGGGTTTGGCCGGACTTTGTATGTCACTTCTCTCTCTATCGAGGCGATGCTGAAAAAGCCAGAGTTCATGTTGATATTGCAGCATCTGCTTGGTTAGCTGGAACTTTTGATTCACCTATTTCTCCAGCAAAATCCGTGGTAGTTCATCATGATCTTAGTTTTCTTGGCAAACCAAGTATCGCTAATCTCAGTGCGATTACGGATGTTCGGAAAGTGGATGTTCAGGTCATTCAGAATTGTAACAATCCAGTTGCTCAGAGTTCCACTGTTCCGGCAATTCAAAATTGTGTTGATTCTATCAGATTTGGCAGTTTTCAATTCCCAGCGGCTCCTATGGAAACTCCTGCGGCTGATGAGGATTTTCTGAAATTAGGTGCCTTTACTGCCAAGATTTCAGAGGTGATGGAGGCAACGTACCTTCCAAAATTTGCAGGTTCAAATTTCTGGTCAGAGATTAATCCAGCTGTCATTCCTCCATCAATGCTGACCTTTATGGATCATGCAAGGGATTTATTTGAAGCTAATTATTCTGCCCCTGAAATTGCTCATGCCATTAATTTCCACGGTCTCCCTCCAAAAAAGATGGTATTTGATCTGACGAGAAGAGGTACAATTAGCAAGGATCGGGACCATACTTATGTTGATTGTCCTCCTAATGAGTCAGTAAATTTTGTTGAAGGCCCAGGAAATCTTCTGAAGAATCTGAATCTTAATGGGCCCCTAAAAGGATGTTTTAAGTGCCTAGAGCTTGGACATATGCAGCGTGACTGTACGAATAAGTTTAAATGTTTGGGCTGCTATGGGTCAGGCCACAGAGTTAGAGACTGCCCAGTTGCACCGATTTGTGCCTTCTGCAACTTGATGGGCCATAAATCGGACGCTTGTCCACTTCTCATCTGCACAAAATGTAATTCCTCGGGTCATTTGGCAAGAAACTGTCGGCAGCAGAAAATCTGGGTGCCAAAAAGATTTGTTCCCCGCAAAAGGAAAATGCCGACACCGACGATTCAGCCACACAGCAGATGTGGAACCACCAGAACGCCATGCAGTGGGGAAATCATGAGGATTTGCTGGAGGATCTTGACTCTGATGATACTGAGTCGGCTGATACTAAATCTCTTGATGCTGATGTGGACAGTGATGCAGCGGTTAGTATGAGAACTGTCATGGATACTCTGTCCCATCAATGATGGATGGGGTGACAAAACCTGGTAATGTTGTGGATAATGGTATGGATGCTGGGAATGAAAATGTGATGGAAGTGGAAGCTCCTGCTAAAAGATTCATGGGAGGTGATAATTCTGGAGATATTTATTTTGTGCATGCTAGAGGGGATGCACTGGACCTTCAGGTGCCCCCGTTGCCGTCTTTCAATGCCTTCCTAGGCTTTTTCATGCGCCAAGTTTATACTCGTCGCATCATGCCAGTCAATCATGACCAGTTTGACATGCCGCAGTTCATGAACCAGCTTCAGATAGCACTCGAGCAGGGTGCCCAATATCTAGCTCTGTTTACTCGCCAACCAAGCTATGTCATTGCACCTCTCCCTCCAATTTTTGTGGAGCCTCTGGAGTTTTGTTTCAATCAGGACAATGGGATCTTACAAGTTACGTTCAGCACTGCTACAAGTGAAGAGACAACACAAGTTATCTTACCTGATACTCAGGCGCTTGCTGATCTTGACCTGGGTTTTGTTCTTGCGCCAGATATGCAGCAGCAGGACCTGGTTATGAGTGCATCTGAGACTGCTTACGCCCCTGAAGCCAGCAGCATGCAGAACCTGATGATGACCACCAATGCTCCAACTTCTGTCACCGACATCACTGCATCTACTTCCTCTTCTGCTGTTGTCCCTGCGACTCGCCCTCGGGGCCGTCCACGTAAGACTGACACTCCTCATGTGACTACTCAAGTGAAACGCTGCACACGTAATAACAATGCGGGTTTTATGCATACGGCCCTGCCAGATCACCGTCCTCGTCGTCGTGCTTCTTCGGTGCCGCCGGCCACAGCACCTGCCGTGCTTCAGCTTGCCGAGATGCAGCGTCTCGGAGTGGAGGAATGCAACATAGAGCCTGAGGAACTCACTGAGGAGCGCCTTCGTCAAGCTCGCAAGAACTAGGGTCCAGCCACTCTGGCTGTCAGCTCTGGGTCTTTTATTGCACTGTCCTAAATGAGTTTGTTAAACAGAATATGGAGAATATTATGTTGGAATATTCGTGGAATCAATATGCCCGAAAAATGGCCTCTTATCCGCAACAAAATAGATGAAAGTCTTGCTTCTATTGTGTGTTTTCAAGAAACTAAAAGAGGAGACTTCACTTTGAACTTTCTGAAAAACTTTGCCCCAAAACGCTTCAACCAATTTGCTTTTGTCCCATCGGATGGGGCCTCTGGTGGTTTATTAATCATGTGGATGGGAAATAACTTTAAAGGGGAAGTGATTCAGTCTGAAATATTTGGTCTAGTGATTAAATTCCAGTCTACTGTATCATCGGATTCATTCTACCTGGTTAATATTTATGGTCCTTGCGAGGGATTGCACGTGAAAACTTTATTGCCTGGCTATACAGCCTCGAGATTGATGATGATGCCCTCTGGTTGCTTGTCGGAGATTTCAACTTCTACAGATATTCAGACAGTCGGAATAGACCAGGAGCCAATCTTACAGATATCACCACTTTCAATGATGTGATTAGCTATCAAGGATTGGTAGAACTTCCTCTAAAAGGTCGGGCTTACACCTGGAGTAACATGCAGGAGGAACCATTGTTGGAACAGCTCGACTGGTTCTTCACATCTTCAGCTTGGACTAGGAAATTTCCAAACACGCTTGTGCTCCCTCTAGCCCGCCCCACGTCAGATCATGTACCATGTGTCATATCTATTGGTACTTCCATTTCCAAAGCTAATGTCTTCCGTTTTGAAAATTACTGGATCAAAATGCCCAGATTTATGGAAGTAGTGAGGAATATTTTAATATTCACTGCCCAGGTGACAGCGCCAAATGTTTATCTAGCAAACTGAAACTGCTTAGAAAAGGTCTGAAAATTTGGAGTACTAGTATCTCTGTCATTAACAAGTTGATCAGTAACTGTAACCGTATAATCTTGATGCTGGATGATATAGAGGAGCTTCGGAACCTTCATATTACTGAGTGGAATTTTCGCATAATTGTGAGGACAAAATTGAGTCACCTTCTGAACTGTAAGCAAGAGTATTGGAAAAAAAGGTGTACAGCTAAGTGGGCAAAACTAGGCAGTGACAACTCCTCCTATTTTCACACGATGGCAACTATTAGATACATGCATAACACAATCTCCTCACTCACTAGACCAGATGGTTCATTAGCTGAGGAACATCATGAAAAAGCTAGCATTTTGAGACAATCTTTCAATGAGAGGTTAGGTGTCACAGTACCACTTGAGATGCAGTTTGATTTCTCGGCATATCTACAACCGAGCATTGATCTGACACCGCTATCAGTCCAATTCTCTCACACTGAAATTGATGAAGTTGTACATGATCTCCCAACTGACAAGGCGCCGGGACCCGACGGTTTTAACGGATTGTTTATTAAGACCTGCTGGCCAATTATCAAGCATGACTTCTATCGATTATGTCAAGAGTTTTGGGAAGGCAATGTAAACTTGCAGAGCATCAATGATGCGTTCATCACTCTCATTCCAAAGACAACCTCTCCCATATGCCCAAATGACTATAGACCTATCTCGCTTCTGAACTCCTGCTTCAAGCTGCTCACAAAGCTCCTCGCCAATCGTCTCCAACAGAAGATTCTGAAGTTGGTTCATGCAAATCAGTACGGATTTCTTAAAACCAGAAACATTCAAGACTATGTAGCATGGGCATACGAGTACATTCATCAATGTCAGCAATCAAAGAAAGAGGTTATAGTCCTTAAACTCGATTTTGCAAAAGCATTCGACACCATTGGTCATGATGCTATTCTGGAGATCCTCAGAAATAAAGGATATGATGCGAGATGGCGCATGTGGATTAAATCAATCTTTGATACTGGTTTTTCTTTGGTTCTTCTTAATGGGGTACCGGGGAAAAAATTTCCATGCAGATGAGGTGTTCGTCAGGGAGACCCCTTATCGCCGATTCTTTTTGTCGAGGGAGCTGACTTGCTGCAATCCATGGTTAATCACTCGGCGATGCTTGGCCAACTTTCTGCACCTCTTCCCATCCCTGATATGGACTTTCCGATTGTCCAATATGCTGATGATACGCTTGTGATCATGCAAGCATGCCCGAGACAGCTGTCAGTGCTGAAAGAGTTGCTGCACTCCTTTGGTTTGGCCACTGGGCTACAAGTTAACTATACTAAAACATGCATGGTGCCAATAAATATTGAAGCAAGCAAACTGCAGGACCTAGCTACTTCTTTTGGCTGTGCAACGGGAACCATGCCTTTTCCATATCTAGGACTGCCACTAGGAACTACTCGCCCCACAATTGAGGATTTATCCCCCATTGTTGATCATATTGAAAGGAGACTCAATGCAACTGCTCGGTTCCTTGATTACGGAGGAAGATTGACACTCATTAACTCGGTCCTCTCCTCCTTGCCAACGCATTTTCTTAGCTCATTGAAAATTCCAAAAGGGATCATTAAATTATTTGATCGAGGAAGAAGACATTGCCTCTGGGATAGGAATGATGTTACAGGAACTTCACACTCCTTAGCAGCTTGGTCTATGGTCTGTCGACCCAAAAAACATGGAGGTCTAGGAGTACTAAATCTAGAGATTCAGAACTGTGCACTTCTGCTAAAACAGCTTCACAAATTCTTTTGTAAAGCAGATATCCCGTGGGTGAAGCTAGTTTGGTCACTCTATGGTGATGCTCCTCCTCAAGCTCAGAACCCTAGAGGGTCATTTTGGTGGCGTGACATTTTCAGCCTAGTTAACATCTACAGAAGTATCACCAAAACTGAAGTAAGGAATGGAACTACAACTTTATTCTGGAAGGATTTTTGGCACAATAACGAGCTACTTTGTGACAGTTTTCCTCATCTGTACTCATACGTGTTAAATGAAGACTGCTCGGTGGCAGAGATGGCCTTGATTCAGGATCCAAATCACCACTTCGCTTCACCTCTGTCAGTTCAGGCCTTTGAGGAGCGTGACCAAATCCTTCAGCTTCTGACCCAAGTGGAACATGACCCAAATTCCGCAGATCATCGCATCTTTGCTTGGGGGAGTGACAAATTTTCATCCAAAAATACTATCAGTTCATTTTTGCACAGTCTGCCCAAAATGTCACTCTCCAATCCATTTGGGATTCTAAATGCCTGCCAAAGCTTAGAGTATTTCTATGGCTTCTTTTACAAGACCGTCTAAACACCAAAGACATAATGCATCGGAAACATTGGCATGTGGAGGACGGCCCTGAATGTGTTCTTTGCGATCAATCTGTTACTGAGACTACTGATCATCTCTTCTTCCAATGTGAATTCGCCAAACAATGTTGGGAGTCCATTGAAGTGAACTGGGATTACAGCATGGACACCTGGCCTCGTGTGGCTGCTGCCAAGATTCAATTCAGAGGTCCATGCTTCATGGAGGTATTTGCTTACGCATCGTGGAATATATGGAAAATGCGAAACGATCTAATCTTTAGACGAGTGCATCCAGCGTTTGGGAGATGGAAGATCAAGTTCCAGGGAGACATGTTCTTCATCAGCACAGGGTCAAGCCAACTTTGGTATTGCCACTCTTGGAGTGGACTAGAGACATATTTGTATAGTTATGTTTTCTTCTTTTCAATTTCAGCTGCCATAGATACTGTGCTCATTTTTGAGGGTCTGTAACCGTCCATCTGATATATAAAAAGCCACACACCGTAGGGGCTTCCCCTACGGTAATCCCCCTCAAAAAAACACAATTGCATACACAAGTGGCATGAAAATTTACATGAAAAACACTTCTTCATCTTGAGTAGTACACGTGGTCGAACAAATCCGAATTATCTTGATGAATAGAAGGATATACATGTTAAGTGTAGCTTTTTACGTCGGCACGCGATATGTCGAAAAATGCGACTGGACCGCGCTACGACATGTAATGGTCTATTGCCATGGCCCACTACTGCGACAGACGACAATACTGATTAGACCCACTAATCAATAAGGCCTAAAAAAAGATTTGCAATAGACGAGCCGTCAGACAATACATAATTAATTAACAAGCATATATTACATTAAGGTATTATATGAATCATAATTCATAAGTACCATGTCGCTAACATACGATCATATTCCAACATGAGCAATCACACCAACAAAATAATAGTACAGCATGCAACAACACACCATCAAAATTACTCACTATATAAAAGTTGGCCGGATCGGCGGCGCAGCGCCCCGCGCACTATAGATTTTGCAAGAAAGTCCCTGCACTTTTCCAAAATTATGAACCGGTCCCCACATATATTAGGCCAACCCTTAACCCTAGATGCCTTATCCCCACGCTCCACTGATCCCCTGTCTCTCTCACACAGCGGCGGCGGCGGTGGCCACGCTCCGGTCGCTCGCCATGTCGCCGCCCCGGCCGCCCTACCTGGGCGCCGCAGCCACCGGCCGTCGCGTCCCCCCGGCCGCGCAACCCCGCCCGCCGTCTCTGCCTCGGCCCTCCTCCGGCTGCCCGGCCGCTACCCCGCCCGCCGTCGCCGCCTGGCTGCTCCTCCGGCCATCCGCTGTCGCATGGTCCCTCCTCCGGCTGGCCGACGCGGCGTAGGAGCGCGTGCGGCGCACCGGGAGCGGCGCCGGCGGCACGGTCTGGATGGTGCGGCACGTCCGCACGGGCCGGCCGTACGAGCTCAAGGTGCTCTACGGGCACCACGACGACGCCGGCACGTCCCCACGGGCCGGCGCAACCGGAGGAGCACGACTTCTACCCAGCAAAGTACATCCCCAAATCCTAATCCATGCTCTCCTCGTGGTTGACTTCTGCCGGCTGCTCTTCTCTCCTCATGGAAGATCCGGTTCTCTCTCTCTCTCTCTCTCTCTCTCTCTCTCTCTCTCTCTCTCTCTCTCTCTCATGAAAGCTGCTCTGCAGGGATATCACGAGGAGGAGTGTGACATCCTCATCCCGTGGAGGAGACCAGGACGCCGCCTGCGTTGTTGGGCCTCTCACTACTCGATGCTGAGGTAAAAACTGTGCCCCTTTTCAATTTAGCCGCACAACATCTTTGTTTGTTTTCTGCAGGTCCGATGTAAGATGATTCATACAAGGTGTTTGATGAAAATCCTTGCTAAGATTGAAATAGTAATATTTATCTGTAAATAAACAATTGAGCCGATGGATTTAAATAGACGTTTCAATGACACCCGTTATTTTTTGTTGATGTTCAGTATGGACATTTTTCCTGCTATGGATATCCAAGGTGCTTGACGGATGCCAGGAAACAGATGTGTTTGCTGGTGCTTGGTTAAGTATATGGATGCATTGAAGTATAATGTTTGAGGAAAAGTTTATGCATAGTTAATTAGTGATTTCGGAATATTTATATTCTCTACAAATTTCCATGGATCAAATATAGTTATTGTTTATTTTTTCTCATACATAACATTACTGACGAGTTTGTTTTCGAGAACAAATAATCGGTGTGGGTGTATATTCATATAGAAATTCACTTAGAATACACTTTATACTATCTCATTGGAAAACTGAAGAATGTCGCTCCTGTTGCCTGATTGATCTTTCAAGCATAGGTGTGTTTTCTTTAGCTATCTTGAACTGAAAAGATCTACTGTACTTTGTTTACATGCATTCCATTCTTTCATGTTTTCACCTTTCTTCAATGAACGTACATTTCTGTTGGTATTTGGATAGGTGTGGTTCCTGCTGCATCTCATAAGTCATTAGGTTTGCAATGCTTAGCTCACCCCTCTGTGATCGTTGTTGAAAAAAAATCTAACAAATGGTCTTCTTTTTTAGTTGGTTTCCTTTTGGACTGTGGTTGCTGGTTGTTTATTTCGTCGGCTTATTTGGGTTGTTTTTTTGTTGCGGCTCACCTGATTATCACGCTAGAACTATAACTACTCCCTTGATTCAGTTGACATGTTCCAAAGGGTTGCCTCTTTATATTGCATATTTCTTATTATATTTTATCTACTATTTTTTGTCTACACTGTTAATATTTATGCATATGTATAGACTACTATGGTATCACATCCTCTGTTTTTTTTGTTTTGCTCCAGGTTGCCCTCTCAATGCTTTTGTTGGTTGCTTTAAGGTGAGGTCTCCAAGTTCCAAGTATGTCTCTCTGTTTGTTTCTGTGAGGTGATATATGGCTCTACAAATTCAAGGGTAATGATATTCTTATTTTTTGTGTGTATGAATATTGAATATATAG
Organism: Poa pratensis; assembly: GCA_947311845.1. Lineage (NCBI taxonomy): Eukaryota > Viridiplantae > Streptophyta > Magnoliopsida > Poales > Poaceae > Poa > Poa pratensis. The sequence continues at coordinate 97,244,583 of CAMZMU010000052.1, forward strand.
ATTCGCACTAAAGTTGACTTCAAGAATTTCTTGCTAACGAATACATTTGCGTATTGCAGTTGTATTCGTCGGTGAGGCACAACATGCCGTTGCCGCTGTCTATGCGACGACAATATATTGGCTCAAGCCCCAGGTGAAAATAATCTTTTGCTTTTCATTTACATGAAGTGGATTGTTACACGATCTGATTTTGGGTAGCGTTTGCTTGGAGCTATCCATTAGTTTGTTTTACATCACTCTTGCTTATGAACTGCATGTTGTTTCCGAATATTTTTTTAATTACCATACTCATGCGTATGAACTGCATGATGTTTCTAATTTTTTTTAAATTACCATCATTCATGCGCATGAACTGCATGATTTTTCTGATTGCTTTTCACTTGGTTTAAAAATTAACGTCCAGTCTTATATATTTGTTAACAAGTCACGCATATGCTTTGGATGCTTTTTATGGAGATGGGCTCATGTAGGGCTATAGGTGTAGATATACTGATAGAGCGTATATCTTAGTCTCTTGCTTTTCACTTGGTTGTGTAATTAATGTTTAATCTTATATATATTCTAACATGCCATCAAAAGGGTGCTGTATGGACAGACAAGTTAGATGCTTTATACATTGTCATTGAGATGGTATTTTCACTTTTATTTTTCTAAACGATGAAAAATGTAGTGAGACGGCGACTAATCATGGACTGGTGATAGTAGTACTTGTGTCCATCTCTGGATTGATGAGAGATCAAAATTCTGGTTTACAGTTATACTCTTGCATGTTGCTGCTTGCTAAAACATGGGATGATCCCAATTGTTTTTACACATTTCTCATGGTACTTTTGTAGATTTTTAATATGTTCAGGGATCATTTTTATCTGCTCATATTGAGTATTCCCTTTCTCTTCACTTCAATAATGCGCTCCACAAGTCCTCAGTTTAGGAAATGCTCGGTTTAGGCATGCCTCACCTTTTCCAGTGCATGATTTCTTTGTAACAGGAATAATAGAATTAGTTCGCCAGCTAGGACAGCTACAGACCTATGACAATTGAAAGAATGTATTTTGAGTTATATAATTATTTTGTTTCGTGTTAGAGTAACTATGTTTTTCTGGGTTAGAAGAAAATTATTTACATACATGCCTGTTGGTTCCTTTTTCACATAGTTCGTATGATTCTTTCTGTTGGATTATGTTTTGAATGGTTTTCTAGTGGATAATTTTTTCCAGGGACTCTCAAGTCTCAACAAATCAATTGTGGTGTGCCTAAAGCGTTCAAGGGTTTACTAGGATGCAAAGGCATTTTCCCCTATTGGCAGGTATCTTTCCATCCCAACTATTACACTAAGATAATTTGTGTTTGCATAGTCTGGTTAGTTTGGATAACCCATTGCCAATTGTTTTCTCCATGGATGTTTATTGTCTACATAATCACCATATGCTCTTAGATTTCTTTCGGAATTATCTCTCCTTTCTCCCGTTTTCTGTATTCACCAACAAGCCGTCATATTGCACGAGAGAACATTCGAACATCATGTCTATGCAAATAGTTGAATATTGTTTGCTATCAGGTATTAGGAGGTAATCCTAAGCTAACACATTTGGTCAGGGAATAAAGAAGTGCTTATCGCATACTGATTTCTGCATAGTTTGCAATGCTTGAGCCAATAGTATTAATGTTATGTAGATATTATTCTTCCCTGGGATTTAACTCGGTTTATCCCTTTTATCTGCTTTAAAAAACTTGTGTGCCGAGTTGAGCTGCTGTTGATTCTCTCTACTATTGCCATATTATACTTCATGTTCTCGATCTTATAGTTCTGCTCTTCTCCTCCTTGGAATGTACTTATTTCTATGCTAACCAGACTGCATTGGCCTATGTACCGCGACTGTAGTAGGTGTAGTATGCCAAATTTGTATAGGATGAAATAGTTGATTCAGAACCAGGTTACCTACCAATATGTCTCCAGGTCTGCCAACTAACTAGGTATATAGCACCTAATAATGTAGGCACTCTTATGTAGCCTCAAATTTCATGACACATTCTAAAGCATATGTGATGTTTTCTTAGGCATAAAGTTGTCCACATTGTGATTTTTAATGTGTAGGTTGTCAAAACAACAACATTGGTATCGTGTTTCGCTGCATTCTGATCATACTTTAATTTCCCTATCTGGATAGTTGATTGTTGTACATGCTTGCTCATATAAATTAGATGTATATGAAAACAGAGGAAATAGCATGGCCTTTATTTTTTGTGTCGGCATTGTTAGTCATTAGTATAAATTCAGAATCAAGCTGGGTTTACAAATGAGATGACTGTTTCTACTACATGCTAGGTTTACAAATGAGATGACTGTTTGTATGTGATATTTGCAAAAAAAAAAAGATGATTAGGTATGTGAAATATGCAAATTAGATGTGAGATATGCAAATTTTTCAGATTCTATGTATATTAGATTTGCAGATTAGATGATACTATGGCAGAATTATGAAATTTCTAATTTTTCCTTGCAAATGGGAGGATTTCATGTATGATACACACATTATTTCGTATGGCAACACCATATGCATTATCGAATGTGCTTATATGTAAGTTATTTTATTGTGAAAATAGATGGAAAGGCAATTTGGGATGACCATTACACCATTGGAAACTCCAATCAAATAGTTAAGAAAATAATGTGATAGTTAGTAAATTTGTTATGTTTTAGTGTCACTTCTTTTGCATTTGAATTGTGACATCCTTTATGGTTAAATGTTCAGCTAAGAGAGTAGATGAAAGATGAATAAGTGGATCCTGGCGCCCATACGTATTCTTGCTGCCAACGGTGGACACGGAGTTGCAACCTCGCCTCGCTTTAGCCTCTTGACTCTTATATCTCTTACTGTTTCATTTCTCCAATATATTTGTTATTCCTGTGAGATGTTAGCTATTTGCTTCTAAAAGACCAATGTTTCAATACACATGTATATGGGCCAGTTCTAATAGTAAAAAGTTGTTGTGCATAGGAGGCCATGGCAGAAAAACAAGAGCGTCGCAATGGCATAGCAAGAAGCAGGGAAGTAGGAAAGGTTGTGACAATCATGGCAGTGAAGTCCACGTATTCAAGCTCTATAGCTGAAATCTAAAAGACATTTTGCAGTACTAAATAATGTATTATTTATCCAACTCCTCACTTCTGAAGCTTTTGTTGCAAAAACAGGAAAAGCAAGGTTCTGAATCTGAAGATTTGCATATTGTAAGCAAGGTACTCGATCTGAAGATTTGCATATTCTTTCATAAATACATTTCGTGCTTTGAATCCTGGATAGGGAAATTCTTTACGCTATGTTGCTAAATTGTACAGTGGGCACTTTGTCATCCAATTTTTTAGTTATATGATACGTTATTTGCCTTTTTTGTGTGAATTGGATACTGTATGTGGTTCAAATACAGTTGTTAACTGCCTTAAGATAAGTCATTAATCTATTAATGTGCTGTTATGTTATCATGATGGTGGTTACATTATTTGCCTCCGGTCTCCTTTCAATTTTTTTTAATTGGACCATTTGCTAAATAATTATGAAGTAACTATAAGCGATTGTGATATTCAGCATACACAGTGTGATGTCAAACTTCGCTTTAATTCATACGGTTGAATAAAGAAGGTCTTTTCGATCTTCTCGACAGCTATTATTTCTTACCTACTCGACATCTGCACAATATTTATCCTAATGGTCAAATCAGTTGTTAGTAGCTTGCTTGCTAATCATTCATTGTATTGATTCGACATTGACTGCATGCACCTACATATATAACTTATTATAATTGTTACACATGTATTAGCTTTGAAACGAATCATGGCACTGCTGATTCACCGCAAGGAGCGTGGCTGTGATGACATGGCGATGACGCCAACAAGGGTGGCGCCACAGTTAATGTTGTGAATTTGTACATATTACCAAAGAGAAAACATTTTCTAGGATGCATTACCATAATAATCAACTTTGTATTTAGTCAGTACACACATTTGTTTCCGTCTGCTGCCAACGATAATCCTTTGTTTACCAAATAACAACCGCAATGATTAAAAAAGATATGTAGCTTCAAAGTAAAGAATGGAAGTTATGTGATAGTTGACTACACATATTAGCATTTAGCAAGGACAAGAATCTGTTCAGAAACTTTGAGCGTGCATGTCCAAATATAATGCACAAAAATCTCACCACGCCACGCCAAATTCAACTAGTAATAGTTTAAGTGTGGTCCATTGCACAACTGCTTCAGCATGTTATCTATAAGTTAGCAAGCATGCATTTACTGATAACGATGATGAGCAATGCCTCAATTTTTTTTTGCAAACAAGGGAGCCTGCTTCACTTTTGTTTCCTATGCCTTGTTGGAAATATGATCAATTTGATGACATCGGGTGTTGATAACATCACACAACTCTGCACTTTCCCTCTTATCTATCTCTAAAAATGTAACAAGTTTTCTCTCTTTTGGTCGTAAGGTCTGACGCACGACCACACATTTCAAAAAAAAAAAAAACTGCATTTGGCAGTATATGTTGGGAGGATCTCGAATTCGACATGGGCCTATGTATTTTTTCCTTCATCTGCTCTTGGTACAAAGAGCTGCATTTCAATCTCAGCCATGTTTTGCATTGAAAGAAAATATGTTTATCATATGTAAAAATTTAATGATTTTGTAACTAATTTTACCAAAATGATAAGTACATGAGTATATTTAGTTGACAAATCTAGAACTTGCACTGTGGAGAAATAACAGACCTGCTGATGGATATGTACATCACCAGGACGCAAGTAGAGAACATCCACATGACCATAGGCACAAAGCAAACCATACGCACACGAGCCATCCGTGGCATCCCAAGCCCCACGGTGGATAAGTAACATTGCAATTATAAGGAGATTGATGAGCACAATGCTTGAAAACGTCATTATCATCGCAGTGTAACTATCCCCGGTACAGGTAATCCAATTTATTCGGCGAGGATTAGTTCGTCTTACCCATCTCCCACCCTAGCATGCCACCTCGGTAGGCCAATGTCAGGGCGACCGCGAATGGGTACATCATTATCATTACCATCTCTGAAAAACGTGTAACACGATCTTCCACCGGTGATTTTATATGGAAATAATTCTCGGAGTGGGTGGGAATAGACAGGACCGGTTCAAAAACAAACTAGGCATGGGGCAAGCTAAATATTATAATTTGTACAAAAAATATATTTTTAAATATTATTTTTGCATAATGTAGCATTAACGACTATAAGTTATATTATTTAAATATCTGGAATATTTGACCATATTAAATGCTGCTAAATTTTAGTTGTAATATTCCTTGTTATACAACTGTACTGATTATCTTCAAACAAGCTTGTTTGTCCGAACGTTAAAATTGTAGTCTACAATAAAATTTTCTTCTCGAACTATGTTTCAACAATTGCTTAGACTATATAGTTTACACATATTTATGATAAAGATATCATGACTTAGCAAATATCTTAATAATGTATTCTAGTATATTGTCGTTCTTGTGGAAGCAAGGTCCCCACGAGCCCTTTAGCATGGCCCCTAGATTTGTCTATAGGGAAGTGAAGGGTTGTGTCAATCACTCCATATCAATTTAAGTGTGTGGGGCTACAGTGGTAGTGCACCCCTACATGGATAAATCTTTCGAAAAGCCATATACATGTTCATGGACAACTTGGTGATGATGTTGGCTAACAATATCATAGACACCTTATGCTCAGTGGATAATAACAAGAATAGTAACACCTTAAAAAGCTAAATAAACGAAAAAACAATAGCCAATCTAACCAAAGGAGACGGGCACAATTTAACGAACAAGAAAAGGCCCAAGTTGCAACCACACAACATAACGTTTCGTCGTGCACTCTCTGAACCTCACGAGAAAAGCTCCCGACCCTCTGTAATGGAGCCGCCAAGGAATTCTTTCACCACTATATTTATCTTAACTAGCTAGGACTTGGGGCCCCTTGATTTTGAGGGCCCGGGGTGGCCGCACACCCTGACCCCCTCAGGGCCGGCCCTGGGCGGGGGAACTGGCGACATCTAGGTCACCCTCGGAATAATCATCACGTGTTAAAAGAGGTACATCGACGGGTGTAGTGTTTTTTCCTTCTGGCTAGCCGAATAATCACCTCTTGGTAAAAATAAGGCATAAGTGGTAAATCCCTCGTAAATGGAAAATGGACAACAATGCTAGAGTCGTCGAGAGATTGCTATCTATCAAAATATAGGGTAGAGATTTCTAGAACCCTGCTCCTGTGCTCCCTCTAGTTACAAAAATCATAAAATCATATGTATAAGTATTAAAGAATTCCAGAAAATTCCCGCGTGTTGTCATTGATATATCCTACAAACGTATAAAATATTGGTTTGAAATACTTTCTATTTGAATCTAAAAAATGACAAGTATTGCGGATTGCATGACTATGGGATACATCATTGGAAATATTAATTTTCTTAAAACTTACAAATATGATTTTTTAATTTTTTGAGTGGCCATCGAGAACCAAAGAGTTTAAGGTCTATATATAACTCTTATAAAGAAAAACCACACTAACATGTATTAATTATTTTTATCTCAACATGCAAGTTATCAGCATCATCCATTCTCTTAGCCAACCAAATGGCTATGTCATCCGACTTACATTTATTAGAATCAACATTTTCTTGCATGCAGTATATCCACTTTATTTACTTTTTATCCATCCAATTGTTCACGTCACCAGTTTTTAATCATTAAATAAAAACTCATGTCAATTAAATTTAGTCTTTCGACAATTTTGATCAATGGAATCATCCAAATTCTTATAAACAACTTCATATTTCATAAGTCTTAGATGTCTTTGTTAACACAGCTTTCTAAAAAGATTTCCGATTCTGGTATATTTCTAGTTCCAACAGAAGACAAAAAAAACAGGAGTACCTTTTTTTTTTGCGACTCAAAACCTTTATATATTAACCAGGAGGATTACAGTTGATATGGATACAACTCTGAAGGAAACTAGGCATAACATTTACCCAAATACATCTCCTTCTATCCTCACTAGCCTGCCTAGCACATCGATGGGCAGCCTCGTTTGCTTCTCGCCCAACATGCACTAGCGTAAAGCTTATAAAGCTCTTACTAATCTCTGAAATTTCCTGGCACATCGGTGCCATATCAGCTCTATCATAATCATGAGAATTCACCAGTTTGATCATCGCCTCAGCATCAGACTCCAGAATTATATTTCGGTGGCCAAGGTTAGCTGCCAGCTGAATACCATCACGAATGGCTAGAGCCTCCATCATTCTGGCGCTGTAAGCATGCTCATACCATATGGCCTGAGCTCGGATGAGAGCACCCGAGTGATCCTCATGACCGCGCCTGTCGATCCTTGTCCGCTCTGTTCCCCATAACCTGCATCCACATTTATCTTGATTACGCCTTCATCTGGTGGTCGCCAGGCCACCCGTTTTTTAGGGAGCGTCTTCTTTTTGGATCCTCCCATAAAAGCTAGGTCATGAGCCATGTCCACTGCCCACCGTACCAAAGAAACCACAGTTCTAGCAACTTCACCATGACGCCTGTTGTTTCTTTCAGTCCATACCGCCCAGCATCCACATAAGATTACAACAATGTCTTGTGTTGGAATTTTACCTGCGACTAGGTCGATAGGCCAGTCATCTGAACGAAAAACTGGGAGCTTGATATGCGTTAAATTCTTGACCTCCTTCCAGAATAGCTGAGCCCAATTGCACTCAAACAGAGCATGCGCAATGGTTTCATCTCGCCCACAATCCTCGCAAAAAGAAATTGGTTCAACGTGTCGATCCTTCAAAACAGCGCGGCAGGGTACAAATTTTTTAATTACCCGCCACCAGAAATTCCGAACCTTGGGTGGAACCTGGAGACCCCAAAGATTCTTCCAATTCTCGCCCACTCCACGCGACGAGTCCATATGAACATCGGCATTCCGTTTCTGGCTACTGAGGGCCCTATATGCAGATCGGACGGTAAAGTTTCCCGTTTTCTCAAACTTCCACGCCCATGTGTCTTCTGCCGTGTAGCCAATAGGTAACCGACAAATTGTGTTTATATCAGCTTGGACAAAATTCCTTTCTAGTTTCTGCATGTTCCAGACCCCATGATGGTGATCGATCACCTCCTCCACCTTTGTGATCACAACATCCGGTTTTCTCACCAATGGTTTTGAGCTGTAGTTTTCAGGTATCCAGGGATCGTTCCACGCATCAATCGTAGAGCCATCACCGACCCTCTTGATGAGACCCATTTGCAGGGCCTCCCGGCCATGCAGGATTGCTCAGGTATGCGAAGCACCCCTTTTCCTTCTTGCCTCCATGAAATCTCGATCGTGGAAATATTTTCCCTTAAGGACCCTTGCACATAAAGAGTTGGGGGACGTAATCAGACGCCACCCATGTTTTGCGAGCATTGCTTGATTAAACATAGCGAAATCACGGAAGCCCATGCCCCCTCTCCCTTAGGGATCGCTATGTCTTCCCACTTCTTCCAGTGCATCTTTTTCCTTTTCTCATCGCCCCCCACCAAAACCGAGCCACCACACTTGTCAGCTTCTTGCAAAATTTCTTAGAGAGCTTGAAGCAGCTCATAGAATATGTGGGGATAGATTGACAAACAGCTTTTATAAAACTTCCCTTCCTGCACTGCTCAAAAACCGAGCTACACCTCCATTCACAAGTTTCTTAATCTGACTCATAATATGTTCAAATTGGGAGTCCGTTGAACGGCCCAATGAAGTTGGCAGCCCAAGATATTTCTCACCTAGTGCCTCCGTCGTGATTCCAGAGTTGGAGTGGACAACTTCTTTCATTTCTTCGGTGCAGTTCTTACTGAAGAACACTGCAGATTTACCCAAGTTCACTAGCTGGCCAGAACCGCGTCTGTATAGCTCAAGGATTTGCTGTAGCCTGCGAGCACCCTCCTCCGAAGCAGCAGAAAAAATTAGGCAATCATCTGCGAAGAGGAGGTGCGAGATCCATGGAGCATGGATCCCCACCCGCACCCCTCTCCTGAGATATTGTGGTCCTCGCAATCTTAGCAAGCTGCTAAAACCTTCTGCACAAAGTAGGAACAAATACGGCGAAATAGGGTCTCCTTGACGGATGCCCCTGGTAGGTTTGAACTCCTCCGAAAAAACTCCATTTACCCTTACCGAAAAGGAAACAGATTCCACGCACCTCATAATGGTGTTTATCCAAGCTTCTGCAAAGCCTAATTTCTCCATAATGCCCGAAGGTATGACCACTCAACGCGATCATATGCTTTTGCCATATCGAGTTTAATAGCACAAGCCCCCGACTTCCCCTTCTTCTTCTTCAGGTAGTGTATACATTCAAAAGCCGTCACCACGTTATCAGTGATCAAGCGCCCCGGCACGAAGGCACTTTGTTCCTCAGAGATCACTTCTTCAAGAATTGGTCTAAGGCGCAGTGCAAGAACCTTAGAAACAATCTTATATAACACGTTACAAAGTGCAATAGGACGGTACTGTGTTAGCTCCTGTGGTGATTTGACTTTAGGGATCAAGACCAGTACCGTACTGTTGACAACCTCCGACATCTCTCCTCCGAGCAGAAAATTCTTTACTGCCGCACAAACCCTTCCTTTCAACAGGCTCCAATGTTTCACAAAAAACCCCGCCGTGAACCCATCCGGTCCTGGCGACTTGTGCGGGTGCATCATAAACAAAGCTTGCTCAATTTCCATGTCTGTCACGGGAGCACACAGACTGACGTTCATTTCATCCGTTATTTTCCTTGGAACCCAATCCGTCACCAGCTCAGGCTGGGTATCTTCCTGTGACGTGAAAAGGTTTTTATAGAAAGCAGCCGCAAGCTGCTCCATTCCTTCTTGCGTGGTCACAATGCTGCCATCTTCTTTTTTCAGAGATTTTATCTTGTTTGTACGGTGCCTTTCTCTAGCCTTAGCATGGAAATACGCGGTGTTGCGGTCACCTTCTGCTAACCACACTGACCGCGATCGTTGCCTGGCCATGGATTCCTCTCTGGACATAAGTTCAGAGATCCTTCTCATCAGCGTTTTCTTAGTTCGAGACGGTCCCAAACCAACGAATTTGATCGAACTCGCTCCAACCTTTCACGCAGACTCTTGAGTTGTTTATATACCGAGCCAAATTCCTCTCGGCTCCAGCTCGTCAGGGATGATCTCACACCACCCAGGCTGCATGCACTGACTCCAGCGTCCCATCCGGCGGGATCCAACTTTCAAAAAAAAAAAAAAAACAGGAGTACTCAAATCTTAAGCAATGGCACTGAATGTGATCTTGGACCTCCTGGTAACTGATGGCGACGGCAGTTGCCGCGTTTGTTTGCTCGATGCAGGATGTGCCGCGTCTCGTTTCCTTGGCCATATTCGTGGACATGGCGCGCTCCACTTGAACCTTGGAAGTGGAGTTCTCCTCCACGACACGACAAGGAACCTCACCCTTTGATCATTACGGATTCGCCCTTCACGCTTCTCATCCGCGCCAAAGAATTTTCCGTCATATATATGTACCCGAATTCTATCGTTCTCTTGTGCACAGTACACCGTACTTCTTGAGCTGCATACTCTATACAACTTAATATACCTCTCCGGCACTCTAGAGTTTAGAGAGAATTATCCATATTGAACCGAGTATAAAAAAAAGGCTAGTAAAATGGAAAATGATACATTCTCTACGTGAAATATACTAGAGTAGTTTGCATCAAATAATTTAGGAGACAAATAGCGTTGAGTAATCATTAGTGGATAGGTACATTGAATAAATCTGGGTCTTGCATACCTCGTCCTCCTAGCCGTGTCAGTTAGTCCCCCCTCCGTCTGCCTCTTCAACAAAGAGAGTGGGGGAACCTGACTCTCCGCCTCGGTAACATGTTAGGATTATGTTTCGTGTTTTGTTGTTGCGACAAATGAATGCAGCACCAGCGTCTCGAAAAATTCCCGGGTACCGACAAATGAATGTAGCACTCTTGGCGGCGAGTCGAGGGATATGTGAGATATTCCCCACTTGATACTTGATCGGATATGTTGTTTCTTAGTTGTAAGGCAGATTTTGGCAAGAGCGGTGCCACACCCGTTCGACGGAAACGATGGTTGATTTGAGGGTGGTCCTAGATTCGAAAAAACTCAAGTATGATCCTCAGTCGGCACGACACAAACATCCGCTCCTTTGGAGGCAGGTCACTTTGTCGGCTCACAAAGCCCTTTTAAGGCGATGGTGCTTCCTCGTATGCGACCATGGCGAGTCATGACAACGACAGTTGCACCATAGGGTCTCGTTGTAATTTAATTTTGGACTTTTTTTTTAATGTTTCTAAGCAAATGTCCCCAAGTGTTTCTCGTGGTTTCTGCATGTGTAATTTGTAAGTTGTCATGTGTTTACTGGATTCATGGTAGTTTTGTCAGAAAAAGGAATGACAAGCTAGTCCGGTGATGTAAATCATTATTTGTTCATTTTTTTTGAAATTAAAATCAATATTTGTTCATTAATAATACCGTAGATAGCTATTTTGGAAAATATATGGAAAATTATAGTAGTCACCCGGGGGATCCGAGCTTCCCATCCTTCGGGTCCCCCACCAACCACATGTCCCCTCTTTCTGTCCACAATCCCGCTTTTTCTACGATAGCAAAAAAATATCCCGATTTTTGCTAAATGTAGCAAAAACTTTTCGGTCTAAAAAATAGTCCCCCAGAGCCCGTTTTTGCTACGGTAGCAAAAAAAAAAGTCTTATTTTTTGCAACATGTAGCAATATAACTTTATTTTTGCTACTCCCTCCGTCCCAAAATAAGTGTCTCAAAGTTGTACAAAAGTGAATGTATCTATACTTGTTTCATGTCTAGATACATCCACTTTTTAACAAATCTAAGACAGTTATTTTGGGACGGAGGGAGTATTATTGTTATCTGGTTTTGCTACAATAGATCAAAAAAATTGCTACTATATCTCCGGCGAGGTCTCCGGCGATGTCTCCGGCGAGTCTCCGGCGATGTCTCCGGCGAAGTTGATTTTGCTACAATCGAACTTTTTTGTTGCTACAATAGTATAAACTTTTTGCTACCACGTGTCCGGCGAGGTATCCGGTGAGGTCTCCGGCGAGGCCAAAATTTTCCTTTCATGTTCTGTGTACGAACCGTTTTTTGCTACAATGCAGCAAAAGCGGGACGATTTGTAGCAAAAACGGGAGTTTTGTAGCAAAAGCGGGATTAGCCTATTTTTTAGAGGACACGTGTCGGGTTGGCGACCCGGGGATCGGACGGAAAGATCCCCGGGGACGCCTAGTCCTGTCCAAAATATATCCAGAAAAGAAGAAAAATGGAAGAAGAGAAACAAAAAGCAGTGGCAGAATCGTAAAAGCTACCGGGCGACAAATGGCAAAACCGTCTCATCTAAACCCCTCTGCATAAACGACCTCCCTTTCGTCGTCTCCTTCTCCACCGCCACCGCCACCTCCCCTGCCCCTCCGCTGCTCCTCTCTCCGCGCGCACCACCGGTCCACCGCCCATCGCCACCGGAAAGCCCCCAAGACGCGCGTGCCCTGAGATCCGCTCGAGATGTGGCGCAGCTGCGTCTCGCGCGGCCTCTCCAGGGCCAAGGCCTCCGCCTCGAGGCTCTTCTCCACGACCACGGTACGCTCGATCCTTTCCTCGTCTCCGCTTCATCTGATCAACTTAATTTTTCCTGATATTTGCCAGTACTATCATAGTTGATCTCAGTTCTAGCGTTTTTAGGTGGAAATTTTGCGGAGTAATTTCGGTTTCCGTGTGCGATTATGATTTGGTGATCGAGGAATGCACGGTGGTTGATTGTTCTTTTGTGTATGTGAGCATTTTCAGAAATCGTACACGGTGGTGGACCACTCCTATGACGCGGTAGTCGTGGGCGCAGGAGGAGCTGGGCTCCGGGCGGCGATCGGGCTCTCAGAGCACGGCTTCAACACCGCCTGCATCACGAAGCTCTTCCCCACGCGGTCTCACACCGTCGCGGCGCAGGTATAATTATCATCAAAAATTGTGTGTGTCTGTTTATCCTGTTATTCTGTTGAAATGAGATTCACTGCAAGACTTGTCAGAACTGTGAGTAAACTGAATTTTGTTTTGCTCAGAAAAAAAGGTGGGAACTGATTCGTTTACATGTATGGTTTGGTGATAATTTCAGTTTGTTGGTTGTTTTGGAATACGATGACTTAGCTACCAATAAATTCAATGGGAATTTATTTTTCCTGTCCTACTATTTGTGCAGTATGATAATCAAGTGAGTAGAACAGTGAATGGCAGTTAAGTGGTTATAAGCTGCTGTGCTGAGCACTAGGTTGGATCACTTCGCAAAGGAGCACGAGGCATCTGTTCTGAGACTTCTGAGTTTCATAATCAGCAGTTTTTTAGGGGTGACCATGGTAGTAAATAAAGTTTTGGATAGAATGATCATAATTTCTTCTGTATCTGTCTAATTATCAACTGATACGTGGGATTAAAATTTTGTGACTTCTGTCTGGCCCTGTTATTTACATCCTTGAAGTAGGCATAATATCCCCTGAAATGCAATTTTCATGTTTAGATGTTCTGTTCAGGACTTCTTGTGCGCATGATCGACTTTCAAAGCTCCTATGTTAAGCAATATTTCCTACTGATGCCATACCATGCTAAGTTCGTATTGTCCAAACTCTAAATTTGTTAGCATGCATTTTATCTGACGATTTATGTGCTAGTTTGACACTGAGCTGTGAATTGCTTGACTAGTGATGTTGCATTGTGAATGTACATTTAAGGTCACATTCAGGCATGATGTCTTTTCTATTAATATGCATGCGAGATTTCGTTTAGTTATGAGCAAGACCTTGGTTATGAGTTAAAGTTATTGTGTAAGGTTTTAGTAGTCTTAACGTGCACTAACATGTAACATTATACGCAGGGAGGCATAAATGCTTCTCTCGGAAACATGAGCGAAGACGACTGGAGGTGGCATATGTATGATACTGTCAAGGGAAGCGACTGGCTTGGTAAGCTACCCCACAGATTTTCATGTTTTGGGGAACATACCTAGAGGTTCTAATCTTATAATTTCAAGAGCTAACTGGAAATAATTCTTTATAAGCAAATGGACCACGCGTTCCATAGGAAAGCCCACTTCATTTTTAAGAGAACCAACAAACCTTATTGAAATGTCCACTTCCAGGGGATCAAGATGCTATCCAATATATGTGCAGAGAAGCACCAAAAGCTGTTATAGAACTTGAAAACTATGGATTGCCATTTTCAAGAACTGAAGATGGAAAGATATACCAACGTGCCTTTGGAGGGCAGAGCTTAGATTTTGGGAAAGGTATAATTTAACTTTTGTGTGAGAAGGCAACCTCCATATGTATCTTCTTCCTATCCTATCTTTTTCTGTTATCGCTAGGTGGACAAGCCTACCGGTGTGCATGTGCTGCTGATAGGACAGGACATGCTATGCTCCACACGCTGTATGGTCAAGCGATGAAGCACAACACTCAGTTCTTTGTAGAATATTTTGCACTAGACCTTCTCATGGACAGTGAAGGTAAGATAAGCATGTCATTTAGATTGCTATGTTTCTTCGTACCTCGTATCTGGAAGCATGCTGAATTCGATAAATTAACTTGGATGAAATTGAACTGCTCTATCGGACATCTTAGATTGGCCTTTTCATGTGGCAACATATGACAGAGACATTTATTAGAACTTAATAACTCACTAGAGGTCCCCCGCAAAAAAAAAAAAAAAAAAACTCACTAGAGGCCTAGAGGGTACATCGAAGGAGCTAAACTCCAGATACTAATTCCCCAGGACTTGAACCAAAAGATAAATTCATATCCTGCTGGCTAATTTATAAGATCTTAGCATGCATGATTTATACTAGCCCATTTCTCCCAAGCAACTATCACAAACTAGACAGGGAAAGTTCGAACTAAAATTTGCCTGCATCCACACATCCCAAATTTCAGAATGTTAGACAGATACATATCTAGGAAATATTCGTAGTATGTGTTTTGAATTCTTTACGCCATTTAACAACTCCCAGTTTCCGTATAGACAAGTTGACACATATTATGCTTTCTAAGTTACTGCCCTGTCTATGAGGTCGAAGCGTTGGTTAGAAGCACACGCCTGTGAGCTGCCCACCCACGTTCGAGGCGTAGCCTCCGCAGGGTGCCTCATTCCACGCATAGTTAAGGGAGGGAACTTGCCCCTTTGACAATGTTTATATGAGGTCGAAGCGTTATTTGAGTTTTCTTTGTTTTCCTAGCTCATGAGGCCCCTGTTGCGCCCTAACCACAATGCTGAGTATGTGTTATGGACTAGAGGGGCTTTGTCCGTTAGTGTTACTAGGATGTGTTTAACTCACTGTGCCATTACCCATGAACCCAAGCTTGCTTGTAACATAGTTCTCCCTAAGTGTCTGTTAGCTTCTCTTACATACTTATTATTCTGCCAACAACGAGATTCACGCACTTGCACTTCTCCGGTGCTTCCATAGTTTTTGGATTATATTCACGAAGAGTGTTTCTAGCTTTCCATGCTTACAGTTCTGTTTATTAACTCATAATGATTTTCAGGCAACTGCCAGGGAGTCATTGCCTTAAACATGGAAGATGGCACCCTTCACCGTTTCCGTGCAACAAATACAATTATCGCCACAGGGGTAAGACCATCTACGATTTGTAGGTGCAAATTGTCTGTCCTTTCTTACTTTAGCCATGAAACTGATTTTCGATTATGGACGTAGGGTTATGGCAGGGCCTACTTCTCGGCAACCTCAGCTCACACATGTACTGGAGATGGCAATGCCATGGTTGCACGTGCTGGTTTACCTCTTCAAGTTAGTTTTTTTAATCTAATGCAGATTTTTAACTTGCTCATCCATTATCCTGTTTGATTATGCTTGCGTGATATATGCATTGCAGGATCTTGAGTTCGTCCAGTTCCATCCTACAGGCATATATGGTGCTGGATGCCTCATCACTGAAGGTTGTATATATTCAACTATTTCTTCCTATTTATCTTGGGAGCCTTTCTATGCATGAACATCCTAGTTTATGGATGAGCATTTCTGCAGTTGATTTTGTACTTGTCTGTCAAGACCATTCCTTATCTGACTGCTTCTTTACCTTGGTAATCTCACACTATTTTCAGGATCCCGTGGTGAGGGTGGTATCCTTAGGAACAGTGAAGGAGAGCGATTCATGGAACGATATGCTCCTACTGCAAAGGATCTTGCTTCTCGTGATGTTGTTTCAAGATCTATGACAATGGAAATCAGAGAAGGCCGTGGCGTTGGTAAGTCCTAGTCTTCTACTGTTATGTTCAAGTTGCCAAACATGGTGGCTTATTCACATCAGCATTTTCTATTGTCTGGTTATCTCAGGGCCAATGAAGGATCACATCTATTTGCATCTTAACCATCTGCCTCCTGAAGTTCTCAAGGAAAGACTTCCTGGGATATCTGAAACTGCTGCTATTTTTGCCGGTGTTGACGTCACCAAGGAGCCCATTCCAGTTTTGCCTACAGTGCATTACAATATGGGTGGGATTCCAACAAATTACCACGGGGAGGTTTGTCTTGAATAAGCATTAGACATAATCATGGATGACGGTCGCTGTTCCTCTAATAGGAGTTTTATTTTACATAATAGGTTGTGGATATCAAGGGTGATAATCCAGATACCGTTATTCCCGGTTTAATGGCTGCTGGAGAAGCAGCGTGTGCGTCTGTCCACGGTGCGAATCGTCTGGGTGCAAATTCACTTCTTGACATAGTTGTGTTTGGCAGAGCTTGTGCAAACCGGGTAGCTGAGATTTCTAGACCAGGCAAGTTACTTTCTTCTGTTTCGTATCTCATTGCTTGCTTGGTTCTTCCTGATGCACCTGATGTCAATGACTTCACTATATTTGCAGGAGACAAGCATAAACCTCTTGAGAATGGTGCAGGGGAGAAGACTATAGAATGGTTGGACAAGCTGAGAAATGCAAATGGGTCATTACCAACTTCCAAGATCCGCCTCAACACACAACGCATTATGCAAAATAATGCTGCAGTTTTCCGTACACAGGAAACACTTGAAGAAGGTATTGAACATATTCTTTTTGGAGTCCATCATCATCCTTTGCTTAGAATATCTCTTATCTGCTCTAAGGGAAATTCTGTGAGTTATGAAAATCACGAAGCAAGAACATTATAAGTAATGAATTCTCATTGGCCATATGCTTACTAGGTTGTGAGCTGATTAGCAAAGCATGGGAAAGTTATCATGACGTAAAGATCAGTGATCGAAGCCTCATATGGTACGTTATTCCTCCCAATAATGGTATGCACTAGTTTGACTTGTATCCTTGCATTGATCACTCATTTTCGTTTCTGTTTCTGCAGGAATTCAGACTTGATAGAAACAATAGAGCTGGAAAATCTGTTGATAAATGCATGCATAACTATGTATTCAGCAGAGCCTCGGAAAGAAAGCAGAGGGGCTCATGCTCGTGAAGATTTCACGGTTTGCAACTTCGCTTACTGATTTACCGTCTCTTTCTTGCACCCACGTGCTTCTGTGTGGTAATTGTTTCTCCTCTTTGCATACAGACAAGAGATGATGTGCATTGGATGAAGCACTCAATGGGGTAAGTGTCTTGATTGTCTCTGTTCATTAAGCTTCATCTGATAATAATATTGTCTTTGTAACATAAAAATATGTGGTTTTGATGGTGACGCAATACCGTTCCAAATTAATTGACACAGATTTAGTTTTTTACTAAATATATGTGTCAGTTAATTTGAAACTGAGGGAGTCTTGTGTAATTTGTGTAAAACCTACTTACAAATGACTGACATGACATATGACATGCATCAATAGGATTCAAAGCAAGTACTGGGGTCATTTAACACTGCGATTCTAACTTTCTGACGCCATTCCTCATCTGTGTTTACAGGTACTGGGAGAATGAGAAGGTACGCTTGGCATACAGGCCAGTCCATATGAACACACTAGATGATGAAATCGAGTCGTTCCCACCGAAAGCTCGTGTATATTGATTTGTGTGTTGTAGCTCAGTTATTTCGTAAGGTTGTTAATAAATCATGTCGTGGACATTCTCTAGCAGAGAGTTGCACCTGAATTTCGACCTGTATATTTATGTAACTGGTGAGAAATAAAGACCAAAAGAAAATGCTAATGCCTAACTCGTCCCTTTCTGATGACCTTAGTGTAAATGAAATTTTACAAGAGTTGGTTTTATGCTCTATCAGATATTTATGCATTTTGTGCTCCTCCTTTCTTTTCTCTCCTTTGCCCACAAATATGTACAGTCAAGGACAAGGAGGAATCTCTGTATTTTTACGACTTACAGATGCTGGCTGTTAGGCATTAATCTACCTCCATGCTGTGTCAACATGCTGTGCTACATCTGTGTCGCTGGTAGGTGTCTCTGGCGCACCTGATTCCTCTGGATTAGCCTCTCCAGCTTCAAATCTCGCTCTCCTCTCGACAGCATCTCGCACCCTCTGCGCAAACTCCTCATCGGAACCTGGCAGCATGTAGCGCAGCTTCATGTTTATCCTGTTCGCCACCAGAACTTTGTGCCGGGGCTCAATCCTGTGCTCCAAAGAGTAACTGAAAAACCTGGGATCAACACAACAACAAGGCACATGAATAAAAAACGTCAGCTTATATGATCTTCATATTTCCAGAAGAGAATATGGGTACATGAACTCACCGAGGGAACTCTATAAGATCTTTCAGCGGCCGCACCATGACACGCCTAAGGTACTGTATTTCGGCCTTAGAACATCCACATTGTATCGGAGTAGTGTTGGGAAGTCAGCAACCATCTGGCCGAGCACGAAGTGGTAGATGCCCAGTGACCTGAAGTACTTGACACTGACTTCCAGTTTGTGCACGATGCTGCAGCCCATGAGCTGCGGGTCCAAGGCAATGACCTTCCCAATGTCATCCTGTGTTACTCCGCCTTTTGTTCTCAGGAATATAACCTGCGGTTCAAAGATACATGAGCCAAATGGAGCTGAACAAGGCACACACTATATTAAGTAAATTTAAACAAACACAGGAAAACAACACTATGATGAACTGTGTTCCCTGTCTGGCTGCTTATTCAAAAATCACCACTGGCGTCCTTAGAAAAGGCACTAGGCTGCCATTGTTTATCAACTTCATCACAACTGACTTGCCATGCCTACCTTGAGTAATGAATCCTTGCTGCAGGTTCACCCTTTTATACCTAAACTAGCTAACTGAAAGCTGACTGTCAGACAACTGCTCACTCGGTTAGCTGATGGTCAAATAATTCTGCACTCGTTGTCATGGTGCAGTGTGGAGGATTGTGTTTTTTTATGTGCCCATTGTTTTCCCCCAAGAACCGCCAGGTCGTACGTTTCTGGACTTTTTGACTGGTGTTCATCGTCACTGTGAGGGGTATTGTAATTATGGTGTTATCTTGGCTTTTCTCTCCTAGTACAAAGAGGAGCGTGCACATTGGTGTGTTTCCTCAATTAAAAGCAACAAACTCAGGCCTAAAGCTGGATAAATATGAAATGTTGAGCAATTGGTTGCTTGTGCCAAAGATGAAGTTTAAGCGCCTTACATCCAGCCTATGATATCTGAGTAAATAGTGTACCGATACTTGTCCTACTGAAAGCAGTCTAAAACAGGGTGAATAAAATAACCAAAACTCAAAGTGATAGATGATATGAGAACACACCACTGGCCGTAACTTCCTGTACAGACTATAAGTAAGTACAGGGGGGAACTTCACAAGCACATTGCCGACTGCATCATTCCTCACGCCAATATCCTGTAGAAATTGTACCTGAAACAATTTGGTCCAATAGAAGTGAGAAGAGTCAACAGTCAACAAGCCATATATCAGCACATTCAGAGCTAGAAATCCAATTTTACACTTTGCCTTTACTCAAACACAAAAATTAGTTACTCGGATCCTATCTTACTATTAAAGACCATGTTCAACAAATCAGAATACATCTAGTGAACAGGTTAAAAAAATCATAATATTCTACAGTGGGAGGAACACACAAATATGCATACTTATGCAAAGAGGTACCTTTGGTGCAATTACTGTCTCCAAATCAAGACAGAAAATCGTAGACTGGACCACCAACATGCGTTTCATACCATCCTTTGAAATGTTTAGATGATACAGGTACTTCACAAGTGGCTTCCACCTTTCTTCAATGCTGCAGGCCATGAGCTGTGGCTTAAAAGCCAGTATTTTTCCAAGCTCTTCAGTACTCAAACCAAACTCTTTCAGATATTGAACCTGTGAACCAGAATGGAATTAGCTTCAAGAAACCATTTGTTTGATAAAGTACAAAGAACCGTTGCTAGTCAATAACATAAGTAGAACTATCGAAGTCAAGAACTCAACAAACATTACTTCAGAGTCTTATCACATCTCCCATAACAAGTACATAACATGTTTCACTAGTTCATCATCAGTCCAAAATTAGATCGGTTGCTCCATTATCATATTGATCATATCGGAAAATGGAAACTGCGACTTCAATTTCGTTCGACCAATATTTTTCTTTTAAGTAGCAAACATAATACTCCCTCCGTCTAAAAATAAGTGTCTTAAGTTTGCTCAAAAGTGAATGTATCTATACATGAAATATGTCTAGATACATTCACTTTTATGCAAACTTGAGACACTTATTTTAGGACGGAGCGAGTATAAATTGATCTCCAATCATCCAAAGATTAGACTAGCTCTTGCACAATACAAGACAAAGGGAATCATTGCAGGAAATATGGTGTCCCCAAGTAGGCAAGGTGAATACAAAAAAATAGCATGGAGCAAAACTTAATGCGTAGGAAACACCTTACTGTTCATCTCTTCTAGGCTAAAAAATCCAAGAACTTTTGGATAATCATAGACCATAGTGCCGAAGTCATTCTCGTTCATTCCCATATCTGTATAAAACCGGACTCTTGTCTCTAACTCATCAAAGGACAAAGTCAGTAACTGTGGACATCTACTGACCACGTGACCAATCCAGTCTCTCCTAACACCACAGGATTCCAGATAGCCAGTAATCTCTTCCAATTCTTCAAAACTGCGGCTCATAAGGGATTCACCCTGTGCAAGCACACGTCCCAAAAAATCTCCTTTCACATAAATTGACCTCAACCACTTCAGTATCCTCCTCACTTTCTCCAGATCACCAGAACAGGAGCAAACCACTTTTGCAATTTGAGGATATGTCAATGAGTTGTGCTTGAACCACCTGAAGCATGCAACATGCTAGTGAGGAAATTACACTTTATGATGCAATACATATACACTACTTCGTAGTTCGTAACTTACTTAGGAGTTTGGTAGGAAATAGGAACGATCCCATAATTAGGAATTCATAATGTTACTTATCATGTCACTTCAAATGCAATATTAAATAGGTATAAAACAGTGTTGAAATACACAAAATAAATTCAGCTTAAACAAGTCAAATTGAAAATTCAATCAGATGAAGTTGAGATTGCTGAGGTTCAAGAGAGCCAGAACTTAGTAAGACGGAGTTGAGCATTCAAGACGACAGAAATTAAAAATTAAATCATAGCAAAACTTGATAGTTATAGCTAAGCTTGTGCTATTCATGGTCGATCAGAGATATGAGGGCACTTTCAAGCCTAATAAAAACGTTTTCAATACATCTCTTGCATAACAATTCTTATGGTCCATAAGAATGATGCTCAAGCGTTTTGCTCAGACCTACTTCGACTACAGTTTTCTTTTTCCCTCTCTTAGATAACAATTTCAATACACCTCTTACATAACTATTTTCAATACATTTATAGCTTTAACTCACCCAAAATTGCATTCCCGTAGTTTCTGGTGGTTGCGTTGTTGCAGTTCATGTGCACAGTATTCAGAAGGAATAAACAAACAATTAAACAAGAGAAAAAAAAAGAGAGGAAGCTGTGATGTTTACTTGACTAGCTCGACCACGCCCGATTCCTGGATGTAGGTCCGTGCCCGCGCGTTGAAGGACTGGTGCGCGAGCTCCGGGCGGTCGCGCCGCATGGCGGCGGCCCCGACGACGACGTGGTCGACGAACGCGCCCATCCGCGACGTGAGGTTCTTGACGTAGGTGAGGCCCCCGGCCTTGCCGCCGCTGAGCGCGGCCACGAGCGCCTCGACGGCCACAGCGCGGCGCACCTCGAGCGCGCGCCGCAGGACCTCATCGTCGGCCGGGACGTCGAGCTCGCCGGAGGAGTCCGGGGGGCGCGGGGGCGCGACAGAGCCCGGGAAGCGATAGGTGCGGCGCGGGGCGAGGGAGGCCTCCTCGGCGGCGAGGAGGGAAGGGGAGGGAGCTGGCGGGAGGATGGGATAGTGAGTCGTGGTGGTGGTGGTGGGGTTCTGGAGGCGCGATGAGGCGGGGAGGAGGCGGCGACGGCGAGGGTAGGAGGGGCTGGGTGTGTGGAGCGGGAGCCGCAGGCGGAGGTGGGAGTGTGGGAGAGTGGTGGTGGCCATTGGAGACGAGTGGAAGGTGCTGCGGGGTTTCGCTCTATCCTGTCCGAGGGGTTAACCGCTGCTATCCACAGAGCACAAACAAGGCCAACGTAAACGGTAAACAGGCATGACCTGACCAGCCGCTACAGGGAAAGATTTGCACCAACAAAATCAAAATCTTAGCAAAGAACATTCCTATTTCAAACTAGGTATTACAGATTATGTCAAAGCTGAATATGGTTTGGTCAAAAGAAATTCCATACTGAATGTTGCTCTATCTGCACTCTGAAAACATCATGTACCAATGAGAAAACAGAACACCACAATTAACCTCTCCTTATGCACAGTTCTCACGTTGAGAGACCGAAGCCATGCACATCAGATGACAATTATACACAGGTAAGAAAGAATCACGAATGCCCGAAATGAATACCAGATATATGTTTTTTTTCCTTTTCTACACAGCAACATCCTCGTCCAGCACTTCCGTGTCCGGAGCAATCTCCCGCAAAGATCTCTTGAAGGATGAGGAAGCTTCTCCCCCGCTAATATGTGATCTAACTGAACCTCTGCGATCCAGCAGTCGCCCTGACGGCGACATGATTTCGTAGCTCTGGTGACGATTTCCCTGGAGGAAAGCAGACTGCCAGGAGCTCCGGGACGATGAGCTCCTGAGCCTTGCAGAATTGGAGCGAGAACCCACTCGCACCACCCTTAGCGGGTTCTCCAAGGCTTTCAAGACGTACCGAGCAGAGGGGCGCCTTGACGGCTTTGAGTTCAGGCACGTCTTCGCGACAATTGCCACCGCCCATACTTCCTCAAGATGGTCCTCATCAACAACAAGCAAAGGGTCGATGATATTTGTAATGCTATCCTTGTCGTTGATGCTGATGCGATTTGTTGTGTTCGCCAGCCACTCTTCGGAGCCAGCATTGTCTGATCCACTCACACCAAAATTGCCTGTTACTAGCTCAAGGATCACCTTCCCAAAGCAGTAAACGTCATAGGAACAAGTTGCTGGTGGGGCTGCAATGAAACACAAAAGAGGAACGGTAATTTTAACTTTCGCTTTTTCAATATCAGAAACTGTTTACTTGTATATCGAAAGTAGCATGCTGACAAACAGCCATGTGAAATATTTATGCACCTGATGCGTTCTTGTCAAGAGACCTGCACAAGAAAGTGACAGTTAACAATGTCAGCTAGGAACTTCAGTTCAGAAGACTAGAGAGGCTTTACAAAAAAAAACATATTGTTTCAAGCAGACAAGCTTGGTGTTTGCTCAACTACAGAAAACATGATCAGCGGAAGGTAGGCGTGTGACTAAACAAAACAGCCAAGTAAACCTAAAATAAAAGGGACTTATTAACATGACTCATCACATTTAGCATACTGTAGTATCTTTCAGTTAGTACGAGTCAAATCAGTAAGGATCGGGAAAACAAATTGATGGCAATACAGCCAGGTGAACCTAAAATATAAACTATTTAGATTAGTGTCTCTAGTTTCTCTATACACAGGATCATCAATGATCTAGGGGCAGCTTTATCCTCCATTGGTTTTCATATTTATGTTGCTCGTATATTGATGCTATAAAAGCCTTAACACCAACCTAACTCAAGACAGATTTTGAAATATTAAGCTCAGTAATTAATAAGCCTGGTTGATAGTTTCTTCGAAGCCTAAAGCCAAATCTGACATACAGGTCGCAATCTTACTTTGATGATCTCAGAATCCGAGAGAAAACATTCTGGCTTCCTGCACTTTGCTGAGCACATACGTTACTCATACTTCCCAGTCGCACTTCAAATCTATCATCAAGTAGAACACTACTTGCTTGGATATCTCTACAATTACAATAAAAGAATCAAACCTCAGAACATACTAAATCAAATATCAAGGACATCAAAGAAGAAGACACACTGAGCAACATGCTTGAATGTGGAGATAAGGCTTGTGAATTTTAAATACTTGATCTCACCGACTGACATGTGAGAGTATTGGCTAGTCAAAGTAATATAAGATGACAACAAAGGATAGAGCAATCAAAAGAGGCAGGTAGAACAAAAGACGACCACTACCAGTCAAGTCAAAAGTAAAATATTGGAGTAATCGACAACGTCTACAGAACACCGTTGGTAAATTATGAAATATAAATGCTGCACCACAGTTTATGTCTATCAAAAGAACAATTATCATATATCCAACTATGTTCATTGTACAAACTCTTTCTCAGATTTCCCGTCGTGCAACATATATGCCTTTTTTAGAGGAACATATATGCTTTGTGAAGAAACCACATGCATGTCAGAAGAACACAAACAAGTAACACTTTATACCAGGCAAAATAACCAGAAAATGACAAGTCATATCAAAACATATACTTCTACATCGGGTCAATTCTTCTAACAATATACAAAGAAAAATAATATTATGTTCAGACTTGGGAATGATTGGTCAAGCAAAGTTTCACATTTATAATACTTCTTTCTCTTCAGCAATAGTGCCTCGAAAAATAAGCCAGTAGCACTATTATTCAGAAAATGTACAGCTATGGGCCAAATGATGGGCTACAATTAGCTAAAAAGGTTCTGAAAGGCCTGGCCACAACACAGCCCCCTATGTCTGAAATTCTGAAATGCACCGGTGTATTCATAAACGTCAAAAGCAAAACCACCACTCAGAAGACCCCAGTAATCATGAACTGATGGTTAAAATTTATACCATGAGATTAAAGCTGTAATGGCATATCTCACACACACTGGCAAATGAATCAACAAAATGCCCCAAAAAGCATACAAAAAGTAAATAATACGGAGTACCTGTGAACGAATGGCGGGCTGCACTCGTCATGAAGGAAGCACATGGCCTCAGCTATACCAATGGCGATCTTCAGTCTAGTTATCCAATCCAATGAGGGCAAGGCATCTTCGGTGTCCAGACGTTTCTTGTGCAATGCATTGGTCAAGTCCGCCTTTGGCATATACTTGTAGGCCAGAAATTCTTCATCATCGTTGGCCACATGGCCGAGCAACGGAACAATCCTCTCATGTGAGTACCTAGAATAGAAGTCCAATTCGCTTGAACTCTTGCTGATACTCTTTGTACCGATTTTCTTGACGATGACATCTGCACCATTCTCCAAGACACCATGGTATATATCCCCCGAATGCCCGTGCTTGAGGAGGTTATCGTCACCGAAGCCCCCGGTGGCGCGGACCAACTGCTCATAAGACAACTCGCCAAATACGGCAGCCTCATCCTTAAGAGTATTATTGGCTCTAGCGGGCGACCCTGCTACTGGTGATGACGCCACCGGATTAACGCTGCTGTCCCTCCTACGCATGCTGCGCGCACCTTCCTCATTTGTTTCCACTCCTCTCCCTCCTTGTCTCTGTGTCCTGCTCCTCCTCCTTCTCCTCATGTAACAGAACAGCAATGCAACCAGAATTATAACCACCAATGCTGCCGCGGCTGCAAGAATCCCAATAAGCACATTTCTGGAAATCCCCCGGCTCATCTCCGATGATGGCTGAGGCTGAGGCTGAGGCTGAGGCTGAGGCTGAGGCGAAGGCATGGGCGCTGGAATATCTTGAAGGCTCACCCCTTGCCTCTTATAGAAATCCTCACAATCAACACGGCTGCGCTGACCAGGAACACCGTAGAAGCAATTGGTGCTGACATCCACTGTTGCATCGGATCCATTCCAGTTCCCGTCGAGGTAGTTGCTCGACACGTCCACGAGCTGAAATCTTCTCTTGAGCGCCCCGACGGCATAGCTGGCGACACCGTAGAGAGAATTCCCCGAAATGTTAAACGACCACGCGGCTCCATCGGCGGCGGCGACCGAGACGTTGGGTAGCTCCCCGGTGAAGTTGTTGGTGGAGAGGTCAAGGACGCGGATGGTCTCGACAGAGAGCAGCGACCCCGGGACCTGGCCCGAGAGGCTGTTCCCGGCGAGGAGCAAGCTGGTGAGGTTCCCGGACGCGCCGAGATCGGAGGGGAGCGTGCCATTGACCGCGGCGTGGCGGAGGTCGAGCACGGCGAGCGACGGCGGGAGGGCCGGGCCGAACCAGGCCGGCACCCCGCCGGGGAGCGGGAAGCGGGAGGCGTTGAAGAGCTCGAGCGCCGTGAGCCGACGGAGCCCGTCGACCGCGAAGCGCGGCGCGCGGCTGCCGCGGCGGGTGCGGCGGAAGCCCGCGACGCTGACGCCCACGACGCGGCCGGCGCGGCAGGTGACCCCGCCCAGGCCGTGCAGGGGTCGGCCTTCAAGGGCCACTCCCGCGCGCGGATGCCCAGCGAGGAGCGCAGGCTGTAGAGCCCCGCCCGGTCCGACCGCGACGCGAGCGGCTGCGGCTGCGACTGCTGCGCGACGGCCGCCGCCACGGCCCCCAGGACGGCCGCGAGGGCCAGGAAGAGGCGCCGCGGGAGCATTGGTGGAGCCGTGAGGCCGGTAGCGTGTAGGTCTCTCTAGGGCGCTGGCGGCGGCGTGGCCATGGAGGCGGGCGAGGGCGAGGTGTTTGCGAGAATGCTTCACGGAGACGCGGTGGGGGGAGGAGGAGTTGACCGCGCGCGGGTGGCAGCGCAGGGAGCCGGCGAGAGAAGCAAGAAACGAAACCGGCATGTGTAGGGCGAGTAAACTAAAGAGGTGGGGCCCGCGTCCAGCCGTCCCTCCCAGTCTCCCAGATCGCTTTCGCGTCTCACGGCCTCACGGGCTCGGCGCTGCCCTGCTTCAATGCGGGCCGCGTCCAACAGGTGGGGAGGCGGCCGGTGCGGCCCACCTGTCCGTGACCGTAGGACACGTGGGGCCGCAGCGGCTCGTGGAACCAACGTGTCTGTCACGTAGGCCGCTCGGCTTGGACGCGGGCGTGCGGGTTCAATGCTGGGCTCGTGGCACGACTGACCAATGTTCCTTCTGTCGATATGCTTATTGTCTGGATCTGTTTTGCTGTTGCGGATTAATGGAAAGGTGGTGGGTTTATCAGGTAGCCTACGTGTCCGGCTACCATCGTTGGGCAGTGTCCTTTTCATTTATTTATTTTGTGCAACGTTCAAATTCTGTATTTCTAAGTTTTAACAAATTAGAGAAAAATAGATGTTGATAGTAATTTGATCTACGTTTACACTTTCGTACCTTGCTATAGTTCATCCCGGGAACGGGGTTCCCCGGAAAGCTGGCGCATGGGACCCCGCTCTCCCCATGAAGCCATCGAGACACCGCTCGTCCACCACAAGGAGAAAAGTACCCCGGGGACAGGATCACCCCGGGGCCCGGGGGCAGCACCCCCCCCCCCCCCCGAGAAGACCACCACGTGGAGGCAGATTCCTGCGTCGCGGCCAGGAAGGATAGCTTCGCAGGGAAGGAAGCGTCACTGGCGCCACGGACAAGACCCGATGCTTCCACGGCGGAAGCATAGCCCTGAGCGCGATGGGACCCGACCATCCGTCTCATCGTGGGCAGGGCTGAGCGTATCCGCCTCGCCAGATCCGGGACAACCCTAGACGGGCCGTCACATCGAGACCGGCTGAAGGAGCGGCATGAAGGCCAGCACCGCGGGCGCATCGACACGACGATAGCTGGAGACCGCCACCTGGACAGCGCCGCGACGCGTGCCTCCAGCCGGCGACCAACGTATCGACTCGACCCTCTGTGGTAACCCCTTGAGTATAAAAGTAGGACCGAGGTCGGAGAAGAGAGGGGGCGGGCAATACTTCACTAGACACATAGCTCGGGGGCTAGCTGACCTCACCTCGGAGACCTTCCCGAGGTGAAGCGTAGAAGGGATGTTTGTAAGCAACGCATTGTACAACACCATCCATCATCAATCAAGCCAGACAAGCAGGATGTAGGGCATTACGCGGCGACGCGGCCTGAACCTGGGTAAAATCCTGTGTGTTCGTGCTTGTTTTCTGGGGACTGATGTCGAAGCACCTCGCACCCTTCTACCGAACAACAAGGAGGTGTTCGCACCTCCGGTGTCCGAGTTTCGTAACTCGACATCTGGCACGGCAGGTAGGGGCGGCGCCCGTGCTTCGCCGCCAAAACCCTGGCCTCCCCCAACGGCGGTGGGGCCGCGGGGGCTTCCGGGTTTGATGGCGACCGGATCGACTCCCTCGACAACGGAGCATCAACGCGGCCTTCACCGTGCAGGAGCCTAGAGAGATGCTCCGACACTACACGCGACGTTTCCGCCACGCCTTGAACTTCTGCCCCAACCTACCGAAGGACGCTGCCATCCAGGCTTACCGCCGGAAGGTGCGCGGCGTCCGTATGTTGGAGAAGCTCGGCTGCCGCGACGTCGGGTGCCTGGAGGAACTGTACGCCCTGGCCGAGAAGTGCGCCAGGATGGAAGAGGGGCGAAGGGCCCCGGAACTGGCCACGGAGACAGCAGCTCCACCTACGGATGGCACTCGTCGGGTTCGGGTTCAGGTTTGGCACCCCCATACCCGCACCCGCCTCAAATCCCCGCACCTGCCACCCACCCCATACCCGCTGGCGGGTACAAAAGTTTACCATACCTGCCACCCGTCGGGTTTGCGGGACCCGATGGGTACCTGCTTATGTTGGGAGCGGCAGCATGGCAAGGCAGCGTACGACAGCCGCAGGAGCAGGACAGCGCAAGGCGACGGAGCGGCGACACGGCGCAGGGGCGACGACGCAGCGCTGGGCGTGGCCGCACAGGGGTGGAGATGCAGGCGCCGGCGCGGCGCAGAGGCGACGGCGCAGGGGCGGATGGTGGCGCAGGGGCGGAGGGGATGGTGGCGCAGCTGCGTAGGAGGCTAGGAGAGCAGCGGCGGCAGCCTTGGAGGAAGAAGGCGGCATGCGGCGTAGGACGGTGAGAGGAAATCGATTGGGTTCCCATGTGCGTGTTAGGTTTGACTCGTGTGCGGCCGTGTGCGTTTTGCTCCTGCATCATTGGGGATCGATTGGTGGGCTCATGGGCTCATGTCTATGGGCTGTGGACTGGAGGAAAGGTACGAAGCAGTGTGGTTAGGACTTAGGAGTAGAATCAGTGCTACCTAAAAAAAGACAAGAGTCAGTGGGGTTTGGCGGGTCTGCGGGTTGGAGGGTATGGGTTTGACACCCCCATACCCGCTAGACCCAACGGGTTTAAATTTTACCCGCTAAGTACACCCGCGGGTTTTTTCTACACCAAACCCTCCCCATTTAAGGCCGGTACCCGTCGGGTTTGCGGGTATCGGGTACCCATTGCCATCCGTAGCTCCACCACGGGAGAACCCGCGGAAGTGCGGACACCCGCTGATCCCCGCCGCCAAGGGCCTAGGCCCGGTGGCGGCGCCGGGGGCATGGTGCCCCGTCCATAAGGTTCATACCAACGACGCGCGGGAATGTCGGTCGGTACGTGGTTTCGCTGCGTCCCATGGGTGGCGGCATGCTACGCGCGAGACCGTACTCACCGACGGGAGTTGCTTCATTTGCGAGGAACTGGGGCACCACGCCCGGCGATGAGGGTTCGCGGAAATCTCGGAAGAAGAAGGACGGAGCCCTACCCGGTGCTCCGCGAACAACCCTAAAGCCACGAGAAGAGATCAAGAGCATCGTCACAAGGAGGAGACTGGAGAACAGCAGCCCAGGAGCCGCGCATCGACTCGGGGGCCAGCCCGCCGCGGGGCCTGTTTCCGCGGGGATCGCCCACTACGGAGGGCCTAAAGCTTTCGACCTCAGCAGAGGGACGCTCACCTACGCCAACCAATCACTGCTCGTCGAAGTACGTCGGCAAAATCAGCGGTGGAATTCCTAGACAACCGCGTCATCGCCGGCCATGGGTCACAGTTTGCCAGTGGCGCCTTCAGGGCTCGCTGCGAGTCTCTTGGCATTCAGTTGTGCAACGCCCTAGGGTGCCCACGAAGCGGTAACCTGGAGGAAGAGGACATAGAGTAAGAACTCAAGGATTTCAAGATACGGAATTTCAAGTGCCTCAAACGTTCAGGCAAGGGCTGGGTCAGCGAGCTCCCTTCTGTGTTGTGGTCTTCTAGGACGACCGCAGCTAGGCCAGCAAGTGAGACACCTTGCGCCCTCGCCTACGGACCCGAAGCGGTCCTCCCGGGTGAGGAGAGGCTCGAATCTCCACGAGTCCTGGCCTTCAACGAAAACGACATCGAAAATCTCGCCAAACCGCTGGCCGCGCCAGTCTTCAACGAGGACGATCAAGAGGCGCTCCACAGTGGCGATTTACGCTGTTGGAATGGCTACGCCGCCAGGCCACCGTCAGGGCGGCAAGGTATCAACAGGCCCTGCGTCAGTACCACGGCCGCCGCAAGCGCTCGCGTGACATTGAAGTCGGCGACCTTGTCCTCAGGAGGACACTCTCCAGGGAAGACCCCCGCGAGCCCATCCCCCTGTGGGAAGGACCTTACAGGGTCACGCACGTCGCCAAGCATGGGACCACGCAACTGGAGGAGCTAGGTGGCACGCTGTAACACCCCGACCACCCCCGGGCCGGGCCTGTCACCCCTGGCAGCTCTCTAGGATCTCTAGACTGACCCCACAGATCAACACTAGTCTTTTCTGCGCACTTTGTCCTCACTCATGCGCACCCGGGAACCAGTTCCCGGTCGGTCACCCATCCTTGGAGTGCTCCGGGCCAAGCACGCTTAACCTCGGAGTTCCTTCCAGATGAGCTTCCGGAAAAGAAGTTGCAACTTGTTGACATGAGTATTCTATCAATCCTATTGAGCCCTGAGCCAGGATCTCACATCCTTCCCCCCTTAGAAGACCGACGCCCTCGTCGGTCAACCTCCAGTCCAGGAACTCCCCCCCTTGGTACACGTCTGTGCGCCAGTGCCGGCACATGCTCCACATGTCCGCGCCCCTGACCCGCACACGCCCGTGTTGCCGCGAGAACCTGGCTCTGATACCAAATTGTAACACCCCGACCACCCCCGGGCCGGGCCTGTCACCCCTGGCAGCTCTCTAGGATCTCTAGACTGACCCCACAGATCAACACTAGTCTTTTCTGCGCACTTTGTCCTCACTCATGCGCACCCGGGAACCAGTTCCCGGTCGGTCACCCATCCTTGGAGTGCTCCGGGCCAAGCACGCTTAACCTCGGAGTTCCTTCCAGATGAGCTTCCGGAAAAGAAGTTGCAACTTGTTGACATGAGTATCCTATCAATCCTATTGAGCCCTGAGCCAGGATCTCACACACACCCATCGAGAACCCAGGGGACATGGAATGTCTCCGCAAGTTCTACCCATGAGGTATTCACGCCAGGCAACACTCCTTTTTGTCTCAAGAAGGGCGCCCGAGTCGCCCCCCCTTCTTAGCTTCACAAAAGCTTTTTGTCTCCAAAGGGACGCACGAGTCGTCACCCCCCCAGCTTCACAAAAGCTCAGCTTCACAAAAGCTTATCCCTCCCCGAGGGCCTCTCCAACTGAGCTCCACCAAACACGCGTCGCCACGGGCCGCGAGGAGTCTCAGCCACACTCTGTGGAACCCCATGCCCAGGCATGGCCGGTTGTAACTTGGCTACTCCAAGTATAAAAAATCCCACGCCTAAGCTTGGCGGATGTAACTTGGCTACTCCAAGTATAAAAAATATAACTTGGCTACTCCAAGTATAAAAAATTCCATGCCCAGACATGGCGAAGTGTAACTTGGCCACTCCAAGTGTAACAGACTATTGCCCTCCCTTGGGCACCACGCGCATCAGCGCCGTTTTGTAATATTACCTCGGTAAGGTGTCCCTTTCTATTTTTAATCACACACACTCATTTTCTTTTTCTCTCGCGCACCTCGCGAGGGGGGCTGGGCACGACGCCCGGAGAGCATCCCAGCGGCGCCAAGTTCCCCGAAAGGGTCCAAGCTCTGGCTTGTGGGCCTGCTCCCATGAACATCACCTCACCAGGGACTTTGGCGCTCATTTTTTCCCGCGAGGTACACAAGAGAAAGGTCTATAAGTGCGTGTGATTCCTTTCAACCATACAACGCTTGTGGGTGCGCCTTTGTGTCGAATGCAGGAAAGAAGAAGGCTCCGTCGAAAGCAAGCCCCTCTGGGCCAGGCGAGGCCGTATCAGCGTTCGCCTCGAGGCCCGTGGCCTGCGGTGGCATCGCCTCCGCGCCCTCGCCCTCGAGGAGTCCCGCCGCTTCAAGAGGAGCCGCTGCCACTCAAGCACGAAGGAAAGAAGCCTAATGACGGAAAGAGAGAAAGACGTGAACAAGCGATAAAAGAGCCTCATGAGAGGCACAAGCACAAGTCATACAAGTCTTAAAGTCATTACAGTACCGAAGCAGTTCCACAAAAGACAAAGCTAATAGCCAGGCGCATCAAGAAGTAGCCCAGACTCCAGGACTACGACATCCTCTCGGGACTATCATCAACCTCCACCGCCTTGAAGCGGTCAGCATACGCTTCCGCGTCCTCCTTAACTTCAGCTTCACGGTCCGTGGCGCTAGGACCCACATCAGGCTCGGTCACACACCGGAAGTCAAAGGAGGGCTCGAGGCGGCGGAGGTTGGCGAAGATATGACCAACCGCAACGCAGAGAAGCTTGCGGCTCTCCTCCTCGACAAAACCGTCCACGCCCGCGGCAGTCTTCTGGAGGGCCTCGCGAGCCTCCAGAGCTTCTCGCTCCGAAGACAGTTTTGCCTCCAGGCGGGTGGCGTGCGTCTCGTGTGCATGCAGCCCCTCCTCGCGAATGTCGAGCTCCCGCCTGCGAGCCTCTAGAGACACGCAGAACTCCTCCAGCTCCTGGAGCCTGGCGGCCATCCCAGCTTCAACCTCCTGGGACGTGGCGAAGGCTGCTGCCTCGCGAGCCACGATCTTTTGGTGCCGGGCCTCGGTTTCGATCTCCAGAGCTTCGCGCTTGGCCTCCAGGCACGCGAGGGTCTCTTCAGCCTCCTGCATGACGCTGGCACGGGTTTCTGCAGCGAAGCGAAGGGCCTCCATGCGTTTCTCCCGCGCTGCCTCATCCTCCCGACGGCAGCGAGCCACCACGTCCCGGAGTTGGGACCAACCCCGCGCCAGGCTCTCAAAGTCCTCTTCTTCGGCCAGCTCCCTCTCGGCGAGATGGGCCTCCAACTCCTCAAGTTTCGCCCTCGCAGAACGGAAGAGTGCGGAGCGGCAAGTAGCTGCCCGCTGACGCCTACCCAGAACCAAGGCCCAGGAGTCAACGGGAAGGCTAGCAGACCCCGGTCCTGCAAGAGGCTCAAGGTCTGGACGGCAAGGGCTTGGGGCGGCCCCGGAGTGCGCCCGGGGGCTTGAAGTAAGACCACCATCCCTGTCTGCGCCTGGGGCTGCTGTGGGGCCCCGGAGTGCGCCCGGGGGCTTGAAGGACAATGATGTCGCCTAGAGGGGGGTGAATAGGCGATTAAAACTTTTCCGGTTTAGGCTTGCTAATTGCGGAATAAAACTAGGTGTTTAAATTAACAAGCCAACAACCTAAATAAACTAGGTTCACCTATGTGCACCAACAACTTATGCTAAGCAAGAGAAGCAACAAGATGATAGCAATATAGAATACTTCAAGCACGAAGGCTATCGCAATGTAAGTTGCATAAGTAAAGAGCTCGGGTATAGAAATAACCGAAGCACGCAGAGACGAGGAAGTATTCCCGAGTTCCTTCTTGAAAGGAGTACGTCTCGTTGGAGAGGTGTGAACCGACACAACGGTTCAACAACCACAAAGGTTTCACCCTCTTCTCCGATGAACCGCACAACAAATGTTTGGTTCACCTTCCACTATCGGTATTCCTTCGAGGCGGAATCCGGAGCCTTTCAACAACAATCCGAGGCACAACCCACAAAGGGATTGGGGGCTCCCGAACGGCTTCAAGTGACCACACAAGGGTCCAACCACCACAAAGGCGTCTAGGGCCCGAAGACCCAAGAGTAACAAGTTCACAAGATTTCAACTTCCACGAATCCTCGTGGAGAGCACACCGATGCACCAAATGCAAAAGGCAAGAGCACAAGTGCTCAAGTCCTCCACTCTCAAATTCCAACAAAGCAACAAATGCTTATGGGGGAATAAGAGAGGAAGAACAAAGAGGAGAACCACACAAGAACTCCAAGAACTAGATCCACTATGTTCCCCTCACTTAGAGGAGCTATTGATTGGTGGAAATGTAGATCTAGGTCTTCTCCTTCAATCCTCCAAAGATCAAAGAGTTTGGGTGGAGGGATTGGGAGATATCAAGGAAATGAGCTTGCAACAATGGAGGAGAGAGAAAGCAAAGGTTGCTGGGCTAAGCTGGCTGGCTGGAGGAAGGTGGAGGGGTATTTATACCCCTCCTAGAAAAGTAGCCGTTGCAGCCAGATTCACACCGGAGTTTCCGGTCCAAGTGACCGGATACTCTGGCCTGGGGCGGAAACTCCGGCCCCCACCAGGAGGTGAACAACAAACAGACGAGAGAAGCTCGGGCATAAACTCCGGCCCCTGGGACCGGAAACTCCGGCCTGGGGCGGATACTCCGGCCTCTTGGGCCGGAAACTCCGGCCCCCACCAGGGGCTGAACAAGAAAAACACTCTCCAAGGAAAACCAAGGACCGGAGACTCCGGCCTGAAAACAGTGAAACTGCAAAACCTGAAATGCAATAACTTTCTCGAATGAACTCCAAATCAGGTGAATATTAAGGGTCACAAATATAGAGGGGATACCACACATGGGAAGGTGTGGACCCTAACTCGAAGGTGGACCGGTAATATTTCCAACACGAAAATGCAACAAGTTTTCCAAATGAAATCCGTTTTCGAAGAACACCAAAACCCAACAAGGAGAAAAGCCAAATAAGAACCAAGAAAGATGATATGCCAAGTATGCAAAGGTTTGAGCTCTCCACAAAGATGCGATCAAGTTACTCACTTGAGAGCCCCTCTTGATAGTACGCCGTCTATCCTAAAACCCGGTCTCCCACTAACAACATGAGACCGGTAAAATAGAAAACCTATCAAGATCATACCTTTGCCTTGCGCATTCCACTTGAGCTCGATGATGACGATCTTGACTCTCTCAAGTTGGAACACCTTTCTTTATTGTGCTTGCTAGCACATGCTTGATGAAGACTTCTCCAAATGCTCCCCCATACTCCATTATGGGAAAGCCTCGCTAAGCTCCGTCTTCATGTCTCCTTTGCACTTCATCATCTACACATGACCATTCTTCATATAAACCCTTAAATAGAGCATTGGTCATCATGCCATCTTCAAGAGTCCAACACATGAACTCCAATGGACAAGATCTATAAGAATATCTCAATGTAAACATTAGTCCATAAGGAGTGTCATTAATTACCAAAACCACACATGGGGGCAACCATGCACTTTCACCCGCTCACTATCCGCCTCCGACTCTGCCTTCCCGAAAGAGAGGAAGGCCCCGTCGAAAACAAGCTCCTCGGGGCCCGGCGAGGCCGTATCGATGTTTGCCTCGAGGCCTGTGGCCTGCGGTGGCACCGCCGCCGCGTCCTCACCCTCGAGGAGTCCCACCGCTTCGAGAGGAGCCGCTGCCCCCGAGGACTCCGGAGCAGCAGGGGGAGTGGTGGAAGGCCTGGAGCAGAGCAAGGCAGGAGATGAAGGAGAGAAGGACGCGAGGACGAAGGAAAAAAGGGAACAGAAGGGGACCTACCCGACGGTCACATCCACCCACACCTTGCGCCTCGTGCGCGAGGAGACGCTGCCTCCCCACGTGTCCAAGCCCCGCTTCACCCTGGTCCCGGGGACAGAGCGTGGAGGCTCTTCGTCTCCTGACGAAACCTCAAGGACACCGGCGTCAGGCGTGGCCGCCCTCGAGGGCCCCGCGGTGACACCTGAAGAATCGGCGCTAACCGGGAGTCCGGCACCACCTTCTGATGCTGTGGAAGAGCCAGAGGACGTGTCATCGCCTCGCGCAGATGTCGCCAAGGCAACCAGGGTAGGGCCTTCTTGGGGCCCCGTGCGTCCTCGCGAGACCAGGCCCCACGCGGTGAATGCCGGCATCCCCGCCAGGTACCTGGCGTGCATCTTCTTCACAAAACGATGCAGCGGCTTGGAGGAGTTGCTCGCCAGATCGGGGATCTGCGGGAAGTAAAAAGAGCATCCATGAAGCCCTTCAGCAGCTCGACCGTGAAGACTTCGCTGCTCAGCAGCATTTGGTCCACCCCGCCGGAGTAGGCCCACATCGGCTCCAAATGCGCCTGCAGCGGTGCAATGCGCTGCGCCACGAAGTCCTTCGCCACCATCTGGCCAGTGAGCCCGTGGGCGCGGGCCTCCAGGAGGCGCTTCTCGAAGAGCTCAAGTGACGGGTCTTCCAGGGCTTGGCTGCTCCAGCCGCTGTGCCTCGTTGGGGGCCCGGAGGGGACCTCGAGAAGGGGGCACTCCTCTGCAACTTCCACGTAAAGCCACCGCTTGTGGAAGTCATCCACCCGCTTCGTCACCCTGGTGATAGCGACCTCGTCATCCTAGGCGATAGGAATATAGCGCTCAGACATGCTCTCCGTAATGCGGAATGAGACACATCCGGAGGTCTCCCTGGGGGCAGAAAAGCGGAGCGCGAAGAAGCGCCGGAAGAGGTCCACCGACGGTTTGACCCCGGCGTACCCCTCGCAGAAATAGGCGAAAATGGCGAGGGTGAGGATGGAGTTGGGATGAAGATGGAGAAGTTGAATCTGGTAGTGCTCCAGGACGGCGAGAAGAAAGACGGAGAATGGCGGGACCAGACCCGCGAAGATGGTGTGGAGAAACACCGGGTAAAAGGGGGCGCGGAGTCCGCCAGGGGCGCCGCCGGCCTCAGGCTGGTCGCGCCCCACTCATTGAAGGCAGAGGCCACCAGAGGGCGCACCTTCTCCAAATGCGCATCCGTCACAACGCGGCTGGGCTCCAGCGCCGGCTTATGCCCGCCGCCAGAGCTTGGCGAGGGCGGCTCTCCCGCAGGCGCCACGCCCTTGCCCTTCTGAGCCGTGGAAGCTCTCTTGGGAGCCATGGCGACCGGAGGATGGAGGTACAGACGGCGAAGGGGAATGCAGGGCAGAGGAGAGCAAGAGGAACGAGAAAGACGAAGGCGAGCGAGGCGAGTGATAGGGAACCGCGCCAATCCCACTGCCTTAAGCCTCCGCGTGGAGCGGTTCCGTCAGGAGCAGTCGGGCCCACCACTTCCACCATCATGACCGGAGAAGCCGAGACGGCGTCAAACGACGGTTGCTTGCCACGCGTCCCGGCCCAGAACGGCTGTTTTTGGGCCCACGACGTTTCGCCTGCGTACAGGCTACGACGTGCACGCCGCGGACCCGGGGGCTACTGTCGGCCCAATAGAAACCGGGGTATCATGGGCCGGCCTTTCTGGCCCCAGACGCCTGGGC
The DNA here is from genome assembly GCA_947311845.1 of Poa pratensis. Taxonomy (NCBI): domain Eukaryota; kingdom Viridiplantae; phylum Streptophyta; class Magnoliopsida; order Poales; family Poaceae; genus Poa; species Poa pratensis. Next base: position 97,282,429 of record CAMZMU010000052.1, read on the forward strand.
TTGGAGTACAGCCAAGGCCTGGATCGCGGTGCCTGACGAGCCCCGCGAGGCCTCACCCCTTGCGAGGGTTTCAACAATGAAACAAGCGACCAAGTCTCCGCGAGGCGGAGACCTCCTCGGGAGATTTTTCCTCTCGAGGTGACGGAGCACTCGAAGTGCCTGGCGAGGTTCTGCCATCCTGGCAGGACGCACATGGGGCCTGCACCCCGCAGCAGGGTGACGCGCACGTCTGCACACGGTGACGAACAAGCCGCAGTTACCATTCCCGTGCTTAACGGAGAGCAACAAAGCTGCCCCAGAGGAGGAGGATTATCGAGCATACTGTCGGGGTTATGATAAATAGATTAACCTGCGGCCCACAAGTGTAATGCGGCTTATATTCAATGGGCTTGCACTGAGGTGGGCCGACACGAAGAGTCGCAGCACGCTGTAAGAAGAATCCAGAAGATCCAAGATGGCTTAACTTGGAAGACAAGAAAAGTAGTCTCCAAGTAATTTCTTTGTAACCTAGCGAGCCTCTGAATATATAAAGAGGACTCGCATGACTAGACAGACAAGTTTTGAAATCCTAACTCTCATACATCTAAAGAGGACTCGCATGTCTTCTTCGTGCCCTGCGATCCATAGCTCGGAGACGTTCGACTCGCATAATCCCACACCTACGAAGTCATCCATGACATCTGACGTGACAAACCCACGATAGTTGGCGCCCACCGTGGGGCCTGCGGTCAAGAGCGTCATGTTGCGCGCTGGATCTGTGCCAGGGACAGAGGATCTCGTCGTCGATTCAAGCTCGGCGACTTTGACATCACGCCGGTCTAAACGATTCGGTGGTATCAACATCTACATCAAGATCTACCTCAAGTTTGAGTAAGAAGCGTGGAGAAATTCGACCGCGCGATTCGGGGCTCAACTTCGACAACGCCCCTCACGCGCGGGTTACAGGACAGCAGCAACACCCGCATGGCGGACATCACCGGCGGCGGCTCGAAACTCATCTCGACGATCCCTCCGGTGGAAAGATGCGAAATCGAGTTTCCTAGCAGCTGTCCAAAGCGCATCGGATTCCAACGGTTAGATCTCCGTGGGCGATTCCAACACTCAAGTCCTGTCGAAAGCTGACGGAGCTCCGCGCGACTTTGGTAAAATAATTATCAAGGTCAACTCAGACATCAATTCGAAGATCGCTCCGGTGGATGTGTGCGCAATATAATTCAACAGCACCTCAAGAAATTGGAGACAATTCCAACGGTTAGATCTTCGTCGGCGACTCAAACATTGCAACAAGTTTTACATCTAGGCAAATTCGCGAATCATCCGCCGGTGACATCAACCACATCGGCGACTCGCCGTGCCAGTGTCCAGGGCTCGACATTACGGTTGCCTCTTGACTGCAGATTGCTTCATTAGCCGGATTGGATCAAGATAAAAAAAATTGGTCATCTGTAAACGCCTCTCCCGAATCACGGCGTCTTGTTCATCAATGGGTCGCCAGAAAGAATTTCAGCTGAATAGTTGTTTGCCTGTCAACCGCGACTCAAATCGACCTCAGTTTCCTAATGGGGAACGTAATTCATGGAGTAATCAAAGTTCGAGCTGGACACATAGGCCAGCCAATTGATACAAAAGGAATGTCATGTACGAGAGAAGAAAATAGTGCAAATTGGAGGACACTACAACTCACGCGGATCAAAGCACATCCATCTGTAGCACAACATCCAAGACTACCAAAGAGAAGGAAAAAGAAATCAAAATAGGCTGGATCAAGTTTATATGATCGAGATTCTGGAAGACGTTCTAGGTGCAGCTCCGCGCAATCCAGTCTCACTCGCCGAAACCAGCGTGGTTGGATAATCCGTCATGGGAATTTGCGAAAAAATAGTGAGTTTAATACTTCAATCCAACACCGGACGCCGGTTGATCGAATCCGATAGAAGCATCAGCAGCGAAAACCTCCAAGACGCATAGGGTCGATACCCAATCTCTCGCTACCAGATCACACTATGGGTCGGACAATGTTTACTTCAAATGGAGTTGTCAAGAAAATTAATTGCTGATCAATGCATCGTCCTGAGAAGGCCAAATGATTTGGAGTTCCTAGCTCGATGGATGAGTTTCACGTAAGCAGCTATAGCGAAGGAGAAAAGACAGTTTTGCATGTGTGTGCAATTAAAAACAGCTCACATAAAAAGAAGAGAGTACGGGAGGAAAGAAGTGACAAGTTGGTCAGTACAAAGTCATCAGCTCGGGCGACTCCAAAGATCAGCTCGATCCGACGACTCCAGCAACCATTTTTTATTTTGGCCACGCAACGGCGACTCAACGGTTCGATGGCCTGGACACGGATATACACGCAAAACAAGCAGAGCAAACGAGGGACACCAAGACAGTGGCAAAGGAGAATCTTGAACTTGAGTTGCGGCTCATAGCTCGACGCTGGCGCGGCGACTCAAGGTTAAAAATTCCTCCGCGTACGCCTCACAACATCAACTGGATCATCTGGACGATCGGGATAGTGCATGTGATTTGCTGTATGGCGCAACTTCACGTGAAGCTCACAAGGAAAATATGTATATGGAAGGAGTGGTCGGCCTAAGTTAGCAGCGCGACTCCAAAAATCAGGACGGCTTGCCGCAGGCGACTCTCATCCTGCTGCGAGCTTCAACAACATCGCTGCGGACGACTCGCCGCAGGCGACTCTCACCCTGCTACATTGTGCCATCGAGTAAGCGCCCAAAGCTATCAAAAGAAAAGGAAGGGAGCGGTCAGCTGAAAAGGAAGTCCGACGCACGTCCGGCTTAAGTGATCATCTTTGTTGACACGTCGTGGTTGATTTCAAATCCCACCACGGCCTGCTTTGGGTTCGACGAATCGACATCCACAGTCCGCGGATCATACCGCGTCGTCGACGCCAGGAGAATAAAAACAAGATAAGTTGGTATTATGCTCAACTTTCGCTGCCTTTTACTTTTATCAGCAAAATTAAGTTCACTTTGAGTTTATCTCAGGGGCTGCATTTCTAGGTTATTATGCATTTTATTAATGTCTTTGCGACTCATATTATATCATGTCGCAGACTTTAAATTCATATAACCTTTTGTAGATTTAATTACATCTACTTCTCAATACATTCGTCAAATTAGACTTCTTTATAACTCGCATTGCAAAGTCTAGCTATTTATAGCTTGCATTGAATATTAAGATCATCACTACATGTTCAAGCATTGATATTTGGCGATTCATGTGTCATTCTATGACTTATCATTATATCAGTTTATGACTGATCGTTATATAATTTCATGATTTATCATTATATCATTTTATTAATCGTCATCGACTTATTGTCATATCAATTTATGAGTCGCATAGCGATTTACCCCCATATCATTTTATGAGTCGCAAACAGCTCATCATTATATCAGTTTATGAGTCATTAATGAATCATTATGTTATCAATATTTGAGTTAAAACAGGTGACTCGCTGTACCACATCTACAGCTAATCAGAGCTGGTTATCATCAAACTAATTAGAGTTCATCACGGCTATTGCAGCCGATAAAAGCAATAATCCTGGTTATTCTCGCCTTAAGTCAGAAGTATCTCGCACTATGCGGTCAAAGTACTGGGGCGCGGCGTCATTCATGAGACTGATGCCTATCATGGCTGCTTATCATGGCCGTTCTCAACGACCCTGAACACGCGTTTACACCTGGGAAATACTGAGCCGCGCGCAGACCTACTTAACGGTACCTTAAGTTAGAAGTATCTTTGCATTATGTGGCCAAAGTACTGGGGTGTGGCGTCATTCATGAGTTTGATGCCTATCATGGCCATTCTCGATCCTGAACACACATTCCCGGAAAATACTGAGCTACGCGAAGACCTGCTTAATGGTAACAGAGGTAATTCAGAAGGACTAAAGTACCCGCATGTGACGTCAATCGAGTCTGAATGCCTATCATGGCTGCCTATCATGGCCGTTCTTGACCCTGAACACACATTAGATCTGAGAAATACTGAGTCAAGTACCATATGCTATCATGCATCGTACAATATGCTATCATGCATCTTACCAGTTGCTATCATGCAACTAAGTTGCTATTATGCAACCATTTGCTATCATGCTGATTATACTATGCTATCATGCAGGGTACCATATGTTATTATGCGGAGTACTAACTTTTTTATCATAATTATTACCAGCCACCAAGACTAACATATTATCATCAAGTTATTATCATTGCTTCCTCGGGGGATTTGCCTTTTGAATTTCAGGAACATATAACTCAGCCAATTGAGTTTGAACTGGCATGACCAGATTTTTTCGGATTGGGATGATCATTCCTGATATCGGCTGTACAAGCCACCATCATTTATTTAATTTCAGCCACATCAAGTGGAATTTTTTAGGATGGTTCCTTAATTTATATCTAGAGTCTTGACTGGAATTATCTTTTTTCCTAGCGGCTCAACTAATACTTCACAGTTCGGAGTTTATAAGCGATTTCGCTCTACTCCAAATATCATTATTATCTTGAAAGCAACATTTTTGCTCAAATTATTGCAGGATATGACATCAAGCAGGATGACAAAAGCATGCCTGCTTAACGACCGGGGGCTAGGACAATTAAGTTTTTGTCTAAATTGAGATTTTTTGAGTCCTGAGCAGCATGATCAAGCATGCAACCCAGCCCTCGGGGGCTACACATCCAACATATCTGGCGGTCTTTATTATACTTATATACCATGTTTATATGCAGATTTCATTTTTTGCAGCACATGTGAATATATATATCCATTTGCGAGTCAAATAAGCGACTCGGAAATACTTAAATACAGGTTGTGGCTATATGTCCTTGAGCCGCCATGTTTCAACATGCGTTCAGATGGCTCGTCATGATAACATGACAGATTATTATTCTAATGATTGACCAGCTTATTTATGCTTATGGTTTTTATGCTTCGATGTCTATGACTCAGCACCTTATACACATTTGGTTGATATATCTTGTTACTCATAAGTTATTATTCTTATGATTTCAGCTCAGTCTTACACCCAACAGGAAAAGGTGGTTTTCACCAAGTGCTTCGCGGAAAACTTACCGCGATTCTGCAGCTTCAATGCGACCAAAACAGAAGTGCTCAATTGGCAACATAATAGCTAAATAAGCCACAAAAATAGCGACTCATCGCTTCTACATCAGCAGCTCAAGAAACCACAACACTTGCAACTCAACATCAGCGAGTCACCAAGCTCTACAATCGCAAGCCCGCAAGATCATCATCAAGACAGAATCTTCCGCCTGATTCAACGAATCACCCGGAAGCTTGGGGGCTAATGTCGGGGTTATGATAAATAGATTAACCTGCGGCCCACAAGTGTAATGCAGCTTATATTCAATGGGCTTGCACGGAGGTGGGCCGACACGAAGAGTCGCAGCACGCTGTAAGAAGAATCCAGAAGATCCAAGATGGCTTAACTTGGAAGGCAAGAAAAGTAGTCTCCAAGTAATTTCTTTGTAACCTAGCGAGCCTCTGGATATATAAAGAGGACTCGTAGGACTAGACAGACAAGTTCTGAAACCCTAGCTCTCATACATCTAGAGATAGGCGACTCGACACATCGATCGCCAACCCCTTGTAACACCATATTCATATCAATACCAATCTAGGATAGACAGGACGTAGGTCTTTACCTCGCATCGAGGGGCCGAACCTGGGTTAAAAACATTATCTTCTTCGTGCCCTGCGATCCATAGCTCGGAGACGTTCGACTCGCGTAATCCCACACCTACGAAGTCATCCATGACATCTGACGTGACAAACCCACGACACATACCACTTTGGTGCTAAGGGGACACACTGCCGCTCCGCTCCAAAGGCGACGTCATCGACCTGACACCACGGACCTCTGGAGCGCCGGCCACCGCTCTGGACTGATGGTGGCAGGGCCTGACGAAGACCAGCAAGACCAACGACGGTGGACCTCGTCCACAACCCCTGGGCCAAGGGCGCGCCGCCCTCCTGGACCGGCGCCATGGAGGAACCCTAGCTTCCACCCCCGCGCCTATAAAAGGAGGAGGAGCACCGCTGGAGAAGGGGATCGATCATTCACCCACCTAAGTCTACTAGTCCACTCAGAGAAGAGAGCTTCCAAAGGAGGGAGCTCTGCCATTGTTGTAAGCTTCGCCCTCGGCAAGCACCCTTGTACTGTGACCTCGCGAAGCAGTGCAATATCACACAACAGGAAGTAGGGTCTTTACTCCTCGCGGAGGGCCTGAACCTGGGTACGGGCCGGTGTCTATCTCTGTCGTGATGCATTCTATCGAGCTCGCCATGCTTGGTCGCCGAGGTTGACGAGAGTGTTGTTAAGTGTCGTGTTCAGCCCCTTCGTTTCCTGGTTCACGGGGATCATTCTCCGACAGAGTTGGAAAAGTTCGGCAAGGTCGGAGTTCGCCGTGCCACCACAACTTGAACTCAGGGGTAAAAGCCCGAGCGGCACGCAAGTCGGCAAGGTCGGAGTACGCCGTGTCATATAAACTTGCAACCGGAAACGGAGCCCTAGTGGTGAGCCTACCGGCGCGGGCAGATCCTACCCCCCGGGATGGCATGCCCCTCAGAAACAAGGGCCCTCGGCGGCGCAACGCGGCTAGGTCTGGTTCACCGAGCCATCCCGCCGCGCAGGCACCCAGGGGATTTCCCCCCGGAATCTATGGACAACACCAGGAACGGAGAAAAGAGACTCGTCGCCCAAGCAACATGCAATTCACCAAAAGGATTACATGCCCTGGGACCCACAGGCGGGGTCGGGGAAGGTAGAGTACCGAGCCCTCCGCATGAGGGACTGGGGGCTAAGGGGCTCCGTGGAAGACCGGGGGCCCCAGCGCCGGCGACGGAGTCTCCTTGGCGGCCGCAAGGGTCACCCGGGAAGCTTTCGCTTCAACCTGCATACAGAAACACAACGAGTGTGAGTGAGCTTCATCTAGAAGGATGGGACAGAGATGAGAGACAAGGAAGATACCTCCAGGAGCTCTTCCAACCACGCGTACCAGGAGGATTGGGCCCGGGAGACCGGCCACATGCTCCTTGAGCACTCCGATCACCACGGAGCTGGTCGGGAGGTCCTGTACGAGGGACAAGAAGGGAAGAACACATGTAAGTTCACCCTGCGCATGCGGCCATCCCGAATCAGCCAGAGAGCAGACGGACAGGGTGGGACCAAAGCCAAGACGCGAACATCGAAGGAAGAGAGTGTCTCACCCACAAGGGAGGACTAGGCGCGCCAAGCGCCGGAAGGCCTGGTCTGTACGGGCGGCAGATTGGGAGCGCCGAGATGGATCGTACCCAACCTTCCATCTCGTGCACCCGCAGCTCCCTCATCGTGATCCGGGAGCGGTCTCCCTCCGGAGACCCTCCCCGATGATACGTCCAAAACGTATCTATAATTTTTGATTGTTTCATGTTCATATTATGCCTTTGGCACTTGTTTTTATATTAAGTTTATGATTTATTTGGACTAACCTATTAATAGTTGCAAAAGTGCACAATGTTCTTGTTTTACACTTTGGTGTCTAGGAATTATCAAGAATACAAGAGGAAACCTTGTTGGAGTCAAATTGGAACTTTGCTGAAATCTGTCCCAGAACTATTTTCCGAGTTTGTCAGTTTGACCCTCGAAGATGACGTCAAAAGGGTATCATTGTCTTTGCAAAGTTGTCAGAAATTTCCATACGGTTATTTTAAGCCCGAGATCAGCCCAATCGGAGTTCGGATGCGGCCTGTAGGCCCAATATGGTGAAACCCTAAAAGGGGTGACGGAAATCCAAGAAGATATATAAAGGGAGGAAACCAAACTCGTGGAGGACTCCTCCACCCACGAATTTCAGCCACCAAAAGCCACGTTTTTGCCTCCCCCATGGATCCCATCTCCATGGGGGAGGGCTCCTAAGAAGCCATGAAGGAGGGAGGCTAAGGGGCGGCTCTCCCCAAGCTTGTCGGCGGCGGGGAAAGGAGTTCCCCGCACCGCGCGCCTCCGCCGCGCTGCCCCTCTCCGCCGTCTTCACCGCCATCTCCATCACCATATCCTCCTTGTATTCAGTGGTTCATCCTCCCACAAACTTCTGTACCGTCCTATGTAAACATGGTGTTTGATGCAGTAATATTTATCCTATGATCTATGTCATGTTTATGTAGTTTATTTGTCTTTTGATTGATTTGTTGAATGTCTTTGGTTCATTAGAGTTGTATGTTGATATGGTACTGTCCTTTGGTGTCCATTATACTTGTGCGCGCATGGATCAACACCCTAGGGTTAGTAGTATGTGCAAAGGAAGGGGAGTAGTTCTGCCGGAGTGACAGAAACCTAAGGACTCAAACCGGTTAGTTGCACGTATGTGAGTAAGAGGACCATAAACTTAAGGCTATGGTTGGGGAAACCTTAATGCATTGTTAGTATTTACGGATGTTTGCTAACAATCCAATCATATAGTACTTGTAATCCCAAGTAGTGGAGTGCATGTATATTTAGCCTCTCCCACATTGAAAACTGCATCAAAGACAATGAATTAGATGTCTTCACTAATTACACCACAATTATCACCACTTTTCCACACTCATGGTACTGTTAGTATATGGTTACTTAGTGTACTTTATTGCTGCAGCACTAACTTTTCCTTTCTTGTCATTTATTATCCTGCAAAACTATCTCTCATACCCGTATTGTCACTGTAGTTTTATTTCCTAGATAATGTAAACGTTTAGTGTGCGTAAAGTTGTATCAGTGGTTGATAGAACTTGAGAAAATATTATTCCTACCTTTAGCTCCTCGTTGGCTTCGACACTCTTACTTATCGAAAAGGCTACACGCGATCCCCTATACTTGTGGGTTATCACCCGACCATATGGAGCCGGAGCCCTGTAAGCCCACGCCCTACAGTCGCCTTTAGGCATTCGGTGAGCGCCCGCACCTCCTCGGGATTGCCAAGGGAGCTAAGGGACCATCCCTTTCGGGAAGCTGGAAGCCCTCGGGAGAAGGCAGGAAGGCCGGGCCCACCTGACGAAGAGGGGAGCTCGGCGTAGTAGAAGAACGAGCGCTGCCACTCGCCGCACGTTCCCCGGAGGGCGAGGTCCGGGAAGACAGAGCGACGCGGGACCACTCTCACTGCACCACGCTCTGACTCGGGGTCGCCTTCTCTGGCAACCCTGCCCCGAAGAAATAACAGAGAGCACCAGAATCCAAGATGAGCATGGGCACCGAGGAAAGCCTCGCATCAGGTGATGAAGCAGGAGATGAGGGTGATGCAATCCGGAGAAAGGTGATGAAGCTGAATCCCATACAAGCGAAGGAGGGAGTAAAGGAATGGGTGCACCGGCGGGGAGAGCCCGCACTCCAAGTGAGAAGCAAACAACACGCATTCCCCAGGGGACGGGCGAGGGACCAACTCCTCCTCTTCCGTCACCCGCCACGACGACCGGTCCGAGCCAGGGAGAAAACAAACATCGGCGAGAAAGTCTAGCTCCCCACGCGACAAGTCCGAGCCACGCCAAGGAAGGCTGCCCTCTCCCGAGGCCGCAAGGAGGACACAGTTACCATGCAAAGGGGCAGGTGGCGGCCCGGAAGGCAAAGAAGGCGGGAGGGTCAAGCTACGGACCTCCCAAGAGCGGGAGCCGGCGATCTTCGGGGCCGGAAAGTGGGGGACTCCCAGAAGAAGACGATCTCTTGGAAGGTGCCATGGTGGAGAAGAAGAAGAAACACAACCGGTCAGCAGGAGGCAGGCGACCCCCTTAAATAAAGAAGGAGGTGCGCAGACGATCCCACTTCTCTCGGGAAGCGGAACCATCCCAGAACGCACATCATTACTCGCCGGTTCCCACCGTCGGCAGAAACGATGCGACAGGGTGGAGAACCCTGCGCCGCGGAAGGACGCCCTTGGGTAGAGGCCCACCTCAGCCCCGGAGCGCCCGGGGGCTACTGTCAGCGTCCCAGGAACGGGGTTCCCGGGAAGCTGTCGCACGGAGGCAGATTCCTGCATCGCGGCCAGGAAGGATAGCTTCGCAGGGAAGGAAGCGTCACTGGCGTCACGGACAAGACCCGATGCTTCCGCAGCGGAAGCATAGCCCTGAGCGTGATGGGACACGACCATCCGTCCCATCGCGGGCAGGGCTGAGCGTATCCACCTCGCCAGATCCGGGACAGCCCTAGACGGGCCGTCACATCGAGACCGGCTGAAGGAGCGGCATGAAGGCCAGCACCGCGGGCGCATCGACACGACGACAGCTGGAGACCGCCACCTGTACAGTGCCGTGACGCGTGCCTCCAGCCGGCGACCAACGTATCGACTCGACCCTCTGTGGTAACCCCTTGAGTATAAAAGGAGGACCGAGGTCGGAGAAGAGAGGGGGCGGGCAATACTTCTCACTAGACACATAGCTCGGGGGCTAGCTGACCTCACCTCGGAGACCTTCCCGAGGTGAAGCTCGGATAGACTTTGAGCGTAGAAGGGAAGGTTGTAAGCAACGCATTGTACAACACCATCCATCATCAATCAAGCCAGACAAGCATGACGTAGGGCATTACGCGGCGACGCGGCCTGAACCTGGGTAAAATCCTGTGTGTTCATGCTTGTTTTCCGGGGACTGACGTCGTAGCACCTCGCGTCCTTCTACCGAATAAGTAGGAGGTGTTCGCACCTCCGGTATCCGAGTTTCGTAACTCGTCAAGTATCTCCACTCACGTCCCCATAGGATGTTCAACAATTGCACCGGACAATTGCTATTGGAAGGCGTGGAATTTGCCTAACTATCTGGGAGCGCCTCTTTCCAGCGTCACATCCAGTAAGGACGTTCATTTGCTGCCTTATTCAAACATTCTGGCAAATACAAATCAAAACATTTGTATGTTTGTAATTTCAATTAGAAATAGCTCTATAATAAATTAAAGAAAGATAAAATTATTTATACAACTCAAATAAAACGAAGTTCAACTAGATAGCGTCACCATTCTGTTGCACACCCACAAATGGTCTAATAGATCATTTTGAAGTTGATCGTTAAACTTCATCACGAATCTCCGTATGTATCGCGAGGAAATCAGCACACTCCGTCGACATCTGGAGATCAACAACGGGCGAGAAAACCCTGATACTCATACGGATGAGAATCATTCACTAGGATTTCCAGCCTCACACTTGATAATCATATTGTGCATAATCCAAATAATCATGACCTCTCACGTCTGATCAGTCGGTCAGGTAAGATCACGGTACCAGGCAGTAGCAAACCTAGCTTGGAACATTTTTTTATTGGGAATTATTTCTGACCTAGAGAATATGGGATTGTCTTTACAAATATCGATCATTTTTTATAGATGTCATCGGCAAGATAATACCCTTTGGTGTAACGGTGGCTATTGATCTCATAGTTAATGTCCAGCACCTTCAACAAGTTTTGCAAACGCAAAAAGTGCTGCGGCATATTAATATCATTGTGAGATCCTGTCAGCTTTAGGGCTCATTTGGTTGCAGGGGGAGAAAGACCCAGGGAAAATAATCCCGACCGGGAATCTGAAAAACCAAGTGTAAAACTCCGGGATTCTGTTCCCGACCTCCGGACTAGGGGAAAATACACCCCGGGAAAAGGCCGGGATCCCCCTGGGATTTCTGTTACCAAACAAGCCCTTAAAGTACTATAATATCAATGACTTCTATATACAACCCTTTCCTAGCAAATGAATGATTATTTCAACCCCAATAAATACAATCGATACTTTCAAACATCTTAGAAATTCCTCTCGCCACATTTTGTGCCATGATCCGAGCTGTTTTTTTTATTCGATCCTCTCAAATAGTGTGCTCCCAACAATGCCACCAACTCACTGTATAATTTGTACATGTATTTAATAAGTAGATATAGACTTACACATGCATAGGTAATCATCTCAACCATGTAGGAGTCCAATACGTAAGTATCCTCGTAGCAGCATTGCAGTTATTGAATTGATTAGAAACCAGTCATCCTGTTACTATCATTGTCAACTTGAAGTAGTTCTGCCTTAATATATAAAAGTACGAAGAATCCGCGCTTCCTCCCGCGTCCACATCACCCGGAAAACATCGGCCGTCCGATCGCGTCCGTGTGCGTCCCATCCAACTTGAAGTAGTTTCTGCCAATGGCGCGGCGCCACGCGTCCCGTTCACCGCCCGCACGGTTTTTGGCGCGGACCAATTACAAAAAACACCTCCGGAAGGACCGAATTGCAAAATTTACAGTACCTGGGGTCCTCACTGCAAAAACGTGCACATACCCTATCCTCTCCCTTCCTCTCCCGCGAGGCCGGGGATCGCCAGCGGGCACCGCCGCATCGCTGCTCCCCGGACAAATCCACGCCCACGGGGAGCTCCGCCACCGTGTCCCCTCCCTCCTCGCCTGAAATAGGCCGCCGGGCCGCCGCGTGGGCGCCGGAATCTCCGCGGCTGCGCTCGCCGTCCTCCGCCGCGGAAATGGCGCCGGCGACGTCTCCGGCGACCATACGGCCTGCCGCGCCGCCCGTTCGCTTCCAGGCGAGAGGGATTCACCTTTGTCTCAGGCCATCGCCACGGGTTGGACAAGATGGCGCGGCACCATGTGGCTTCCCCATCTCTCCTCTCCCTGCTCTCATGGTGGATCCTTTGGTCGTCAAGCGCCGGTGCCCATCTGCCTCCCGCTCCAGGCTTCCTCTTGAGCGGCCGGCGGCGACCCAGCCCCGTCCACTCCGGCCGGCCGGTAATCGAGCAGACGAGCACTGCAGCAGCAGGCCAGCAGCTCCCCGTCTCCCCCTCGCCAGCAAGCTACACTCCTCCTCGGCTCCTGCTCTCCCTCCGGTGCAGTCCTTCCTCCTCTCTCTCTCTCTTTTCTCCGGTTGATTCCCATCTCATTGCAGCGCCCTCTCCCCTCCTCTGTATCTTTTTCTGTAGACTGCTATCTCTAATGGCACAACAGCATCCAGGGAAAATGTGCTCTCACGTAGAGCATAGTTTATAGGGCACAACTAATTTATCGCTGGGTTATTCCGTGGTGCGTCAATTCTAAGTTGGATCATATATTTAGTTTATAATTCGAGGCGCATGTTGTTTGGAAAATATTGCACTAATTTGTCTTCATGCAGTACAGCTTATTTCCTATGTGATTGGTTCCAATTATATGACAAGCACCATCTCCTTTCCATGTTAGAGCACAAGTTAAGTTCACATTTTTGTGTACAGGACATATTCATATTTGATATACATCTCATAGTTTTCCTTTCTCATATTAGTATTGTTTTTTCAGTAAAAATGAGAAAGAAGGTCCCGTGTTCCTCATCAGTTTATAATGACATAGGCTGGGCATTCATTTCATTGAAGTGCAATGCATTCTGTAATCAGGTTAGATGGTTTTTGGGCTTATCTCACTGCGTACAATACTTGCATTCTGAACACTGATCTGTTGGTTAATTCTTACACGTCCGATTACTGTGCCTTTTAGTATTACTATGATTTTCATGCGGTTTTCTTGGCATCCGGGACTGATAACTGTTCAGTTTACTACACCTATTGTTCACAGTGCCTTGCCATTACCTATGAGGAATTTCATATAATGTTCCATGTTTCTCTCTTCGAATCATTGACATGATTTTGATAGATTTGATTTGGTTGGATAAACATAGTAGTTATTCTCCTTGATATTGGTCACCTTTATCACTTGATACTTTGTTGGAATCCACTAATAAAACTAAATATTTCTAGGTCGCTGCCTTGATATCATTAAACTTGATCTAGGATAGTTTCTTTATGTGCCAGTGCATGGTTGTTTTCAAGCCGTGCACCTGAACTGCTTACTCATAAGAACAAATGTAGACATGTTAGCTGCTCTATGTGATTTATTAAGCCTATGTAGGATATTGGATTCATGGTTGTTTGATTTGAGTATCTCCCTTCAGCTATGCAAGTTTAATAACCTTTTTCCATTTCCTACACGGTCTAATATTTTAGACTGAGCTACACACTATAGATCGAGTATATCCATTTGATCATTGTGTTTATAACAGTAAGATTATTATTTCTGTGCAATTCTCAGTTTTAAGCCGCAGTATGGTGAGCTTATGTGCTTATTTTTAACAAATTAGTAACAACTAAGCTACACATATGGATCGAGTATGTCCGTTGATCATTGTGTTGATAACGGTAAAAATATTATTTCTGTGCAACTCTCATCTTTTCGTAGCCGTTATTTTTTTGGCCATAAAATTGTGTTTCTATTTTCTCTGCTTATATTGCGAGCTTGATTTATTTTAGAAACTTCAAACATGAGTATCCTTTTGTCCGTGTTTCAGGATATAACCTTATCTGGATTTATATACAATTGTCAATTCCTAATGTCGTGAGAGTGAGGTGGAGAAAGGAGCATGGAATGTGGCTATCACTTGCAGGTAATATTTGTTTGACCTGGTTCCGTTTGACCATAAGTTAATCATGAAATCCATGTTTTCATGTTGAACAGTCCGTTGACATTTCTTTAATTAAGCTGCATGAATGCAAGGTAGTGCATGTTAAGACGCGAGTGACGTGAGTCATGGAGTGAGCTATGTCGACTGCTGTCATATCTAAAGCTACCACTCCCTGATGCATCCATTCCTCGCGCTGGCACATCCATCTCCTGCTCAACAGCGAGGTCATGTCGCTGCAGTTTCTTTGCTACATCCCTGCCCTTCTCAACCATGTCGAGGTCAAGCTGCCGCTGCTTTCTTTTGGTGCGCCCCAGCCCTGCTTTCCCAGATGTAGCAATGAATTAAGTGATCGCAGTATGCTGCTCTGTGAGGGGTGTAGGTAGCGACAACTTTCGTGACCCACATTATTATGGTTAGGTAATGGATCTTTCATGTTAGTGCAAATGATGGTGGTGCAAGTGTACTTGATATATAAATATCTACATTGGTAGGTCACTATTATTTTTGTGATGTCCGCCGTTTTTCTACATCAGTCCTAATAGACAGATTTTGCTTTCGTTTTCCTTTGCGGCCAAATTGTAGCTCTTTATTTAATAGGAAACCCACCAAATTTAGAAGCATTTGGTTACAAATCTTATAGCCACACATGCAGGTACGAAAAACCGGATGCGAAGACTATATGGCAGCTATTACTCCCTCTCAATGTTTAACAAAAAACTCTTAAAATATACTTTTATGATCCATTTGCATTCTTTATGCTGAATGCATTTAGCCTGAAGGTTAAACAAAGCATGCCATCTTTCTATTCAAATAATTCATGATGTATCATGTCTCGTTGCAACTGTGTTTCCCAAATTGGATCATATATTCACGCTTGCCTTCCAATTTTATCTCATCCACGGCTGGCGAGTTGCTTACCACTTTTTCTGCACGTGGTGAAAATCCCATAGACAAAAGTCGGTCTATGCACGGTTACTATTTTTGTTCATTCAGTAGTTGGTTAGCTCATGGACAATGTGGCTTATTTGAGGTTACCGCTTTTCACTTAAATTTAATTATTGGTCCAGTAGCCCCAGTTAATCCATGTGTTTTGTTATACTTCTAACCTTTTATCATGGGCTTTGCTTGATATGTTTCTGTTTTCTTCCTATTGTTATTTTTTCCACCGAGCACCATGCATTGCTGGAGATTGTTGACCAGGGCAACCGTGGGCGATATTCCTACACTTTCTGTTCGGTTTAAGATTCTGGTCCATCCTTGGTAAGCTTTGGGTGTTAATGTAAGTTTATATTAAATTGGTTGCCAACTTTCTCTTATAATCAGTAGCTGATTGCACTTACGTTGGAAACACTTTGAAATCTATATTTGATCATTCATGATCTAAGCAATTTTTCATGTAATGTTCAAGAAAGTTTTTTTGTATTTGCTATATATGTAACTGATTGGAGGAAATTATCAGTGTAATTACCTAATGCAATATTGCATTTTTATTGTTATTCCTAAAGATATAGAACTGAATCAGTTTCTCTTTTTATTTACTTATTGAAATTGATATGGCTGCCCGTTATCTTCTGGATTTTCCATTCAAGATAATAAGGTGATCCAGTCTTATTGACTATGGTGTCATATTAATAATGTTTAGCATACCGTTTTACAATTTGAATACCGGGATGATTCTAAATGTTTTAATTAAGAACCTATTTATCCTGGAGACTTATCGAT
Organism: Poa pratensis; assembly: GCA_947311845.1. Taxonomy (NCBI): domain Eukaryota; kingdom Viridiplantae; phylum Streptophyta; class Magnoliopsida; order Poales; family Poaceae; genus Poa; species Poa pratensis. The sequence continues at coordinate 97,298,609 of CAMZMU010000052.1, forward strand.
GTATTTGTAAGAGCATTGTGTTTTGCTCTAAACCTATGGTGCCAATGATTGTGTCATATTATGGATGTTTGGTATATATTTTTGCAAACTGAAAACCAGCGTCAACGGTGGGCAGTGGGCCCGGCCTGTCAGCATTTTTTTCTTTTTCCCCCGGAAAAAACTAATAAAAAATTAAACTCCTGACAGGTGGGCCCAATTTGTCTAAACAATTTCCAGAAAATGATTAATACTGCAAAATCAATACCTTTAAATCTACCCATCAAAAAAATATGGAAAAAATATCAAAATGATCACAAAATAAATGCTAACTATTTATGGCATAATGCAAACATATTTGAAGATTTTAATTCGGTTAATATTTCGATAAAATCCAAATTCATTTCCCCTAATTATGGATTGAATATAATAAATGCTCATATAATGTATTTCCTCTGATCATGGAGTTAAATTTATTTTTTAAGACAAAATACAAACTTACTATATCATTTCAAATTGATTAATATTTAGAAATAATATAACTGAACTCTCTCCAACTATGCAGATAAATTTAATAAATGCTCAAACTGGCTAATATTTGGAGATAACTATAATATATTTCCTCTTATTATGTTGTTAAATAAAAAATTATGGCAAAATGGAACCATATTTGACCACTTCAATTTAGTTAACATATTTAGAGGCAATATAACTTAGGACGCGGATTTCCTAACAAGGATGATAGCTACGCGTGCCTTCAAAACCATCCGATGTGGTGATGTGATTCGCGCTGCCGTTTGCTTCCTTTCACGTCTGTTCACCGTTCGCGCAAAAAATACACGCGTGACGGGCTCCATCACCGTGGTCATCAATGAGAAAACCACAAAACAACGGCACCGTGGCCGTTTTGGTTATCTAAAGGAACTGAAAAATAGCACCGTGCCCACGATATTCTACACCGTGTCAGTGACAAGGACCTGCATCACCGCGCCGCTGCTTCCCCTGGTCCGGCGGACGAGCTGGCGAGGACACCGTACCACCATGGACGTCTCCCGTTCCTCCTCTTTGTGCCGGTAGGATTCAGGGTGGTGGCGGACGGCAGCGGGTAAAACACTCGGCGTGCTGCCGCCGACACAGGGTTGCCCGCCGACGCATGGGATCCCTGGCGGCGGCTGAGGTGGTTGCCAGGAGGAACGGGGCGACGGGGAATGAGACAGGCGGGCGGCACTGGCGGCCGATGCGGGAGAAACAGGGGGCGGCGTGGCCGCGTGGGGAGGAGGAGATGCGGGCGCCATGGACGTCGCACCGTCCGCTCCATGGATGTCACGGGCGGCCTCGCTGTCGAGCCCGACGGCACCGCCATCTGCGGCACGCTGGGGCAGCGTGCTCGACACCGCCATCTGCGGCGCGCGAGGGCAACGTGCCCGACCCAAATCTCGGCGGCAATCGAAGATACTGCCATCTCCAGCCGGCCAAAGGTGAAGACGCCGGACGGAATCTAGTTGCGTCCCCGCCACCATCTCGAGACTCCTCCTAGGTCACCGGCGAGGAAACCCACTCCTCCGTCCAGCCCGGCGTTGTTGACGGAGAAGAAGACACGCCGGGATCTGGCCGGTGACGCGCTTGCAACCTGCATGAACGCCAGCTTCTCCAGCCGCGGGGAAGCTCGCCAGAGCTTGCTACCTCCGCCATCGTGTTCCTTGTCGGCATAGAAGAAGAAGGGGTGGTGGCCATCGCTAGATTCTGGTGGTGCGCTGGTGGCTCCGCGCGATGTAGGGGGAGAGGCACCGCCGGACCCGGTGGTGGTGATGGTTGGTGTGGTGGGGATCAGGGGATCGTGTGCGGGGTGGGATCTGGCGTACGGTCGGGAGGAAAAAGTGATGCGGGTGGATTCAGCAGCTAACGACGTTAAGTCGATCCACGGTGGAAAATTGTCTATAGGGCAGATCGACGGTTGCAGGAGGGTGCATAGCTATTCCCCATGTTAGCCCATTATTTTCGATATAACTTAACTATCTCTAACTATGTAGTTAAAATTAAAAAAACCTGATTAGATGAATATTTAAATTTGTTTCTCCAATTATGGATTGAATTTAAATTGAATTTAATCAATGCTCATATAATGCATTTCCTCTAACCATTGAGTTAAATTAAATATTTAAGACAAAATACAAACATATTATATCAATTCAAATAGGTTAATATTTAGAGATAATATAACTGAACTCTCTCCAATTATGCAGTCCAATTTACTAAATGCTCAAATTGAACTTAACTCCCTCTAATTATACAGTTAAATTTAAATAGTGCTTAATTAGATGATTATTTGAAGAAAACACACATTCATTTCCTCTAAATATGGATTGAATTTAATAAATGCTAATACAATATATTTTCTTCAACTAAGTTGTTAAATTACATATTTACGGCAAAATACTAACATATTTGATCAGTTCAATTTATGAAGTAAATTACACATTCATGCCAAAATACAAGCAAATTTAACCATTCCAAATTTCTAAGTATTTCAAGATATCCTAAACGATAAATTCCGACGGATTTCAGCATTTATAAGTACAGCGGGTGCGGCGTGCCGCCACGCCAAATTGACTAGTACTTCCTCACACCATGCAGCAAATTTTATTCTACTGCGTCCTGACATATTGCCCACCGGAAAAATTAACACACGAACAAATGTCTGCATTCCACGCGATAATGGAAAAGGAGAAAATGGGTTGAAGGAGATTTGTACCGGTCCACAATTTCCACTGAACGCAAACGCCATTTTCCACAGAACATTTCTGCGTCAAGCATACGACAAAACGTCCACCTTACATATACATATCAAGTTTTGATTATTCTGCATTGAGAGGTAGTAATGCACTGTACGAGAGAGGCGAAAAGGGAGCGTCGCTCTGCTCACCCTCCCGCCGACGGCCGATCTGCCGGTCCCCTCCCTCTCCGGCCGCCGTTGCGGTGGCGGGAGAGTGGGGGACCCCGGATCCGTGCCTGAGACGTGTACAGAGTAGAGTAGTGGTCTCTGGTGGCGCTGGCGAGGTGGTGGCGGCGGCGTCGTCGTGGAATAATGTGTCCGGCGCTCGGTCCCCTCCCCGACGAGGCCTCTGGCGGAGTCGGCGGGCTGCTGGAGTTAGGTACTTGCGGATCTGTCGATCCGGCGAGGTTGGGCACTCTCTGTGTGCTCGTTGTTGCGGAGACGGCGTGCTGCGCTTCGAGGTTTTGTCCTCTGTTCTTCTCTCTGCCTCGGTAGGGTGGGCTCTGGCCCTGCCGTGGAGGAACTGGAGGTGGTGCGGCCTAGTTCCGGCGGTGCTCGTCAGTTGCTGTGGCTGCTTGTACAGGAGCGTCATCGGTCGGAGGTGGATCCAGTGCAGGGAAGATGGCGCGTGGGAGCTGGAGGGCGGAGCGTCTTCGCCGAGGTTCGTTCATCGTTTCAAGTTCCGGCGTCTGACGGCGGGCGGCTCATGCGGATTCTACATGCGTAGAGGTGCTTCTTCCTCCTTTGTGGTTTGCGGCGTTGCTGTTTTTCCTTCGCCGGTGTGTCGGTGGTGGAGAGCGGCGACGGCTGCCGTGGTGGTTCAGCGTGTTCGCGCTGTTGTGCTGGATTTTTCCTCTGGCAGTTCTTGCCTGTGTATCGTGTTGTACTTTCTCTTCCGATGAATTGATGCAGGCTTGACATTTAAAAAAAAAGGTAGTACCACACAACGTGCTAGCTAACTTCCACATACGTGCACCCTCACGCCAAACCTGAGTAATAATTTAGTTGACCACTAATTCCCTGTTCTTCTTTTACACGGTTCTTTATAAGGGCATCTCCAGCCGTTCGGCCCCCCCAGGCCGAAAAACGGCGGCTTTTTGGCTTTGCGCCGGCGCTAACTTTGGCCTGGGAGGGTTGGGTTTTCCAGCCGTTCGGCCACCCAAGGCGAACACAAATCAACATAATTTAAAAGTTCATACGGGGGAGGAGGGGGCAGCGGAGGAGGTTGCGGCGGAGCGACGGCGAGCTCGAGTATCCAGGCGATCCCGCATACGGGGGAGGAGGGGGCGGCGGAGGTTGAGGCGCACCGTGCGGAAAGGCGACATTGGGATTGAATCCGCCGAGTGGGTCGCTGTCGGCGTACACGGGGACGTAGTGGGGGGACACGCTCCAGCGAGGCGACGGGGACGGCGAGTAGCCCGATGGCGAGAACCCTGTCGGCGAGGCCACGCTGGACTGGCTGGCCCATCCGGCGAACTGAGGGTGAGGTGGGAGGCCGATCCTCACCTTGGGCGGTGGAATCGGCGCATCCACCTCCCTCACCTCCTCCTCCTCCTCTTCTCCTTCTTCACCTTCTTCCTCGTCTTCTTGGGCGCCGGAATCGCCGCCACCTTCGGCCAGCTCCCTGGCGCGCTGCGCCTGTTCCCTTTTCCGGCGGCTAGCTGTCTCGACCTTGCAGCGCGCCAATTCCGAGATCCACTCGGCGGTGGTCATGCCGTCCGGCTTCGTCCTCGGCTGCCTGGGCTTCCTCTTCTTCATGGCGACAGAGGTGGAGGAGGACGCGGCGACGGCGGCGGCGGAGGTGCGTGGACCGGTGAACTTCTTGGGCGGCATGGCGGCGAAATCTTGGGGAATGGGGGAAAATGGCGGGAGCGATGAGAGGGGATATGGCGGGAGAGTTGGCGCGCAAAGGGGAAAAGGGGAGGGGAAAACGCCTCATCTCGCCGACAAGGCTGGCCCACGTCGCCTTTTGCCCCCCCAGGCCAAACCCGGCCAGTTGGGTTTGGCCTGGGAACGCCGGCGCTAAAAACGGCGCGAAACGGCGGAAATCGGCTTCCTGGAGGCGCGACTGGAAAGGTTTTGTTTCCGCCGGCGCTAAAAAAGCCGCCTGGGGGCGCTGGGGGGGCCGGCTGGAGATGCCCTAACTTTGTGGCTATCAGGTGACCAACGATCCATCAATCAACGATTGCACTACATGGGGCGATGACCTAGCCGACATATTCTACTTCATTATTAACAATTGAAAGTATCAGAATAACAATGTGATCAAGTCATCCTGAGGTTTGAGTTCATTATTCATTACATATCGGATTAACAATTTGATCAAGTCATGGAGATTGTTGTTAGAGCATCTCTAGCAGAGACTGCAAAACGTGAACCTGCAAAACTATTTTGCGGGTCGCGTTTTTCGTGTTTTGAAGGTCAAAAATAGCTTGGACAGAACAGAACCCGTAAAAGCTAACTGTAAAATCGAATATTCTTTAATATGCTTCTTCTTCCTCTCGACATCACAGTCCATTCCCCATTTCTCTACGAGAAATTAGGCATGTTTGTGACAGAATACAATGCATTGCTTCGTCCGTAAACAATTTGAGCTAGCTACCTAGAACTATACAGAACATATCGATCGTTGGCTGAGCTCTCCAGCCACGGATCGATAGTTGGCTGGGTTGAGCTAGTGGCGGCCGCCGGTATGGAGGCGAAGCTCACTGGCAGCCGGGTACGAAGCCTTGGAAGCGGCCACCGGTGCGGGGCGAAGCCGAGCAGCAGGAAGAGGAGGCCGACGGGTGGCTGCCGACGGCGGAGCCCGGGGATGCACGGCCGCCGGATGGGGAAAGCAAAGCCGCTAGATGCGTGCGGTTGGCACGCACCTGCGATCTCGCCGTGCTCTGCTGCGCCCTAGGCCGTCACGTCCGCGCCGCCGCTCGCCGTGCTCGCCGACGGGTGGCTGCCGACGGCGGAGCCCGGGGATGCACGTCCGCAAGATGGGGAATGCACGGTGAGGATTTCATCTCGCAAGCGTTGACCAGTTTGCGGGCACCCTCGAAGGAATCCTCATATTGCCTCAAAATCTCCATGTTTTCAGGTTGTGGCTACGATTTCTCGGGCGCCCGCAAAAGTTTTGCGGTTTTGACCAGTTTTGCAGACTCTATTCGGGACGTTTTTTCAACAAAAATTGTAAATTTACAAGTTTGACCTCTGCTAGAGATGCTCTTAGTTGGTAACACGTACGATTCGACGGACCCGATCTCCACGGGACCGGAACGGGCGGCCAGATAGAGCGATTAACGTGAGGTCCATCTATACATTGTACGTGCAAGGTGGAGTCTTCAAACAAGTTTGACAGGTTCAACGATGCTCATGCGATACACATGTCACCATCCTTAAACAGCCACCAGAAATTAAAGTCATGGTCAATGTGGAAATTCTGATTAGAGTTTTTTTTTTGCAATCATCATCGAGTGAAAGTTCAGTTGGTCAACAAAGGCTACAATCTATATTGTGGAGATGACGGGCCTAACCGTCCGATAAAAGATGCCAGGCCTAATCAGGGCGTAATTCGTCTGTAATGATAGTGACTCAATTGATGGCCCAACGTACCTAAGAGCCGAGTCCAATAAATATCCAAAAGAGGAGATAGCGTTATTTTGAACCGGAATCATGAAATTTATTTGTTATTACATATCCAACCTGCTTTACTGTCATGGAATTAGACATTTTCTTTTCTTTTTTCTTCAAAAATGGCACCCAACCTCTACATCAGGATGATGCATAAGGCCTTAATTGTTTTTATTGCAGATTATTCAAAAGTGTTACAGCTCAAGGATAACAAACGGTTGAGACATGTTTCAACACGCGGAAAAAGCAGAACAACATGAAACGCCTATGCAACAACATGCTTCAATTTGCACATCTCTAGCCGAATTGGGTGAAGAACTCTTGCACGGCCATCTCCAAATGGTTGCACCCAATATCCATGCCCGGTCGACAGTCCTGCGACTAGAGATAAGACCACGTACGGATCTAATGCGTGGCCAAATGAATAACATGCAAGAAAGTTTTTCTGGCTTTGTTAAAAATATAATCATTTCGAACATACCAAATGGCCCAAAGCAAACCCACAAACCCCATTCTTATTTGGGTTTTGTCTTTCTTGTTGACTCCATGCAACTAATTTCCAAACAAATTTGGTAAACTAGTTGGTGTAGCTATATTGAAGCCCACATGAACAAGAATTAGGCATGTCATTTCATTTCGAGTTTCAGAAAATGTCTATTGTATGTCATTCCAGTTCCTATCCTCAACCTTGTCATTTTACTCGTAATAAAATAACGGAGCTCGTCTTAGTCGGCGGTTTTGGAGCATGTAGATGTCGTTTCCTCCACTCGCGTGGAAATGTATATGGTTTTACTTTGCACGATCTATCCTTAAGCCCACATCCTCTGTACCGTAGACGAGCAGGTCCCGTCGGTTGCGCCACGGACGACCAGCCTTAATCGTCTACACGGTGGACGACCAGGTCCTGTTCAGACATGCAGCCCACGGACGACCAACCTATCGTCCACGGCGCAGACGATAGGCACCTATCGTCCGTGGCGTAAAATAGGCCATATTATTTTTTTTAAAATCCCAAAACACGTAATATTTTTTGAATTTCATAAAAAAGTGTATTATTTTTTAAAAAATAGCGGAAGATGCAAGCGTAATGTTTGTTTCTGACGGGTATCTTTAGGCTGTGGAAATGTACCCTAACAATTTTGGAATATGAACAATTTTTAAATATGGTCATGTTAAAATTTGAATAATTTTAATATGAACATTTTCAAAAAATTTGGACAATTTTCAAATGTGAACAATTTCTAATTTGATTTTTAAATTTGAATGGTTTTTTATGTGAACAAATTTCGAATTTGAAATTTTTCCAAATCTGAACATTTTTCATCTAAACATTTTCCAAACCTGATTTTTTTTTCTAAACTGAATGATTTTAACAAGTCTAATATGAGTAAAAAGCAAAGAAATAGAAAAATAAAAAAAATAGGAAAAAAGAACTCTCATTGAATGGGCCAGCCCATTATCGGGTGTCCTTCCGGCGACACTAGCTCCTACTGCCGCACTGGAGCGATATATAACTCCTCCCCCGGGCGACACCACACGCACGAGCAAGGACGCCCTTCATGGGCTACAGCAAAAACAACCCAACAAAACGTAGTTCAATTTTTGTATATAATCCAAATTTGTAATCTTAATATTTTAAAATACGATCATTTTCTTCAAAATTTAAACATTTCAAGTACGTTTTTTTTACTTGTGCACAATTTTCACTAATGAACATTTTTCCAATATGAATTTTCAAAAATTAACGTTATTATCATATGAAAAATTTAAATTCTGAACATTTTTAAATTTAAAGATTTTTTAAAACATAATTTTTAAATTTGTTTGAATGTGGACAAATATTCAATTGAAACAATATTGTGTGTTAATTTTTTTTTGAATTGGAACAATTTTTTAATATGATTTTTTTTTGAATTTAACAATTTTCAAAAGTGAACAAGTTTTGAATTGGAACAATGTTCGTATATGAACAAAATCTTGAATTTGAACAATTTTTAACATGTTTTTTAAATTTGAAAGATTTAAGGGCGGGGCGTTTTAATATTGGCCACACTTTACTTTTTATTTTTATTATTTGCCACACCGTGTGCCACTGACAGGTGGTGGTCAAAGTTCAAATTATAAAGGATCTGAGTAAAAGTGTGGCAAATAGTAAATTATCACGTTTAGGGGCCAGTCCTTGAACAACAAAGGGGTACGCGCCACCTCCGCTATTAGCGGGCACTCGCGATGCATGGAATCAAAAAGAAATGACGACATAAGAAAATACATTAGAAAAGATATAAGAAATAAAATACTTGTAAAAGTAAATGTTAAATAAAATAACATTTACCCCATTTGAATTTTTCCTAATCAAAACATTACTTTGTGAAATTATTTTCAGTATGGACATTGATGTTATTTGAACATTTTTCGAGTTGGAATATTTTTATGTTCTTTGAACAATTTTTCAGAAAACATTTATGAAACTTATGAGCCTCGCTCTCAAAATTCAAAAGGAAAACAAAAACAAAAGGAGAAAATAAAATAATTTTACAATAAATAAAAAGAAAAACATAAAAGAGTCGAATTGAAAAGGAAAATAAAAGAAAATGAAGAGAAAAAAGAAACCGAACCAGAAATATCCAACAATCAAACCATCCACACCAATCATAGGAAACACTGAATGCTATATGCCGCTCATTAGCGGGGCTATTCGCATGCACCGCCTGAAGCAGATAGGTTATGGGCCATTTCTTCTCTTTTTGTTTTATTTTTTCTTGCATTTTTTCTTTTCTGTTTCTGTTTCCCTTTTTCTTACGTTCATATGATTCGAAAAATCTTCAGACTATAAAAAATCAACCTAAATAAATCGTCCAGATTTAAAATTGTGTTCAGGTTCGAAATATGTTAAACCAACATATTTGAAAAATGTTCATATTAAAAAAAATCAAAATAAAAAATGCTCGTATTAAAAACTTGTTCATATTCGAAAAATGTTTAGACTAAAAAAAACCTTCAGATTAAAAAATTGTTCGGATACGAAAATTGTTTACATCTGATTTTTTTCATATTTTGAAAATGCTTCCAATATGAAAATTGCGCAAACTAAAATTGTTCAAATATAAAAAATATTCAAATAAGAAAAAGGTTCACACATGAAATTGTTCATATTTTTGAAAAAAATCCAAATTCTAAAAAAATCAAATATGAAAAATGTTTAAATTCGAAATATGTTCAGATTTAAAAACTTTCGGATTAAATGTTTTCTTTAAAAATCTATTCTTATTTTAATATTGTTAAGATTTAGAAAAATGTTCAAATTTTAAAATATTCAGCTTTAGAAAACAGCAAAAGAAAAATAAGAGTACCTTTTATATTGGGCTGGTTTTGACGTGGGCCATGAGGGACTTCCTTCAGGCGGCGTTAGGCGACTGCGCCACCGCGCGGCGACATATAGTACTTCCGGTTGGAAACTGTAGAAAAGGGCAGGAAGCCCACGTGAAAGAGTTAAGGCAAGAATGGAATTTCGGTTGGCCCGTATCGACGCATTTGCCTCCCCAGAAAATGTCAGTACATTCTGTAGCGCAAAAGAATATGGCTCATTGGTGTGTAAATGTTTTTTAATTCTTTGTGAAAATGTCAAAAAATTACAGAAACAAATTCGGATGTGCATTAGAACATTATGTTTTAGTGCAAAAAATAGCATGGTGAAAAAACATTTTTTGTGATCTGTGCAAAAAAGACAAAACAAATGACTCGTATAAAAACATTTTGGTGCGTCCGGATTTCGCTTTTTTGCACAGGTCACAAAAAAATATTTTTTCTTCACTAACTTTGTGTGCACACATAAAATGTCTTGACATATATGCGAAATTTTTTACTTTGAATTTTTTTGACATTTTCAAAATTGTTGTTTGGATAGTGGGTGCATCTACACCACCACTCGAAATGGATTTCTGTTACAGTAGTTTTTTTTAGGGAAAACTTTACAGTAGCTAGTTCTGTCGTTTTCACCCGCAAAAAAAAGCTGTAGCGGCCTTTTTTGGTTTTCACCCGCAGCGGCAATGAACGATGAGCGGTCGCCGTCGCGTTCGTCGTTTCATAGACGCCCTGCGTTACATAGATCCGGAAGTTCGACGCTCCATAGGTGGTGGCGTAGGTGGTGAGTGGTGACGCTATGGGCGTGGCCCACGGCTCCCCAAGCAGGCCCTGGGAGTGCAAAAATAGGTCGTTTGGTTGTCCCCGTTTTCGCTTGGCCCGCACGCCTCAGCCAGGCACGAGAGGAACGCTCGAATCGGCCGTTTTTGCATAGCCACCTTTCGGCCAGTACAGTAGCGGCGAATCTCGTGCGCGCGGAGCCGCGGGCAGCCATGGAGATGGCGGGAGACGAAAAATTGGTGAGCCCGTATGGCGCCAACACTACTCTAACCCCCTCTTTAGTGTGTTACTGGAGGCCGTAAAGACGAGACTAAATCTGCATCTTAGGCGGGGCGGCGGCGGCAAATGGTTCGGCGACGGCGACGGAGACACCGCTGGTGGCGAGGACGAAGATCTGACTGTACTCCGCCACCTCGACGGCAGCGAACCAGCTCGACGACAATGATTTCGCCGACACTAGTCCACTATTCCGCACCTGATTTCGGCTTGATCTTAGGAAGAAGCTCGTATGCCGCTCATCATTCATGCGGCAGCACTCATAACTGTAATGCAGACATGGTTCCTCTTGGTCCACCATAGAGTAGTACGCCGCAATTATAGAGGCGTAATCAGGTATGGTTCATTGTTCCCCCGAGACCAGGAGAGGTTTGAGAATCTGAACTACATCTACAACAACAACGAGGTCGATGCGGTGAACATGCTTCGAATGGGCAGAGCTCCTTTCACCAAGCTTGTGGAGACATTTCGGTGTAGGGGTGGCTAGAAGATAGCATCCACACCACAATAGAATAGCAAGTGCCAATGTTTCTTCACGTTGTTGGTCATAACCAAAGGTTCATAGTGATTCACAACACTTTCAAGAGATGCAGTGAGACTATATCTCGCTATTTCAGGCAAGTTCTGTAGGCTGTTGGAGAACTCAGAGCAGAGATGATCAGGCCACCAACTGGCCAGACTCCACCGAAGATTCAGAGTCATAGGTGGTACCCATTCTTCAAGGTGAGAACTCCTGATTTCGCGCATATTAGCCTTGTCTTAACCTAACACATAACACAGTGTTCAAGTCATCAGTATTGTATTGGTGCAATTGATGGCACACTCATATCACTGATAGAGTGCCAAGATCAGAGTCTGCCAAGATAAGGTTTGTAGGACCGTTTCAGCGCGAATTTCCGCATTCGTCCACTCGGGCTGCACCAACTGTACAACTCCAGCTCAGCCGATCCAACTTCGGCTTCCGCTACGACTATATCCTCTTCAGTGCCATGGTTGACGACACCAATACCATGGCGGGCATCTTCCCGATTAAAATGTATGTATGTGCACTAGTGCTATTTGGCCAATGTAGAAATTTGTTAGATATTTCTAATCTGTCTTAGATGGTTAACTTTGCTTGTACGTCTGTAGTGGTGATCTCGCTAATTAAGTATCGGAAAATTTCTTAATTATCAAATTAACAGTTTCAACAGTTCCTTTTGTGCGGGCAAAAGCAGTACTTCCTGTTGCAATGTAGGAGTATATTTAAAAATGCAGTGGATAGTATCATATAGTGGTATCATACACACAAAAAACGCATCTCCCTATCATGCATATGATACATTTGTATGATACTACCCCTATAGTGCATAGATCATATATTAGTGTCATAGCCATGCCTTATTTATTGATTTGTAGAATCTCAATACAAATATTTATACAAGATTTAGTTACTATTAAATATCTACATATCAGATTTTTTTTCCAACTTAAAATGCATGATACTAGATATGATACCCCACTAAGGGTAGTTTTAGACTACCCACGGTTTAAGGTTTAAAGTTTAGGGTAGTCTTAGACTAAGACTACCCATAGTGGAAGTAACATAACATAAGTACCACATAAGCATAAATAATGATGTGGCATGTAATTAAAGAAGAATGTGGTGGTACCATACGTACATAACATAACGGATTTAAAGGCAAAATGAGTCTATGGACTAATAAATGTATAATTATATGATATCACATATATGTTGCTACCCACTATAAAAGTATTAACATAGACTATTATAATACACATGATACTAGTGTATACCTACTATGAGTAGTCTAAAGGACAAACCTAAATTTGCCAGAGCCTCGAGACGGCGAAGTGAAGGCCGAGATTACACACACTAATTGGCATCAAAGTTAAGAATCGATCAAGATCGCCGCTGCCTATAAGATCCTACTCCCTTCGTTTGGTGCCGTCAGGTACATCGATCGATTATTTTGTCCCCCGTGTCCATGCAAGGCTAAGCTGGATCAGGTGTGGACCGCCTAGATCTCCTTATTCACCTTATCTACTGCGACTGAACGAGAAAGATAAGCTTCCTCTGTCGAGTTGTGCAGCACTTGCATACGTGCACTAAAATTTCTTCCGAAACTTTTTTTGTGCGGTGAAACGTACACATATGTGCAGTAGTGTTTTTCTTCCGCAAAAGGAAAGTGCACTTGTGTTTTTCTGTTTTGAGAAAAAGTCGGTCGTTTATCATTCGACTAGATAAGAAAGAGGGTTATATACAGACCATCGCCCAAAAAGAGAAAAAAACACTCACGCTCAAAAGCGCCACATTTTGGAACACGCTCCTATTTCTCTCTTTCTAAAGATGACTCCAACGGGCCGACGCATCGAGTCCGCGCCGGTCCGTCGCTGTCCGTCAGGGGCAAAAACAAGGCCCAACGGGGCGACGCAAACGGACCGCGGTCCATTTTTCTGTCCGCCGCGACGCATTCCTGACCCAAATTTGGGCCACCGATGCGTCGGCCCCGGACGCGAGCGGAGCTCTTTTTGTGTCCTCCCCTTGTCCGCTTTTGGAGGAAAAATTCACATTCTTCCCCTCAGTCCACAGTCCAGACCTACCCATGGCCGCCGCCGCCAGGGCCGCGAAGGCCGCCGCCAAGACCGCCGCCGCCATCGCCTCCGCCGAGACCCAAGAGCAAGCCGACGACGCCGCCAGACTTGCGCCCCGGCTGAAGAAAGTGAAGAAGTAGCTCGCGGAGGAGCAGAGGGCCATGGAGACCCTGAAGCGGGGCGAACGGAGGAGGAGGCTGAAGCAGGACAAGCTCCACGCCGCCGCCAAGGCTACCGTCGAGGAAAAGGGCGACGACGCCAACGCCGACCTCGTGACCAAGACCGCGACAGCTGCCCTCCTCCTCATTGGACTTGCCCCGTCCGCGGCGACGGTTGGGGTAGCGACTGCGGCGGCGGTCGGGGTTTCCTCTGCGGCGGCCAGCTCCAACGCTTCCACGGCCCGACCTCCAAGGTCGAGACCGCTCGCGACCGCACCATCTCCTGCGTACGGATTCCTCCCGCCGCGGGTTTCTCCTACCTCCGGCGAGTCGGGCGAGGTACCTACCCTCGATCTCAACGCGCCGGCGACACCGTTGGTCGCACAGTCGCCCGCGCCGCAGACTGCGGAGGCGCGTGCAGCTGCCCCGGCAGTGGTCGCCCCGGCACGCAACCTGTTCGGCACTGTGCCCATGCCATCGCCGGGTGACCCCAGGTACTACGAGGAGGATGATGACCGCTATTACGCGGAGGACGTCCTCCAGGACATGGTCTGCGACAACGGCCAGTACGACGGCGACGACTACAATGCCGGGGATGATGAGACTCTTCCGACTGGCCCCGATGTGATCAACATCGATAATGAGCCGGTCTTCAACGAGCTTGATGCCGCCGCCGCGGCCATGAGGAAGAAGGTCAGCCAAAGAGGCGCCTCGTTCACCTCCGAGGAAGACGTGCTCATTTGCGAGTCGTGGATCGAGGTTGGAACCAACCAAATCATCGGGGCCGAGCAAAGAGGGTCGGCATATTGGGGCCGGTTCACCAAGCGCTACAATGAGGGTCGAATCCTTCCGCCCCGAAACATTCAAACGCTGTGGACCGAGCTATCTATCGCTAAGAGGTGGAACCACATTCAAGCGGAGATGAGCAAGTTTTGCGGCGCCGTTGAGAACATTGAAAGCCGGCCGCCGCAAAGTGGCTATGGAATCAAGGAGCAAGTGTTGCAAGCATTGGATCTCTTCAAGGCTCAATACAACCATGTCTTTACCTTGACCCATTGCTACCGAGAGCTCAAGGACCAGCAGAAGTGGAAGGAGCTATACGCCTCCCTCAAGAAAGCGGGACAAGCGGGACATCTTGGTGTTGACAAGGGAGAGGACACAACGGAGAAGGAGAAGGACGGGATGCCAAGGGGAAGAACAACTCGAAGGCCGAGCAGAGACGTGATGCAACGACCCTTGCGTTGCAAGAGACTTTGAGCGGGTTCCTATCACAAAAGGATAAAACCTGTGACAAGAAGGAAGAGAGGAGAGAAAATGAACGCCTCGAGAGAGAGGCGTCTTCCAAGCTCTTCTTCGAATTGCAAAAGAAGAGGCTTGACATAGAAGAGGAGAACGCTCGGACCCGGGCACAGGAGGTCGAGATCAGGGGCAAGGAGGCCGAGGCAAGGGCCAAGGAGGCCGACGTGAAGGCCAGGGAGGTGGAGCTGAAGGCTAAGGACCTTGAACTCGCCCTACGCGCCGAGGAGGCCAGGATCATGGACATGGACATCTCCACCTTCACCCCTAGGAAGAAGGCATACTACGAGAAGAAGCAAAGGCAGTACATGGATCAGGTTTGATCTATTCTCGGTCCCTACTACTTATTTGTGTTGAACTATGGCCAACATGGCCGGAAAAACATGGCCGATGGCCGAAATTTGTATTATTTTGGGCACACCTGGGACATGGCCGATGGCTGCTACTTGTAATATTTTGGGTACACCTGGAGACATGGCCCGTGTGAGGCCGGGATTTATGTTTTTATTATGTATTGTCGCCTGTTGGGGGGGCATCGGAAACTATGGCCACCATGCCCGAAAATGATCAAAATGATCAAAAACCCTGGCCGGGCGGACTCAATGTGTCGGCCCGTTGGGGGCAGTGGCCGGAAAGGGGCGGACATGGGCCGGACATGTGTCCTTTTGGCGACGCAAACGGACCAAACGCGCGTCCGTTTGTGTCGCCCCGTTGGAGTCATCCTAACCTCCCCAAATCGAGTTTTGGAACACCATTTTGCGACAATTCGTTTAAGCTTCTGCCTTCTGGCCGAAAGGGAGCCCCGAGGTGTCCGTTCAATGCGAAAATCTGTTCTCTAACTTTGTTTTTATACAACTTTTTTTTTAACAATGGATGAACAAAACGGATTCAGATGACCTGCCTGCGTGCGTCAAATACTGTGCACCTAAACAGGTGGATTGATGTCATGTCATCGATGCAGGGGCGGAGCTGCTTGGCTTGACCCTGATGGTGCATCAGGGTGCAAGATTTTTTTAGCCTTACTTACCATCTAAATAGGTGTTTTGCATCAGGTTAGCATGCCACCATACTAGTTCACTATTTCAGAGTGCATCAGGGCAACTGCTAGTCCAGCTCCGCCCCTGCATCGATGGATGTACTACGTGCTTAACCATGCATTGCCACCACTACCACTAGCCCAAGTGCCCAACTGTGTGCGCAAACGCATTATCGATCAACTGTCTAATTGCAATGTCGAACCTTTTCTCAGACCTACACTTGATCGTAACCTTCTAACAGAAACGCTACTGCTACTTAAACCTTAGCGGTTCAGAGCCTGTGAATTGAGAAGATGAGAGAGCCGTTGGAGGCGATCACGGGGGCGATCGCCGGGGGGACCACGGCGGAGCCCTCCCGTCACGGCGATCGTCGTGAGGGACATGAGAGCTCGCCTAGGGGCGAGATGGCGGCCACGCCGGTGGCGTTCTCGGAGGACGTGGCCACGCCGGTGGCGTTCTCGGAGGACGACCACCGCGAGGGCGCTCACGGGCGCGAGGTGGCAGACGTGCTGGAGGCTACGGCGGGGTTGACGTCGGTGGTGATCCCCCACGACTCGACGGCGCCTGAAAAGGCCACAACACCGCCGGCTAAGGTGAGCAGCATTGGCGGGTGCTTCTGGGCGCTAGTCACGGAGGCGGAGGAAGACGACGTCGACGAGGAGGACAGCCGAGGAAATCGATATCTGCAGACTTCGTTTGGAGAGATCTGTGCGACTCCGGCATCAGCGGCATCAAGATCCTTTCGATCTACGTCGTCACGGGCATCAAGACGGATACAAAAGATCAAGCAACAGAGGTATGCATCGACAATCCTCTCATTTCCATCTCTAGATGATGAGATCAGGTCCCCGCTAAAAACACCGGTGGTGAGACGGACTCGGTTTCGGGTACCAAAATTGCCGGTGATGGAACCGTCGGTGTTCCAAGAGGATACGGATCGGGGTGGCTGGATTGCAGTCGTTCGTCGGCGAGCACCACCATCGCTGGCGAGAGGCAAGGTCGTTTCTAGATCAAAGATTCAAAATTCAAAATTTCGAAAACAGAACGATGATTGCGGATCGATGGATCGCGCAACATCGCGCAGGCGTCCGGCGGGTTTTGGCCCTGTCAGGCCCGACTTGCATGAAAGCCCACGCGGTGATTTGGGCCAAGGGCCACCTGTCCGATCGACTCGTATTTGTATACCCAATGTGTTGGCATTAGGGTTACGAAGCTTTCTGGGACTTACCTGGAAGCGAAGCGCCGCCGCGGGATCGGCGACGATGCCATACCGTGGCGGAGGTAGAGGAGGCTATGACTATGGCCGCGGGGGAGGCGCTCCCGGCCGTGGTGCGCCGCGTTTCATCAACTTTGAGGTTGGGGGACGAGCGGCACAGCTGGTGGACAAGAGAACCAGGACGCGGCATGGATGGACCAACAGACGTTCGATGGCTATGGGTACGGGGCTGCCGGTTTGCGTGGCGGCTTCCATGCCGGCTCGGGTTTCAACCAAGGAAGGCGCGGTGGATATCGGGAACATGCTAGGGGCCGTGGACCTCGCGGGCAGTGGCGCGGCGATTTCGGTCGGCACGCGGGACGAGGTCGGGCTGCTCCGACCGGGGGAAGGACTGAGTACAATAGAGGAGTTCGAGGTCGCTATGGCGATGCTGGTCCAGTTGCAGGCGCTGGCCGTGGAGGTGCGATGGCGGCTGGTTTGGGGTAGGCTGCAGTAAACAATGGAGTTGCGGCCATGCGGGCACATCAACCGCCGGTTGCGGCGGCTCAGGTGCCCCAGCAGGCGGTGCAAGCAATGGTAGTGCCGCCACAGGTGCAGGCGGCGGTGGTGCCGCCACAGGTGCAGGCGGCGGTGGTGCCGCAACTTGTCGCAGCTCCGCAGGTGGCTGTCCCTGTCGTTGCTAGAGCAGGGCCTCCGCAGCTGCCTGTTGGACAGGCGCCACAGGCTTTTGGTCAGACTCGAGGCATGGCAGCACCAATTCAAGCGAACCCTATAGTGTCAGCGGATCAGTTGGCTTTGGCAGTCGAGATCGCTGCGCATAAGAAGGGAAAGAAGTGTTTCCGATGTGGTGGCACTGGGCATCTCATGGCTGAGTGTGTGGTGCCCATTTGTGAGGTGTGTGAAGAACCGGAACACAATGGTCCATGTCCGATGATGTCAGCTCCAAAACCTAGAATTCTTATTTATGGGTATGCCCATGAGGAACTGTTATTTTTCGAGTCTCCTCTCACGGCAACGTATGTTCCTAAGCATGAAAACTTGAGGCTGGCTTCTCTAGTTGTGTCAAAGGGAGAGATGAGTATCCCTCAGATCGTGGCACAGCTACAACGACATGTGCCAACAGAACAATTCCTTTGGGATGTTCAACAGGTCGGACAAAACATTTACAAGGTTCAATTTCCTACTAGACCTGATTTGGAGAGGCTAGCAGTTTTTGGCACTTGTAAGGTTCCTAACAGCCCATGTGAGATGACTATTAACAGTTGGGCATGCGCCCCGGAACCAATGGAGACATTACCTGAGATTTGGGTGCGGGTGTGGCTTTCCATGGATTCACCAGGTTGATTTTCTTGCTTTATGGACAGTCGGAGATTTGTTTGGGAAAACTTTGAAGATTGACATGAAATACACTAGAGAACATGGGGTGCTTCGGATTCTGAACATGGGGTGCAACTCTTCCCTCTGTTTGTCAAGACAGGCTTTTTCGATTTTACTTTTGAGGTAGAGGGAGAAGAGGGACATGCTGTAGATGACATGGAAACAGATGACAATCAAAATGAAAAGCCTGATGATGATCAAGATGATTTGGGAGATGATTTCAAGGAGGTGAAAGGAGATGACAACAAGCAAACTGATGTGAGAGTTGCACCTAGTGGAGGGAAGGACCAAGGGTCTGTGTCGAAGGAAACAACTTCAGCTGCTACTCCGAGCGTCAGTCGGTCGATTCAGAAAGCTAAAGAGGAACTTGCTTCACTTGGGAGGCTCGGTTCCTATGTCAACATCGTTTCTGAACATGCGTGCATCAAGCCCTCTGCTCATGATGAGGTGGCTGAGACGTTGGCTCCCAGCCGAGCCGAGACTGTGTACATGGAGAAAGGGGCGGAGCAGCCCTGCGTCACCATCGTCGACGTGGCCGTCGGGACGGTGATTAGCAGCCCAAGCTGTGGTTCAGCTTATCACGATGGTGCAGTTTCAACTGCAGTGCCGACCATGGGCGTCGGTCCTATGGTGCCGCTCGAAGAAGAGACCAAGGAGATGGTGGCTGCTTCTTGTGTCAGCTTGCCGGCACAACAGGAGGTTGTGGCGGTGGGCGTCGACACCTCTTCCCCGTTGGTGGGAGGGCTGGCTACTCACTCTCCGATTGCCCCAGGTGGGGGTGACGGATGGAGTGGGAACCTGCAGCCTTTTTCGAGTCCGACGACGCCATCGAGCGTGCACCAGGAGGGTGCACCGGCTGTATCATCTTCGACGCAGCAGCGTCGGGAGGTGGCGGATTTTGGCGGGGTGCCCGATCCGTTGGCGATTGGGATCCGTTCCAGTGGCCGCATTCGCGCTCAAGCAAATGCGGATGACACCCAGCTGGCTCGGGCTATGGCTATGGCTCGGCGTCGAGACTCCATCCCGGGTACAAACCTCAACTCCGCATTTTCAATTATGTCTTTTTCCGATGAATACATAGTTGATCAAGCATCTAAACTAGGGGTTTCTTTGGGAGCTTCTGCTAACGTTAGTTTAAATTCGGCTAGACTAATTAAGGAGTGTGAGGCGAATAGAACTTTACATATATTACAAAAAAATTAAATACTGCGGTTAATGAGAATGGTGATCCCACTAGCTTAGTGCTAAATAGAGCTTCTTGTCTTTCCGAGGATATGGAAGATAAAGAAATGATAGGCGAGGATGTTGATCATTTGGATCTTCTCCCAAAGCCGGATAAAAAAAAGTTCAAAACGAGGAAAGAAAGCGGTAGCCACTTCAGTTCGACGAAGAAGTGCTCGTCTTAAAAAACACAGTGTTTCTTAATGCAAGGTCTAAAAGGATTTTTCTGGAATAGCGAGGGTTTAGGAGATACGGGTAAACACCTTTTAATTAGAGAAAATATTAGGGAGAGAAAATTGGACTTCATTGCTTTGTCGGAAACAGGAAGAGCTCATTTTTCCCAACCCTTTTTAAATCATCTTGCTGCGGGTCTTGATTTCATTTGGTTTTGTCTACCACCTCATGGGAGGTCCGGGGGCATGCTTATTGGCATCAATTCCTCAACATTGCAGGTTAAAAACATGGAGGTTGGTGACTTTTGTGTCAAGCTAACCATTAGATCGAAGGGGGACGGTTTCGAGTGGGTTTGGTGTCGGTTTATGGAGTGGCACAAGATGCACAAAAACGAGCTTTCTTAGCCGAACTTGCTCGGATATGTGAGAAACAGCCACTGCCTATGATGGTAGGGGGCGATTTTAATGTAATTCGAAAACCGGAAGAGAAAAACAATAATAATTTTAACCCACGTTGGTCTTTCATGTTCAATGCAATAATTGAGAGCATTGGCTTAAAAGAGATTGAACTCTCAGGCCGACAGTATACGTGGGCAAGCAGACGAGAAACGCCAACGTTTGAGAAGTTGGATAGGATTCTCGTGAGCATAAATTGGGAACAAAAATTTCCACTTGCAACTGTTCAGGCTTTGACCCGAACAGGATCAGACCACACCCCACTCCTCATTGATGCGGGAGTACAAGCTCATTTGGGTAACGTTGCGAGATTCTCGTTTGAACTTTCTTGGCTTAGGACAGAAGGTTTCTATGAGATGATAGCAGCTGAATGGGCTGCAGTAACAAAGGGCGCTTCACCTATTGAGGTTTGGCAAAATAAGATAAGACATTTACGACGTTTTTTAAAGGGGTGGACTAAGAACCTAAGTGGAAAGTATAAAATTGAAAAAGAGAGACTGCTACGAATTATTAATGATCTTGATATCAAGGCAGAAAGTGTTGTGCTTACTGTCACTGAGCGGGAGACTTTGAGAAATGCTCAGGATCGTATTAGCTCTCTCAGGAGAGATGAGGAGACTAAATGGGCGCAACGAGCCAAAGTGAAACATGTCCAAGAGGGGGGAAATAATACAAAGTACTTCCATTTGATTGCAAATGGAAAACATAGGAAAAAGAAGATTTTTCAATTAGAACAAGAAGAAGGAACTATAGTGGGGGACGAAAATCTGAAAATATATATCACAGAATATTATAAGCGGCTGTTTGGGGCGCTGGATGAAAATAATATGTCATTGGATGAAAATTATAATCAAGATATTCCACAACTTTCGGCTGAGGAGAATAATATTCTTACTACTGAATTTTCGATAAAGGAGGTGTATGAAGCTATCTCGCAAATGGAATTAAACAAAGCTCCGGGACCAGATGGTTTTCCGGCAGAATTCTATCAAACCTTTTGGGAGGTCGTAAAAGATGATTTAATGGCTAGGTTCCTTCAATTTCGACAAGGGGATTTGCCTCTTTATAAATTGAATTTTGGGGTCATTACTTTACTTCCTAAGAAGGAAAATGCAGTCCAGATACAACTAAATAGACCAATATGTCTTCTCAATGTTAGTTTCAAAATTTTCACTAAAGTAGGCACTAATAGGATCACGGGAATTGCCCATAAAGTCATTAGACCTACTCAAACAACTTTTATGCCTGGAAGGCACATCCTTGAAGGAGTAGTTGTACTCCATGAAATGATCCATGAGCTTCAGCGGAAGAAAATGGATGGAGTTCTTTTCAAAATTGATTTTGAGAAGGCTTACGATAAAGTTAAATGGCCTTTCCTCCAACAAGCTTTGCGTATGAAAGGTTTTGCACAACAATGGTGTAATTCGATTATGCAATTCATCCAAGGGGGGAGTGTAGGTTTTAGAGTTAATGATGATATTGGTCATTATTTCCAAACTAAAAAAGGCCTAAGACAAGGAGATCCTTTGTCTCCAATGCTTTTTAATATTGTGGCTGATATGCTTGCCATCCTTATTACTCGTGCAAAGGAGGATGGTCAGGTTGGGGGGCTCATTCCTCATCTTGTTGAAGGGGGAGTCTCCATATTGCAATATGCAGATGATACTATATTATTCATGGAACATGATTTAGAAAAAGCTCTTAATATGAAACTAATATTATGCATTTTTGAACAATTATCTGGACTTAAAATAAATTTCCACAAGAGTGAAATTTTCTATTTTGGAAAGGCGAAAGATATGGAAGACCAATACCGACAAATGTTTGGGTGTGAGTCGGGGGTGTTACCTTTTAAGTATCTAGGCGTACCTATCCATTACCGGAAATTAAGAAATTCTGAATGGTACCCAATCGAATGTCGTTTTGCGGGCAAACTTGGGTGTTGGAAAGGCAAGCTTCTCTCATATGGGGACAGACTTGTCTTGATTAATTCAGTTTTAACTAGTTTACCTATGTTTATGCTCTCCTTTTTTGAGGTACCTATAGGGGTGCAGAAAAGGATGGACTATTATAGGTCACGCTTCTTTTGGCAAAGCGATGAACATAAGTGCAAATATAGATTAACAAAATGGAATATAATTTGTAGACCAAAGAACCAAGGAGGTCTTGGAATTGAGGTGCTTGAGTTAAAAAAATAAGTGTTTACTAAGCAAATGGCTGTTTAAATTGTTAAACAAGGAAGGAATGTGGCAGGAGTTGCTGCACAATAAGTACCTTCATAGTAAGACACTAGCTCAAATAGAGATTGGTCCGAATGATTCACCTTTTGGAAAGGTCTCATGCGGGTCAAAGAGGAGTTTTTCAATAGAGGTTCTTTTAAAATTGGAAATGGAATGTCTACAAGATTTTGTGAAGACACTTGGTTAGGAGACACTCCTCTAAAAATCAATAGCCATCATTGTACAGTATAACCCAACGGAAAAATATTTCTGTTCATAGTGTTATGGCTGCTGCACCGCCCCTGAATATGAGCTTTCGAAGGGCTTTAATTAGGGATAAATGGGATGCTTGGTCTCATCTTTGTCGCCGTTTGATGGAAGTTAATTTGATAGATCAAGAGGATACGCTTGTGTGGAAACTTACTCCGAATGGTAAGTTCACGGTCAAGACAATGTATGAAGATTTGATGAATCACTAGTACAGAACGACACATCGGAAACGGGCCAAAAACCCCTTCGGAAATGGAGAAAGGGTCCATGTCCCCGCTTCCGTGACTGATTTGAAGGACCTCATCGGTAACGGAGGCAAAAAACCGTCACCGATGAGGCATAAGTTTGCCTACGGTTGCCGACCAATCTCCGTTTCCGATGTATCGGTTCATCAGTAACGGAGATTCTATTTTACTCGTTTGCATTGAGATTTCTTCAGAAGCCTACAGCAGCAATGCGGTTGCCAATTGACATTCAAAATCTCACAGCACAAGCTCAAATACTAAAACGGTAACAGATTTCATTCATATCACAATGTAACTTTACATTTCAGCCACAATTTCACCTTTACAATTGCATCACAAGACGTGACAAACATAAGAGGTAAAACGATAACAGATTTCATCTATACTAAGCCTATCATGTCAAAGGACGGAAAGAATATATGATTTCTTCCATACATCCTTGTCCACAATCCTCGCAGGTGTCACTCTAGCAATCTCTTCTTATCTCAACTTCTTGAGAGAAGGATGTTGAAGCTTTGGACCCTATACATTAGTAAATAGAGTTACAATTGTTAAATACATATGCTAAAACAAATACACTATGAATTTAAGCAAACTGAAACGATATCTTACCTATGTCTTGAGGTGGCTCTTATTGATGAACCGGAGCAGCCAACACACGGCTTGTCAACAAGATATTGCGATGTCAGCAGCTTCATAAGATGCCTGACACCGATCATCCTTTCCATGGAGGCCACCACCGGCTCTGGATTTTTTATACAGTGTCACCAAAATCTAATCTAATACGTCACCAATGTGACATTTCGGCGACACTGTATAAAACACTCTTACTTAAAAGAGTATTTTATGCAGTGTACCAAAACGTCACAATAGCGACGGTGGATATGTATGGTGGAGTTTGAAAGAGAATAGCTTGATATCCGTAAATGTAAATAAAGATTTATGTTAGTTCTGACCCCACTAGATAGAACGAACAATTTAACACAATAATACGAAGTATATAGTAGTATTTAGTGTGTACTGACCTGTGTATATAACTGGAGGACATTATGGGAAAGTTAACAAACACTACTGTCTTGAGTAGTGTTCATTGTTTTTTCTGTGTCTCCGACTTTTTTATGCAGTGTCACCGAAATAGACTCCTGTTTTCACATGGATTAGTTAGCTAAACTACAACCGGTTGCAAATGCACAATAGGCAAGTTAACTACATCAAGAACTTATCTAGATAGAACTACCGGATGTGAACTGAACTACTATCAACAAGTTAGCTAAACTACAACCGGTTGCAAGTGCACAATAGGCAAGTTAACTACATCAAGAAATTATCTAGATAGAACTATCGGATGTGAACTGAACTACTATCAACAAGTTAGCTAAACTACAACTAGTTGCTCTAGATCATGTGCACAATGGGCAAGTTAGCTACATCAAAGAGTGGATCTGATACCTTCTCCACGTCGCCGTTGGATCGATTTAGCAGATCCGGAAGTGGTGGAGGCAGAGGAAGCGGACAGAGCGACGACCTCGCCGTATCAGGCGAGATGCCAAAGACCTCGCCGTGTCGGGGGACATGGTGAAGACCTCGGCGTGTCGGGGGCGATGGCGAAGACCTCGCCGTGTCGGGGGAGATTACGGATGGCAATGGGTACCCGCAAACCCGATACCCGACGGGTACACGCCTTAGATGGGGCGGGTTTGGTAAGAAAAAAAGCCACGGGGCTGCTTATTGGTAAAAACCTAGACCCGTCGGGTCTAGCGGGGACGGGTATGGGGGTGCCAAACCCATACCTGCAGACCCGCATACCCGCTATGTCTGAGGAGTGGCCCACATGTCATTGCCTCACACTCTAACTCTCACCTAACCCAGCCACTCTCTCCCCATTTTCTGTGTTGCTGCAATGCTTGGCGGGTACGGGGCGGGTCCCGCGTACCCGCCGGGTCACAGGTATGGTAGAGATCTTGACCCGCCGGTGGGTATGGGGCGGGTGGCGGGTGCGGGTTGAGGGGCCGGGTACGGGTATGGGGGTGCCAAACCCGGCCCCGAACCCGGCGGGTGCCATCCGTAGGGGAGATGGCGAAGACCTCGCCGTGATAGCCATCGTTTGGGCGGAGACGGCGCCGGCGATGGCCGCAACGCCAGGAGCCGCCGCCACGAACAGATCTAGCATACTGGGACAGAGTGAGGAAAACGAGTGAGTGTTAGGTTTTGCTCTGTACGCCCATATATATAGGTAAAACATAGAAAACGGTTATTTAGAAGGACCGTTTCCTTTGTGTTTCTTCCACTGAGGTGTGGGACCTACTACTAGCTACTTCTTGATTTTCTTGTGCCCTGCTTCCACACAATCCTCCTCCTTCTCCGTCGCCGGGGTTCCCTTCTTCGGGACCGGCGCCTCCGCCTCGTCCTCCTCCTCCTTCTCACGGCCTCGCTTGTTGGGGGCCATTGGAGGTGGTGGCGGCGGTGGCGGCAGCATATCGGAGGCGGTGGCGGCGGCTTTCTTCTCCGTCGCTGGGATTCCCATCTTTGGGACCGACGCCTCCGCTGCCTCGTCCTCCTCGTCGTCCTCCTCCTCCTCCTCCTTCTCCTCTTCGGTTGACTCCTCATCAGAATCAACCTTCGGCGGGCCTAACATCAAGATGGGATCATGGAAGTTGGCGTATTCGTCGTCGCTCGACTCCGGCGTCGGTCCTTCAACGGACTCGCCGCTGACGAGGGGACTGTCGCGCGGTGACTCAGTGTGCTCCTGTGTGTCGTTGCTGCGAGGCATCTTCGCTAATCAGTAGGAGGGAGCGAGCGAGAGAGAGAGAGAGAGAGCAGATTCTGTGGTGTCTTGAGCTACCAAGGATTGGGGCTTTTAAGGAGTAGTGGGCGGTGCCACTACGCCATGGCACTTACTCGCCTCGCTTCGAATTCCAAGAAGCTTGAACGCGACCACATTGGAAACGGACATATCGAAATGACCGTTACCGTAGAACCACATATCGGAAACGGAGGCGCACTGGGAACCGTTGCCAATAATATGGGTAACGGAGTTTATACTTTCTCCGTTACCTATGTTGACGGGCCAGCCGCGGCCCATGTCAGGTTTGTACGCACCGGCTGCGCGGAAAGCGCGATTCTCCGTCGCCTAACGCCTGCCGTTTCCATAGAGGGGTATTCGATGTGTCGTTCTGTACTAGTGAATGGTCATACGATCTACTTACATAAATACTTGTGGAAATTGAAAATACCTTTGAAGATTAAAATATTTATGTGGTTCCTAAATAAAAATGTACTACTGACAAAGGATAACTTAGCCAAACGAAAGTGGAAGGGGTGTACGAAATGCCCTTTTTGTGGGTCGGAGGAGACTGTTGAACATCTCTTCATCTCATGCCCTTTTGCTCAACTGATTTGGCGGGTTGTTTTTACCACTTATAATATCACACCACCAACTAATATCAAAAATATGTTTGGGAATTGGTTGAATGGTATTGATAAAAAGACCAAGGCTAGGATTCGTATTGGCGTTTCAGCTATTTGGTGGTCTATATGGAATTGTCGAAATAACCTTGTTTTTAATATAAGTTCGAATTTTCATATTATGCAGGTTATACATATGGCAGCACATTGGATTCAGCTGTGGTCGTATCTCCTGCCCCAGGACCAACGCGAGCTTTTCGTTACTGGGTTTGCCCGAATCCTGATGGTCGCACATGATTTCTTCTCCCGGCTACTTGGCAGCACACTAGGCGTCTTCTTTAGGGGTCTAATGTTATCCTTTTTTCGATGGTTGATACTTGTCTCAACCTTATGTGATCCTTGATTTGTAAACTTTTGAACTATTCTCGAATATTGCAATAAAAAGTTGTGTGCATCGATCGATGCAGAGGCTGGGGCATCTCCCCTTTTCAAAAAAAACTTAAACCTTAGCATTCCTGCAATCGCGTAAGTGTATTGATGTGCGTTGCTGTCTAATTACAATGTAGCCCTAGGGCCGTCAAATTGTTGCTGTCTAAGAGCAAGTACAATAAACTTATGTAAGCGGGCTATAAGAGATAAAGTAATATTTCTTTGATGACATGGAAGAGAGAGAAGAGGAGATAGAAGGGCAACGGGCTCTCGTGCAAGAGCCGGCTCTAGCACGTGCTTCTAGGCACTTAGTGGGAGGGAGAGGTGGGCCATATCTTAATAAAGTAATACATTTTCCTATCTAACTATTGTACTTGTTGGCTATATGGTTGGCTATAACTGACGTGGACTATTGTACTTGTTGGCTATATGGTTGGCTATAACTGACGTGTCAATGTCTTATAGCCGCCTGTTGGCTATACTATTAAAGTTGCTCTAAACGGTGACGAATTAATTACTCATGTCTCGAGACGTCGCATCTATCGATCACCCAAAGTTTATGGTCAAATCGATGGCCTATTCGATGCAATTGTCTTGTTTGTAGGCAACCATTACACTCTTTACAATGCACTATTACTAGTCGGCCTGGGCCACTTGTTTATTCAGACTTCTTCTTGTCTAAGGAACTATTGTTAAGGCTGCTCATAATGCGGAGTAACTTAGACTAGTAACATGCATATGTTACTACTCTAAGTTACTACCTCTATAGTGGAGAGTAATATGTTTGTAGTGTCATATTTAATAGGTTATACACTCATCTTACCTCGAAATGTATGATGTTACGGTAACATAGCTACTAGTTACCACAACCATCTTTCTCCTCATTAATTACCCGCCACATCAGATTTTTCGCCTACGTGGCACTGATGTTACTCCTCATGTTACTCCCATTAAGACTAGTCTAAGAGAATCCTACATGTCCAGATTTGTCTCACTGGCATGCATGCTCTAAGAACTACCGTCTACGTGGCCAATATATCTCTTAATGAAATGTTTTCATGTTTTGCACCGTGCAATCCTTGAAAATTATAAAATGCCTTTTCTTAAACACATATTTATATATAAACCCCGAAAATCTTGTAGAAATATTTTTTCGAAGTTTGTCCACCATCCTGAGACATATATCTGGCACGGGTGCTGTTAAACCTGGTTGTTTAATTATGAAAAAATTGATTGCGTTATGTCGTCGTACAAGCCGGTAAAACGGTAGAGATAACTAATCCGATGCATTTTATGTTAGGTGTTGTTTCCTAATAAGTTACATCTAATTGATTCAGGGGTCAGTATTGCGCATATGTGATTGAGTGGTACGTTTTGCCGGTGAGCACGTGCAAGTGTTATATGTTAGCTACAAAACAACACACAAAAACAACTTCAATTATTTCAACATTAACTACATGGCCACGTCAGCAGTCTGAGAAAAGATTAACCCATGGGCGGAGGCAGGAATTGACTTCAAGGGGGGCCAAACAAGGAAAATCATCCATTGGGGGGGGGGGGGGGGGGGGTAAGCACGCTAATTTCCTCTAAGCATAGATTATCTATAGAATTTTCCTTGCTAATCCATGGCATAGGGGGCCAAGGCCCCTGCTGGTCCCCCTAGCTCTGCCACTGGACTAAACGTTAACTAAGCTGGGTCGCTTGTGAGCCTTCACAGTCCCGTGTTGTCTTTCCATCTAGATCAATTCATGAAATTGTTGACATGGGCTTTCGAGTAGCTGTGTATAAGTGACATGTCTCAAAAAATGCCTATGTAATAATGTCAAAACTAGGCTTTAAGGAAACAAATGATTACATCGAGCGTGAGTCTAGAATGCAAAATCTGAAGTGCAAAGGTCGTCACACCACATGGATTAGTTGGATTACATAATCGTTGGCCTCATATACATCCTCATTTCTTATGAAGGATGTTGTTGAGAAGCGGTTCAGTTGTAAAGGGAGAGTTCCGTAGGGGACCCTATCTCCCTCTGTGATCTTTGTTCTTGCACCTATCACTTTGCAATCAATGGTCATCATCACGAAAGTGGAGGAATTAATTACCAATCAATAACAATCCTATTTATCCTATAATTTAAAATGAAGATGATATAATTAAATGATCTATTCAAGTTTATGTCATTCAATTTATCTTTATCTTGATAGACCTAAAACCGGCAAGTAAAGAATGTTATTTGATGACATTTATCTAGGACATATATATGAAAAAACACTAAGACACGTATACATGATGATAAATTCACATCAAGCAATTTAGTGTAAGGTACCCCCACTGAAATCGCCACTAGTGATCGAGTAAGCAACGCATGCAAACTTGCCAATACTATCCACTTATGACGCTTGTTAGTAAGGTGGCATCTCATGCCCTGGCTCCCAATTGTCTTTTTCCCGATGTTTGAAACCTTTTTATAGTCCCTTCAAGTTATCTTAGCGGTTCCCTAGTAATTTCCCATTATAAACACATAGTCAAGGAGAATTGGTGGTACCCTAGTATAGTTTTGTAGACCCATCACCAAATATACCTGGCTTGTGATGGTGCAATACTCAGGGAGACAACCCCTACTTGATATTGTTTGCGAGATTTACTTCTACTATCCAGGTATATGATTAAGACTAAGGGCGTGTTCAGATGTCCTCCGTGCTCCAGCTTCTCGGTGCTCCAGCTCAGAGCAGCGCCGAACACAAGAACTCCACGAAGCGAGATTCGCGGATCTGGCCAAATCGGCTGTACAATTCGCGGAGCACCACTTCCTCGAATCCTCGGAGCAGCAAATCGCGGAACAGTACAAAATTACAACAGATTGCCACCGCCAAGTGAGAAAAACTGTTCGGTTCGTCCTGTCTGTGCTCGTCCCGAGCGAGGCCTCCTCTCTCTCTCTCTCTCTCTCTCTCTCTCTCTCTCTCTCTCTCTCTCTCTCTCTCTCTCTCTCTCTCTCTCTCTCTTCGTGTCGCCCTGCTCAGCTGACCCGCCGCCACAGCCCACAGGCTTGCCATCCGTCCCCTCCGGCCGCCGCCGCCCCCGCCTACGGCCGCCGCCACAGCGACCTCGCCGTCCACCTGAGCTTCCCCGTCAAGTACCAGCGCGTCCGCCTGGGCTGCTTCCCCTACTCGGCTCCCACACTAGATTGAGTTCATCTGTCGACTATCTCCGAATCCCTTCGTTCCCGGTGAGCACATCTTCCTCGTTTCTTCATTTATTACAGTACATGTGAGCAGATCGTGGAATTTGGTTGATTTGCTCTAGAAATTAAAAAATCGGGAGTACTCACAGGCTTAGCAAATTCATCCAACATGGGCTGGAAGTCATACTCCTTAGCAGACCGGCGTACAGAAGATGGGCTTGAGGCCCAGAAATTGGTGGAGCTGCGCCGAACGTATTCCGTTCCACGAGTGACGCAGGATTCGCTCGCACGGAGCCGGATCGGCAGATTTGGGAAGAGCGGAGGACATCCGAACACGCCCTAAGCCTTGACAACCGCAAATAATATTATTTACCTGTGAGATAGTATGACTCTCTTCATTGATATCTCTATATTCATGAATCTGTTCATCGGTCCTTGTGATGATTGTACCGTCCGAGTACTTACAATTTACATGTATGCATGAAGATACATTCACATAAATTAGTAATGGGTTTTATAGGAGATAGATATCGTATGTTGGCACCCATGTCACACACAACACGATGAAAACACTTTGGCTCCAGCCGACTCACAAACTCATCATAAATATATCACATGCATCTCATACGCGTTTAGCCATGTTTCATCAACCCCTCAAACACCAATTATGCATAGAAATATAATCTATGGGCTAAGTGAATCTCATAGAGATCTACTCGTAGATGAGTCCTTAGCCGATTAGCAGGCGCCAGGCGAGGATCTCGGTCGGAGTTTGTATATCCAATTTACAAACAATTCATGGGTTTATTTATCGGTGAACACGAATTAGAGCGATCCATATTAAAATTGACAAATAAAATTGATCATGGAACCTGATCATCCATGAACCTTGACAAAATAGATATCATATAGATCAACTACCCTATCGGTAATAGATCTTATTTGTCACCTCCTACATATCTCACATGCACATTCGAATCTAAAATCAGAAGCATAGGCTCTAATACCACTTTTGAACCACACTAGTAACAAAAATGGACCGCGTGCTCGCTAGAAAAATGCTTAGGGTGTAGGTCACCGCTTTACCACTAGACGCGCATGAGCGAAACTTGATGTAGTACTAATTTGACTTTTACCATATTGAACTTTTTTAGAGCGTCAGGGCCTCAGGGGAAGTATAGTCCGACTTATCCGATCCCTCAAGTAAATCCTTGCAGATTATAAACCCTTTGTACGACCATTGGACAACGAATTTCTTGATCCATTTGCATGACTTGGGATAGTGGTGGCTAGGATTTGCTGGCATTAATTACTTTCAGAAGTGTCACCTCCACATTGTAGATGGTTCCGCTTCGATGCACAACGCCTGTGCCTTAGTCAGATCCTAATCAGAATTCTGCCTGATTACATCCCATCAGAACTCTAGCCCTAATACAACTCGGGTCCAATCAAAGGAGCCCGTTTTAGTTGGATCATGAATTATGAAACATAATCATTTAACTTGTGAGAGGGTATGTGTCGCTTTAACCTCATCGACCAGAAACAATTCAATGTCTTTGGTGCCAACACAGTTTGTTTCAGGCTTGGAAAAGAAGCTATCACTTCAGAAAGCAACCTTTTGGATAACCTCATCGATTTCTGGCCAGCGGGCCAGCTCCTCCAGGTATGAGGCATCAATGCCGGCCTGGAGGGAGGCTTCGTCGTCGTCGGGCGGCGCAGGCTAGGTGCCGCGGTAGGCTGCCCAGCTGGGTGGGGGCGGCCTCCTCGGCTTCCTCCATCTTCACGGCGTCGTCGTCCTCGCACAAGTTGAAGTCAGAGGAGGAGCCGTCAGACTCGATGACGGGCTCTTTCTCTTCTGGCTGGTACCCCTTTAGCGCCTCCGCCGTGAAGGCCGACCGTCGGCGAGCGTCGTGCTCGATCTCGAACCAACGGTCCCACAATGGTGAGTTTATCGCGTACGCTGGATCGTTGACGAGGTCGGGCGGGAGGAAGCTCCGGCGGCGGAGGATCTCCTCCGTACGCGCCCTGCCGACGCGAGGGATCCGCGACACCGGAATGCGGCGGCTGATCAGATGCCAGCCGTCCGGTAGGTGCATGTCACCCCACGAAAGGGGCTCCGCCACCTCCCAATGGATATGCGCGACGTCTGTGGAGACGCGGGCTCGCTGGGCACGTCGACGGGCATTGCGGGCCGCACAGAGCTCCGCACGGCGGGCGTCGGCTCAGCGGCCGGCGTTGAAGGTCAGCACGCGGGAGCTGGAGGCCTCCTTGTCGTTGCGGCCAGGCTTGAACCAGCTCGGCTGCTTCATGGTCGCCAGCACGAGGGATGGCTGAGGTCGGTGGCTAGGGTTTGGAAGAGTGAGGAAGTGGGGAACTAAGTGGGGATGGGGACTGGATTTGGTCGGTCCATTAGAAAGGACCTAGCGAGGTAGCCGAAGCTGCTACACTCGCTGCAAGGTGGGCCGGGGCGGAATTCGGGAGGACAAGCATTATGTCCACGTCTACCCAAAAGTTGGACCAAAATTGGGCCGCTTTGAGGCGAAATCGCGTGTCTGCGCAAACAAGTGTCTCTATGGCCCAACCATTTGGGGCACCTTCCATATATATATATTTTTTTGAGGAGAGGATCCGATTCAAATACAAGGCAGCTCAGTACACTTTACAAGACGGTCCAAAAGAAAAACAGAAATTACAAACGGACCCAGGCAAAGTGCAAAGAGCACCCCAAGCTACCAGGAAAGATCACGATCAGATCCTTCAACGCGCCCAAAGCTCCGAGGCGACGCCGGAGACGCCGTACCACGCACCGCCGGAGACAGCACCACCACGCATAGTAGACGGCCGGATGAGCCACCCGCCGCAAGCGCCGGGATCTGGACTCGCTGAACGTGCCCGGCCACAGCGCCGTCTTCCCGCAACCGCCCATCATCCAGCCGCTCCACCATCGCCACGGACCACCACCAGCAGCACGCCGGCACCGACAGAAACCACTCCCCCCGCCACCAAGGCCGGCCGGAGCAGCACCGTCGACGAAGACCACCTCCACCAGCACCAACAAAAGCAGGACGCCAACCAGGACCGAGCCCTCACCTTGCCACCACGGCCGGCCTGAGGAGCAAGGAAGAAGAGGCGCACCTGACGAACCACCTTCACGTCCTCCTCGGCGACGAGGCCGCCGGAACGGAGAAGGAGGGGAAGGACCACAGCCAACACACCAACTCCGCCGCCCCATCATCGACGTCGTCGAGAGGCACTCACACCTAGATAGGAACCTATCTACACACCAGGATGAAAACCAAAGCTCCCCCCACCTCGCGGTGCCTCTACGGCGGCCGGAGGCGGAGGGGAGCGGTGGATTCACCGGCGGAAAACAAGCACGCGCGGTCGCCTCCCCTTCCGCCTCTCAGAACTGTAGACGAGCGGATAAGGAGCGAGCGGATCCCGACACCTTCCATATATGTCCGGACAAAAACAGTTTAGGTTGATCCGTTTGCGCCAACCTGTTGGACGTGCCCTAAAAACTCCGCATTTGCTCACCTCAGAGGCAAGGAGCCAAGGACACACAGCAACACACCGTCGCCACTCACCAGATTCACCACCGTAAAAGCAACAAGACTGAAGAATTATTCCAAGAACGAATCACGTGTTTTCATCCAAGTATGCAATAGCCACTAGGTGACACTGTGTTCGTTCATTACTAACTATATAAAAGGAGTGCAAAACGGCGAGTCCAAGTATACAAGCACGAGCTTAGCTCTGCTCTCTGACAGTCACTCTCCTCCTCTTGACTCTTGTCTCCACCCCCCGACCGAGGCCGGGAGGCAAAACCGCGCGCCCAATGCGCCTCCACCACCTCCCCCTCGTTCTCCTCGCCGCGCTCGCCGCCGGGGTGGCGGCCGGCGGTGACGCGGACGCGCTGCTTGCGGCGAAGGCCGCGCTCGACGACCCGACCGGCTCGCTCGCGTCCTGGTCGACGAACGCCACCGGCCCGTGCGAGTGGTCCGGCGTGTCCTGCGACGCGCGCTCCGGCGCGGTCGTCGCCGTCGACCTCTCCGGGCGCAACCTCTCCGGTCCGTCCCGCGCGCCCTCTCCGGGCTCCCCTACCTCGCGCGCCTCGACCTCGCCGCCAACTCGCTCTCGGGGCCCATCCCGCCGTCGCTCTCCCGGCTCCGCCTCCTCGCCCACCTCAACCTCTCCAGCAACGGCCTCAATGGCTCCTTCCCGCCGCCGCTCGCCCGGCTCCTTGCGCTCCAGGTTCTTGATTTGTACAACAATAATTTCACCGGCCCGCTCCCGCTCGAGGTCGTCGGGATGGCGCAGCTCCGACACCTCCACCTCGGCGGCAACTTCTTCTCCGGGGATATTCCAGCAGAGTATGGCCGCTGGGGGAGTCTGCAGTATCTCGCCGTCTCCGGCAACGAGCTGTCCGGGAAGATACCTCCGCAATTGGGCAACCTGACGAGCCTCAGGGAGCTCTACATTGGCTACTACAACAACTACTCCGGCGGGATACCGGCCGAGCTCGGAAATATGACTGAGCTTGTCCGGCTCGACGCGGCGAACTGCGGTCTCTCCGGCGAGATCCCACCGGAGCTCGGGAATCTCGCGAAGCTGGACACGCTGTTCCTGCAGGTGAACGGGCTCACCGGTGCCATCCCGCCGGAGCTGGGGGCTCGGGAGCCTCAGCTCGCTAGACCTGTCGAACAACGCCTCTCCGGGCGAGATTCCGGCCAGCTTTGCGGCCCTCAAAATCTCACCCTGTTCAATCTCTTCCGAAACAGGCTCAGGGGTGACATCCCCGAGTTCGTCGGCGACCTGCCCAGCCTCGAGGTGCTGCAGCTGTGGGAGAACAACTTCACCGGCGGTATCCGCGCCGCCTTGGCCGCAACGGCCGCTTCCAGCTGCTCGACCTCTCGTCGAACAGGCTCACGGGCACCCTCCCGCCGGAGCTGTGCGCCGGAGGCAAGCTGCAGACGCTCATCGCGCTCGGCAACTCCCTCTTCGGCGCAATCCCGGACTCTCTCGGAAAATGCCGGTCGCTCAGACGCTTCCGCCTCGGCGAGAACTTCTTGAATGGTTCGATTCCCGGAGGTCTCTTCGAGCTGCCGAATCTGTCTCAAGTGGAGCTCCAGGACAACCTCCTGTCCGGCAGCTTCCCGGACGTTGTGGGCACCGGCGCACCGAATCTTGGGGGGATTAGCCTCTCTAATAACCAGCTCACGGCCCATTGCCGGCGTCCATTGGGAGCTTCTCTGGATTGCAGAAGCTCCTTCTTGATCAGAATGCGTTCACCGGCGCAATACCACCAGAGATTGGGCGGCTGCAGCAGCTGTCCAAGGCTGACCTTAGCGGCAATTCTTTCGATGGGGCGTGCCGCCGGAGATTGGGAAATGCCGATTGCTCACTTATCTTGATGTCAGCCGAAACAACCTGTCCGGAGATATACCGCCATCTATCTCCGGCATGGGGATACTGAACTATCTGAACCTGTCCCGGAACCAGCTTTATGGAGAGATACCAGCAACCATTGCTGCAATGCAGAGCCTCACGGCCGTGGACTTCTCATACAACAACCTGTCTGGGCTTGTGCCATCGACCGGGCAGTTCAGCTACTTCAATGCCACGTCCTTTGCTGGCAATCCAGGCTTATGCGGGCCGTACCTTGCGCCATGCCACCTTGGTGGTGCCGAAACAGGCCGTGGCTCACACACTCATGGTGGGTTGTCTAGTAGCCTCAAGCTGATCATCGTCCTCGTCTTACTCGCCTTCTCCATCGCATTTGCTGCCATGGCAATCTTGAAGGCTCGGTCACTGAAGAAAGCCAGCGATGCGCGTGCTTGGAGGCTCACCGCGTTCCAGCGCCTCGAATTCACCTGTGACGATGTGATCGATAGTCTGAAGGAAGAGAACATCATCGGCAAAGGTGGAGCCGGGACTGTGTACAAGGGGACAATGCCAGATGGTGATCATGTTGCAGTGAAGAGACTCTCTGTGATGAGCCGTGGCTCGTCACATGACCACGGTTTCTCTGCGGAGATACAGACACTTGGGAGGATCCGGCACCGTTACATTGTTCGGCTGCTTGGCTTCTGCTCGAACAACGAGACAAATCTCCTGGTGTATGAGTATATGCCTAATGGCAGCCTGGGGGAGCTACTCCATGGAAGAAGGGAGGTCACCTGCACTGGGATACTCGGTACAAGATAGCTGTTGAGGCTGCCAAGGGGCTATGCTATCTACACCATGATTGCTCACCACCGATCCTGCACCGTGATGTCAAATCAAACAACATTCTCCTTGACTCCGATTTTGAAGCACATGTTGCTGATTTCGGGCTTGCCAAGTTTTTGCAAGACTCTGGCACATCAGAGTGTATGTCAGCCATTGCCGGTTCTTATGGCTATATTGCTCCAGGTAAATATCAATCCTCATTACAGTTTGTGCCTATAGCTTTACATAGTACTGTCTGCAAATTATCCATGTTCAGTTCATTACTGCTGTCTGTCGATGAGTTGGAACTGTAATTCTGATGCTTTAGCACTGTTCTTGCACCGTGAATGTGTTACCAGATTTTAGTCCTTGTTTTGCTTAGACATACTTATACTTTGCGTTCCGCTGCATTGTTACTTGTTAAGATTTTGTACAATTCTATTCAGTATTTTCGCAATGAATTTTTCTCTTGTTAATTTATTAGTTGATTTCCATACAAGCAGAGCTGTAGTTCCTTAAAATACATTAATCTTACATTGAATTGTCACTGTGGATTTGCAGAGTATGCTTATACTCTCAAGATTGATGAAAAGAGCGATGTTTATAGCTTCGGTGTAGTGCTTCTTGAGCTGATCACTGGAAAGAAGCCAGTAGGGAGTTCGGCGATGGTGTCGACATTGTTCACTGGATCAAGATGATGACTGACTCAAACAAGGAGCAGGTCATCAAGATCATGGACCCCAGGCTCTCAACTGTGCCGGTGCATGAGGTAATGCACGTCTTCTATGTTGCGTTGCTTGTGTTGAGGAGCAGAGTGCAGCGACCACAATGCGGGAGGTGGTGCAAATCCTCAGTGAGCTTCCCAGGCTGACTTCAAAGCAAGGGGAGGAGCTTCCTAGTAGTGGCGAAGGTGATGAGTCAGGTCCTGCAGGATCAGATGAAACTGTGGAGGCAGCGCCAACGAAGCCAAAGAGAAGCACCAGCAGCAGCAACCGAGCTCGCAGTCTTCACCGTCTTCCAATCTCATCAGCATCTGAAGAACTGTCAAGCTGAATTGTCGTCGTTCCTTTTTCTTTTGTGAAATTTGGATGTTTGAATCTTGTAATCTAGGATTGGTATGCAGTTCTCTGTATTTAGAATGTGGAGCGTAGGTCTTGACTTTCTGGTTGTGCTATGAGACCTTTGGTATTTGTTCTGTAAATATCAAGCTTCTTAATCTCTAGTTTCCCGTTACAGTCAAGAGGGAGTTAAGTGCTTAGTTGTCTTGCATTTATCCGGCTTTCTTCTCCAATGTGGCCCCCCAAGTTTCAAGTTATTTCTCCATCCTGCTTTGCATCATAATCTTGACTCTTGAAATCAAGATCTTTTGAAGGTGTCCAGTGTTATGTTCCAGGTGAATTCAATCAGATGTAGTACTACACTATAACTTTTTTCCACTATAACTCAACTCTCTTGGCAAAGAAGAAAGATACTTTAATATCTGGTGAGCAGTTGCTATCCAGCTGGAGAGATTTTTTTTTAATAATATCTTTTTACATGAGTATTTCGAACGGTAGCATGCGTGGCAGGGTCCAAGCCGAAAGTCCACTGTGTAGCGCACATCAGGCGTCTTTCGGCGCGCAGCCGGCCGAAACCAGACTTTCGTCCAGGAGCAAGCCGAAACCAACACAATCTGGTACGATCATGCACAAGCATTCCATCTTTCCTTGTAATTTCTTTTAATTAATATAAAATTTGGTTAACCGTGTCTCGATTCGGGATGAAATATGTATGAAATATATGTGTATCGATGAGTAGGTTCCATTTTCGTGATCGGTTTCGAGTTTGGTTGCTTCTAACCTTTTAATTTTAAATCACAATTTGTAAAATTATTTGATGAATTTTGTCAAATTCGTCGCACTCATTTGACCGTTTGAAATTTCCTTTCACGAGTACATGTACCTCACCCTTATCCACAACTATTACGTTGTAACTTTTTTCTTTCGACGGGCGTATTTATTTTTCCGGTAGCATCTATAGAAATTTTTTTTATTTGAGAGAAAAAATAAATACGTCTGTCGAAAAAAAAAAGTTGAAACGTAAAAGTTGTGGAGAAGAGTGAGATATTTGTACTCGTAAAAGAAAATTTCAAACGGTGAACCGAGTGCGACGAATTTAACAAAATTCGTCGAATAATTGTACGAATTGCGATTCAAAATTAAGAAGTTAGAGACGATCAAACTTGAAACCGATCAAGGGAATGGAACCTACTCATCGATACGCATATATTTCATATATATTTCATCTCGAACCGAGACATGATTAAGCAAATTATGTTTTAGTTACAAAATTAAAACTGTACCAAGTGTATCACCTTTCCATAAAACTGTAAAACTGTACAATCTGGCCGCTTTCGACTCGGCCCAGGCCGAAAGTCAGCTGGCCTGGGAGCCTTTCGGCACGGCAAAAGCCGAAAGTGATGTTTCGGCCTGGGACAGGCCGAAAGTTGCTACTTTCGGCCCGCTTCAGACCGACGGCGCGCTACTTTTCAAATTTCACGTACGCGTATGCTACTGTCCGAAATTCTTATTAAAAAAATATTATTAAAAAAAATCTCTTGTCAGTTTTGTTTAATTGTTATTATTCTTGGACTAAATTTACGTGTGGCCAGTTTGCAAACCCACTCCTTGCTCTGCAATGCAGATGATGCTGCTACTCAACTTTTTAATGGTATGCTGTCCTTAGATGTTTGCTTGCCTTGGCTAAGTTCACTGCAGATTTCCCTACAGGGCCTGCTTAGAACGTGAAACTTCGCCTGCACCTGGAATTTTGAAGGTAAGCGTATAATTCCAGCATGTGACCATGTGGCTGTTGTTCAGTAATAAGAAACCAGCATCTTATTGCAGGTCAGGATCTGATCGGCAGTAGTTGACTGGTAGGGGAGCATAGCTTTGAGTGAAGTGAAAGCAAGAGAAGGATTTTTTTTTTCCGACACAGGATTTTTTTCTCCCGGCATACGTGACAATATTAGTCGACTTTCGTAGTTTACTTATTTTCGCCACTGTCGGCTGAGGGGTCTATCTTAATCTTAGTGATTTTTGAGGATGTAAACTTTAAGACACGATATACTTTGTAATAATGTGGCTGTGTTCATCACTCGATGTAGAGGCTGGGATTAATAAAATTCCCTTTTCTAAAAAAAAAGAGAAGGATTTCTCAAAGGTAAGGTTGACCAAAGATAATCTATTTTGCCTGTCCAATATTTTTGGTAAGTAAATAATATGTGGCCCGTAAAGTTGACACAGTTTACAAACTGCATCAGATCTGCCTGGTCACAATCGGTAGGAAGCAACACCATGTGTTAGCCGTACTGGTCTTATCCATCATTTTCAATCATTCAGAATTCAGAAATGTATACATAGTTACATACCAGCTACAAGGACCTCTTGTTAAATGGGTTCTTCAGATCTGTAATTGTACAGTGATCATAGTCTTGTTTCATCTGGTGTTGATGTCTGTCCTCCTAGAAAGCAAGCATACCACTGTTACTGCAAATCTGACAAGAAAATCTAACACGAGTATTATTGATTACCATACAGGAACCAACTAATCCCATGCTTGTTCTTTTCTTTGTAAGTTAACTGGAGGATGTAATTTACTAACAGATCTATTTCTGAATAATGCTTAGTACAATACATGGATACTTTCCCCTAGTATTTGTTTCTTCTCTATTGTGTGAGTGTCAACATCATATGCCATGTATGAATGTGCATATATTGTGTGTTGGAGCATTTTTTTTGTTCATCCAATATTTGAAGTGCATTTTTTGAGTAGCAGACGCTCATGTGAGTAGAAGTTCGATTGTCAATATAATCAGTAGAAGAGAGTAGCTGGTGATAAAGGCCAACCATACCTTTGAGTAGTCAACATC
This sequence comes from Poa pratensis, assembly GCA_947311845.1. Taxonomy (NCBI): domain Eukaryota; kingdom Viridiplantae; phylum Streptophyta; class Magnoliopsida; order Poales; family Poaceae; genus Poa; species Poa pratensis. Next base: position 97,338,788 of record CAMZMU010000052.1, read on the forward strand.
ACACGAAATTCAGATGCCTTTTGTGTTGTCAAAAAGAAAGATTTTCAATGGCTGGTTCTTCTTTTCCTATAGATTAACAGTCACACGATAGAGGCTACATACTTCTCCATTTTTTATAGGACATGATGCACATAGAGATGTAAATAGGGGACCATACCAATAGTGTTATATCTTTTATTCACATAGTTTAGTTAGCTCTTAGTAATAAGTTGAGGTCATATGCATCTTCGATGCAGAAGCCAGGGGAAGTTTCCATTTTCTAGCAGAAACATTGTAATGAACTGACCTTCTTTGCAGATGCATGCTAGGAAGGAGTTCACAGTACATATGGACGTAACTCCGGTAAGTTCATTGGCACAATAAAATTCAGTTTAATTTCATCTCTATCGCACTAAATTCTACTTCCGTGATCTGTGAAAGCATGCAACTCCAGCAAGTTTACCTCTTTTGACCACTGACAGAGACAGATCAATGTGGTAGCGATCCATTGATTGGAGACGCGCCACCAACCATGATTATTGCCTAGTTCCATTTGTTACGCAGATAAAAAGGACCACAAAAATACAGGTAAAAATATGAAGGAAAAACAACTAGAAACTGAATTATGCAAGTGCCTAGCTCTGCACTTCTGCAGGTCACCCGAGGTTTATTTTTCACAGAAAGGTCACCCAGTTGTCGTTTTTCTGAAGCAGTAACCAACTCAGTTAAGCTTCTCCGAAGCTGTAATTCAGATTTCAGAGTACCCTGTGATCCAGCTTCCAATCTTCTGGTTTGGCCATTGCAGTGACATGATTAAATGCAGGTGAACATAGTAGAAACATGCATCAGAAACTAAATGCAGAGTCAGGATGTTGGGCTGATCTGGAACCTGCTGAATCCAAAGCATAAAATGGACCACCAAGATGTTGAATTGGGATCAACCGGCAGCTCATCCATTGCCAATTGACAAGCCTGCTGCCGTGCAAGTTCAGGCGCGTCTCTGGCAATGTCAAGTGGGGAGCAATCGAAGGCATGATTCATTGAACAGGTGACACACGCATGGTTACTGCCTAGTGCGACACGACGGAGCCTTCCGCTGCGTCGCCAAGTCCTTTCTTTGGCGCCCATCCTCGCGGATCCCCGTGGGTGGCGGCGGGGATCGGAGGAGAGGTGTGGCCGTGATTGGAGTGGGGATAACAAGTTGCTAATTTTTTTTTATAATACATTTTTTTAATTAAATTCGAAAAATATTACGCAAAATGGCGAAATTCCAAAAATAATACACCTTCGGCCAGGGTTGGGCCGATAAGTGCCTGTCGACCAACACTTATGTCTCCTCACCTTGTTGCCCGTACTAACGATTACTTCATATGCAAATGAGATAAAATGTGCTAGATGTCTACCCATTGCCCATTGTTCTATGGCCTGGCTACTTTGCCTATAATATTTAATCTTGCGAATACATATTTTATGACATTAGGGCAGATTAAGTTAATTTGGAAATTGCTAATTCATTCAGCGGTAGATGCTCACAACCAACTGAAAGCAATTTTTTAAATGTTTTCATAAAATGTGCTAGCGATTACTTCGTACGCAAGCGAGATTAAATGTGCTAGATGTTCCCACACTGAATATTGGACATTATTTTGGATTAAATTAATTTGGAAAATGCTAATTCGTTCAACGGTAGATGTTCACATCCGATTGAAAGTACATTTTAAAATGTTTCATAAAAACCAACGTCTTACAAATATAAGATGTAGGATAAATGATAAACAACGAGTTAAGTGGAGTATGCTTGCACAGATTTGGACGAGGCATGGGAGCGGCGTTTTGGCTGCCGGGAGCATATGCTCCCGGTATTTTGGAAAAAAAAAACTTATCAAAAAATTCCGAAAAATCATGCACGTACCTGACCATGGTACGCACCACCTTGACAAATTTCGCACCGAAATGACATCGTATGCACCCTGGACAAAAATGACAAAATGCTGACAGAAAATGAGGTTTCCAGTTGGTTTTGCACCTCTCTTGTCGGTTCCAGGAGGTTTCCTATAAAACGCAGAAACCTGTTTGTGCATCCTGACTGTGCTGTCAGATTTCAACACATTTCTAGCTGAAATAAATCCAATCCCACTAACACGTAACTGATGCTAGTCATCGCGTTCTCAAAAGATGTCACACATGGGCAAGTCCAATTTGAAGTGATATATGATCCATGGTCGTGTCAGCACATTATTTCAGTGAATCTTTGCTACCAAACCATCAAATATTGTCTGCACAATTCTTACCGGAGTCAGTGTCTTAATCTTTTACATGTCAAACTGAGGATCCAACGGTCAGCTTTTCCATTACTCTTTTGACCAATTTGTTGGGAGGCTTAAGCCAAGCTGCACTTTACCGAGCCCTAGCCTGAAATTTCTTGGAAGTCGCAGGCAGGTGGACATGAGTAAACTGAAACTTCAGAGAGCACTAACATGACTTCGTTGAACGTAGCAAGCATGCAGTCACGCAGATGGACGAATCCAAATCGAACTACGTATAGATACCATCTTATTTTGCATGATAGACATGCGTGGAATCGTTTGTTACAAAGTGAGTGCACTAGTTGTGTATAAAGTCTAAGAAGCCAAAGAGCCATGGTTGAATTTCCATGCCTAGTATTAATGTGTGTCGTCCATGCCATGGAATTCAGAATAAGGAAACAAAAAACATAAAATACAAAAGACGAACAAATAACTTATAGATTGCTTTCATTGAGAGATGAACTCAAGACCTCCCGCTTACTAAACGGGTGCTCTAACCAACTGAGCTATGAAAGCGAACTGGACTGTTCGAAATGAACTCTCTATATGACATTATATTATCTTCTGGAAAGTCTGAAGCTGCTGAGAACTTATCAGAGTTTTTTTTTCCATGGCAAGTCCAAAGAACAACGGGACTGGATTATCATTCGCTGCGTAAGCTCCAGACGCAGACAGAACAATAAGACGGCTACATTTGTCCACTCTGGGCGTCTGACTTTAGAAATACTCCCGAGCCACGCGCGCGCCGATATCGAACGCATCGATCGAGTATGGACCTACGACGTATCTATCTACTCATCTTTGTCCACTAAAACAATCCGATCCCGGCTTCTGGTTGGCGCCAAGAGCCGGTGGGATAGAGCTCAAGGGACATGGGAATCGTACGTGTTGGCGAGCCTCACGGGCCGGATTCAACAGACGCGATCGAGGAGGAGACTGTTACTCATCTTTTGCCCGATCTACCACTGCTCCCACTCAGCCCCTCATCACGTACCATATAGCTCCAGCCTCCAGGTTACTTTCAGAACTCGATTTTCTGGCTGCTTCACGCGTTCTAGGTCATGCCTCATGTGCCAAGAGTCAATAGGCAGCAGAAGCTGCTTTGCCTGTAAACCTCGGCCACTTTTTCCTTGCTCTGCCATCCGATCATCGTTACCTTGAGCTTTACAGAGAGATACGCCACTAACTCACTGTCAAAGATAAGGTGAGCACTGCTCCTACGTACCGATCCATGCCACCCCACTCTGTCTGCAGTCTGCACTCGATCTCTGCTGACTGCAGTTCATTTGGATCCAGGATACAGATATACGCCTCCTGCAGTGCAAGCTATCAAGCCTTCCTAGCCGCCCGTAAATTCTGAATATGGGTCCTGACGTCGCGATTCAGATCCTCGCCGGCGTCACATTGCATGGCGCAGGACTGCCGGCAGGAGCTGAGATCACATGAGAAGTGAACTTGGAGGCGACGTTCACCGTCTGTATCCACGTAAGACATCACCTGTGCTCATCGATCGAAGATTACCTCTAATTGGACAAGGTAGCTAGCCACGAGAACGCCATTGTACTTGCTTTAGCACAGACATCTTATAATCTTCCTTTCGGAGTAGATGATTCCACCGATATTTTCCTTCGATATGTCTGCACACATGTTTGAAGTTGAAGGAAGTTTCCTCTATACATGGCTAGCTAGCCGCCGGATGGTAAGTAGAGTAAGAGCATCTCCGCCGGGGCTCTAAACAACCCCTCAAAGGCCCAATTTTTTTAGAAAAGGGAATTTTATTAATCTCCAGCCTCTGCATCGAGTGATGCACACAACCGCTTATTGCAGAATTCGAGTTCAATATTTAAGTTTACATCTCCGGAATCACAAAGATTTGAGACACGCCTCAAAAAAATACAGCACAAGGTAAAACACAACTACGAAAGTCGCTTAATATGCTGCCACATATGCCGGGAGAAAAACTCATGTGCCACCCGCAATAGCCTCGTGCATCCAGCCTCCATAAGGTCCCGCTGGTCCGAGGGTAGCAGCAGGGGCGGAGCTAGCATGTATTGATTGGGGTCAAGTGACACCGATGGATTTTTACCATTTCCCTTTGTAAATGAAGCAACGCTCTTAGAAATGCAAAATGACACCGGTGAATTTAGGGGAATGACACCAATGATCTATTTTTCTGGCTTCGCCCCTGGGTAGCAGGGTAGCCCATAACTGTATCCAATGCACCGCCATATGGATAACCTGCAAGACATGAAAAGTATCTTTCCTGTTAACACAAGATTGTTCCTACAATTCCAAATCGACCAACAAATTGCTGAGACACCAATACGTATCCTAGCCTTGGTCTTGTGATCCACCCCATTTAACCAATTTCCGAACATGTTCGAAACATTAGTGGGTGGAAGAATATTGTAAGTACAAAATACCACACACCAAACCAATTTTGCAAAAGGACAAGAGATAAACAAATGTTCAATTGTTTCATTACACCCACAAAAAGCGCAATTGGTACTACCCTGCCACTTTCTTTTGGGCAGATTATCCTTTGTGAATAATACTTTTCTATGAAGGAACCACATAAATATTTTGATTTTTAGCGGTATCTTTAACTTCCATAAGTAAGTTTTTAAGAATCTCGTATGACCATTCATTAAATCTTCATACATGGATTTGACTGTAAACAAACCATTCTGAGTAAGTTTCCAATGAAACGAATCAGGAACATCATTTAGCACGATATCCATCAATCTATTAACTAAATGAGACCACATGTCCCATTTGTTCCCAATTAATGGCCTTCTAAAGCTCATATTCATTGGGGGTGCATTACGTAACACATGGTGGACCGAAACCTCTTTATGTTGCACAATGTTGTATAGATGTGGATATTGATCTTTCAATGGAGAGTTACCCAACCAAGTGTCCTCCCATAACCTCGTGGTTTCCCCATTGCCTACCTTAAAGTAGCCTCTAGCGAAGAAGCCTCAAAGGCCCATTGGGAGTCTGGACACCCAAAACCGCAACCAGCGGCACCCCCAAATCCTCGCCCCGAGTGATTTTGTGTCTGGCACCCCCGGGAGGGCCTCAACACAGCGTCGGCGTGCCCATAATCATTCCCTCCCCACAGCCTCCCCTTTTTCATCTCGCCGGTGATTCGCACCATCGCCGCCACTCTCGTCACCGCCTTCTTGATTCGCACCTCGGGGACTTTGTCGCAGCGCTAGGGCCTGTCTCACGCTGCCAGTCTCTGACCTCGTCTAGCACCGGCGGATCTAGTTCGATCCTGGGTACGCCCTTCTTCCATGCCGCCCCGCACGCAACCTGTTCGACCATTGGTTGATAGGCTGAATTCGTTGATTCATCATTCTTGGCCTTGTTTCATTGCTTTGTTTTGTCAAACATGCAATGTACAACAACGACAACGAGATCATGTTTTTGGAAATGATGACGGAGGATGTCGCCCTTGTGGCCGACGCAGAGGAGAATGAGATGTTCATGGTTGTACTTCTAGATGCCGCACTCAAGGCAGACGCGACGCCGAAATTTGGAGGATCAGCGAAGGGGAAGAGGCCCAACAAGAAACGCAACAGAGCAACTGGGCACATGCTGTTGTACCAAGAATATTTTGCCAACGCTCCGGTGAACTTGCCTCATGAATTTCGCCGACGCTTTAAAATGAGCTGTGGATTATTTAGGAAGATCGTGCATGGCGTTCGAGAGTACGACGACTACTTTGAACTAAAGAGAGACTACACCGGCGTCCTTGGGTTTTCATCTCTTCAGAAATGCACGGCGGCCATACGGTGCCTTGCTTACGGGCTCCCCGTGGATGCTTTGAATGACTATCTCCGTATGCCTGAGTCCACCGCCGTCGAAGCCACCTACGGATTCTGTAAGGCAGCTGTGAAGGTGTTCAGAGAAGAATATCTGATAACACCAAATGAGGCAGACACGCCCGTCTGTTGGCATAAGGCGAAGCAAGAGGATTTTCAGGGATGCTTGGAAGCATCGATTGCATGCATTGAAACTGGAAGAAATGCCTGTTCTCTTGGCAAGGGATGTACAAGTCAGGGCATCACGGAAAGTGCAGTGTTATACTTGAAGCCGTGACAGATTATGATCTTTGGATATGGCATACCTATTTCGGCACCACCGGTGCCGCCAATGACATCAATGTGCTCCACAAGTCCACTGTATTCAACCAACTTTGCGATGACCTAACTCCACCATGCAACTATGTGATCAATAGCCATGTCTACAACAAGGGGTACTATCTTGCTGACGGTGAAAGTGCATGGTTTCCCCCATGCGTGGTTTTGGTAATTAATGACAATCCTTATGGACTAATGTTTACATTGAGATATTCTTATAGATCTTGTCCATGAGAAATTATAGGAGTTCATGTGTTGGACTCTTGAAGATGACATGATGACCAATGCTCTACTCAAGGGTTTATATGAAGAATGGTCATGTGTAGAGTTAAGCTTATTGCAAGTATGGCTTGGCAAAGAAGATTGAGTGAACAATCATGTTTACCTCACCCCGACCAACACTTATGTCTCCTCACCTTGTTGCCCGTACTAACGATTACTTCATATGCAAATGAGATAAAATGTGCTAGATGTCTACCCATTGCCCATTGTTCTATGGCCTGGCTACTTTGCCTATAATATTTAATCTTGCGAATACATATTTTATGACATTAGGGCAGATTAAGTTAATTTGGAAATTGCTAATTCATTCAGCGGTAGATGCTCACAACCAACTGAAAGCAATTTTTTAAATGTCTTCATAAAATGTGCTAGCGATTACTTCGTACGCAAGCGAGATTAAATGTGCTAGATGTTCCCACACTGAATATTGGACATTATTTTGGATTAAATTAATTTGGAAAATGCTAATTCGTTCAACGGTAGATGTTCACATCCGATTGAAAGTACATTTTAAAATGTTTCATAAAAACCAACGTCTTACAAATATAAGATGTAGGATAAATGATAAACAACGAGTTAAGTGGAGTATGCTTGCACAGATTTGGACGAGGCATGGGAGCGGCGTTTTGGCTGCCGGGAGCATATGCTCCCGGTATTTTGGAAAAAAAAACTTATCAAAAAATTCCGAAAAATCATGCACGTACCTGACCATGGTACGCACCACCTTGACAAATTTCGCACCGAAATGACATCGTATGCACCCTGGACAAAAATGACAAAATGCTGACAGAAAATGAGGTTTCCAGTTGGTTTTGCACCTCTCTTGTCGGTTCCAGGAGGTTTCCTATAAAACGCAGAAACCTGTTTGTGCATCCTGACTGTGCTGTCAGATTTCAACACATTTCTAGCTGAAATAAATCCAATCCCACTAACACGTAACTGATGCTAGTCATCGCGTTCTCAAAAGATGTCACACATGGGCAAGTCCAATTTGAAGTGATATATGATCCATGGTCGTGTCAGCACATTATTTCAGTGAATCTTTGCTACCAAACCATCAAATATTGTCTGCACAATTCTTACCGGAGTCAGTGTCTTAATCTTTTACATGTCAAACTGAGGATCCAACGGTCAGCTTTTCCATTACTCTTTTGACCAATTTGTTGGGAGGCTTAAGCCAAGCTGCACTTTACCGAGCCCTAGCCTGAAATTTCTTGGAAGTCGCAGGCAGGTGGACATGAGTAAACTGAAACTTCAGAGAGCACTAACATGACTTCGTTGAACGTAGCAAGCATGCAGTCACGCAGATGGACGAATCCAAATCGAACTACGTATAGATACCATCTTATTTTGCATGATAGACATGCGTGGAATCGTTTGTTACAAAGTGAGTGCACTAGTTGTGTATAAAGTCTAAGAAGCCAAAGAGCCATGGTTGAATTTCCATGCCTAGTATTAATGTGTGTCGTCCATGCCATGGAATTCAGAATAAGGAAACAAAAAACATAAAATACAAAAGACGAACAAATAACTTATAGATTGCTTTCATTGAGAGATGAACTCAAGACCTCCCGCTTACTAAACGGGTGCTCTAACCAACTGAGCTATGAAAGCGAACTGGACTGTTCGAAATGAACTCTCTATATGACATTATATTATCTTCTAGAAAGTCTGAAGCTGCTGAGAACTTATCAGAGTTTTTTTTTCCATGGCAAGTCCAAAGAACAACAGGACTGGATTATCATTCGCTGCGTAAGCTCCAGACGCAGACAGAACAATAAGACGGCTACATTTGTCCACTATGGGCGTCTGACTTTAGAAATACTCCCGAGCCACGCGCGCGCCGATATCGAACGCATCGATCGAGTATGGACCTACGACGTATCTATCTACTCATCTTTGTCCACTAAAACAATCTCATAATGGAGTATGGGGGAGCATTTGGAGAAGTCTTCATCAAGCATGTGCTAGCAAGCACAATCAAGAAATATGTTCCAACTTGAGAGAGTCAAGATCGTCATCGTTGAGCTCAAGTGGAATGCGCAAGGCAAAGGTATGATCTTGATAGGTTTTCTATTTTACCGGTCTCATGATGTTAGTGGGAGACCGGGTTATAGGATAGACGGCGTACTATCAAAAGGGGCTCTCAAGTGAATAACTTGATCGCATCTTTGTGGAGAGCTCAAATCTTTGCATTCTTAGCATTCCATCTTTCTTGGTTCTTTTATGGCTTTTCTCCTTGTTGGGTTTTGGTGCTTGTCGTGATCTTCATGACAAGCCCAAGTTTTTCGAAAACGGATTTCTTTTGGAAACTTGTTGTGTTTTCGTGTTGGAAATATTATCGGTTTATTCTTGAGTAAAGTTCCACACCTTCTAATGTGTGCCAACTGAACTCTATTTATGGTTCTTAATATTTCGTTATCTTTCCAACATAGTTGGTTTCATCTCATTTGGAGTTTTCTCGCAAAAGTTGTTGGGTTTGCAGTTTTGCTGGATTTCCAGGTCGGAGTCTCCGGTGTGTCCCAACCAGAGTCTCCGGTCCTAGGGTTCCATGTCGAAGAGGTTTTGGTGGTTCAGCTCCTGGCCTGGGCCGGAGTCTCCGCCCCTGGCCCGGAGTCTCCGGCCTCTGTGGCCGGAATCTCTGCCCGAGCTGCTCCGTGACTGATGTGGTTCAGCCCCTGGCCGAGACCGGAGTATCCGGTCCTTGGTCCGGATTATCCGGTGCAGGCCAGAGTCTCCGGTCACTTAGGCCGGAGTCTCCGGTGCGAGTTTTCCTGCAACAGCTCTTTTTCTGGGAGGCCTATAAAAGGCCCCTTCTTCCCCAAAGAGCCCAAGGTTTTCTGCAGCACGTTTTTCTCTCTCTTCCCCACCATTGTTGACCATGGAAAGCTTGCCCTTCTCCCAATTCCTCCCATGATTCTTGCATATATTTGAGGTATTTGAGAGAGGAGATCTAGATCTACATTTCCACCAATCAATCTCTCTTCTAAGTGAGGGGAACCTAGTGGATCTAGATCTTGGAGTTCTTGTGTGGTTCTCCTCTTTGTTCTTCCTCTCTTATTCCCCCATAAGCATTTGTTGCTTTGTTGGAATTTGAGAGTGAAGGATTTGAGCACTTGTGCTCTTGCCTTTTGCATTTGGTGCATCGGGTGTGCTCTCCACGAGGATTCGTGGAAGTTGCAAGCTTGTAAACTTGTTACTCTTGGATCTTTGGACCCTAGACGCCCGTGTGGTGGTTGAGACCTTTTTGGTCACTTGTAAAGCCCTTCGGGAGCCCCCAATCCCATTGTGGGTTGTGCCCCGGATTGTTGTTGAAAGGCTCCGGATTCTGCCTCGAAGGATTCCGATAGTGGAAGGTGAACCAAGTCTTTGTGGTGCGGTTCATCGGAGAATAGGGTGAGCCTTTGTGGTGTTGAGATCGACCTTTGTGGTGCCTCACACCTCTCCAACGAGACGTACTTCCTTAACAAGGAGGAACTCGGGAATACATCCTCGTCTCCGCGTGCCTCGGTTATTTCTATACCCGAGCTATTTACTGATGCACATTACTTTGTGATAGCCTTCGTGCTTAAAGTATTCCATTGCTATCACCTTGTTGTTTGTCTTGCTTAGCATAAGTTGTTGGTGCACATAGGTGAGCCTAGTTTATTTAGGTTGTCGGCTTGTTAATTTAAACACCTAGTTTTATTCCGCAATTATCAAGCCTAAACCGGAAAAGTTTTAAACCGCCTATTCACCCTCTTCTAGGCGACATCATTATCCTTTCAGCGGTATCTATCCCATTTGGTCTACATTTGTGAAGACCATCCGCAACCCTCTCGGCGGGGAAGATTGCCATTTTGAAAAGAAACAAGAGTCTATTCGCAAAGATGTGGAGCGGGCTTTCGGTGTGCTCCAGGCCAGGTGGGCTGTTGTCCGCTACCCCTTGTCTTTCATGGTCGCTAGATGAAATGAGTGATATCATTAATGTTTGTATCATCATGCACAACATGATCATTGAGGATGAGCGTGATACAAGGAGGCAACAAGTCGGCGAACAGTTTGATTTCCACGGGCCTATGACGAATCCACAGTCGGGCGGCGTGCCGACGCAGTATCAAGATTTTTTTGTCATACATCAGGAAATTCGTGATGAAACTCGGCATCAGCAACTGCACAATGACCTCATGGCGCACTTGTGGGCTATCAAAGCGACTCAGCCAACGGATATTTGATATGTCATGGTTTAAACTTAAAGTCGTAATTAAACTTTGTATTCGAATATGAACTTGTGTTGTAATAGTATCTATTACAATTAAACTTTAATGCATGTATCTACCTATTACATACGATTACAACTACTCCTCGTCATCGGAGTCAGCCTTAGGCGGCGGTGTCCCAGGCACGTCGTCTGCCGGCGCTGCGTCTAGAGTTCCTGGCTGCCACTCTGGTTCTGGTGCCTGGGAGACAGCCGATCCTGCATATGCGCCAACCACACGGGACGATGATGGCCCTTGACGAAGTTACCTACGTAAAAAATAAATGGGTTAGGTTGAGACTCCAAGTGCAGAGTGTGTAGTAAGTGGAAACGTGTTTTTCCCACGAGGGGTGATTCGAGGGTTTAATATCGAACTCTCGGGGAATCAGTAGTGTAAGATTTATCTTCCTATCCTTCTCTTGGTTATCTACAAAACAAAGTAAATATTTTGGTCATGAACCTCACATGTGGTTGTCAAGCACAAGGTGTAAGAATGATATCAAGATAATATGCAATGCAAACAAAAATTAAATGTGCGATGGTGGTAAATAAATATGCAAGGATGGTGATAATAATGATAAATGATATTTTTGGCTTTTATATGATGTATGCAAGATGTAAAAGTGTTTTTGTATTTTCGGATTTTTAAATGGCAGAAAATATAAAAGTGGTAAAAGTTGTTGGAAAGGTGTTTCTTATGATTAAAAATGAACCGGGGTTCATGGTTTCACAAATGCACTATCTCTTTAATAAAGTGGTAGACAATGAAACACTAGAGTTGACATATGAGATTGCAACACAAAAGTTTAGTGACAAGTTACTAATTATATGGGCATCACGTCCTAACATAGAGACCTTTTGTTTATTAGTCTCACTTATACTACACCAAGATGTGAACTAAATCATAACACCTCAGTAATAAGATGACTGAGAGTATAGCTTTAAGTATCATGACATGAAGTTAAAATAAGAACATGCTAGATCTTGTCACGGAGAAATGGCATGGTCACCCACAACCCCTGTAGCAAGGTATTTTTCTTTATCCCTAGTGAGCCAACAAAATAAGGTAAACATACCCAAGTGGATCGCGGAACTATATCTCACGTTCACCGCACTAGCCACCCCCCCGTTACTCCAACTAATGTACACATCACCCCACACACGCTCTCATAAACATGCTTGATCAAAACAAGTAAATAGGAACGGGGTACATAATATGCATCTATATTCATAACTGAAACAAAACATTTGCAATCTCAAACATATATTAACTCATAAAAAGATCCACCACATAGGTATTACAAAGAGGATCGTAATCATGTTCATCAGCTCATACGGTGCTAATTAGTGAAGCTCAAAGAGAGGAGAGATACATAAGTTACTTTCACAAACCCATAGTCCAGAGGTGGACTAATCCCTCTTCATCATGGAGATGGTGGAGAAGTCGTTGGAGAAGATGGAGACCACGCCGACAGCGCCCCGCCGGAGTTTTCCCCCTCCAATCTGCAGCTCCAGGTCTATGTTTCGGTGTTTCTGTATTTCGGCGGCGCTCCTTCCAGAGAACGTCGGGAGACTATTTTTTATAGGCGGTCTTAGGTCTAGACGGAGTCGGTGGAGAAAAGATCAACGGCAACGGAGCTCCGAGGCCCAAAAGGAGGAGTCCCACGCGACCCATGTACCTGGCCGCGTGAGCCCACCTATCTTGGCCCTCGGATCTCCGCTTGTTTGCTTCCTTCGCTCCCAAGTCTTTTTCCTTCCAAAAATTGACGCTCGTAAATTTGCAGGTCATTTGGACGTCGTTTGGGTCCCTGAAACATTAAAATATAGAAATAGGTTTTCTGCCTGCGCAGCGTTAATTCCATAAAAATAGGAAATAAATATAATATTCCCAAAAATCATTATAAACATTGATATAACTCTTAGATGACGCAAATATGATTGGAATACAAGTAATATAGTGCAAAGTTCATGTATGCATTTTACATGCATCAGACGACCACGGGGTCCAAGGTTTCCACGGTGAGAGAGCAGGGCGTGCCGAGGATGGAGTTGCGGCTCGCCGTCCTGTTCCGCTGCGTCCTCTTCCTACTGTTGGTCGGCAGCGACCACGACATGATTCCCCTGATCGGCGACCAGCACGGCCTCCTTCTCCTCCTCCTGATCGACGACCAGCACGACCTCCTTCTCCTCCTCCTGATCAACGACCATCATGGACTCCTTCTCCTCCTCCTGATCGGGCAGCGCCGCTTCTTCTCACGCGTCGACATGGCGAGCGAGTTGTGGGCGAAGAGAATGTGATCGACATGCGGCCCGCGAGGATGGTTATATTGCTATCAAGCGGTGCGAACGCAACCATGAAGCGATGCGGAGGCGATTGCACGCCACACGAACCGTCGTAATACGGAGCGACGCGGCGACGAACCGGCGGCGGTTCGTGCGCCCGTAAGATGTTCGACAGTTTGATCAAAATTTGGACCATTTGAGGTGGGCCTTTGAGGTGGCGCTGTGGGCAGCCTCCAAATATCGGGCGGACACATGCCCAGCACCCCAATGGGGTCTCCATTGGGAGTGCCGGATACGAATTTGTAGACTCTGTTAAGATGCTCTAATAATCAGGTTTTCGAGCCGTTCTGATGAATGAGATAAGTGCGAAACATGTTCAGGAATTCAGACAAACTTTTTCGAGGTCACGCGGCTCGGTCAAATTAGCAGACCCCACCAGTCCACTGGCTGTCGGGCGGCGTTTCAAACATTGCTTGCCGCGCGCTGTAAGAAGATTCCCGATGAATCTTCATCCTGAGCCACTCGATCGATCGGGTGCATGATAACCTTCCAAAGATGTGAAGAGCACCACTAGTCTTCAGAGAAGTCGCTTGTCACCAACACACGTACGGACGTACGTGTCATTCTTGTCCATTTACACCGCCTGCATGTCTTGTCTACGCCTGAATAAGTGTCGGCAGCTGTGTGTTACTTTTGTACTAGCGCAGCACACATGTTGCGACACATAATGCGAATCGGAGGTAGTATATAGTATTATTTTTCTTAATTTTTTTTTGTAGTTACAGAATCACAATCACAGCAAATACTTTTGAACATGGATGAAATAACATCAAGTTTTTGTCTACTAATTGTTCATCAAGATCTAAATTAAGATAGTACAATTAGATCCTATCTATATATAATTTTTATAAAACAAAAACCAACTATTGCAGTGAATGTTTCTATCTTAACATCCAAGGTATACATATCACTTACTGTTTTAGCCAACCAATTGTCCATATCAATTATCTAATCCATTACTTATTGCTACTTCTACACACAAATATCCACATCATCTTTTTCTTTAACCATTAAATTATCCACAACATCTTTTTTTGCCATCCGAATAATAAGATCACAACCCGCTATGTAGTTGTAAATACATCATGTGCCCATCATGAGTGAACTATTTTGTTTCTATATTTCTGTATTAAATTCCATGTGTTCATTTGGTTTCTTAAGAGATGCCCGCTACAACGTGTCGGGTATCATTCTAGTATTTCTAATAGGGATAGAAAAAGTCACAAAGGGATTCAGTCATTCAGTTAAGCGTATGCTAGCTCAGAGGGAGTATTATCTGGTATAGTCCTAAACAAAACAGGAGATTCCATGCTTGCGCTTCACTAGTGTTGACCAGTGCATGATGCATGCATACTAATTAATCATGCTCGATTGTTAGTGCGGACGCATCATGACATTTAATCATTCGTGGACACTAACGATGATCTTAGGTGAAAAATGGCCGGACAATCCATGCCAACCGTCCAGGGTAACTGGAATTCCACGTACCAATTCTACTTGATTACGTGCCACTTCGAGTGAGCAACCCATTCTGAACCTCCTCATCTTGGGAGATCTGAATCTCTCGTTTCTGTCCATCCACGTGTCCCATCATACCCAACAAGACCGTGTTTTATAAGGATTCAACGGATCGATGTTTCTTTTGCCGTATCGGAATATATAACCCATGAAGGCTGCAGCCTTTTTTGTTTCTTTAAATTGCGGCCATCAATCTTGTCTGCAAATTGGTACGTTTGGTTCTCGGTAACTATTGGCTGAAGCCTTCTCGATTGTTCTTTATCGGCTGCAAATTCATTCTGGGGCCCATCGTTCAGAAAGGAAACCTTGTCCTATTTTCTAGTACTCCATCCGTCCCAAAATAAGTGTCTTAAATTTGCTCAAAAGTGGATATATCTAGACATGTTTGTACAAATTTGAGACACTTATTTTTGGACGGAGGGAGTACTACTATCCGTGGAGGTGGGAGCATAAGTGGTAGGCATGAAAAGTTATCATTCTAAGAGCATCTCCACCGGGGCCCTTTGGGGGCCGGACACGAAAAACCGCCACCAGCGGCACCGCCAAAAGTCTCGCCCCGAGTGATTTTATGTCCGGCACCTCCAATCCGGCCTCCAAGTTTGGAGGACCTATTGGGGGTGCCGGACATTGCCGCGGGCATGGCCCTGACAGCGCTGACCCGCCCATCATACACACAACGCCCCGAACCCAATTCCCCTTCCTCTACATTGCCGCCCCCGGCGCCAAAATTCGCAATCTTCCCTCCATTTCCCAAACCCTCGCGCCGCTGCCGCGACCTCCTCGCCTTCCGCTACCATGCCGCCCAAGCCCGTCGGCCTCGCGAAACCAAGGGACGCAAGCCGCCGGCGTCGTCGCAGCCGATGAAGCAGGAGCCACAGGATCTTCCGTTGTCGGCGGCCAATCCTGCGATGAGCCAGGCCCAGCTCCGCGCCGCCGCTTCCCAGCTTCGGCAACAACGACGAGTCAAGGCGAAGGACAAGTCCTCTGATCTGTCGTCGTCGCCGAACGACAACGCCGCCGAGATGTTGATCACCATGAGCCAAAGCAGCTCTAGCCCAGCATCCGTCGGCGGGTTTGTCGGGTCGCCGTCTGTCCCGGCCTTCTTCGACGGCACCTCCGGCAACCCGTCGCAGGTGTCGCGGCTTTCCCCGAAGAGCCGACCTTGGATCTGAACGCCGCGCCACTGGTCGGCGAATCGCCGGCGTTGCGGCGGACACCTGCCACGAGCCAAGAAGCGACTACTTCCCGCAGCCTTTTCTTCGGCGACCAACTCGGCCATGTGAGTGCTATTTATAATCTTGATCTCCCTCATTTATTGTGTTCCTCGGCCGATTGTTTGTTGGGCGCAGTTATTGCGAGCGACCGGATGCAAATTGTTGTATTGTGCATTAATTGCCGAGGATGCAAATTGTGATTTTCGATGGGTAGGACGCTGGCGCCCCGTTCATGACTTCAATCATCGACGACGGTAGTACCTTCGCCGCCTACGCCGCCGCTGGTGCCTACGCCGAGACAGATCAGTTCGCCCAGGGCGACGAAGGGGATGCCGGCCAGGGCCAGGGCCTGGAAGGGGAGGTCGAAGAAGAAGAGGATGGCGATGAAGAGGATGGCGTCCGGAGGCCGGGAAACAGAGGCCCGACTTGGTCCGAGGAGGAGGACGTCTTGTTGGCCGAGGCGTGGATGAACGTGAGCATGGATGGCAAGAAGGGCGCCAACCAAAGGAAGAACACCTATTGGTTACGCGTGCACAAGGACTACACCGAAAGAAGGTCGTATCCTCCTCATGAAGATTTGCCCAACCGCAATGCCAAATCGGTTGAGAGTCGTTGGGGCGTCATCTCGGCTCTCACTACCAAGTTTCACGTTTGCAATGAGCAAATCTTGATAAGAGACGAGAGTGGCAATAACGATGCCGACAAGGTTAGCCCGATCATCTTAACTTGTTACCCATCATGTTTACATACATACTTGACTTGGCCTTTGTTTGTGTAGCTCAAAGACGCCAAGTACTTGTACCTTGACTTGGAGTCGGATGGCAAGAAGCCATACAAGTTCATACATGTTTGGGAGGTGGTTAATGGTTGCCCGAAGTGGAAGAGCCATATAAAAGACCAAGGCACCGCCGAGGGAGATGAAAGAAAGCTGTCGGCTGCTACCGCCGAGCGTCCCGAGATGGGAGTGAAGGCGTGCAAGGCGGCCGCCAGGGCTGGCAAGAAGCCAGGGGCCTCGGGCGCCGCAGGCAGCATCCAAGAGTCGGTGAAGCTATACGTTACCGAGGTGGCTGTTGCGACCGTCGAGAAGAAGAAGCTACAAGCCAAGTCGACGAGAAGTGGAAGCTCTACTTCAAGATGCAGGAGGCCAAGCTCAAGAACCAAGAGAAGAAGGAGGAGCGTCTGTAATGGCCACGAACACGATCGGCATGAGCCCCAAGCAGAAGGCCTACTTCGTAGCCGAACGGAGGCGCATTCAGGCTGAGAAGGAGGCCGAAGCGGCGGGGCTCGCGGAATCCGACGGCGAGGACGGCGACGACGACGAAGAAGTCGACGAGGAGGCCACCGCGTGATCGGCATGAACCATTGCGCCAGTGAGGCGCCCTTTTGATGGCCGGCCTTGGAGACTTGTTCTCCGGCGCGGTCCATCCTTTTTTTGATGACCGGCGTTGGAGATTGTTCTCCGGCGCGGTCGAAACTATGCCAAGTCTCTGCCTTGTTCTCCGGCGCGGTAAAACTATTTGATTGCCGGCATCATTTGAGACATTTTTATTAATGCATGCACCGCCGTCCTGTTCCTCATTTGTGCTGTTCAGCGGCGGCGACCACGGCATGCCTACAAGGTGTTCGGCAGTTCGCTCAAATTTTGAGCTCGTTTGAGGGGTGGGCCTTTGGGAGTGCCGCAGTGGGCGGCCTCCAAATATTGGCCGGACACATGTCCGGCACCCCCAAAGGAGGTCCAATTGGGGATGCCGGACACACATTTAGAGACCTCCGGTGGAGATGCTCTAAAATACCAAATCTGAACAATTGTTGTGTAGTTCCTCAATAGTTTTACGTGGTTCTGGTTCAAGATAACTTTCAACAAGTAGCTGGATTATTTTTGTAGTCATTAGTAAACTAGTTAGAGTGAAATGCACTCGATCAATAAACTTGCGTGGAGTATTTCAGTATACTACATCTATCTATCATGCAATTTAAAAAATTACTCACTCATGTTCGGTTCATAGAGCACGAGCGACTTATTATATCATCAATTTAATCAACATAATGTACGCTATATATTGAACAAAAGTATATCATTAGAACCTTCAGATGATATGGTATAATTTTTGTGTGTACAATCTGTATTACATTGGTAGAAATATCCGTCCATACAAACCAAATAATTTGTTTCTCTTATTATACTTTGCTGAATAATATAACCACAACAATCCAAGGAAGTCGGATTCCAACCACTTCCTGCTCTCTCCCATCTGTGCCCCTGTTGAAAGTCGCAAGGGAGAGCCCGAGTAGGTTCTCTCCACTCTCAAGTGGCGATGCCGCACCCAGTGCTGGAAAAATGGTAGTGCAACAATTTCTTGTATATATTTGGGTATAGTTCGAGTATAGCCGTCATGGCTTTTTTTGGTTTGTTGTTGTAGCTTTGGGCTTCTGGGTTAATCTCAAGCAACGGCAGGACATTGTGGTGGCAAGTGGGTAGCCTTTATCTAAATATAATTGTAGTGAATTTGGATCAAACACAAAACAAAATGTCTTAGCCGACTTTGTCCGCTGGGGTGGCACAATCCTTATATGCCATGGGGCGCGATGGCATCCAAGTTATTATGTAATCATGCAATTCCAATATCTTGACGAGGTTATATTGGAGAGAGTGATTTCTTTTTCTTGTCGAGGAATGAGGCTTCATGTTTTGGCAAGGTAATTATATTTAGGAGAAACCTAGACGTGTCTATGCGTATTTTTTTCCCGAAAAGTGGAGTTATCCCGGCCTTTGCATGGAAGAAATACATATGGTGTTGACATTTCCATGTGCATATGGGTACAGTAATACAATTTTTCGATAAAGTATGCTTACGAACAGTAATACATTTCCATGTAGACACAAATTCATTGATGCCAAGTAAGAAATTATGCACTGTCTCTACTTATCTATCGGAACCGTAAGAAGGTACACAACAATCTACAGTTATCTACATACTTGGATTCCTCGACACAGATTCCTGACAAACAAATGGGAGGCCTTGACTCCGAAGTCTTTTCCTATATATGTGGGAGTTGCAAGGAGATAAATCTATAGACCGACCTGTTAAAATGAGGATATAAGATTTGCTTGCACGCTGGCTTGAGACTGACTGATGGCAACGTCGGTATATGTTAGTCCAAGCTATTCTGTCCGTAGCTGTTTGTACCGGTATTGTAGCATCAACAGGTTGCCATCCGACAGAAAAGCCGTCTGGCTTTGTGCAAATCTTCAGCTCTGGAGACCAGCGTTGGTGGTTTAGAATCCTGAAACCTAACAAGAACTATGGTACAAAGAGACGACCCAAGTCGCCCAACCAGGAAGAAATATCGATAGAGAGGTAACTAAAGCTTTTGGTTCAGTGCAGCGTTAGGTGTTTAGTCGATCAAAATGCTCGTTGCACCTTGCACAACCGACATGTGTCATCAGGGTTAAGCCAAACGCCCATGGCGCTTTTGTCCCTCGAGGAGGTTGAAGGAGGAGGCGTGGTCTCTTTTTTTAAGAATACACAATAGCGGTACCTTATTTCATGACAACCATGACCGCATTTATGCCTATGCTGACGGCATTTGGCCGTAGGCGTACAGGGCGATTCCTGTGTTGGCAAGATGTGCACCCTAGGTACATTGTGATTTGTGAACCTCCTGTCGGCTAGTGAATGATATAAACGCAGCTGACGAATTAGAAAAAAAACAAGTTGATTAACCCGGCTTTGTGTGCGCGGTGTTTTTTTAGTATGGAACAAAAGTTGCCAAAAGTAAATATATTGTTATTTCTTGTCGTGATATTTCTTGACAAGCCGTAACGTTGCAATAGTGCGACATAAAAAGTTATTGCAAAAAATACATGCCCTTGTTAATTCTCTAGGTTTGCTGATTCTCGATCGAACAAGAAATAAGTTAGAACTCGGTCAACTTCTGAACAATTGGATTGTGTCATGATTCATGTTAGTGTGAGAGTTTCAAGTAGATTACAACCCCGAGTTTTTCCAACTTCAGATGGGTTACATGTTAGAATAATTTTTTTTGAGCCATTGGATTTGCATAGTGATTCATGTTTGCTCTCAGTTTCAGCAGACATTTGATGACGGCATATGACCGATAACAATCAGTTGCACCGTTAGTTCTATGTAATTTGAAAAGACCGAGTCATAGCAGACATGGTTGATTCCATGGCCATTTGGAGGATCTCAAGTCAAAAACAACTTTTGTTTTAATTAATACAAGTAACTTCCAGTCACAAAATATGCTTTGAAATACACTTCGGTGGTGGTGAAATGCTTGTTTCATAGTGGTATTAGTTACCATGTTTCTCAAGAGGATGTTATTCCTCGTAGCGCACGACTGATTGCAATTTGGTACGTCATCGGATATATCTCCAGATCCTTGTGGAGTGTGTTGAGACCAAGGGTCAGGGTTCCGACTTAGCCTGGTGCTTTTTCGGCAAACAGTTTGGTCACCGGTCGGTATTTTTGGCTGCAAGGCCTTACCACTTTCCTCCAAAAAAAATCTAGTATGTCGGAGAAAACATATCGGTTTAAATAAAGCTCGTTCAAATTTGATAAATGTTAGTGATATTTATTTAGCAATAGCAGTCAAATTTCCTAAGATTCTCTAGGTATCAATCTGGAATTTCTCCATTATCCTTGGTTACCAAAACCTCGGGTTCGGCCCCTGTTTTGGTTTGAATGACAATCACATAGAATTCATGTGACCACACCATCATGCACCTTGTAGTAGAGACCCTACGGCAGTATCAAAAGCAAGTTGGTGGTTAATTTGAATTCAGCGACGTTGCCGCCGTAGAGAATGGGTGGCAGGTGGCAAGTTCCAATCTTTGCATTGTACGGGGCAGTCTAGTCCTGTGGAAGGGAAGCAGAGCACCCTCTTCCCGGGCCGCATCAAATCCCAACCGCTCGTCTGGAAAGCCAAACCGCACACCCTCTGCTTTCCCACTCTCTCTTCCTCCTCCACTCCAGTCCACTCCACTACTCAGTATTCACCCCCGCCGCGCTTACATAAGGGCGTCTTCTTCCTCATTTTCCACCACCAACGCCTCTCTCTCCCTTGCCCTGACGCACGCAACTCTGTCACACGGCTTGTGTGAGGGCCGAGCTTGCGAGCTAGGAGCAGTTGCGGCGATGGGGGTCGAGAGGCAGGAGAAGGGCAAGGCCGACCCCGCCGCTGCCTTCAGCATCGCCGAGGCCGGCTTCGGCGACCGGACCGACATCGACGATGACGGACGCGAGAGGCGGACCGGTACGCTTGCGCGCATCCTCCTCCTGCCTAGCAATTCCTCCGTTAATCTTCCAACCGGACCGGCCGGCCGGGTGACATGCATGCATGCTCCGTGAATGAACGTAAGATGAATCGATCGTGACGCAGGCACGCTGGTGACGGCGAGCGCGCACATAATCACGGCGGTGATCGGCTCCGGGGTGCTCTCGCTGGCTTGGGCCATCGCGCAGCTCGGGTGGGTGATCGGCCCCGCCGTGCTCGTCGCCTTCTCCGTCATCACCTGGTTCTGCTCCAGCCTCCTCGCAGACTGCTACCGCTCCCCAGACCCCGTCCATGGCAAGCGCAACTACACCTACGGCCAAGCCGTCAGGGCTAACCTAGGTATAAATCTTACACATGCATCAACCAGTTTATTTATTTATCTCGTTTTGTTTAGTGGTTAATGGAATGGTATTGAATTTTGCAGGAGTTGGTAAGTACAGGCTCTGCTCTCTGGCCCAGTACATCAACCTGGTTGGCGTTACCATCGGCTACACCATCACCACGGCCATCAGCATGGGGTAAGCTAAGCATGCATAGGCATATATGTTTTGTCTCAAACACTCCAAAAAACCAATTCATGCATCTCACACTGGGTACACGCATCTTTATGCATGCATGCCTTTGTCTTCTTCTTTCCCACAAGCTATAGCTACTGCCTACTAGTAGATGATAAAAAACGTGGTCAGAACCTTGTTGGTTTGCTGGTCTCATCTGTTTTGTGTGTGCATGCCTGCCAAATGCTGTTTTGGTAATTTGTTCTTTCTCGGCCGAGAAAAGAGACTAGAGTCCACTTCTCGACATCTAGGGTAAATAAAAACAGAGCAATTTCTGTGCAAAATACCAGTCAAAGGAGGTGGTCCTTCTTTAGGATCGATCCAACAGACATAGAAAAAGTTGGTAATATGATAACACAACTTGACTGTTCAAAAGTACTTGGAAAAATGATCAGATACTACTACTTTTCCATAAAACAGAATCTTCAAAAAGGACTGGCCTATACTGCCATGGGTTAAAACAAGAAAGGTATAACAACTTCCAAAGAGAGGAGAAGATAAGAATCTTGTTCTTGAGTATTGGCAACTATATATTGATTGATTGAACCTCCAATTGGACAGAAATGATTGATTGATCAAGTTAGAGAAGCATATAATTAGAACCTCCAAATTGCCAAGCTATGGCATGTACTTTGATTCCTATTTTGTTTATTTCTTCCAACATACCATCATTGTACTACCTTTATGCAGAGCAATCGGACGGTCCAACTGCTTCCACCGCAACGGCCACGATGCAACATGTGAAGCATCCAACACCACCAACATGATCATATTTGCTGCCATCCAGATCTTGCTTTCGCAGCTCCCGAACTTTCACAAGATCTGGTGGCTCTCCATCGTCGCCGCCGTCATGTCCCTTGCTTACTCGAGCATTGGTCTCGGCCTCTCCATAGCAAGGATAGTAGGTAAATAAGTACTATTACACATATTTGACTTCTAATATGAACCATGCTTGGAGCCTTATCTTTTAAGAAAAACATAGAATGTGGAGTTTCTACAAGATGTTCAGATCATTTATGATATTAAATTTATATCCCCTGATAGTATTGACATGATAATTTCACAAACTATAATTTCATAAGGAAGAAAACAAAGAGATATATATGGTGGTGATATGATTTTTGTTGGTGGTGCAAGTGGACATTGGACATGTTGATGGGCGATGATACATCTCTTTTTGTTGGTATCAGCCGTGTTGGTTCCGTGGTGCGGTGCATGCATGTACATCGTTGTGACTGATTGAATTTTGTAGGTGGGGTGCATGCCAAGACAACGCTAACAGGGGTGGCTGTTGGGGTGGATGTATCTGGCAGTGAGAAAATTTGGAGGACGTTCCAGTCTCTTGGGGACATCGCCTTTGCATACTCCTACTCCAATGTCCTAATCGAAATTCAGGTAACTAAATTACGGATTACAATAACAGGAGTAGATATTTCAGCATATTGACGTAGTTCCTGGAAGAACCATACTTGATGTTAGGTCACATAGGATTTTCTTCCGTCCGGCACCCCCCAATTGGGACTCCTTTGGGGGTGCCGGACATGTGTCCGGCCAATATTTGGAGTCCGCCCACATCGGCACTCTCAAAGGCCCATCTCCAAACGCGCCCAACATTTGAGCGAACTGCCGGACACCTTGCGGGCATGCCGTGGTCGCCGCCGATGAACAACACAAATGAGGAACATGACGGCTGTGCATGCATTAATAAAAATGTCTCAAATGATGCCGGCAATCAAATAGTTTTGCCGCGCCGTAGAACAAGTCAGAGACTTGTCATAGTTTCGACCGCGCCGGAGAACAATCTCCAACGCCGGCCATCAAAAAAGGATCGACCGCGCCGGAGAACAAGTCTCCAAGGCCGGCCATCAAAAGGGCGCCTCCCTGGCGCAATGGTTCATGCCTATCACGCGGCGGCCTCCTCGTCGACTTCTTCGTCGTCGTCGCCGTCCTCGCCGTTCCGCGAGCCCCGCCGCTTCGGCCTCCTTCTCAGACTGAATGCGCCTCCATTCGGCCACAAAGTAGGCCTTCTGCTTGGGGCTCATGCCGGTCGTGTTCGTGGCCATGAACAGACGCTTCTCCTTCTTCTCTTGGTTCTTGAGCTTGGACTTAGAGCTTCCACTTCTCGTCGGACTTGGCTTGTAGCTTCTTCTTCTCGACAGTCGTCGCGGCCACCTCGGCAACGTATAGCTTCACCGACTCTTGGATGCTGCCTGCGGCGCCCGAGGCCCCTGGTTTCTTGCCAGCCCTGACGGTCGCCTTGCACGCCTTCACTCCCATCTCAGGACGCTCGGCGGTTGCAGCCGGCAGCTTTCTTTCATCTCCCTCGGCGGTGCCTTGGTCTTTTATATGGCTCTTCCACTTCGGGCAACCTTTAACCACCTCCCAAACATGCATGAACTTGTATGGCTTCTTGCCATCCGACTCCAAGTCAAGGTACAAGTACTTGGCGTCTTTGAGCTACACAAACAAAGGCCAAGTCAAGTATGCATGTAAATATGATGGGTTACAAGTTAAGATGATCGGCTAACCTTGTCGGCATCGTTCTTGCCACTCTCGTTTCTCATCAAGATTTGCTCATTGCAAACGTGAAACTTGGTAGTGAGGTTCGAGATGACGCCCCAACGACTCTCAACCGATTTGGCATTGCGGTTGGGCAAATCTTCATGAGGAGGATACGACATTCTTTCGGTGTAGTCCTTGTGCACACGTAACCAATAGGCGTTCTTCCTTTGGTTGGCGCCCTTCTCGTCGCACGGCCTTGGGCAGCATGGTGGCGGAAGGCGAGGAGGTCGCGGCGGCGGCGCGAGGGTTTGGGAAATGGAGGGAAGATTGCGAATTTTGGCGCCGGGGGCAGCAATGTAGAGGAAGGGGAATTGGGCGCGGCGCGTTGTGTATATGACGGGCGGGCCATTGCTGTCAGGGCCATGCCCGCGGTAATGTCCGGCACCCCCAATAGACCAAGTTTGGAGGCCCTATTGGGGGTGCCGGACACAAAATCGCTCGGGGCAAGCCTTTGGAAGGTGCCGCTGGTGGCGGTTTTTCGTGTCCGGCCCCCCAAAGGGCCCTTGGGGTCGTTTGGAGTCCCCGGTGGAGATGCTCTTAGGGTGGACATGTGAGATTTCATAGGTCACCTTGTTTATAGGAAAACAACAAAAATATTTCAGAAAAACCATTGGTGGTTTTGAGAAGATATGTGTGCCCATTCCCGTGGGCTCTTGGATCCGTCTTGCTGGAGGACAAATTCTGTAGGATAACAGTATGGGTGAACCCTATGACCCTATCAAGAGGACAAACTTAGCAGTCCCTGGCCTACTAGATCAGATGGAAGCAGATTGGATTCTTTGGACGAAAATGCAAAGGGTCTCTCCTCTACAATGCACCAATGCACTGCAGACTGCATTGCGGATGGGTATGAACAATCAAGAGTAGCCAAGGCAAGATATACCTCATGATGCATATATGTGTTGATCACCTTTTTTTTTTGCACTTTTTTTTTGGCGGTTACACTAATTGATCACCTATTTAACAACTGCCTCATTAGAACGGATGTTATGCTAGCCATGTACAAACTAAAAAAAATCTAGAAAAAATATTATATAACACAGACACTTTGAAATTAATGTAACCTTAGAAAAGAAAAGAAAAAATCAATTAAGATACTCAAATGAAATTGTGCTTCCAATTATTTTGTCAAATTTGCGCACTGCTAAATAGCACGAGCGATGTTCAATGACACGGTAACATACTGCACATCTACGGACGCGTCAAATTTTGCAGTTAAAAAATACTCCCTCCGTTCCAAATTAATTGACTCAGTTTTAGTACAAAGTTATACTAAAACTGAGTCAATTAATTTGGATCAGAGGGAGTACCAAATATTGATGCAGGTGGATTTCAATTTTTGTGCAGGACACGCTGCGGTCGAGCCCAGCGGAGAACACGGTGATGAAGAAGGCGTCCTTGATCGGCGTGTCGACCACGACGACGTTCTACATGCTGTGCGGGGTGCTGGGCTACGCGGCGTTCGGCAGCAGCGCGCCAGGCAACTTCCTGACGGGCTTCGGCTTCTACGAGCCCTTCTGGCTCGTCGACGTCGGCAACGTGTGCATCGTCGTGCACCTCGTCGGCGCCTACCAGGTCTTCTGCCAGCCCATCTACCAGTTCGTCGAGACCTGGGCGCGCTCCCGGTGGCCCGACGCCGGCTTCATCCACGCCGAGCGCGCGGTGCACCTTCCTGCAATCCTCGGCGGCGGCGAGTTCCCCATCAGCCCGTTCCGGCTGGTCTGGCGCACGGCGTACGTGGTCCTGACGGCGGTGGTGGCCATGTTGTTCCCTTTCTTCAACGACTTCTTGGGGCTTATCGGCGCCGTCTCGTTCTGGCCACTCACCGTGTACTTCCCCGTGGAGATGTACATGGCGCAGGCCAAGGTGCGGCGCTTCTCGCCGACGTGGACGTGGATGAATGTGCTCAGCGTCGCGTGCCTCGTCGTCTCCATCCTTGCCGCCGCAGGCTCCGTACAGGGGCTCATCAAGGACGTCTCGGGCTACAAGCCATTCAAGGTCTCCTAAAAATCCAATCAGGGAAAGGATTCAGCAAAAGAGCAACAATATGCATAGTAAAGTGATGATGCATATTATAGGTGACGAGTCGAGGTTTATTGGCCAAAATGACTAAATGAGGTAGTGGAGGGTCAAGTGTTAATCTAATTAAGTGCTAAACCTAGATTGATTAGCATTTAAATTAGTATGGTTTGAGTTTGAAGTGAATATAATTATGTGGTAGTATAACAGAAGCTAAAGAGATATGGGCAGCACTATCATGTAGTCTTCCAGACAACATGGACGTCTCCCCTCTCCCGCTACAGTAACAGAGGGGCGATTTGTTTTCTCCTTCTCGATCCACCTCGCCGCCGTTGAATCAGCGGATCCCTCACACTCTGGCGGCCGCTCCGGCGGCGGGAGGATGGGGAATTCCCGATTCACGGTGTGTACATGGAGGTGGTGACGCTTGTCCCCTTCTTGCGGCGGTGGTGCTCCTTCGAGCTCCGCGGTGGAGCGTTCGTCTTCCTCGTGCTCGTGGTCCTACAGGACTGCCGTGCGCGCTTTTCCTTCGCCGGATTTTGACTGGTGGCGGGTCCGGAGTTTGAAGAATAAGGAAAAGGAGGTGGTGATGCAAAGCTTCCCGAAGACGACGATGGTGCAGGGTGCAGGTTCTCAGGAGCTATTGCCCGGTGACTTACCGGTCGTGGAGGGGCTGCTTCCGTTCCAAGCCATTAGAGGAGCAGCGGCGGCGACGCGCCACCGGCTCGTCCAACTTCGTCGTTGTCTTCGTGTTCCAGTTGGAACCGGTTTTAATTTCTTTTTTAGTCTGGACCTTTCTGTAAGAACGAAGCTGTAATATCACTCCTCTTTTCCCGCAAAAAAAGAGATATGGGCAGCAATAAGAAAGTTAACAACCCAGTTAGCTGCATGTTAAGTGGATGACATGGAGATAACTTATTGTCTTGCGGTATGAAAACTCAAATTTTTGTGGACCTTGGGTAGAAAACAATGAAAATATTTGCTCGCCAGCTGAAACCACTGTTTAAGATATCTTTCGATATTCCGATAAATCGGCCAATTTACCGCTTCTTAGTGCCTGACCGATAAGATAAATCGGTCGATAAGTTGGCCGATAAACCGGCCGATTTACCCCTTATCTTAGTCGACCGATAAGTTCCCGATAAGCAATATCCCCAACATCTGAAACAGGAGACAAACTGCCAAATGCACAATGGTTTTTCTAATCTTTCATCCATCTGGATGCACAACAATTGAGAGCGAGTATTTTAGACAACCAACCGCTCCAACGATATTAATTGCTTCTTTGACGTGTAGTTCTGATCGAGGGGAATAGTCACCAGGGGGAAAGGTTCCCCGCCTTAACTTTTATTTGATAAAAGACACATAAGCCATGTGTTTGATTACGACATAGACATGATGAGAAAGGAAGAAGAAAAATAGGTAGTTGTCGCAAAGACAATCGAGCCACGAGTCAGTCTCAACTTGGATTTAGGAATGTAAATTAGCCCGCCAGAGGATGGCGTCCTCACGACATGCGGGAGCAACCGTGAAATGCACGGGCGATCTTCGCGAAACGCTAGTGCTTCTAGATGTTATGACAGCAAAGGATGGTGAATGTTGAAGTAGCTTTGTCCCCAAACATCGCGAGCGTGGAAATACAGGAGACATATGTCATCATCAAGGGGAAAACAACGGCCAAACTCATCCCAGAAACGAGCGCGCAAAGGGGAACCTAAAGATGATGTGGGTGGACACACTCTCGTTCTTATGGGCAACATGTCTCCTTGATTGTTATTAGCGATTTTTTCAGTAGAGCAGCAGCATGCAGTTGGATTCTGGACTGCAGAAGCAACCACACGAAGAACTTGTCCTTCAAGGAATCAAAGGTGTCCGTCGAAAACAACGAACGAGGCAGCGAGCCCCCTGCGGTGACATAGGCGATACGACACAGTAAGGATGAATGGTTACACAAGAGGGGGGAGGAGGAGGATCGAGAAGATCTCGTCAAGAAGAGTGGTAGAGGCAAGTTGGACATGGTTGTGTACCTTGGCGAAGAAACAAGAGAGGTCGGAAAATCCTAGTTTATCTCTTTCATGGATTCGAGCAACAGGGATGGAGCAGAGCCTTTGAGCTTTAATAGGAAGGGGTGTGTTCGTGAATGATTATTTGATGGGACGTGTTTATGCTTCTAGCCAGGTTCGTTTTCTTTGTACTCCGTCTGTTACATAATGTAATATTTGTTAAAAAATCTAATATGGATAAATACGGAGCAAAATGATTGAACGGTCCACTAAAATACAAGGTATGTACGGAAAAAAAAACTTATATTTATGAATGAAGAAATAGGTGTTATGCACGACGGGAGATATACGATAATAAGAAGATACAAAATTAACAGGTAAAAATATACAAAGGTTTATGGCGCTGCACGTGTAGGAACAACTTGTCAAACAGTTACTCTTTATGCATGTGGCAAGATGGTAAGGAGGGTGGTTATACTTAGTCCACCATAGTTCAAATCTTAGATTTCACATTGGTGTTTCTCATTTAGGCGGAATATTCTTCAGTGGGAGGCAACGTTCCCGTTGACAGCGAGGCGTCTGTGATGACTTTGTCAATCTCAAGACCCGACCGCCAGCTCATTCTTTTGGGATGCTCATACGGATAGAGTGTACATGTGTGCGTTCATATGGGTGAGTGTGTGCACATATATGCTAAAAAATACTCTCCATGCAGCTGCCATGAGTGCCGGGTGGGGGTGGGGGAGAGCACCCACGTGCCATGGTGCTTAACGAAACGACGATGTGCGAGGTTGAAATCCAGAATGCGAGGAAGCTAGAGTGGCGAGTCGCGCTACTGCAGCGTAGAGTTCCCTTCCCCTTCTCTTTTCCTATCCTCTCTTGAGAGTCGACTCCCGTACCCAGTTCCCTTCCCCGGCTCGTTCCCCTCTCCTCTCCGGCGGCGCTGCCGGCCGGCGTGGACGAGGATGCGACGCGCGGGTTGTATATAGTAGATCTAGGTTTTGCTTAAGCTCTATGCTTGTGTTCGCCGGTATGGCGTCTCTCTCCCTCCTCGGCTGGCTTCCCGTGACCCGCAGCGACGCGGGAGCTTGTTCTTCCCCTTTCTGCAGGTCGAATCCGCGGTGGATTTCTTGCGGAGATGGAGAAGGACGAAGCCGATTCAATAAAATCGCATGCCGTATCGTCTGCTTTGCGGATCGAGGGAGGTGGTGGCGGAATCTTCCCCTGCCTGGCCGTGGTGGTGAAGAGGAAGAGAAGCTGCTGCTTCTTCCCTGCTTCGGTGAAGTGGTTTTTTTCCTGTTCCTCTTTCTTGATGTTCTTGCGAGCTGTGTGGTTCATCTGCGACGGTGAAGCCGGCTCGACATCTTGCGCAAGTCGGGGCGAGCCCCCCGCCGATGCTCCATCCTCGTCGCCAAAATCTTGCTGTTGGCAAGTGTCTCATGCGGTGAATCTAATGGGATTCAGTTCCCTAAAGACTTGTGCAAGTGTTACAGCAGCTCCCTTGCTCCTCTTCGTCTTCTGGAGATGCGGCGACGGCGAGGTCAAGGTTGACTGCGGAAATGGCGATGCAGAGGATCCCAGGGTGGCGTGCGTAATTTCTTTTTTCCATGGGGTGTTTTCTGTAAAAGAGGGACAGCTGAACTGTCTCTGGATGTATCCGGACTTTGTTGAATATTAATCCAGATTCGGTTGTTCAAGAAATAGAGTGGCGAGTCGCTGAGAGCCAGGAGAGTTCAACTTTTTATTCTGGTGATGCAGCGAGCGTTCACGACTTCACTTTTTTTTTTTTTTTTTTGAGAATTATTCACGACTTCACGTGAACTACTGGAAGTAGGCACTAACGTGTAGATGGGCTGCTACTGGCGTCACGGCCTCACGGGCTAATGCCCTTCTATGCTGGCGGGCTTTTGAGTACACGGGCTACATTTTTAGGCTTCGAACAGAGAATTAGAATGCTAAACGGGCTACATTATTAGGCTTTGAACAAAGAATTAGAATGTTGTTTTCCCGATGTCCTTCTGCTAAACCCGCGGATCCTAGATGCCGCCCGTTGGCGCCCTGATACGTCCATTTTGCATCACTATTTTATATCATAATTTACTACTATTCACTGTTATATTTCATATTTGGATATGCTAATTATGTTATTTTATCATATTTTGCATGTTTGATGATTATTGGAGAATTAACCGCCGGAATCCGATTTTAGCTGGAAAAGCATCGTCAAGATACACTATTTCTGAAAATCAACAAGTTATGAAAAATATCTGGAAGCTCCTATTTTGCAAGATGCCGGAGGGAGCCAAAAGGGGAGGCTGAGGTGGGCCACTGATGTGTACGCACGATTCTATTCTTGTAAACAGTGTTGGGTCTCAAAGAGCAGAGATTTGTAGAACAGCAGCAAATTTCTCTTAAGTGAATCACCCAAGTTTTATCAAACTCAGAGAGGTAGAGGTCAAAGATATCCCTCTCAAGCAACCCTGCAATTAAGATACAAGAAGTCTCTTGTGTCCCCAACACACCTAATACACTTGTCAGATGTATAGGTGCACTAGTTCGGCGAAGAAATAGTGAAATACAAGTAATATGGATGATTATAAGTGGTAATTGCAATCTGAAATAAAAATGGCAGCAAGCAAACATGTAGCAGAACTGGTTGTAAACGGTGTTTCAATGCTTGGAAATAAGGCTTAGGGATCATACTTTCACTAGTGGACACTCTCAACAATAATAATAATTGAATGCATAAATACTTCCTCTTCACTATGCTACTCTTGACTATTGTCCCGTTGGATAATGAACACCAATCCACTGCGTAGGGCTGTAACAGCACACCTCAAGTCTGTATTCCCTCTCTAGGGCACCCCACGCTGTCACTATGAGCGCCCCAAATTAGTAATAAACAAACGCCATAACTTTATAGTGGCAACCAACAAAAGAACAACTCATGATAAATATCCTTCTGATCTATTAATAGAGTCACACACATCACCCACACTGTCACCTTGATATAGTGTTCTCACGTGATTCAAGATCATAATGATAAAACAACTTGACTAGCATATGCAATACATAATGAAGGAGAAACATCTATGACATCAACTAGATTACAAAGCTCATGATCACATAAAGATCACACCATGGTAGAGAGAGATGAACCATATAGCTACCGGTAGAGCCCTCAGCCTCGGGGAGAACTACTCCCTCCTCATCATGGGAGGCATCAACGGTGATGAAGATGGTGGTGGAGTCGACGGAGATGGCTCCGGGGCAATTCCCTGTCCTGGCAGGGTGCCAGAACAGAGACTTCTGTCCCCCCGAAACTTGTCTTCGATGGCTGCGGAACTCTTCATGGAATATGACTGATTATTTTAGGGTTTTGGCGTCGGGGGCAATATATAGGCGAAAGGACGATGGTCG
Organism: Poa pratensis; assembly: GCA_947311845.1. Taxonomy (NCBI): domain Eukaryota; kingdom Viridiplantae; phylum Streptophyta; class Magnoliopsida; order Poales; family Poaceae; genus Poa; species Poa pratensis. The sequence goes on from CAMZMU010000052.1 coordinate 97,370,671, forward strand.
GTGGGCACCCAAGGGCCCCACACCATGCCACGACGCCGTCAGAAGGTGGGCCGCGCCACCACATGGTGTGGCTGGCTCGGTGCCCGTCTTCGTCTCTCCTTCGGACTACGTTGACGTGTTGGAAAAAATAGGAGGTTGGGTCCTTGTTTCATTCAATTACGAGAATATTTCCTTAAGTAATTATCTGGAATAGAAAAACAGCAGAAAACAGGAACTAGCACTGTGGCATCTTGTTAATAGCTTAGTCCGAGAAAATGCATAAAAATGCTATGAAGTGCATATAAAACATGTAACAATTGGCATAATATCAGCATAGAACATGAGAAATTATAGATACGTTTGAGACGTATCAGCCACCAGGGGCCCACGCCATCCCACGGCACGGGAGCCCCCGGGCCGCGCCGTGCCCTGGCGTGGCCACCCTGGCCCACATCAGGCGCTCCCCCTTCACGTACTTCAACCCCCAGAAACCCTAAGACACGGGGGGCGATCAAGAAAATATTCCGCCGCCTCCACGAGGCGGAAAACACCAGAGAGAGAAATGCTCTCTGGCAGGGAGAAATCTGCCGGGTAAATTCCCTCCCAGAGGGGGAAATCATCGCCATCGTCATCGCCATCACGCCGGACTTCATCGGGATCATCATCACCATCATTTCCACCGCCGACACCATCATCTCCACCGCTACACCTCGTTCCGTTGTAACATCTAGGGTTATACTTTGTGTAGTTCATAGGGGAAACTTTCCCGGTGTTGATTACTCCTTGTGGTTGATGCTATTGAGTTTTATCGGTGAATTAAAGTATATGTTCAGATTGCTATCCATCGTTATATCACTTCTAATCATGATCCATATGATGTCTTGTGAGTAGTTTGTTAAGTTCTTGAGGACATGGGAAAGTCTTGTCGCTAGTAGTGGAATTATGTTGAGTAATATTTAATGGTTTGATATTTAACTTGTGGTGTTATTCTTCTAGTGGTGTCATGTGAATGTCGACTACATGACACTTCACCTTTATGGGCCTAGGGAATGCATTGTGTATTTGGTTGCTAATTGAGGGGTTGCCAGAGTGACAGAAACCTAAACCCTGTTAGTATACCGATGCATGAGGGATTGTAGGATCTCAGAGTTTATTGTTGTGGTTAGATTTATCTTAATTACTTTCTTGTTGCGGAGGCTTGCAAGGGGTTTAATCACAAGTATGTATTAGTTCAAGTTAGGGCAGTGCATTAGCATAGGTTCACCCACACAACACTTATCAAAACAATAAAGATTAATCAACTAAATGAAGCGAAAACACTTGATGAAATTCCCATGTGTCCTCAAGAACATTTTGCCATCATAAGTAAACAAACCGGCTTGTCCTTTGTGCTAAAAAGGATTGGGCCACTTGCTGCAATTATTATTACTGTCTTTTATTTACTCGTATTTTATTTATCTACAATAACAAAACCCTCTAAAAACTTGTCAGCTAGTATTTACAGTGAATCCTTGATCAAAACTACTTGGCAACACCTTTTGCTCCTCGTTCGGTTCGACACTCTTATTTATCGAAAGTATTATGATACACCCCCTATACTTGTGGGTCATCACTCATCACGCCCCTAAACTCAGGGGCGCCTGAAGTGATCTCGGTCGCGCATCGTTACTGAGCCGGCACATTAGCATTACTCAAGCGCTAAGAAGGAAGATAATCGCGCTGCAGCATGAATCAAACCCATCACTTCTTCCTAAGTGTACATGGAACGTTACCAACGGGCTACACTGACGATTACGTTAATGTATCATTATTCCTATTCTTATTTCTTTCCAGTTTTGGGATTTCGGGTTTTTCTTTTTCTTTTTTGTTTTCTGTTTTATTCTTTCTTTTTTCGGTTTTCTTTTTATGTTTTGTTTATTATTTTCCGTTTCGTTTTTCTGTTTCTGTCGACGTACGGGAAGAGGGGGGCATCGTACGCCGGTCGCGCGCCCCCGCGCAGTCTCGTATCGCTGCCCCGCAAGGAAGGCCCCGCGCCCCGGGGAGGCCCCGTGTGAAAACCCGGGGCCTACCTCACGCTCGCGGGAGGGACCAGCTCGAAGACCGCCCCGCCGGGAGGCCCAAGGCGGCACGTGGCGAAAGATTCCCGCGCTACGCACCAGGGGTGGCTTCAGAGGAAGGAATCACAACAGATGTCAGAGACAAGACCGCTCAGGCTTCCTGCCCACCGAAGTCGAGGCACCGACAAGACTCCACGCACCGTCCCATCCGAACAGGCGTCTGACCCTGCCCCACGCCTGCGCCTGGGACAAGACTTGACCTGACGTCAGCTCGGACCCGGCGGAGGCCACGTCATGGAAGGCAGCGCGACACGGACGGTGCCACGTCGACGACGGAGGGCTGCCACTTGGAGGAACGACACGGCACACGGCATGCCGTGGGAAGAAGCTTCTGGAGTGGCCGCATGTGGAGTTCCCTTAACAGTATAAAAGGAGACCCAAGGCCATGGAGAGAGAGGAGAACAAGACTTCCTACTAGACACATAGCTCGGGGGCTAGCTGACATCACCTCGGAGACCTTCCCAGGGTGAAGCTCGGATAGGCCTTGAGCGTAGAAGGGAGGAATGTAAGGCTCACCTTGTACGACATCATCCACCATCAATCAAGCCAGACAAGCAGGACGTAGGGAATTACGTGGCGTCCCGGCCTGAACCTTGGTAAAATCTCATGTGTTCGTGCTCGTTCTCCGGGGACCGACATCGGAGCACCTCGCGCCCTCCTACCGAACAACAAGGAGGTGTTCGCACCTCCGATGTCCGAGTTCCGTAACTCGACATCTGGCGCGCCAGGTAGGGGCCGTGCGCTGATACGTGCATTTTATATCATCATTTATACAACTTTTATTATCATATTAGAATGTTATTTGCATTGTTATATCATTATTTTTACATGTTTTAGATGATTTATGGGACTTTCATACAAAGTCCCTATTTTTGGTATTTAATTTCTGGGAGGCAGAAAACCTCATTTTTCTTGTTTTTAATGTTTCAGGAGCTACAGGGACCCAATTAATAAAAGGAAAATTACATAGCTGGTTTTTCGTCGGGAGAAAGGCAGTGGGAAGAAGATCGAAGATAGGAGAGCCACGAGGCCCAAAATGGGTGGGCCCACGCGGCCAGATTCCTTGGTCGTGTGGGACCCACCAAGTGGAGCCTCGGGCACCTCCTCGTCTGGTGCTTTTTAGCGACGCCTTCGTCTCGCCCGAAAAGTATTGCCCTAATTGTCACGAAACCATCCGAAGCGGCGGCGGCGGCGAAACTCCTGATTCCCTCCGTGGGGGATCAGATCCTGCTGCTCTGGAGCTCCGGAGAAGGGGGAAATCAGCGTCATCATCATCACCTCTCCTCCTTGGCGTGGGAGGAGGCCTCTACATCATCACCCCCATCAAGACCAGCACCATCTCCATCATCATCATCGTGATCCACTCCGTTCCCCTCGTAGTTTGAGAGTTGCTATACCCTAGATACTTGTCTTGTGCTACTATTCATGTTTTTGATTGAGTACTTGTCATTATTTGGTGGTGAAGTATTATTTTCAGATTGTGTTGTACCACTTATGCCACTGAATATCATCATGTTTGCACATTGTGAGTAGTTCCCATATGTTCTTGAGGGCATAGGATGAATTGGCAATGATTTATATATAACATGTGTTGGTATTTTGTCAAGAGTTTATCTTTTTTGTGATTCTATGATGGTGTTGTGCGAATGTCGACTGCACAACACTTCACCTATATGGGCTCATAGGAGAACACCGTAGTGTAATGAATTGAGGGAGGCTTGGGAGGAGATATAAACCTGAGACCGAGTCATGAAGTTGCATTATGAGGGTATTAGTATCGGGAACCTTAGAGTGTAATGCTATGGTGGGACTTTATGTCTTAATAATTCTTGTGCAGTCATTTACTTGGCCACATGATCCATCATATGAGGTTTAGTTTATTTATTTAGCTATACCTAACAATGGCTCCGTCCAAAGAAGATTAAAACTTGACAAGATATTCAACATGTTGTTTAATAAATCTCTATGCCTAGCAATATCCATGCCGCCCTTGGGAACGTTTTCCACATATAAGTTACACATCACTTGAGCTTGTCCTCTTGCCACATAAGAGGATTGGGCTTTCTCTCTTTGAGAGCTTTCACTTGCTACTATTTATTTTCTGCATTGTAATTATACAACCAAAAATACCAAAAATACTTGCATCTTTTATTGTTTTATTTATCTATCTTACTAACCAATACCTTCAGCTCCTCGTGGGTTCGACAACCTTTTCTAATCGAAAGGTACTACAGTTGATCTCCTGCACTTGGGAGTCATCAAGATACTTTTCTGGCGCCGTTGCCGGGGAGCGTAGCGCTATTGGTAAGAAGTTTGGTAAGGAAACTTGAAAGCTATTTTATCTCATTGTTACTATGGCATTTATGAATCGTGCATCGCTGCATCTTGCTCTATATGAAAGTTCTGATGCCACTACTCCTAAAGTGGTTGAAAGTACCGTGTCTGAGGTACCTAAAGTGGAATTTAAAATTCCCATTGGTCATGTTAAAAGAGTTATGAAAAATCCATTTGTAGGGGACGGAACTAAGTCTGCACGTGAACACGTGGAGATAATTAGGGATATATGTGGCTTATTTAGACTTCCTGGTATTTCTGAGGATCAGGTAAAAAGAAAGCAATTGTATTTGTCTTTATCTGGTAATGCCCGTGATTGGTACAGGTCTTTGGATAAAGAAGTCACTATTGAATGGAGTATCTTGAGGAAGGTTTTCTTTCTTAAATATTTTACTCCTAAAGAAGCTTATGACAACCGCTGCTATATATTTAACTTCTAGCCACATCAGGGAGAAAGTATTACTCAAGCTTGGGGGTGGTTAAAGGAACTCCTTCGCAAGAATCCTTGTCATGATCTTACAAGGAAACTTATATTGATAAACTTTTATGTGAGGCTACCTATGAAGCACAAGGAAATTCTGGATAAATGAGCTGGTGGAAGTTTTACTAATAATACTTAAGAAGAAGCATGGAATCTATTGGAAACTATTGCTGAAAATACTAGTCATTGGGATCTTGATAAAGGTAATGAGCCCTATTTTGATTATGGATATTCATGTGTAGAGAACTTCTCTACTTCTATTTTGTTTAAAAATCTGAGTGATAATTTTGGTCTTGATCCTTATGTTATAATTGAGATAGCTAAAGGTTTTGCTGATCATATTTGTGTTCCTAAAAGTGGTTTTGAAGTTTATGTTGAACCTGTTAAACAATCTATTGTTGTTCCTAAAGTTATTAAACAGGTAGAACCAGTGTCATCTGTGACAATTGAGGAGTATGTTGAACTGCCTCCATATCCAAACCAAGTTGTCGGGGGGCTACCCCCGGGTAGGGTCAAGGATTGGCATAAAGATGAGTTTAAAGATATGCCGAGGTACAGAAAGGGCCGACCTGTTTGGGCCTGGGAGTGTCCGAGCTTAATCTTGACATGGAGGATACAAAGGCCGACCTATCTTGGCCCAGAGGGATCCGAGGTATCCCGTCAGCCTAGGCCGAGGTTCACTGTCCGAGCTATGGTCAGCCGACCTAATACCTCGGTGCTATGGTTTATATGGTGAGTACAGGAGAAGCTGTGTGAAGGAAGTTATACCCGAGGTGGTCGGGTCTTAAGTACAAGACCCGAGGTAAGGAACGGAAGCAGGACCCGAGCTAACCACGGCAGGAGGCCGTAGCTCGGGCAGGAGTCAATGCTCCTATCACTTCACGCCTGACACGGAAGCGTCTGTCACGGAGCATGGCAGAGGCGTGCCCCAGGTTCGGCGGGGCTGCACGCCTCTGACCGCTGACCGCATGAGATCCGGGGAAAAGGCTACGAGGTAGCACTTCGTGGCTATGTCATGTCTCTGTCAGAGGAGACATCCTAGCTCTACTGTGGTAATGCAGGGGATGGGCAGGCCTTGTCTTGTCCCTGACAGGAGTACAATGATGACTAAAGCAGAGGCATGGCTACAGTGTTAGCGAGGGGCACATCGGTAACTCGGCTGGCCTATATAGAGGGCTTCACCCCCTCCTGCTTGGCCCCGACGGAGAGATCGATAAAGAGAGAGAAAAAAGAGAAAGGAACCTCGGAACACCCCAGAAACACCTCGGATCTAGCTCGGAGTGCCTTCTTCCTCCCGCGTAGCTCCATCTTTTACCTCAAGTTCTCACCATTGTATCATCATACAGCTCGAGGAGCAGCTTGTACTTGTCACTTTGAGCTATACACTGAGTAGGATAGTGCTGCAGTAGGGGTGTTACCTCCACAAGAGGGCCCCGAAGCAGGGTACATCGTGGTGTGCTTTGTGTTCTTGCTTTCTTGGTTTCTCGTTCGTGTTCTTGCGTGTTCTTGCGTGTGCACTTCTTGAGTGCATAAACCCTCCCCGGATTCCCCCAACGACCATTCGGCCCCATCTTAGCCATACCTATGGCATCTGCCGTGATCCCACCACGACAGTTGGCGCCCACCGTGGGGCAGATTGAGGCGTTGGAGGGAGTTTACATCCGGACGGGCTCAGGCGAGCGTGTTCTTTCCGGGCTTATCGCCAAGATCGGTGAGTTCACCTTCATCAGCGACAACGCGGGGTGTTTCGCCGGCAAGCCCTTCCCCGAGCATGGCTTCACCATGATGCTTGGCAGCTTCGTCACATACGTTGCTGTCGAGGTTGTTCGCGGTACCCGGAGCAGGTGCTCGTGGACGACGAAACTCCTCTCCTCGCGGCTTTAGGTCGGCGTATCACTCGCCCCGAGAGCTGCGTGGAGGTGATGATGACCGGTCCGGTTGATGCCGCTGGCAAGTAGATGCCAGCAAATCCAAGCCGGCCGAGGTTGCTAAGGTGAGATCTGCAAAGCCCAGGCTAGAGAAAGAGTTGCCTGGTACCCCCGAGGCAGGGCCGAGGTGCGACCCTGGTAGAGATAGTGGAGACACTGGCAGACCCAGTAAATCCAGGAGTGGATGTGGTAGTGACTGTGGCCGACCTAGAGGCAAAGCGTGTCCTGTTGCAAAAGGAGGCTGTAGCAATGATGACAGCTAGAGATGAGTTCAATAGAGATCTGCGTGAGTACAATGCAGCGAATGGCTTCACCCCGGTAGCAGATACAATAGGGGAGCCGAGGTGCGGCAGAGAGGCAAGGGGCTCAATGATGAGAAACAGGGAGGCTCGACCTACCACCTCGGCTAGGAGTGAGAGTCGCGTGTCGACTGGAAGGCCGGTATAGTTCCCCTGCTAAGAACCTCAGAGCTGCCGAGGCAGGCAGGGCCGAGCTATCCGGGTTGACTGGAGATGCATGGCGTGCGCAGCAGAAGCGAGTCAATGAATTAGTGTATGTAGCTAACCAGCAGAATGAGGCTCTCCGCAGAGCATATGCCGGGCTGGTGATTCGAGATGGTTTATTCAGCTAGGCCAGTTAGTCAGGTGTCCAAGGGGCAAGCCTCGTCTCCACTCGTCGGAGGAGCCGATCGAGCCCGGAGTGTCACCTCGGGTCAGAACAAGCAGCTGCAGATGTATGATCCGGTGTTAGCAGCAAAGCAGAAGGTGGGCCAGGGCAATGCTAGCCGAGCTAAGGGAAACCCCGGCCAGGCAATGCAAGCCGAGCTAAGGGTAACTCCGGTCAGGGAAATCAGAATGGCGGGCAAGCAGCATCGGCTGGCCGAGGTAAACCACCTCCGCCCCCGAGGTATCAGCAACAACCCGGCCGCAGGGGCAATATCAGCGAGAGCCGGAGTATGTTCAGCAACCTCAGAATGTCGGTCAAGGCGATGACCGATATGATGATGGAGACTCGGCCATGGCGCGAGCTGGATACCACAGAGTGGATGGGGCGTTGGGACCTCGGATAGGAGGTCGGATGTTAGCTCCAGGCGATGTTCGTAACAAGCTGGATAGAATCTACTTGTCCGAGCAGCTGGAGGAGGAAGGCCCTCCTGGTCCGGCGTGTTTTGGACCTCGGATCATGAAGGAGCCACCACCACCAGTATCTCAGTTCCAGTTAGGTCGGAACACCAAGCCATACAACGGGAGCACCAAGCCGCAAGATTGGCTGACAGATTATGTATCCTCGGTGCACATAGCGGGGGGCAATCGCCGATGGGCGGTCCGGTATCTCCCGCACATGTTGGAAGGTCCAGCTCGGATCTGGCTGAATAATTTGCCGGAGTATAGTATCAACTCCTGGATAGACTTGGAGCTGGCGTTTAACAGCAACTTTGCTAGTACATACAAGAGGCCAAACCGACCTCAGCTCCTGGCGCATGTAAGCAAGATGATCATGAAACTGACCGAGAATTCTTAACTCGGTGGAGCAATGTTCGGAATTCCTGTGAAGGAGTTGTAGAGGCACAGGCCATTTCCTGGTTTGCAGATGGTTGTCGACATGGCAGCATGCTGTGGCAGAGGCTCCAAAGAGATATGCCGAAATCCCTAGCAGAAACAATCCGGATTGCAGATTCTTATGCTCTGGGTGATCCGATGCAGCCAGCAGCAGAGGCAGTGGCACGTAACAGAAGGAGGGAGCCAATAAACAACCGGCTCGGACCAAGGTGTAATGACCGCCAAGAGTTCGGACAAAAGAGGAGGGAGCCGGACTACCCTACACCTCGAACCAAGTTGCAGCGGTGAACCCGGATCAGCCCGGAGCTGGAGGTGTCCAGAGGCCAAAAATCAATGGTCCGGCATTTAGTCCGAACCCGGAGCCACCCTTGACTTATGAATCAATGATAGATGGTCCTTGCTGTTACCATACGACCGACCCGCGCAAGCCAGCCAACCATTCAACCCGGCAGTGCAGCTGGAACCGCAGAATCAGAGAAGAAGGGGCAAGGCCGGAGGAATCAGAGCAGGACCACCTCAGAGATTTCAGCCGAGGCCCAACCCAAATCTGTCCGGAGCAAATGTTACCCCGATAACCACTGCACCTCCTCGAGGCCTGCAGCAGCAAGGCCCGTGAATGTTGTGAATGTCCGAGGTAATAACAACAATGGTGCCGGACCAAGTCAGCAGTATGAATACCCCGGAAATGACTATAGAGAGGCTCATGCGAGCTATGTGGTCTTTGTGACCGAGCCAACTGACAAGAAGAGCGTGCAGAGGCGTGCCATGGAGGTGAATGCAGTAATGCCGGTGGTGCCGACCTATATGAACTGGTCTGAGCAGGAGATCACTTGGAGCAGGAAAGACACACCTCGGATCATGCCGAGCCCTGGAAAGTATGCCCTGGTGGTAGATCCGACGTTGTGTGGGCCTACCAACAATGTGAGGTTTACCCGAGTTCTGGTGGACAATGGCAGTGCCATCAACATCATGTACCGAGACACAATGGTGAAATTGGGCATATCGCCAAATCAGTTGATGCCAAGCAGTTGTACTTTTCATGGGATTGTGCCTGGCGTTTCCTGTGCACCCATGGGCAAGATATGGGTGGATGTAGCATTTGGAACCAAGGATAACTGCCGAGTTGAGAGTATCGAGTTCGAGGTGGTGGACTTGGAGAGTGCATACCATGCATTGCTTGGAAGGCCGGCTCTGGCCAAGTTCATGATTTCCACCCATGTTGCATACCTGAAGATGAAAATGCCAGGGCCTAATGGGATCATATCCATCTCGGGTGACTACAAGCGAGCCATTCAGTGTGCCTCGGCGGGGTCTAATCTGGCCGAGTCTTTGGTGATCGCAGCTGAGAAGAAGAAGCTGCATCAAGTGGTGGCAATGGCGCAGTCAACACAGCTCGGCCTGTCCGGACTGATGAGCCCGGACTCAACTGCAGCATTCGAGGTGCCCAAGGAGACCAAGAAGATCCCCATTGACCCGGAGCACCCGAGCATGGCCATCATTGGGACCGGGCTGGGCGAGAAATAGGAAAGCGAGCTCTGTCACTTCCTCCGTGAGAATCGGGATATCTTTGCATGGTCGGCTAAGGACCTGCCTGGTGTTCCGAGGGAGTTGGCAGAGCACTCTTTATTTGTCAGGCCGAGGTGAAACCGGTGAGGCAACCGACCCGTCGTCTCTCAGACGACCGAAGACAAGTGGTGCTGGACGAGCTGGCTAAGTTGCTTGCAGCCGGGTTCATTATGGAGGTGCTGCATCCGGACTGGATATCCAATCCGGTCTTGGTGGAAAAGAAGAAAGACGAGCCAGCCGTGGTCAAGGTGTGGCGCATGTGCATTGACTTCACTAACCTCAACAAGGCGTGCCCGAAAGATCCATTTCCATTACCTCGGATTGATCAAGTGATCGATTCCACTGCTGGTTGTGAACTGTTGTCTTTTATCGATGCGTACTCTGGTTTTCACCAGATACCACTGAACCCGAAAGGATCAAATAAAGACTGCTTTTATTACCCCGTATGGGGCGTATTGCTATCGTGTCATGTGTTTTGGTCTGAGAAATGCCGGGGCAACTTATCAGAGGTGTATGCAGAAATGCCTGCACTCTCAAATGGGCAAAAATGTGCAAGTGTATGTCGATGATATCGTCATCAAAACTAAGGAGAAACGTACTCTCCTCGAGGATCTCGAGGAGACATTTGTGAATTTGAGAAAATATCGGTTGAAGCTTAACCCGGACAAGTGCACCTTTGGTGTCCCGGCTGGAAAGTTGCTCGGATTCCTGGTGTCTAGCCGAGGTATCGAGGTTAACCCGGCCAAGATCCGAGCTATTGAGAACATGAAGTTACCGAAGTGTTTGAAAGATGTGCAGAAGTTCACAGGGTGCCTAGCCTCGTTGAGCCGATTTGTAGGTCGGCTGGAGAAAAAGCCTTACCTTTGTACCAGCTCATGAAGAAAAGTACCGGGTTTACATGGACCCCGCAGGCCGACGTGGCGTTCAATGAGCTAAAAAGATGTTGTCCACTGCCCCGGTGTTGGCGTCACCATTGCACAATGAGCCGATGTTACTTTACATTGCGGCCACAAACCGAGTTGTAAGTGTGGCAGTGGTGGTGGAGCGCGAAGAAGGTGGCAGGTCGGTGCAGAGACCGGTGTATTACTTGAGCGAGGTGATCTCTACCTCGAAGCAGAACTACCCTCACTACCAGAAGATGACGTATGGTGTCTACCTGGCGGTCAAGAAGTTGAAGCATTATTTCCAGGAGCATCCCATGACGGTGGTGTGCGAAGCTCCAATCTCGGAGATCATCGGGTGCAAAGATGCAACTGGCCGAGTTGCCAAATGGGCGATTGAGGTGTCTCCATATGCACCACATTATGAGAGAAGAGATGCAATTAAATCCCAGGCGTTGCCGGACTTCTTTTGTGATTGGGCCGAGATGCAGTATGAGCCACCCAGGCCGGACTATAATTATTGGAAAATGCATTTTGATGGGTCCAAGACAAAGATCGGGCTGGGGGCTGGAATAGTCCTCACCTCGCCAAAGCGAGATCAGCTGAAGTACGTGCTGCAGATTCATTTCTCAGCATCAAACAATGTGGCGGAGTATGAGGCCTTAATCCATGGCCTCAAGGTGGCAAAGGAGATCGGTATCCGGCGTGTAGAGTGCTTCGGCGATTCCGACCTGGTGGTGCAACAATCTTCTGGAACTTGGGATGCTCTGGATGCCAACATGGCGTTATATCGGTTCCATGTGCAAAAGATATCCGGGTTCTTTGAAGGGTGTGAGTACAGGCATATACCTCGGGCAGAAAATATGCTGCCGACGTGTTGTCAAAGCTCGGTTCATCGAAAGAGGCAGTACCACCAGGGGTAGCCCTGAATCACTTGAGAACTCCTTCAATCAAACCTTCTCCTGAATCCGAATCTATTTTCATCCCGACCGGGAGCCCGAAGCCACGCTCAAAGTGGTCCAGGAACACGACCCTCTCCCCGGATTCCACCTCGGGTTCGATGTCTTCTTTCTTTGGAACCCTGCAGATGAGGTTAGCCGGGATCCGCCGTGAATCTCGGAGCCATTTGATGTCGACCTCCGTGACGTCGGATCCCTCCCAGCTACCTCGGATTTCCTGTGCTCCTTCCTCGGCGTGATCCGAGGCAGAAGACATGTTGACGCTTTCCTGCAGAAGAGGGAGGTTCAACCGGGGTAAGTACCTCGGACAGTTCAGGATAGCCGGGGTAAAATACCTCGGATCAGTCAAAACAGCCGAGCTAAAGTATTTTGGGCGGGAAACATGTTTCTACCGTGGCGAGATGTTAGCAAAGATCTACCGGTGAGCCAAAAAGGGAAATAAAATCAAGTTCATCCAGGGGCAAAACTAAAAGGACAGTGCTACGGATGCGTCTGGTGCAAATCTAAGCAAGATCTAAAACGTGCTAAAAGGGCTCGAGGGGATCATTTAGTTCATCAAAGTCTTAGGGTTCATCAGGATCCTCGAGTTCATCGGAGGATGAACTCATCCACGACAATGAAGGGGAAGTAAGGAACTCACCGTGGAGGAACGCGAGGGATCGGCGGCGAGTCGATGGCGCCAGGCGTAGCGCACGTGCTCCGGTGCGGCGAGGCGCTAGACGGTGTTGCAGAATGGCGGCGCGTACTCCAGTGCGGCGAGGCGCTCGACGGCGGCGCTGGAGGCAGAAGGCACGAAGCGGTGAAGTGGGGAAGAGGAAGACGATGAAGTTACCCCTAGGCCCCTATTTATACGCCGCGTGCGGTTACGGCGTGCATTAACAGCGCACTACCGCGTGGTTATCGGGAAGGCGCGGGATCGTGTGCGGATAAGCGCACGGTCGTGCGGTTGGTGGCCGCACGATCGGCCACATCGTGGGCCGCAGAGTGGCAACCGCCAGCCTCGGATTTCCTGTGCCGGTCAGCGCGAGAATCGAGGAGTCGCGGGCGGTCAAGTTGGTCTCGCACTTGAGTGCGCAGGTGCGCTGTTTGGTGGGTCCGGCTGACGAGGGCGGCGTGTGGTCAGGACCTGTCTTTCAGAGGTCCGGGTTTCGAGGTCCGGGTAGAGATTCTTCGACATGTACCTCGGAAAATCTTGAGGCAAGATTGTGCCGAGTCACATAACTCGGAAAGTTCAGATTGCAGATCAACCTCGGATGAGTTCAGATTAGAGGTGGTGCCTTGGTTATTTTTGAACCTGCTACGTCCCTCCATCCGAGGTCGTAGGACCGCACCAGCTTCGGGGACTAATGTCGGGGGGCTACCCCCGGTAGGGTCAAGGCTTGGCATAAAGATGAGTTTAAAGATATGCCGAGGTACGGAAAGGGCCGACCTGTTTGGGCCTGGGAGTGTCCAAGCTTAATCTTGACATGGAGGATACAAAGGCCGACCTATCTTGGCCCAGAGGGATCCGAGGTATCCCGTCAGCCTGGGCCGAGGTTCACTGTCCGAGCTATGGTCAGCCGACCTAATACCTCGGTGCTATGGTTTATATGGTGAGTACAGGAGAAGCTGTGTGAAGGAAGTTATACCCGAGGTGGTCGGGTCTTAAGTACAAGACCCGAGGTAAGGAACGGAAGCAAGACCCGAGCTAACCACGGCAGGAGGCCATAGCTCGGGCAGGAGTCAATGCTCCTGTCACTTCACGCCTGACACGGAAGCGTCTGTCACGGAGCATGTCAGTGGCGTGCCCCAGGTTCGGTGGGGCTGCACGCCTCTGACCGCTGACCGCGTGAGATCCGGGGAAAAGGCTACGAGGTAGCACTGCGTGGCTATGTCCTGTCTCTGTCAGAGGAGACATCCTAGCTCTACTGTGGTAATGCAGGGGATGGGCAGGCCTTGTCTTGTCCCTGACAGGAGTACAATGATGACTAAAGCAGAGGCATGGCTACAGTGTTCAGCGAGGGGCACATCGGTAACTCGGCTGGCCTATATAGAGGGCTTCACCCCCCTCCTGCTTGGCCCCCCGACGGAGAGATCGATAAAGAGAGAGAGAAAAAGAGAAAGGAACCTCGGAACACCCCGGAAACACCTCGGATCTAGCTCGGAGTGCCTTCTTCCTCCCGCGTAGCTCCATCTTTTACCTCAAGTTCTCACCATTGTATCATCATACAGCTCGAGGAGCAGCTTGTACTTGTCACTTTGAGCTATACACTGAGTAGGATAGTGCTGCAGTAGGGTGTTACCTCCGCAAGAGGGCCCCGAAGCAGGGTACATCGTGGTGTGCTTTGTGTTCTTGCTTTCTTGGTTTCTATTTCGTGTTCTTGCGTGTGCACTTCTTGAGTGCATAAACCCTCCCCGGATTCCCCCAACGACCATTCAGCCCCATCTTAGCCATACCCATGGCATCTGTTGTGATCCCACCACGACACAAGTTAAGGAGAATTTACTTATTGTTGTTACTAACAAACGTAATAGAAGATGTTCTCAGCCTTATGAACAGGTGGAGGTCAACAGTCAAATTTTTGTTATCAAGCAAGTAAATGAAGAAGATCCTGTTGATGTTTATTTATGTGAAGATGCTACTGAAGTCATCAAAGGTAATTCGGCCAAGGTTGGTAAACCTGTTATATCATGCTCTATTGGGACTTCAAGTTATCATGGTCTATGTGATACTGGAGCAAGTATTAGTGTCATTCCATATTCTCTTTGTCTTGAAATCAAGCCTGACATTGATCCTATCGTTATGGAGGAGACAGGTATGACAATTCAACTTGTTAATAAAAATTATATTAGTCCATTTGGAATTGTTAGAGATGTTGAAGTGTTGATTGGCAAAAAAAATATCCTGCTAATTTTATTGTGCTTGGTTGTTCTCAAGATTCATTTTGTCCTATCATTTTTTGTAGACCTTTCTTACACACTGTTGGTGCTGAAATTAATTTGCCTAAAGAGAAAGTGTTTATTAAATGTGCTGGAGAGAAACTTGAATTCAACTTTTCTAAGTTTGTTGATAAACATGTTGTGAAAGAACCAATTTCTGATGATATAATTGAAACTCTTGCTCATATAGTTGTAGCTTCAACAGATGTTGTAGAATGTTATACGCTTAATCAAGATGAACCATTTTTAACAAGAGATATTTGAGGGCCCTGGCAACACGATGGCGACTCCCACCCTCCACCTCTCGGGCGACTCCCATGGCGATCTCCTTCCCCTTGAAGATTGAAGACCTCCCACCGGTAGATCTCAGCCGATGCCGGCCATGGAGGGCCCTGGCAACGGCTGCTCCACTCGAGATCTGTTGGATTTCTTCCCTGGCATCAAGATCAGGGACAAGGTTCGTGACCACTTTGCCACGCAGGTACATCCGAGTCCATCTTCGCCGTCTTTCATCATGGTGGTTTCATTCGCACGAAGTTCCTTCCGTTTGGATCTTGTTAATGTTCGATGGGCTCTAGAAGCATGTTGGGTGTTGATTGGAATGAGATGTCGCTAGAAGTTCTCCTTGACAGAACCTTTAGGTTCTCGGTCTTTTCAAAAGCTGTGGGTTTCTTCATTCACAAGTTGCGATCTCATGAGTGCAATCATTTCAAATGTTATTTTCATCTCTGGGGTTCAGGTGGACCAAATTGGATGCATGAAGAGAAAGTTTGGTATGCGGAACAAGATGCGGAGTGGACCTCCGTGTCTAGATCATCTTGCACATCTTGGCCTGTGGCCTCTCATCCACAGTCACCTGCTATTTTGAGGTCAGTAGATCCATCTTCTTGTTTATCTGGTGCAAATCTAGTTCCGATCAGATCCAGGGATCATGATCTCACCAAGGATAGTCTGCATTCAGCGTGGCATGATCGGTTTCCTCGGATCGGGCAAACGGGCGGGAATTCAAACTTTCCACGCAAACAAATCTGGGTAGCCAAAAAGGATAATAGGCCGTTGGCCCATCATGTTAGGCCCATTAACACCCCTTTGATCATTGGTACTATTTAGATCAGAACCCATGAGCCTGGCCCATCTTCTGTAGCCCAGCTAGCACCTACGGTTTTTTTCTGCTCCAAATGTTTATCTGACAAGCATTGGCTGGCCGACTGCAAGAATCAATTTAGTTGCAAACTCTGCTGGAATTATGGGCATATATCTTCGGTTAGTTTCAACAAGCGCAACAAGAAGAAAATATTTAGGCCAAAAAACAGAAATCTGGAGTTATCTACTGTGGAAAACCGAAACGGCGCGACTATATTCCCCCAACCTGTCACAATCAGCAACAGTAACCACCTTTCTCGCGATTGCGCCGACGAGCCCGAGGAGGGCGACGCCATGGCGAACTATCCATGCGACCCATCCCTCACCTCCCACCAGGCGTTGGCTTCATCCCCAACAATGGCCTGCGCCCCCAGCGCGGCTACATCTTCATCGGCGACATTCTCCCGGTCCTCTGCGACGACTGGAGCATTGTCGCCATCAACCCCGAGCCCGCATGGGAGGCTTTTCAAGGTACTGCTGCTTTAATCTCGGATCAGTTCCAGCAGTGGGGATACACAGTTAGGCAGATTGCTCGGTCTGGTATGGGTACTGCTTTGGTTAGATTCACCTGTGCCACCGATAGGGATTTTGCTGTGGAAAATAGCCCTTATTTCGTTGGAGATTCTGTTATGAGAGTTGTTCCTCAGAACAGAGGTATCAACCATAGAGCTGCCACCTTTACTCATGATGCATTGATTATGCTGGTTAATTTTCCGCAAGAATGTTGGAGTCTGGATATTTTTATCAATGCTATCTCCTAGCATGGTAGACTGCTAATTTGGAACAGAGAAAATGAATTTAGAGGAAGAATCTTAGTTAAGATCAGAGCATATAACCTGGACTCAATTCCTCTCAATATTGTAGTTGTTCATAATGCATCTGATGATGGTAATGGAGATAGCTGGACATGCCCCACTTATATTCTGTCAGCTAGGATGCTAGGAGCAATTGCTGGTGATGAGGATCCTTTACCTCCTGATGGTGCTAACCCACACCCAATTCCAATTATTATTGATGATTTTGCTGCCTGGCATGCTGAGAATGAGGGGTTTTAGCCACCTGCTGCTGCACCAGTGCCACCTACAGTTGTTAATCCTGAAGAGCCAGTTCTGGGAACCCCACCATAGAGCCCACAGCATGTGGGTGCTGCACCTGAGGGCCAATTTGCTGCAGCAGTGGAAAACCATGTTGCACTAGAGGAGAACATGGTTGTAGACATGAATGTTCCAGCAGAGGACAACACAGAGCTCCAGGTTTCACCAATGAACCAGCCACAAGAAGTAATACAGGAAAGCAACAATGTATCTGCTCAAGGAACTGAAACTGAAGTTATCAGGAGCTTATTGAGCAAAATAGCTAGCTCTGCCAGTACTCTGATCCCCTTGTTGAGCAACACCACTGTTACCAAAGCTGAATGCAGAATTATTGATGTGGATAGTGCAACTGGAACCAAGAGGAGATGCTACTTCCAGATCAGCACCTTGGATGAGCAGGATTTTATAGCACCATCCTCTGTCATCATCACTGAATTGGAGGAGGAAAACCAGGAGGCAAACAACAAGAAGAGCAAAGCACCAAAGACTGTTGCTGAGGTGAGATGGAGTATCAGGCTAGCTAAGCAAAAGAATGGGTTCAAGGACAAGGACAAGGCACCTGTTGTTGAGGAGATCAAAACTGCAGCTACCAAGCCAGCTAAGAAGAAACCATGTGCAACAAACCTGGGGCCAGCATTTGAAGCACAGGTGATAGATGAACAAGCTCCTTCGCCACCACACCTGCCCATGTCCACCCTGCAAGCTTTTGGTACAGGGCCCTGTCAGATGCATCCTAGTGATGTGTCTGAAGAACGCCTGAACTACGACAGTTCTTATGATAGCATCGAATAGATGCATCTTTGGTTGTGCAAGAGCCCTCCCAGTAGTGGAGTACTCCTGGGCTTGCACACACCATTTTATTGCTAATAATGTGTATTTTAAGAAACTCTTGATCTACTAATGCAAGCAGTGGAAAACTGTGGTCTGTAATAATTATCATGCCTATCTATATTGGACATGTTCTTTTGGTGATGTCAGTATCTGTATGGAGCTGATTATGTGGATGTTATTATCTAGAACATTTCTATGTAGCTTTTATGTGATGTTGGTATTGCTGGCTTTGGTGTTATTGATGGTGTCCCTCCCTACAATTTATTTGATGATGCTGTGGATTTTCTTCTGTTTTAACCAACTATTGGGGCTTTTTGTTACAACAAAACCAACTCCCAGGTCTGCTAGACTTACCTGGTCCAAATACACCAATAATGTTTTCAATGAATAGACTCTGGATTATTCTTAATTGGAACTTGAGAGGGATTAATTCTCAAATCAGATGGGATGATATAAGGCAAAAGGTGGATGAAGCAAACTGCAATATTATTTGTATCCAGGAAACTAAGAGGGAATTCTTTGATCACTCATATATCCACAATTTTTGCCCGAGAAGATTCAATAAATTTGCATATGTGCCATCAATTGGAAATTCAGGGGGTTTAATTATCATTTGGAATGGTTCACTTTTTGATGGAGAATTGTTACATTCTGATAAATTTCAGTTGACACTTAAAATGAGGTGCAAGATCAGCAACCAAACATGGTTCCTCACTAATGTTTATGGGCCGACTATTGCTGAGGAAAGGGCTTTGTTCACCAATTGCCTTTATAATTTGGATACCTCTCAGATGGATCTATGGATTATTCTTGGGGATTTCAATCTGATAAGAAGCCCTAAAAATAGAAACAGAGATGGGGGAGATCTAAATAACATGCTTATGTTCAATAGAATTATCTAGCATTTGGACCTGGAGGAAATTCCACTAAAAGGCAGAGCATACACTTGGAGTAATATGCAGGATACACCTTTGCTCGAAAAACTTGACTGAATTTTCACTTCTGCAAGTTGGACAACTCAATTCCCCAATACAATGGCTATTCCCCTTGCTAAATTAACCTTTGACCATATCCCAATTCAGATACAGATTGGTACAGACATCCCTAAAGCAAATATTTTTAGGTTTGAGGATTATTGGCTGGAGTTTGAGGGATTTACTGAAGTTGTGCAAAATTATTGGAAAATGCCTGCTATAACTGCTAATCCTGCTAAGGAAATTACAGCTAGACTGAAATCAGTCAGGATGGGGTTAAAGAAATGGAGCAAAAACCTCTCTCGGCTTAGTAAGGTCATTGAGTCATGCAGCTTTATTCTGGCACTTATTGATGGCCTGGAGGAACAGAGAAACCTCTCTCTGCAGGAAAAGAATTTCAGAGCTCTACTAAAGACACACCAGCTGGGCTTATTGGAAGCTAAAAGAATCTATTGGAAGAATCAAGCAAAAATAAAATGGGCAAAGCTGGGTAATGAAAACACTAAGTTTTTCCATACAGTGGCTACACAGAGCTACAGAACCAATTATATTGCAGTTCTCAAAGATGAGGATGACAGGCTGCTTGATACACATCAAGCTAAAGCTGCTAAATTATGGCACTCATACAAGGAGAGAATTTGTATTTCTTATAGCCCAAATATGCTTTTTGATTTGGCGGAACTTATCACTGTTAATGCAACTGTGGAATTTGATAGCCTTGAGATGCCATTTACCACAGAGGAAATTGATAATATTGTGAAGGAAATGCCTTCTAACAAATCTCCAGGGCCTGGTGGATTTAATGGGACTTTCTTGAAGAAATGCTGGCCCATTGTTAAAGATTTGTTCTACAAGCTCTGCAGTGATTTCTTTGAGGGAAATCTCAATTTAGAAAGTATAAACACAACTTTTATTACATTGATTCCCAAAAAACAGAGCCCAAAATTCATCAATGATTATAGACCCATCTCTCTGGTCAGCCTGGCATTGAAGTTCCTCACAAAGCTGCTTGCAAACCGGATGCAAAAGATTATTATTCCTTTAGTTCACAAGAATCAATATGGATTTATCAGGAACAGGTCTATTCATGATTGTCTTGCATGGGCTTTTGAGTATCTCCATCTCTGCCACAAATCTAAGAAGGAAATAATAATTATTAAGCTGGATTTTGAAAAAGCATTTGATAAAGTGGAGTATTCTGCCATCCTAGCTATGCTGAAACAATTGGGCTTTGGAGAGAAATTCATTAATTGGATTAGGGATATTCTCTTCATTGCTTCCACATCAATCCTCCTAAATGGGGTGCCAGGAAAAAAACATTAAATGTAAGAGAGGAGTCAGGCAGGGAGATCCACTGTCCCCTATATTATTAGTGCTTGCTGGAGAGCTATTACAGTATGTGATCAACAAGGCATTGCAAGATGGGCAACTGAGTTTACCTCTGCACAGTTCATTCAGCCTGGATTACCCAATTATTCAGTATGCAGATGATACCCTGTTAATTATGCCTGCTGAATCTGAACAACTTGATAATTTGAAAGTGATACTTGAAAATGCTGTAACATTCCAAGATTTTCAAAATTTTGAAAATTCAGAAAAATCAAAAACTTTTCAGAGCTTTAGTAAAGATACCCTGTTAGTACAGAGAGCTCTGAAATTCTTTTAGAGAATTTCAGGAATTCTTTTAGAGTACAGAGAGCTCTGAAATTCTTTTAAAGACACACCAGCTTTAGTAAAGAATTTCAGGAAAAGAATTTCAGGGCTCTACTAAAGATACCCTGTTAGTACACCGTTGGAAAGCCCTAGACGTGTAGAATGTTTTGGCACAGTTAGTTTTCTGTTTTGCCCAACTTTAAATCATTCAAATTTCAAATGAGGGATTCAAGTATTTTTGGCATAACTTTATTTTTATAAGTCCAAAATTTGCAAATAAAATACTTTTGGAAACCTTAGGTTCTGTAGAATAGTTTAGTCACTGTTAAAAATATTTTTGAATACTTTTAAACTGTTTAAAAAATCAGAGACTCGATTTGAGTATTTTTGGTATATTTTAAATTCTATAAACTAATTAAATATGCTTTCTTTTGCAAAATTGTCACAAATAGTTTCCCCTGTCCAGTAAGACCTTCACCTTATTTTTGTAAATTATTTGTTTAAACATTAGTATTTAAATGTGTTTATTCCCTTTTTGGGAATTGTTTTGTTTAGTTGTTTTATTAAAAATTGTTTTAATTGCATTTTGACTCCATGCATGATTTATTAAAACCAGAAAAGTTAGTATATTTGTTTTTGTGTTTTAAATTGCATTTCATGCATATCATATTTTATTGTATTCTTAATTTGTTTGTATGTTTGATGTTGTGTTTTATTTTGATTGTTGTATTGTTGTTTACTTATACTGTTTAGATTGGACGGAGAGCTCCGAGTTACGTTGAAAAGAGTTTGTGAGCAACGACAACTTTCAAAGGCAAGTGGCACACCCCCATAAATTTCCTAAGTATTTTTCTATGCATGACTTAGAATTATTTCTTTATATCCATGTGTTGGATAGTATTGCTATGCTAAAACTACTATCTCCTTTTTACTAGTTGTGTCTAAAATCCTATGATAACTTAGTAGAATTATTGATGCTATGCAAATGTGTTTTATTGAAAAGCTTAAATTCTACTAAGTTAAATGAACACCTGGGTGGATTTGCGCTTGATTGGCTGTTGAGAGTTGAGTGTTGTCCCGATGGGATATTCACTTGTGGATTGCCACCCAGGAACAAAGGAATTTGAAGTTACTCCAAGTGAAGATTGCTTCCAGTGCAGCCACTTGGTACTATGGCTCTGCCTTGACTAAGTAAGTTTTAGGAACCTGATTCCGGCAGTTCGCAATGGATGGATGTCTTGTATGGGTCTGCCCAGAGGAACAGGGGACTGTTTCCCAAAAGTCTCGTCTTAATCTTCTCCTTTTCCTTATCACTAATGGAGTGTAGAGGATAGTTTCGGCTGATTGAGTCAAGTGGTGAACGTGCACAACCTCTCGAGAGTGTCAAAACTAAGTACTTAGCCGTGTCCCCGGTTACGGACAATTCTGAGCAGCTGATCAAGGACATCAACGGAGGATCCCAACATGCCAACTTCTCAAGTAAAATTTTGAAGGGTGAACAAGAGTTGATTAGAAGAAAAGTTTTTCCAAAGAGTTAGGAAAAATATGGCTTTATGAAAAATAGCCTTGAACTCCACCAGCCAAATATGCATATAGGTTATTAGAGTTATTTCACTAAGTGTCCACAGAGTGTCACTTGCCAGTTCCATTTTATATGGTTCTGACCCACCTTGTTGAAACATGTTTCCTGTTGCAGGATGTTCAGACGATGAGTGAGGTTTCGTATAAGGTTTCGAGTCTGCAACCAACATGTTTTCGCCTGTGGCACATGAAGATGATGGAGACTCACTGCTACTTTTATTCCGCTGTGCTGAACTTTGTAAAATGCTAGCCTTGAGCTATGCAATTTGTAATGAAAATTGTAAGTCTGGATCATGCGATGTAATAAAATTTGACGCATTTGCATGATATTCATCTTAGACTGTGTGTCCAAATGAATCGATCCAGGGGTTTGCACTATACACAGGGATCTTGCCAATTTTTAAGTGCATGTCCGCTACAAATTCTCTCAATCCACTGGCTTAATGGTGAATTACAGCAAATCTGCAATGATCCCTATTAATATAACTGCTGAAAGATGTCAAGAACTTGCACATGGTTTCGGATGCAAACGAGAGGCACTTCCTTTCCCATATCTGGGATTACCAATGGGTTTAACTAAACCTAAAATGGAACATCTTATTGGCATTCTGGAAGGAATTGACAGGAGATTATCTGGTATGGCATCCACTCTATCATATGATGGGAGACTAGTGTTTATCCAATCTGTACTTGCTGCTATGCCCAATTTTGCTATGTGTACTATCAAACTGCCTCTGGGTTTCCTGGATCATGCTGAGAATTCTTTTCGGAGTTTCCTATGGAAGGGCAAAGATATTGACAAGAAAGGCAAATGCCTGGTTAAATGGGAAAAGGTTTGAAAACCTAAAGAAGCTGGCAGGCTCGGAAAAAAAGCCTGAGAGTTCAAAATAATGCTCTGATGATGAAAAATCTATACAAATTCATAAATCAGGAGGACATACCATGGGTCAAGCTCATATGGAATGCACATTACCCTGGATACAAAATGCCCCAAGCTAGCAATAGCTGTGGATCATTTTGGTGGAAAGATTGTTTGTCACTATGGGATAATTTCATGGAGCTAACCACAATTAAAGCACATACTAGAAGAACAACCAGAATTTGGAAGGATAAATGGAGAATACCCTCGGCCATGGAAGATTTTTCTCATCTGTTCTTATTTGCAATTGATCAGGACATTTGCCTTTAGAAATTCTTCACATCTGCAGAAGAAGATATTTATGACCTTTTCCACCTGCCACTGTCATTGGAGGCTGCTGAAGAATGTGAAAACCTATCACAAATATTACAAACTTGGGCAAACAGCAGAGAACCTAATACAGCAGATCAATGGACATTTGAATGGAAGGGTAAATATTCAGCAAGAAGAGTTTATGAGGTGCTAGACCCCCACGAAAAGGCTCCTGCACCTTTCCAATGGATTTGGGAGTCGAGAGCACTACCAAAACAGAGATTTTCTTCTGGCTACTACTCCTGGACAGACTGAACACTCAAGACCTGCTGACCAGAAAGAACTTCTATATTGAATCGAAAGCATGTGTCTTCTGTCAAGATTGCACAAATGAAACAATGGAACATCTATTTTTCTCATGTGACTTCAGCCAGAGTTTTTGGTGGAAATTAAACCTGGAATGGAACAATGATCTGAACCACATTGATCTCCTCATGGATGGAAAAGAAAGGAACAATTTTATTGGTTTCAAAGAGGCAATTATCACTGGATGCTGGAGCCTATGGAATCACGGGAATAAGATCATTTTTGATAATCAAGTTTTAGACATCTTTGAGTGTTTTAGTTTCTTTAAGGAGACATTTGCTCTTGTTATGCATAGAGCTAAGCCTAGCCTTAAGGAAGGCATGCAGCAATGGCTTGATACATTGTAATTTTTGGCACTAAAGACCTCCATCCATCTGTAAATACCCATTTTATATAATGAAAAAGGTGTTGTAGGGTCTTCCCTACAGTTTTAGTGTCAAAAAAAGATGAACCATTTAATGATGAGGAAAAAGATGATTTAGAACAAATATTATGGCAACAACCACCACAATTACAATTGCATATCCCACCTGATAATTTAGGAGTGCTACCACCACCTAAAGGGGATCCTAGTTTTGAATTAAAACCTTTGCCTACAAATCTGAAATATGCATATTTAGATGAGAAGAGCATATATCCTGTCATTATTAGTGCTAAACTTTCAGCTGAAGAGGAAGAGAAATTACTTGATGTACTGAAAGCTCACCGACTAGCCATTGGATACTCTCTTGATGATCTTAAAGGTATAAGCCCAACTCTATGTATGCATAAAATTAATTTGGAAGAAGATGCAAAACCTGTTGTTGATTATCAACGTCGTCTCCATCCAAAAAAATGAGAGAAGTGGTAAGAAAAGAGGTAATAAGACTTATTGAAGCTGGTATCATTTATCCTATAGTTGATAGTAAGCGGGTTAGTACTGTTCATTGTGTTCCTAAAAAGGCTGGAATGAGTGTTATTCCAAATGATGAGGATGAACTTGTGGCTCAACGTACTGTTGTTGGTTATAGGATGTGTATTGATTTCAGAAAGTAAAATAAAGCAACTCGTAAAGATCATTATCCCTTGCAATTTATTGATCAAATTTTAGAAAGGTTATCTGAACATTCTCACTTTTGCTATTTAGATGGTTATTCAGGTTTCTCACAAATTCCAGTCCATAAGGATGATCAAGAAAAGGCCACTTTTACTTGCCCATATGGTACATTTGCTTATAGGAGAATGCCATTCGGTTTGTGTAATGCTCCTGCTACTTTTCAAAGATGCATGAATGCTATATTTGTTGATTATATTGAAAAGATAATGGAAGTATTTATGGATGATTTTTCTGTGTATGGTACTTCTTTCGATAATTGCTTGTTCAACCTTAACAAAGTTTTGCAGCGTTGTGAAGACCCAAACTTAGTTCTAAACTGGGAGAAGTGTCACTTCATGGTTACTGAAGGTATTGTTCTTGGGCATAAGATTTCTGGAAAAGGAATAGAAGTTGACCCAGCGAAGATAGAAGCTATTGAAAAACTACCATACCCAAGGGACATCAAAGGTATAAGAAGTTTTCTTGGACATGCAGGTTTTTACCGTAGGTTTATTAAAGATTTCTCCAAAATATCAAAACCTCTAACCAATCTTTTGCAAAAGGATGTTCCTTTCTCTTTTAATGATGATTACATTGAGTCCTCACTAGTACAGAACGACACGTCGGAAACGGGCCAAAAACCCCTTCGGCAACGGAGAAAGGGTCTGTGTCCCCGACCCTGTCACTGATGTGAAGGCCTTCATCGGAACGGAGGCAAAACACCGTTTCCGATGAGGTCCCCATTTGGCAACGGTTGTGCGCAACCTCCGTTGCTTTAGTTTTCCAACATCAGATACGGAGTTTTCCATCTACCCGTTTGCACTGAGCTTTTCTCATATTTCGGTTATATGCCATAATACATGAAATGTTGATTGCACAATGCACTAAAACGTTATTCAATTCATAACATAGAACAAATGCCATCATTACATTGGTATACAATAATATCACCATTTTTACAATTTGACTACAATCATATCTATCACACATTGGCATAATGTAATATCACCTATTACACTTTGACTACAATCATGAACTCTAAACCTATAAGCAACTAACCTAACAAGATGGAAGGCTGGCTTAATTAAGCCAGCGTTCCATCTTTGACTTGGAGCTCACCTTCTATGAGCTCTCGGTCGTCGCTGTACCCACTCCGAGACCAGTATCCACGAAATTTCCTTGCCTTAAGGTTTTGGTTCTCGGAATGGTACATTGGTACTTTTATGCAGTGTTGCCGAAATAAACTCCTGCGTGAAAGAAAAAAAAGATTAGCGAAATGTACAAAATACATCTGGATAAAAAAAACCGGTGGCTATTTTCCAGCAACTGCTTTGTTCGGTTGCCATTTTCGAGAAACTGCTAAGATCGACGGCAAATATCCAGGAACTGCTCTGTTCGGTGGCAGACAGTTCGCATTCCTTCCTTCTCTTCTTCCTCGTTCCACCCCAATCCCCCACCCGCCATGGACGACCGCAACAGAACAACAAAGACAACTACCGTCCGTACCCACGGCACCGTTCTGGAGGTGGTGTACACGAACGAGGAGCATACCGTGGAGCGGATCCTCGACAAGTACGAGGAATGGCTAGCAGAGGAGAAGCATCGGTTCATCGGCCTTGACATCGAGTACACCCGTAATCGTCGGGACATGGCTGTCCTGCAACTCGCCATGCGCCAGCATGTCCTCGTGTTCCACTGGTGCAAGTCCAAGAAGAATTGTCCAGAGTTGGGCAAATTCTTTGAACGCAAGAATATCACCTTCGCAAGCGTGGACATCACCAACGACAGCAAGGTGCTTTCTTCTGCCGGCTTCCACATTCCACCGGAGTACTACATGGACATCCAACTCGTATACAAAATCAAGGGTGGAGACGAGAGGGACGGAATGGGTGATCTAGCGGCAGACCTCATCGACAAATCATACGCCAACATGAAGAAGGAATTCCCATCCAACCAGCACAATTTTTGGGAGTCGATGCCGCTGCACAAAGTTAACCTCGACTACGCAGCAATAGATGGGTACGTGACCTACGAGTTGTATCGCACGATCCTAACCTTGAAGGACAGGCTACGTCCAACATGGCAGGAAATGCTCTGCCCTAGGTGCAAGAATGCCCTAGGTGAATTGCAATAGGCTTTGGATGTCGGTGTTTAACTAGTTTGTACAGATGGTGCTTTAACAATAAGTGTTTGTAATTATCAGAACATGTATGTATGAATTTGGACTAGGCATTGGATGTCTATGTTTATATACTTGTAATAATATGTACACATGTTTGTGAGTGAATTTGTTTATGTGATGAAATGCTCATACGTAGAACCTAGTTCATCGGCATCACAGCCGGTCACAGAAAGATTTATACCTTTCACCCGGCGGGGGAGGAGGTGCAGGCCTCTGCCAGATGCGCTGCGATGCTACCAGCGCGCTGCGACGCAATCACCTCCTCCTCCTTCTCCTTCGTCGACATCCACCTCCTCCTCCTTCTCCAGATCAGACACCACCTACAGATCGGCCACTTCCTCCTCCAGATCGGCCACTTCCTCCTCCACCTCCTCCAGATCGGCCACTTCCTCCTCCAGATGGGTTTCTGCTGGTAGATCTGCTGGTAGATCCGCCGGATGTGCTGCACCACCACCTCATGAATGACCTCCTCCACATCGGCCTGGCTCAGAAGATGCCGGGCATCACCGGAGGAGGAGGGCGTCAGATGGTGGCGCTGCCGCATCATTAGCGGACAGTGTGCGGAGAGAGTGAGGAGAGCAAAAAGCTACAGTGTGCGGCGGCTAGGGTTGAAAGATAGACAGTGAGGGAGTGAGAATGAGACTGATGGCTTGCTCTGTCGGCAGTACATTTATAAGCGCCCAATTGGCAACGGACAATTTATATAACCGTTTCCATTGGATACAAGTTCACAACTACTATGTGCTATTGATTTCCGGAGCTGCATACGAACCTAATACATTCTACTGATTTTCAAAGTGCATACGAACCTAATACATTGTACTGATTTGCATAGCTGCATACGAACCTAGAACATTCTACTGATTTTCATTGCTGCATACAAGTTCACACCTAACAGCAGCACACAAACACACAAAATCATTCTAGCAATGCTCACAAGAACATTTAACTGAGCTATTTCTGTTCCTTTATGCCGCTCCTTGCGCACAGCAACAACATGGTCAGATTTAGTCGAAGTGTTTGTTGGGCTCCATGCCAAACCAGCTAGAGCTGCTGCAGTGTGCGGCTTCATCTCCATGTTCGCCTTCTTGACTATCAAGGCTACATTTTCCAGCTCTGCAGCATCCACTTCGACGCCATTAGCAAGCAGCATCTCAACATAATCTTCAATCCAAAAAAAATAATCACAGCTCCCAGAATACTCTTCGCCCCTCCCCTGCCAAATGGTAAATCGAATCCAGAGGCAAATCAGCATCACACATAGAATAGACTCAATCAAAACTGGTCGAAGCGTCGAACTAACCCTGTGATTTGGACACTTGAAGTAGATCCGGCCTGGGTTCAGATCCGAACGCGACACTCGACGAATCGCGTTCCGACAGCGGCAGCAAACGCACTTCACAAGCGGCAGATCTGACCCGGCCCCGGCGGGGCAGGAGGAGGACGCATTCGATCTCCCCGATGAGCTCATGCTCTTGGCCATGGAGGACACGAGTGCGGAGTAAAAACAAGCTGGAGCAGAGGAACAAGGGCGAATCGACAGTCTTTTATAATATCAAAGATAGTGCTAAAAAAGGAATTTTATATACGCAACCTCGCCAACGGTTGTATACAAATCTCCGATGCCATTGAAGAACATATCGCACACGGAGTAAAAATAAACTCCGTTACCAACATATCGGCAACGGTTAATAATTCGCGACCGTTGCCTATGAAGGCGGGACGCGGGCCAGCTTGCCTGGCGGGGCGGGTTTTCTCACGCGGAAAGCGCGATTCTCCGTCGCCTAATCTGTGCCGTTTCCATAGAGGGGTATCCGATGTGTCGTTCTGTACTAGTGCCTTTAATATTTTGAAGAATACTTTAATAAGTGCTCCTATTATTCAACCTCCTGATTGGAAATTGCCTTTTAAAATTATGTGTGATGCTAGCGATTATGCAGTTGGGGCTGTTTTGGGCCAACGTGTTGATAAGAAACTGAATGTTATTTATTATGCTAGTAGAACACTTGATGCTGCTCAAAGAAATTATGCTACAACTGAAAAAGAATTTTTAGCATTGCTATTTGCTTGTGACAAGTTTAGACCTTATATTACAGATTCAAAAGTCACATTGCATACTAATCATTCTGCTATTAAATACTTAATGCATAAGAAAGATGCTAAGCCTAGACTAATAAGATGGGTACTTTTATTGGAAGAGTTTGATTTACACATTGTTGATAGGAAAGGGGAAGATAATCAAGTAGTTGATCATCTCTCTAGAATGGAAAATATACCTGATGATCCTATTAATGATAGCTTTGTTAATGAACAACTTGCAAATATTAATGTTTCTAGTGCTAAAGTTGCATCTCCATGGTTTGCCAATTATGCAAATTTTATTGTTGGTAAAGTTTTACCTCCACACTTCACTTATCAACAAAGAAAGAAATTCTTTTATGATCTTCGACATTATTTTTGGGACGATCCTTTCCTTTATAAGAAAAGAGTGGATGGTATTATTAGACGGTGTGTACCTGAGCATGAACAACAGGCTATTATAAGAGATTGTCATGATAGTCCCTATGGAGGGCATCATGCAGGAGATCGCACAGGATCAAAGGTATTACAATCTGGTTTCTATTGGCCTACTTTATTTAAGGATTGTGCTGAATATGTTAAATCTTGTGATAAATGTCAAAGTGTAGGAAATATTGGTAGGAGAAATGAAATGCCTATGAATTATTCTTTGCCGCTTGAGCCATTTGATGTGTGGGGTTTTGACTTTATGGGACCTTTCCCAGAATCAAAGACAAAGCATACTCATATTTTGGTTGCAGTAGATTATGTTACAAAGTGGGTGGAAGCAATTCCAACCAAAAGTGCAGACCATGCCACAGCAATGAAGATGCTAAAGGACATCATTTTCCCCAGGTTTGGTGTTCCTAGGTTCTTAATTACCGATGATGGTTCTCATTTCTTGCATGGTGTTCTTAGAAAAACTTTGGCAAAATATGATGTTAACCGTAGAATTGCATCTCCTTATCATCCTCAAACAAGTGGACAAGTTGAATTAAGTAATAGGGAAATTAAACTCATTTTGGAAAAGACAGTTAATAAGTCTAGGTCTGATTGGCCACTTAAAATTGATGATGCGTTATGGGCTTATAGAACTGCTTCTAAAAATCCTATGGGAATGTCTCCTTATAAAATGGTCTATGGAAAAGCTTGTCATTTACCTGTTGAATTAGAACATAATGCTAGATGGGCTATTAAACAATTGTACTTTGATTTTAAGACTGCGGGAGAGAGGAGAATTCTTGATTTAAACTTACTAGATGAATGGAGGAACGAAGCTTATGAAAGTGCTAAAATGTTAAAAGAAAAAGTTAAAATTTGGCATGACAAGAAAATTAAGAGAAATGAATTCAAAGTAGGTGATCAAGTTTTATTATACAACTCTCGTTTCAAGTTTTCTGCAGGAAAGTTAGTTTCAAAGTGGCAGGGACCATTGGTGATACAGGAGGTGTACCGTTCAGGAGCTATCCGTGTTCACGGTGACATGAAAGGCAAACCTCATGTAGTTAATGGACAACGCCTTAAACCTTATATTGCAGGAAGGAGGTTCATCGGAATGGTGGAAGAGTTGAATTTACAAACACCGGAGGAGGTAATTGAGAGAGGTCATGCAGTTTCAAAAATCCTAAATCAATAAAAGGTAACTTTAGTGTTGGAAAGTTTCTCGGAATTGCGTAATATTTTACAGAAGTCATTTCTTCTGGAAATTAACGTGTGGGCCAAGAAAACTGGACGAAGCGGAGACCCAAGGAAGGGAACAAGGGGTCCCACGCGGCCAGATTCCTTGGTCGTGTGTATTGGGTTGCGGGGAAAACTTTAAAATTTATCTGTAACCTTACCGCCAAGATCTATTCTATGAAGATATGCTGCACCCCATAATGCGATGATCAAGATACTTACAAACACCTTTGCGGAAGATCTTGTGTTTGTCAAAGTAGATGTTGGTGTAGCCTGATGAAGAATCTCACATCCACGCCAGGAGGTGAGATTGTTGCCGTGCGTCGACGTTGATGTAGACCTTGATGAAGTTGTTCCGTTGTCCAAGGAACTTACTTGCGTAAATCCCGCTCTAGTGGTATCCACACATACACCGTGTCAACCCACCCCGTGCGTTCACCGCCTAGCTACTAGCACGTGGTGAAGAGAGTCAGCCCTGCGGTGTAATTTAGGCGGTAGATCTAATCAATTAGATTAGATCTATATGAGAAGATTAGAGACATCTAATTCTCAACACATGAGATCTACAAGAGAGAGAGAACTTGCAATTGCTTCAATTGTGTTTCTTGTCTTAGGTCAAACCCTAGGGACTTGGGGTTACTTATAAAGGAAGCCAAGGGTGGAGGGACTTGGGGAAGGGGCCAAGCCCTTCCCCTTTGGGCCGGCCGGCCAAGGAAGGGAGGGAGGAGTCCCTCCACTTCCCCAACTCGGATTGGGAGGAGTAGGACTCCTCCCTCCCAAACCTGCCTTTCCCAACAAGGAAGGGGGGAGGAAACCCTCCCCTACTCCAACTCGGGTTGGAGGGAGGAGTTGGAGTCCTCCCCCACCCGCCTCCTGCCATGCGGGGCCCGTCCTGGCCGCCGCCCCCTGTGGGCCCGTCCTTGGCCGCCGCCCTAGCCGCCGGGGAGGGGAAGTCCCCCTAACTCAGACTCGGCCCCTCCCACATACCATGTGGGTGCGGCTGCCTTGTGGGCCCCATGGGCCCACTTGGCAGCCCCTTTTATTGGGCTCCAAATAAAATCCTTTATTTACATTTTTCCAATATAATCAATTAAATAAATAATTAATTGTTTTGTCTAATTAATTCCTAAATTAATATTTCCTTTTACAGAAATCCCCGGAATTAATTACTTATCATATAACTCATATTTATATGAACCGGGATACCTAGTATCCGCCGACAAAACCATCGGAACAATATTTCCTTCTTTATAAGCATTCGGATTAAATCCGCTGATGATAGAAACCATTCCTATCATCCCAGGACATTAGATGTCTGCATTCTCTCTAACTTATAATTCACCGGAACAAATCCCAGTGACATCGGAGCTACTCCGACACAATCTCATTCCCACTAAAACTACATATTTACTCTCAATCAAAGATTGACCTACAGCTTAAGTGTGTGACCCGAAAGGTTCAACAAACATAAAGTATTGTTTGGGAGCTTACCAAACAATAACCAGCAGTGGGTTAGGCATTCGTACTAGCACCCTTGTGTTGTGAATGAACAACAGAACCTGTGCGTTACTCATTACGCTTAATCCCCTTACGTACACGATACCAATGATATCTCGAGATTGAGACAATGTGCTCTAGTGTGATCAAACCCTTCGATCATAACACATATTATTCTCGTACCAATATCATTCTCTTTTCTCATTCCGTATATATGTTGTCCCGTGATAAATCATGCTTGTGTCTGGCCAGACGATTGGGTGACTGCAATAATACTTGAGATGGCCTAGAGGATGTATCTCTCCATCGTCTGGAGGAGTAAGTGCCATTCTTGAACGATCTCTGTTCCAATACATTATCCTAGTTCAAGCCCAAAAGCCACCTATCATAGTCCCATGTTACTGCAAGACGTTTGGTGGAAATCAAAACTCGAGTGTCGAATAAGCAGTCACAAGATATTCTCATAGCATAGGGATCTAGCTAATGATAACTAAATAGATGATCAATCGCTATTTCATCGTTGACGACTTGTCTCATAGCAAGATCACACGGTGGGTCGGTTCAGTGCGATTATCATTCCGATAATCCACTCCTATAGTTGTTTGACTTATACAAAGTCCATGATCAGGAAAACACGATCATCGAACAACAAGATAGGCTAGTCTTAGAGACAAGACCAGGAACTCTTTTTCTGTTCATATCTCTACACGTTGTATTTGCTATACAAGTACCCAATACAGTTGTAGCATAAAGATACAAACATTAATAATAAACATGGAGATAAATAATAAACTTATTATTATTGTCTCTAGGGCATATCTCCAACAGCGTGGGCCCATTCTTTTCCCTCCTCAGAGTCCCTTTTTGTCTCGTTTTCGACTCCGACACTTCGTCTTGACCTAAAAACCATCAATATATACCCCCACTAGTACAGAACGACACATCGAAAACGGGCCAAAAAGCCCATCGGAAACGGAAAAAGGGTCCGTGTCCCCGACCCTGTCACTGATGTGAAGGCTCTCATCGGCAACGGACAAGAAAAACCGTCACCGATGAGGCTTGATTTTGGCTACGGTTGCCATCCAGTCTCCGTTGCCGATGTATCTGGACATCAGAAACGGAGATTCTGTTTCTGCTCGTTTGCATTGAGGTTTCTTCATAAGCCTAGAGCAGGAATAGATTTGGCACTGGACATTTAAAATTTCACAGTAGAAGCACAAAAATGCTAACAAATTCATTCATAAGGTATAACAAATGTCACCGATACATTGCATCACAAGACAACCAATTACTTATCTTCATTGTCATGCCTCTCTAAATCTATCATTGACATGTCTAGCTAAATCTATCTATGTCATGCCTCTCTAAACTTATCCTTGTCATTTCCAACTTAATTTATCTTCATGACTTGCTGTTAGAGTTCATGAATTGAATCTTCTTCTTGGACGGTGTCGCCAAAATATAATCAACTCGCCGCTTTGTCCCCGACCTTGTAGTTAGCTCATTTAAATGAGCTAAATAGATCAGCACCATGCTCTGCACATAGTGCAATAAGCGAGTGATGATGTACTGAAGGTGCCTCTTTTGTAAAGTGGTCACTGAAATGCAAAGAGAGAATATATGACTCCATGTTAGCTCACTATACATCTAGCATAAAGGACATACAACACAAAAGGATACATAAGACAGAATAACAAACTTACAAATCCATTGCATAGTTGTTGTGTACCAACAATTATGCCGGACGACAAGCGCACCTTGGCTAAGGACCCGGCTTTTTATACAGTGTCACCGAAATGTACATCTGTTTTGCAAAGGAGATAAGTCAGCCATGAGTTTCATACACTACCGATTTGTGCTAGTTATGTTCTTTTCGAGCGACACTACGTAGTCGTCCTCATCGTCCTCGGATGTATTACAACCCTAGTTCTAGTTCTGTTCATGAGTGTCCTATGGAAGAAAACCTAAGCAAAACAATGACAATAACCCTAGTTCGTCGGCACAACGGCCGGTCACAAATAGATGTATTACCTTTGGATCTGGCGGTGGGAGTACGTAGTCGTCCTCGTCGTCCTCGGATTGACACGCCTGCGCCCTCCAGCTACAGATCAGGCGACGAGATCTGCCCGGGTGGAGCAAAGAACGGGTACACGCTGCCACGATCGGAGGAGAGGAAGATGCGCGCCGACACGGTCGGAGGAGAAGAAGATGCGCGCCGCCACAGTCGGAGGGAGGGAGATGCGTGCCACCACGGTCGGAGGGAGGGAGATGCGTGCCGCCACGGTGGAGCTAAGATCTGGTGCTGCGTGGAGGCGCCGCCACACTTTGAGAGTGAGGCTGAGAGTGAGCGATAGAGTTTAGGGCTGTGTGAAGGGCGCATTTATAGCAAAGTAGAACATCGGAAACGGAGGGTATAAACAACAGTTTCCTTTGATTTTTTTCACTGACACACTGGGCTTATACTGATCTCTACTAGTATTGAAGTTGAAGAACATAAAAATAAATAACTATAACTACTCCTCGGCCTCCGCCTTCTCCTACTCGTATGCGAGGAGAGCCGCGTAGTTGTCCGTGTCGTCGCGTGGCTCCTCGCCGACGATGTCATCGCCACCCGTGCGCCCCTCCCACATCTCATCGTCGTCGTAGGCAGGATCGTCGTGCAGCTCCTGCGGGAGGAGCAGCCGGCGGCTCTGAAGCAGCTCAACTCTTTCCGGCGGCATAGGCACCGACGCGCAGTTGAGGTGCCAGCCACCGGGTAGCCGAACCTTTGACCATGGCACTGGCCTCCTATATTGCCAGTGCCGCTCCGCGACGGCCTGCCCGACGATGACGCGGTTCCATCCAGGCGACCGCGGACGAGCGTCTCTCCGCCGCGGCGAGCGGCTGCGGTCGCGGGCGCCCGAGGATCCCGCGTCCTCTTCCGGCGGCATAGGCACCCTCCTGTCATTGACGCGGCAGCCAGCGGGGAGGCTAACATTTGACCAGGGCACTGGCCTCCTATATTGCCAGTGCCTCTGCGCGACGGCCCATGGCACGACGACGCGGTTCCAATTCAGCGAAAGCGGGAAACTGCTGCGGCGAACGCCCGAGGAGTTGCTAGGAGTATCCATGGCTGCGGCGAAGTGGCGTACTGAGATAGCAGGGAGATCGTGGGTTTTTAAGTAGTGGGCGGTGCCGCGGCGCCACTACGCCATAGCAGTTACTCCGCCTCGCTTCGAATTCCAAGAAGATGGAACGTGTCCACATTGGAAACGGACACCCAAAAGTCTCCATTGCTATAGAGGCACATATCGGAAACGAAGCCAGAATTAAGACCGTTGCCAATACTATGGGTAACGGAGTTAATACTTTCTCCGTTACCTATGTTGACGGGCCAGCCACGGCCCAGGTCAGGTTTGTACGCACTGGCCGCGCGGAAAGCGCGATTCTCCGTCGCCTAACGCCTGCCGTTTCCATAGAGGGGTATCCGATGTGTCGTTCTGTACTAGTGCCCCCTCCACCGATCTAATCTCGCACCAAGCGTTCTCGAGCGATCTTTTCTTTTGATGTTTCTGCCTGTCATGTTTTTAGCCATGTCTTTGGGAGACTCCTACCAATGCTCATCCATGGACGACGACGATGATGAACTCGAGGGCAATAGCCCCACGTCCATATGGAGGAGGAATACGAAGAGGAAGGACTACTCGGATGATGAAGATTACAAGCTCGACGAGGAGGAGATGGAGATGGAGAAGGAAGAAGCGGAAGAAGGAGAATACAAGCCCTCCATCGACATCGCACCTCTGGCGACAGCACCACCTTCACCCATTGCAGTTGCTGGCGTGAGAGTGAACATGTCTCTTGGAAACAAGAGGCATATGGCGCGCATAAGCACCGGAGGGAAGGCTCCTAGGCACGCGCTTGCAAGCAGAAACGTGGTTTCTACTCTTATTGACAGGAAATTCCGGCGTGCCACCCAAGAGAACTACCCTGGTGAATGGGATCGCAAGATCCCTAATGTAAAAGTACCAAGCCCGGAGTGGAAGCCTTGCAAGAAGACGGTGGAGAAAGATCTCATGGAGAAATTGGGAAAAGCTGCAAGCAAGTTTGAAGAAGCCTACAACCTTATGATGAGCATCATTGGAGAACTTGAAGATAATTATCATGACAAGCTTGGGGAGTTCCACCTAGTCTTTATCTTTATTAGTTTATCATATATCTATCTAGTCATGGTGTGTTTTGCTTTTATCGTTTAGTTATCAATATCTCTTAGGCGTGTGTGAGCTCATGAGCATTATCATGTATCTTTATCTTGTGGTTTATCAATGAATATTAAAGTATGGTGTCATCCATGATTCTCTTGTTTGGAGATCTATGGGTAACACTCATGCAAATGAGTGTGGCATATTTAGAGTTTCAGTCACATCTTGCCTTGAAACTAATTAACTTGAATATGTTGGACAATTGTAGAATTATCTCATTATGAAATAAGTGAAGAGAATGAGTCATTATGACTTGATAATTAATAGTTTAAAGTTGAGATATGGTCTTGTAGGATAAAAAGTTGAGAAGGGTTAATGAAAAGGATATAAAACACTCTTATTAGAATCTAGTATCTTTTAAGCAAATTAATGATCATGGATATTTCAATACTTATGCTCTTGAATGTGAATTAAAGGAAGGCACCTAAAATTTCAGTTAGCCATGGAAAGTGTAAGATAAATGTTGTATAGAGCATAGGAACTTGATTGAGATATCCATGACTAAAGTTTGCACTAGTTACTAGTGAAGCAAGGTTGAAAACAATTTTTATATCTATCTATCTTTTCATTTGTCTTCTTTGAACTTGTTATCCAATGGGAGTTTATCTTGTCTTTAAATTTCAGCAAAGTATAAAAGATTACTAGTTGAATCGACGCGGTTCACGCCGCGCCCTTGATGCCAATTTGTGGAAGGCATTTTTTTGAAATATTCATATTTGAATGGTGATCATATGCCATAAGTAGGCATTTTTTGTCATATTTGTGAACAACATGGTGTAAATAATTGATATTTGGAAATGTGCATATTCAGAAGGTGTTTGGATATTAATATGTTCAAATTCAAGGAAAGCTTGCATTGTTAAGTTGTTCAAATTTGAAAATTGGTAAAATTGGGAAGTTATTCATATCTGAATGATGTTTATGTTTATGGAATGTTGTGCATTCAAAAAAATTAAGTATTACAATTTTAAAAGTTGGTCGTATGGCATAAATAGGTTGCATTTATTTTAGTGACCATTTTGCTGTATTTTTCACTTTTTTGCGGTGTGTAAATTTAAAGTTATTGAATTTGTAATATTTGTTCACTTTTTGAATTTTGTGTGAAAATTTGAAATATTTTGGACAAGGTTCAAACGTGTTTGGAATTATTATTTTGGTATTTACAAAATGTTAGACATTCTTTTGAATTCATTTGGACTCATATGTTAAAGTTGCAAAATATTTGTTTTTTTTAAACAGGAAAAAACAGGAAAAATAAATAAAAAAGGGCCGAGCCAGCCCGGCCCAGCAAGCAGCCCGCTACAACCCATGCCCACATGATTTCACGATGACGTCTGTGGCGGCCGGAGCTGCCGCGGCGGCGTCGACGTCGCCGGCGTCATATTTTCAAGCATAAAATGGTTTGTTAGAACTGCAAATATGTTAAAAAGGCTAAAGGAGAGAACCCAGACCTGGTAAATTAAAGATGGACATACCTATGTAGAATTGTGTACTTTCTTTACCGATATATTGAGTGACACGGCGATGTTCTGAGGACAATGAAAAGAAGTCATGGCAAACATTAGATAAGAAGTAACAAAGCAACATTGTGCAAACACACAAAACAATGCAACTTGAAATTCTTAACACAAACAAAAATCAAGAATAAACCTTTCTTGATACAAACATGAATGCCATGTTTTAAATATTAGAAACGAAAATTCATGAAGGTAGTTTGCCTTACCTCTGTTGTCGGAGAAATTCATTGGTCTTCCAACGTATACTTTGCACCACGAATTGCGATCAGCCTCTCATGGAGGTAAGTAGGGAGCCTGAATGTTTTTGAGTTCTCTGCCAATGAACTTCAAACACCCTGGTAGCAAGCAAATTAACGAATGAATAAGGACTGCAGCAAACCTTCCATGTTCGATTCTCTGATTAGTACTTATGAGATCTTTACCTGACGAATCCACCAGTAGACATAAGTAGAAATTCTGAATCCCCTCGACGCATCGAACTTTTCGATCCCACGGAGTAGCCCTATCAGACCACCGTGCATCGCCAATCAAATTGCCATAATGTTACATATTATCTTTTTGACCCACACTGGTTGTCCTAGTGAAACAAACATATAGTAATGTGCATGAACAAAATGTCATTACCTGAATCAGATCGGCCAGCTCAACCCCCAGCTTATCATATTTATGTGCGATGGATATGACCAGACGGATGTTGCTCATAGTGAGCACCTCCCTCGCAAGGAACGACTCGCGCATCCTGGACCGCAGCTCTAGCGTCGATATCCGGAGCGACTGCGCCATCTGCTTGTACGAGGCTCATTCCCGATTTTCTCTTTCAGCCTGAATATATGTTTCAGAGGTTAAACAGAAGTGTGAACTGGATAGCACAATGCAGAGTTGCAGTGGTTCTTGATTTCAGATAATAGTATGCATGATGAGTGATCACTTAAGGACCATAACCCTTCCCCGTCTACAGTAACCAAAGGGCGATTTTCTGAGCGCAAGAAGGAGATCCACCTCGCCGTCGCCGAATCGGCGGTTGCCTCGCCCTCCGCCGGCCGCTCCGGCGGCGGGAGGACGGGGAACCCCGATTCGCGACGTGTACATAGTGTAGGGTTCCTTTCTTATCCACCCGGCGGCGCTTAGGAGGAGATGGCTCGGTCGGTGTTGCTTTTGCAGGTGGAGGACTCCCTCTTTGGCGGCGGCGCTCCGTGGAGCTTTGCAGCTGATCTTCCGCCGCTTCCACGCTCGCAGCTCTGCGGATCTGCCGTGTGTGGTTTTCCCCTTCGCCGGATACCGTGGAACGGCGGATCTGGCGTCGACGACAACGTGCAGGTGGCTGAGGAAGTTCGGTTCGGCGACGACGGCGTCCGCTGGTGTAGGTCCTCTGTGGCCGGCGATCGGCGACTTCCCGTGCGCTCGGGGGAGCTCTCGTTCCAAGGCAAGGAGAGCAGGAGCGGCGGCGCGCCACCGACGGCGCCATGGACGACGACGTGGTCGGGTTACAGTGGAGGCTTGGACTGTAATTTTGTTCTTTGTAGGGTCCTCTCTATAATTTGCTGAATGTCTGTTCAGCCCCTTGTACTCGCAAAAAAAAAAAGATGAGTGATCACTTAATTAGGGGACAGAGCAGGTGGATTGTTGGTATAACTGGGCGTACTTTGATCTTTTCTGCTGCAGCCAGATGCCATCCCTGATCTTCTTGGAGAAGTGGACAACCTGCTTGTGCGTGAGGAGCTCCTTGCTGACGGTTCCCCGGAGGTAGATCTGGTTCCTGCTCTGCAGCAGCTCGGGATGATGCTCAGGTGCGCGGTGGGGGCGCCGTTCTTGGACCTCCCACGCCTCCGTCCGCTCATCCTCCTCTGTCGTGCCGATACGTCGGAGCACGCCACGACGGCGACTGAGGAGGTACTGTTCTTGTCCCAGTCGTCCTCCTCGGCATGGACATCGTTCTCGAAGGGGAGCTGCCACTGTTTCTCGAGCATGGACCTCTGCAGCTGGATGATGGCCTCGAGCGAGACCTCGTCATACGCGGGCTCCATCTCCGTCGAACATGGCGGCGGCGGCGGAGCGAGCGCGGCCACGGGCGCGCTCTGCCTGAGGGCCCGCATGGCCTGCGCGCAGCCGTGCGGGGAGAGCTTGAGCCTGTGCGCGGCGACGGTGATCTTGGGCGCCGTCGGGGCGCGAACTGCAGCGAGGTGCACGTCGATCAAGCGCGAGCCAGGACGCGCGGTTGGGCACGCTGGACGCGCCTCGACTCGGGGGGTCTGCACGCGATGGTGTCGCCGTTCCTGGGTCACCGGAACGTCGCCGGCGGCGTGCGGAAGTGGCCGTGCACGCCGAGCGCGGCGTCGACGACTCCAGCCCAAGCGCGGCTTCCGACAAGCGATCTTCGCCTAGGAGTAAGAGGGCGCGACGGCGCATCTGTCGGTGGGCGTAGATCTGAGGGAGGAGGTGCGGTGCGGCGGCGCGGCACGACGGCGGCGGCGGCGACCTCGGCGCCGCGCGCGAGAGAGGAGGGAGGGAAGGGGTCTCGCGGACGTTTTTTTGATGGGGTCCCTAGAGTTTTTTGAAAATGCAGACGGTCCTTCTCCGTGGAAAGTGAGGGGTAGCGGAGCAAATTCTGAGCTCGCGTGTCTCTTTTTGCAAAATGACCGCGTGACATGCGGCTGACAGGTGGGGCCCACCCGGCTACTGTTGAACTATGTTCATTTGCTACAGTAATAAATAGTAGCCGGGCGCTGAGAGAGCCCTATTTTGCACAACTTTTATATAGTGAGTAATAATGCTTGCCATAAAAAGCAAAAACATGTGAATAAAATATTATGATTCGATTGTCCAACATACAATGGTTATTTGTTTCAAAAGTAAGGGGTGATTGCTAGAGCTTCTACTTATATTGTCCTCATGTGTATGAGTTTTAGTTCATTAATCTTATCTTGCAACTGAATATGATGATGATACAATGCTCATATTTATTTATCAACCATATAAGTCCATTGATGCATGTAATGATCTATGTCCTTACTTACTCGAGGATGAGTAAAGGTTTAAGCTTGGGGAGTTGATACGTGTATTTTATATCTTCATTTATACA
Source organism: Poa pratensis (assembly GCA_947311845.1). Taxonomy (NCBI): domain Eukaryota; kingdom Viridiplantae; phylum Streptophyta; class Magnoliopsida; order Poales; family Poaceae; genus Poa; species Poa pratensis. Next base: position 97,411,533 of record CAMZMU010000052.1, read on the forward strand.
ACTTTTATTATCATATTAGAATGTTATTTGCATTGTTATATCATTGTTTTTACATGTTTGAGATGATTTATGGGACTTTCATACAAAGTCCCTATTTTTGGTCTTTAATTTATGGGAGGCAGAAAACCTCATTTTACTTATTTTTAATGTTTCAGGAGCTACAGGGACCCAATTAATAAAAGGAAAATTACACAGCTAGTTTTTCGTCGGGAGAAAGGCTGTGGGAAGAAGATCGAAGAGAGGAGAGCCACGAGGCCCAAAATGGGAGGGCCCACGCGGCCAGATTCCTTGGCCGCGTGGGACCCACCAAGTGGAGCCTCGGCACCTCCTCGCCTGGGGCTTTTTAGCGACGCCTTCGTCTCGTCCGAAAAGTAACGCCCTAATTTTCACGAAACCATCCGATCCGTGGGGGCGGCGAAACTCCTGATTCCCTCCGTGGGGGATCAGATCCTGCTGCTCCGGAGCTCCGGAGAAGGGGGAAATCATCGTTATCGTCATCACCTCTCCTCCTTGGCGTGGTAGGAGGCCTCTACATCATCACCCCCATCAAGAACAGCACCATCTCCATCATCATCACCGTGATCCACTCCGTTCCCCTCATAGTTTGAGAGTTGCTATACCCTAGATACTTGTCTTGTGCTACTATTCTTGTTTGTGATTGCGTACTTGCCATTATTTGGTGGTGAAGTATTATTTTCAGATTGTGTTGTACCACTTATGTCACTGAATATCATCATGTTTGCACGTTGTGAGTAGTTCCCACATGTTCCTGAGGGCATAGGATGAATTGGCAATGATTTATATATAACATGTGTTGGTATTTGTCAAGAGTTTATCTTTTATGTGATTCTATGATGGTGTTGGGCGAACGTCGACTGCACAACACTTCACCTATATTGGCTCATAGGAGAAGACTGTAGTATAATGAACTGAGGGAGACTTGGGAGGACATGTAAAACTGAGACCGAGTCATGAAGTTATATTATGAGGGTATTAGTATCGAGGACCTTAGAGTGTAATGCTATGGTGGGACATTATGTCTTAATAATTCTTGTGCAGTTATTTACTTGGCCACATGATCCATCATAAGGGGTTGTAGTTTATTTATTTAGCTATACCTAATAATGGCTCCGTCCAAAGAAGATTATAACTTGACAAGATATTCAACGTGTTGTTTAATAAATCTCTATGCCTAGCAATATCCATGCCGCCCTCGGGAACGTTTTCCACATATAAGTTACACATCACTTGAGCTTGTGTTCTTGCCACATAAGAGGATTGGGCTTTCTCTCTTTGAGAGCTTTCACTTGCTACTATTTATTTTCTTCATTGCAATTATACAACCAAAAATACCAAAAACACTTGCATCTTTTATTGTTTTATTTATCAATATTCTAACCAATACCTTCAGCTCCTCGTGGGTTCGACAACCTTTTCTAATCGAAAGGTCCTACAATTGATCTCCTGCACTTGGGAGTCATCACGCGCGTGCCCAGCCGCCAGTGGCCCGAGCGCGAAAGGACGCTGCGGGGGATCCGCTCGCACCCATCATGGCGGGGGAAGGCCCTACGGCGTCCCAGAAAAGGGGGCTACGTGAAGGAGCCTATTTGACCAAGACCGTCCCGCTAGGAGGGCCCGATGGCCACACGGTGACCATCGGGGCCTGCTTATCAAGGGACCTCGAGGCAGCACTCATCGTCTTCCTCAGGGAGAATGCTGACGTTTTCGCGTGGGAATCTTCAGATCTCCCCGGCGTGCCGGGAGAGGTCGTCGAGCACCACCTGGCGGTATGCCCCGACGCCCGCCCCGTAAAGCAGAAGGTGCGGCGGCAGGCTCAAGATCGGCAAGACTTCATCATCGAAGAAGTCCACAAGATGAAGAAGGCCAAGATCATAAGAGAAGTAATCCACCCCACGTGGACGGCGAACCCGGTGATTGTACACAAGGTCACCGAGCAGAAGAGGTTCTGCGTGGATTTGACGGACCACAACCGGGCGTTCCCCAAGGATCCTTTCCCACTGCCAAGGATCGACCAAATCATGGACTCCACAGCCGGATGCGACCTGCTGTGTTTCCTCAACGCCTTCTCTGGCTACCACCAGATCAAAATGGCCCGGGAGGATGAGCAGAAGACGACATTCATCACCCCGGAAGGGTGTTATTGTTTCACCAGCACGCCCTTTGGGCTGAAGAATGCTGGTGCCACCTTTCAGCGCACTATGCGCGCCTGCCCTGGGCCGCAGATGGGAAAGAATGTGGAAGTCTACATCGATGACATCGTTGTGAAGACAAGGAAGCAGGGGACCCTGATCGACGATTTGCGGGAGACCTTCGCTAACCTGCGGAGGATCCAGCTCAAACTCAACCCCCGCAAGTGCGCCTTCGGAGTCTCCTCCGGGAAACTCCTCGGGTTCCTGGTGTCACACCGGGGAATCGAAGCTAACCCAGAGAAGATCAGAGCTATCAAGGCCATCCAGGTCCCTCGAAGAATCAAGGACCTCCAGCGGCTAAACGGCTGCGTAGCGGCCCTGGGGCGCTTTATCTCCCGCCTCGGGAGAGGGCACTCCCCTTCTTCAAGCTGTTGAAAACCAAGGGAACCTTCCAATGGAGCCAGGAAGCGGAGGCAGCGCTACAGGACTTGAAGAAATACTTGTCCTCGCCCTCGATCCTGGTCGCACCCGCCCCGGAGGAGCCTCTGCTCCTCTACGTGGCGGCCATAGACCAGGTGGTGACCGCGGTCTTAATAGCGAAAAGGGAAGAAGCGGCCCACGGGCCCACCAGCGGCGGAAGCTGGTGCAACGGCCGGTGTACTTCGTCAGCTCCGTCCTACGGGACGCGCGCGAATGCTATCCCCCAATCCAAAAGTTGCTGCTGGGGTGCTGCTCGCGTCCCGCAAGCTGAGGCATTATTTTGAGGGGCGCACCATTACCGTGGTTTGATCTTACCCCTTGGAGTGTGTCCTTCGCAACGCCAGCGTCACGGGAAGAATCGCTGAGTGGTCGACCGAGCTGTCCGGGTTCGACCTGGGGTTCGCAAACACCACGGCCATCAAAAGCATGGCCCTGGCCAACTTTGTCGCGGAATGGACTCTGGCCCCCATTAGGGAAGAGGAAAACACGACCAGCCTCCCCGAGAGAGAGGACCCCGGACGATGGTATGTGTACATCGACGGGGCATTCTCCTACGAGGGGGCGGGGGGCGGGGTGCTCATCGTGTCCCCAACTGGGGAGCAACTGAAGTACGCCGTCCAAATGGACTTCGACCGGGGGCTGGCCTCCAACAACACCGCCAAATACGAAGGACTCTTGGCCGGGCTACGAGCGGCGGCCGGCCTCGGGATTGGGTGCATCATGGTGCGCAGGGACTCTCAGCTGGTGATTAATCAGGTAACCAAAGAATGCAACTGTCTTTTGATGCAGGCATATGTTGATGAGGTCCGCAAGATGGAGTGGCGGTTTGACGGGTGCAGCAGACAAATTATCCAAAATGGCGGCCCGGAAGGAACCTACGCCTCCGAATGTGTTCGTCGAACGGCTCACCCAGCTGTCCGTCAGCACGAGCCCGGGGACGCAGGCGGGGACCGCCCCGGGTGTCGTGGGTTTGTCACGTCAGATGTCATGGATGACTTCGTAGGTGTGGGATTACGCGAGTCAAGCGTCTCCGAGCTAAAGATCGCAGGGCATGAGAAGACAATGTTTTTTACCCAGTTTCGGCCCCTCGATGTGAGGTAAAGACCTACGTCCTGCCTATCCTAGATTGGTATTGATATGAATATGGTGTTACAAGGGGTTGGCGATCGAGGTATCGAGTCGCCTCTCTCTGGATGTATGAGAGCTTTTTTGCTTGGCGTTCTAGGTCCTTGGAGTCCACCTTATAAAGACGGTGGCTCACAAGGTTACAAGGAAAGTTCTCTCTCAAGAAAAGTATGAGCCGGAGTCCTACTTGGAGACTAATCATATGTCTTGTCTTCCAAGTCAAGTTATCTTCGAGCTTCTGGATTCTTCCTCATGATCTTGAGTCAGCCCACTTTCATGTAAGCCCAATAGTGGCGCGACTGTGAATAAGTCGCGCTTTTGCTTGAATAATTCGCGGGATAATTATTCCCCCGACATTAGCCCCCAAGCTTCCGGGTGATTCGTAGAATCAGGCGGAAGATTCTGTCTTGATGATGATCTTGTGGGCTTGCGTATGTAGTTCTCACCGACTTGTCGATGTTGCACTTGGCGACTCGCTGATGATGAGTCGCTATCTTTGCGGCTTATTTAGCCATTATGTTGCCAATTGAGCACTTCAGTCTTGGTTGCATTGAAACTGCAGAATCGCGGTAAGTTTTCCACGAAGCACTTGGTGAAAACCACCTTTTCCTGTTGGGTGTAAGACTGAGCTGAAATCATAAGAATAATAACTTATGAGTAACAAGATATATCAACCAAATGTGTATGAGATGCTGAGTCATAGACATCGAAGCAAAAAAGACCATAAGCATAAATAAGCTGGTCAATCATTAGAATAATAATATGTCATGTTATCATGATGACCCATCTGAACACATGTTGAAACATGGCGGCTCAAGGGCATATAGCCACAACCTGTATTTAAAGATTTCCGAGTCGCTTATTTGACTCGCAAATGGATATATATATTCTCATGTGCTGCAAAAAATGAGATTTGCATATAATCATGGTATATGAGTATAATAAAGACCGCCAGATATGCATGGTGGATGTGTAGCCCCCGAGGGCCGGGTTGCATGCTTGATCATGCTGCTCGGGACTCAAAAATATCTCAGGTTAGTCAAAAACTTAATTGTCCTAGCCCCCAGGCGTTAAGCAGGCATGCTTTTGTCGTCCTGCTTGATGTCATATCCTGCAATAACTTGAGCAAAAATGTTGCTTTCAAGATAATAATGATATTTGGAGTAGAGCGAAATTGCTTATAAACTCGGAACTGTGAAGTATTAGTTGAGCCGCTAGTAAAAAAGATAATTCCAGTCAAGTCTCTAGATATAAATTAAGGAATCATCCTTAAAAATTCCACTTAATGTCGCTGTAGAAAAAAGATAATGGTGGCTTCAACAGCCGATATCAGGGAATGATTATCCCAATCATTAAAAAATCTGGTCAAGCCAGTTCAAACTCATTTGGCCGAGTTATATGTTCCTGAAATCCAAAGGGCAAAGCCCCCGAGGAAATAATGATAATAACTTGATAATAATATGTTAGCCTTGGCAGCTGGTAATAATTAAGATAAAAAGTTAGTACTCCGCATAATAGCATAGGGTACCCTGCATGATAGCATAGTATAATCTGCATGATAGCAAATTGTATGTCGCATGATAGCAAATGGTTGCATAATAGCAACTTAGTTGCATGATAGCAACTGGTAAGATGCATGATAGCAACTGGTAAGATGCATGATAGCATATGGTACTTGACTCAGTATTTACCAAATCTAATGTGTGTTCAGGGTCGAGAACGGTCATGATAGGCAATCAGACTCGATTGATGCCACACGCGGGTACTTTAGTCCTTCTGAGTTATCTCTATTACCATTAAGTAGGTCTTCGCGCGGCTCAGTATTTCCCAGGTATAAACGCGTGTTCAGGGTCGTTGAGAACGGCCATGATAGGCAGCCATGATAGGCATCAGTCTCATGAATGACGCCGCGCCCCAGTACTTTGGCCGCATAGTGCAAAGATACTTCTGACTTAAGGCGAGTATAACCAGGATTATTGCTTTTATCGGCTGCAATAGCCGTGACGAGCTCTAATTAGCTTTGATGATAACCAGCTCTGATTAGCTGTAGATGTGGTACAGCGAGTCACCTGTTTTAACTCAAATATTTGATAAGATAATGATTCATTAATGACTCATAAACTGATGTAATGATGAGCTGTTTGCGACTTATAAAATGATACGGGGTAAATTGCTATGCGACTCATAAATTGATATGACAATAAGTCGATGATAATTAATAAAATGATATGATGATAAATCATGAAATTATATAACGATCAGTCATAAATTGATATAATGATAATTCATAGAATGACAAATGAATCGCCAAATATCAATGCTTGAACATGTAGTGGTGATCTTGATATTCAATGCAAGCTGTAAATAGCTAGACTTTGCAATGCGAGTTATAAAGAACTCTAATTTGACGAATGTATTGAGAAGTAGATGTAATTAAATCTACAAAAGCTGATATGAATTTAAAGTCTACGACATGATGTAATATGAGTCGCAAAGATATTTAATAAAAGACATAATAACCTAGAAATGCAGCCCCCGAGATAAACTCGAAGAGAACTTAATTTTACTGATAAAAGTAAAAGGCTGCGAAAGTTGAGCATAATAACAACTTATTTTGTTTTTATTCTGCTGACGTTGATGACGCAGTATAACCCGCATACCGTAGATGTCAATTTGTCGAAGACGAAGTAAGCCGCGGTAGCATTTGAAACGAACCACGGCGAGTCCGGTCATGGTGTTGGCGAAGCCTGGCAACGCTAGAGGCGACATCAGATCGTCCGCGCTGATTGGAGTAGATGTTGTGCGACTGATTGCTTGAACTGATCACATCTTCTGTACACTCTGATATATGAAGTCGCGCCATGTAGGTAGTAGCGACTCAATTAATATCTTCTTCCCTCAGATGCATTGGAGTATCACTTTTCCATAAGCCGCGAGCTAATGATTTGAGTCGCATGCAGTTCTTTTGAGTTGCATGCTGGTTGAATGGAGTTGGTAGTACTGGTAGCTGGTAACCTTCCTCAATCCACGTGCGACTCATTGGTAGTACTGGTAGCTGGCATGTAACCCTTTATCTAACTGATTTCTGGCTTTCAGACTGTTGATCGGATTGAGCGGCGGGTCGCAAGTTGGATCGCTGGAGACGTGCATGGTAAAACAATTTGGATGTAGGTCTGGTCAGCCGTACTAGGCATCAATTAAGTTGACCATGCCTTCTTTTCTTTCTATTGTCTGGTCACTGGATGTATTCCTTGCATGACCTGGACTAGTACTTTTAGTCAAGCTCGAACTCTTCTCTTCTGGATTTGATCCGGCTGATGTGCTGCCTTTTTTCTTTACGTGCAAGATCATGCAACACGATATCTTTTGCTTTACTTGCTTCTTAAATCAACTTCCTTCATCCGCGTGCGGTTCACTAGTTTCTAAGTCGCACACGGCTCCTGGGGTTGATCCGATTGATGAGCCAGCTGTTTCCTGTTCAATTTCGCAAACTCGCGTAGGCACAAAACTTGCTGTGGTGATTGAGTCGCCGATGGAGATCCAACCGTTGGAATTGGCTCAAACTTGTTGGGGGTCTTCGGGATTGTATTCCACAATGCTCCACCAGAGGGATCTTCGAATTGATGTCCGAGTCGACCTCGATAATTATTTTCCCAAAGTCGCGCGGAGTTCCGTCAGCTTTCGACAGGGCTTCAGTGTTTGAGTCGGCCACGGAGATCTAACCGTTGGAATCCGATGCCCTTACGACAGATGTTAGGAAACTCGATTGCGCATCTTTCCACCGAAGGGATCGTCGAGATGAGTTTCGAGCCGCTGCCGGTGATGTCCGCCATATGGACGTTGCTGCTGTCCTGTAACCCACGTGTGAGGGCGTTGTCGAAGTTGAGCCCCGAATCGCGCGGTCGAATTTCTCCACGTGTGAGGAAACTTCTCTGTCAAGAAAAGTATGAGCCGTAGTCCTACTTGGAGACTAATCATATGTCTTGTCTTCCGAGTCAAGTTATCTTCGAGCTTCTGGATCCTTCCTCATGATCTTGAGTCAGCCCACTTTCATGTAAGCCCAATAGTGGCGCGACTGTGAATAAGTCACGCTTTTGCTTGAATAAGTCGCGGGATAATTATTCCCCCGACACCGGGGACCCCGGGGAAGGCGGGGCCCGGGGAGGTGGCAACAATCAAACCCGAGGAGCCTAAGGACCCCGAGTGGGCCGCGGAGCTGCTCCGGTACTTGCGGCATCAAGGGCTTCCAGACGACGACCAACAGGCTGAGCAGATAGCGCGAAGAGCCAAGAAGTATGTCCTTATCGACGGACAGTTGTACCCGAGGAGGGAGTGTGGTGTGAAGCTCCGGTGCATCTCCGAGGTGCAGGGACAGGCTCTCTTGGCCGAACTTCTTCGAGGCTTGTGCTCAAATCACCTTGAAGCACGGGCCTTGATAGGCAATGCCTTCCGACAGGGGTTCTACTGGCCCACGACACTCTCTGACGCCGATGAGGTGCATCTCCGAGGTGCGGGGACGGGCTCTCTTGGCCGAACTTCTTCGAGGCTTGTGCTCAAATCACCTTGCAGCACGGGCCTTGATAGGCAATGCCTTCCGACAGGGGTTCTACTGGCCCACAGCACTCTCTGACGCCGATGAGCTGGTCCGCACCTGTGATGCCTGCCAATTCCATGGCAAGAACATCTACCAGTCGGCCCAGGCGCTCCGGACGATCCCACTATCATGGTCGTTCGCGGTATGGGGGTTGGACGTAGTCGGGCCGTTCCCCGCTTCCACTGGGGGATATCGATACCTGATCGTCGCCGTCGACAAATTCACTAAATGGGTGGAGGTGGAGCCCATACGGTCCCATACGACGCTGGCGGTCGTCAAGTTCATCTGGGGGATTGTGTGCCGCTTTGGGGTACCCAACCGCATCATCACCGACCTGGGCTCTCAATTCACCAGTGGGCTATTCCGGACCTACTACGACCACCTCGGGACCAAGGTATGCTTCGCCTCCGTCGCCCACCCCCGGAGCAATGGGCAGTCGGAGCGGGCTAATGCCGAGGTCCTCAAGGTGCTCAAGACCCGAACCTTCCAGCGTTCGAGAGTTGCGGGCGAGCATGGATCGAGAAGGTCCCCCTCGTGGTGTGGTCTCTATGGACCACCCCGAGTCGGGCCACGGGAGAAACACCGTTCTTCCTCGTCTACAGGGCGGAGGCGATGCTACCCACGGAGCTTAAATACGGATCCCCCTGTGTCCTCGCCTTCCAGAAGGAAGGGCACAGGGAGGAAAGGGTTGACGACGTCAATGTCCTCGAAGAGATCCAGTGCCGGGCGGCAATACACACAGCGCGCTACCAGCAGGGACTCCGCCTCTATCATAGTCGGCGAGTTCGCCCCCGGGAGCTCATGGTAGGAGACCTTGTCCTTCATCGACGACAAAGTTCGGAGGGACTGCACAAGCTCTCCCCACCGTGGGATGGGCCCTTTCGAGTTGTGCATGTTGTCCGGCCTGGCGTGGTCTGGCTGGATAAAGAGGAGGGAAGAAGGAAGCCGAATTCATGGAATATCGCGCATCTCCGGAAATTCCACCTCTAAACAGCCTACTCTTAAGGGCGTAATTTATCGGCAAGGTCGGAGTAGGCCGTGCCAAACTGCGATCCCAGGGGTGTCTCGATATGCCACAGTGTGAACCGGGCCAGGACCGATCGTAATCCGCTGAGTTCGGGGGACACCCCTCCTTCCCCCTTAAAAACAAAGAAAAGAAAAGAGAGATATACAAGGTGGGGGGACGGAGAGTGGAAGGGACGGTTCCGCCTCGGCGGAGCCCGCATTCCATCAACACCTATCTTACATCCTACATGCTCCTCTCAGGAGGAGGGAGAAAGCCAATCCCGCCTCATGGCCAATCCGGGATCTCGTGCTCTTCGGAGTCTGAGTCCCAGGCGGGATCATCACTGCTGTCGCTCTCCGAGCAACAGGCGGCGCGACACTACGAGTGGTCGAAGAACTTCATGGAGAACGTCCCCAAGCCATCGAACCTGAACTAGGCGACGTACTCGGGCTTCACGCCATGAGCCCGCAGAAAGGAGCGCCAGCCCTTCACAAGGAACAAGCTCCCGTCGACGTCGAACTCCGCCTCCAGGCATGAGGGACCGCTGGGGTAGCCCTCCATTCAGATCTACCTCACCTGTGACCCGGATTCTGCGACGGACTTGGAGAAGGCCACGGGAAGCTGGAAACGCCTTCTTAGCTTCCCGTGAAGAGGGCGGATGAACTCAAAGGACAACTCCGAAGGTCCATGAGGCAAAAAAGATGCACGAGGCACCAGCTCGCGCTCCAGAAAACCACCAAGGCACCCCCGCCCCCTACGGCGACGGTCTCGACCACGGCCGCAGGGGATGGAATCAGCCAGAGGGGCGGCCCCGATGCTGCCGCCTCTGCGCCCGCTGCGAGCCCCACCAGCCATTGTCACCCGGGAGAAGGAGGAATACAGGTGGCGAATAGGAAAATAAGAAGGGAGGAGAGGTGGCGGCGACTCAAACCGCCCCTCCCCTCCGGTTCTTATTGCTGTGGAGCACCGACAAGACAAAGCGCGTGGGCGGTCCCATTTGAAAGTGCATGGTTGCCCCCATGCGTGGTTTTGGTAATTAATGAAAATCCGTATGGACTAATGTTTACATTGAGATACTCTTATAGATCTTGTCCATAGGAGTTCATGTGTTGGACTCTAGAAGATGGCGTGATGACCAATGCTCTATTTAAGGGTTTATCTGAAGAATGGTCATGTGTAGAAAATGTAGTGCAAAGGATACATGAAGACGGAGCTTAGCGAGGCTCTCCCCCATAATGGAGTATGGGGGAGCATTTGGAGAAGTCTTCATCACGCATGTGCTAGCAAGCACAATCAAAAAAGGTGTTCCAACTTGAGAGAGTCAAGATCGTCATCATCGAGCTCAAGTGGAATGCGTAAGGCAAAGGTATGATCTTGATAGGTTTTCTATTTTACCGGCCTCATGTTGTTAGTGGGAGACCGGGTTTTAGGATAGACGGCATACTATCAAGAAGAGCTCTCAAGTGAGTAACTTGATCGCATCTTTGTGGAGAGCTCAAACCTTTGCATACTTGGATTTTCATCTTTCTTGGTTCTTATGTGGCTTTTCTCCTTGTCGTGATCTTCATGACAAGCCCAAGTTCTTCGAAAACGGATTTCATATGGAAAACTTGTTGCGTTTTCGTGTTGGAAATATTATCGGTTCATCCCCGAGGAGAGTTCCACACCTCCTCATGTGTGTCAACTTGACTCTATTTATGGTTCTTAATATTTACAACAAAGTTGGTTTCATCCCATTTGGATTTTTCTAGAAATAGTTATGTTTTTACAAGGTTTTTTCTGCGCGGGCCAGCTCCCTGGCTGGCCCAGGCCGGGCCACAGGCCGGCCGCATCGGGCAGGTGGCCAGCTGCCAGGCCGGCGCCCAGGCTGCCTTCGGCCAGCTCGCTGCTGTGCCATGGCTCTCCCTCGCCTGGCTCTCGCTCGCCTCTCGCCCGCGCGCTCGCTCTCTCTCTCTTCGGCTCGCCCAGGCCGGCCTCGTGTGTGGCCTTGCTCTCTGCCTGGCCAGCCCCCTGCCCGGCCCAGGCTGGCTGCCAGGCCGGCCCAGGCCGGCACAAGCCAGGAATCGTTGCCCACGCACAGCTTGGCCAGCTCGGTCGGCTCATTTTGCCCAACGGCCATTTCTTCTAGTTGACATATAAAAAGCTCTTCTTCCCCAATTTGACACACAACCTTGAGCAAGTTTTTCTCTCCTCTCTCCTCCACTGTTGCTCTTTGGAAAGCTTGCTCTTACTCTCAATCCCTCCCATGATTCTTGCTTATATTTAAGGGAAAGTGAGAGGTGATCTTGATCTACGTTTTCACTGATCGATTTCTCCTTTAAGTGAGGGGAACCTAGTAGATCTTGATCTTGGAGTTCTTGGTGCATCTCCTCTTTGTTCTTCCTCTCTTACCCCATAAGCATTTGTTGCTTTGTTGGAATTTGAGAGTGAAGCATTTGAGCACTTGTGCTCTTGCCTTTTGCATTTGGTGCATCGGTGTGCTATCCACGAGGATTCGTGGAAGTTGAAAGTTTGTGAGCTTGTTACTCTTGGGTTCTCGGACCCTAGACGCCCGTGTGGTGGTTGAGACCTTTGTGGTCACTTGTAGCCGTTCGGGAGCCCCCAATACCGTTGTGGGTTGTGCCCCGGATTGTTGTTGAAAGCCGTTCGGGAGCCCCCAATCCCATTGTGGGTTGTGCCCCAGATTGTTGTTGAAAGGCTCCGAATTCCGCCTCGAAGGATTCCGATAGTGGAAGGTGAACCAAATCTTTGCGGTGCGGTTTATTGGAGAAGAAGGTGAAACCTTTGTGGTTGTTGAACCGTTGTGTCGGTTCACACCTCTCCAACGAGACGTACTCTCTTAACAAGGAGGAATTCGGGAATACATCCTCGTCTCTGTGTCCCTCGGTTATTCCTATACCCGAGCCTTTTACTTATGCACTTTACCTTGTGATAGCCTTCGTGTTTGAAGTATTCTATATTGCTATCACCTTGTTACTTGTCTTGCTTAGCATAAGTTGTTGGTGCACATAGGTGAGCCTAGTTTATTTAGGTTGTCGGCTTGTTAATTTAAACACCTAGTTTTATTCCGCGATTATCAAGCCTAAACCGGAAAAGTTTTAATCGCCTATTCACCACCCTCTAGGCGACATCATTGTCCTTTCACCATTCCGCCCCGCATTGAATACCCCCCCACCACTCTTGAGAATGGTGGGACCGACATGAAAAACACACGCGGCGCCGCCCCCTCCCCCCCCCCCCCGCGGGAACCGTTGCGTCCTTGACTCGGGCGCGGGCCGCTTCACGTCACGGCATTAACAATGCCCTCCTGGCGTGGGCGCGCTCCGTGGGGGCGTACCCGGGCAATTGCCAAGCCGCCCGGGAACGCCCCGGGGGCTACTTTCGACGTACAGGAAGAGGGAGGCCCATCGTACGCCGGTCGCGCTCCCCCGGGCAGGCTCGTACCGCTCCCCCGCAAGGAAGGCCCCGCGCCCCGGGAGGCCCCGTGTGAAAACCCGGGGCCTACCTCGCGCCCGCGGGAGGGACCAGCTCGAAGACCGCCCCGCCGGGAGGCCCAAGGCTGGCATGTGGCGAAAGATTCCCGCGCTACGCACTAGGGGGTGGCTTCAGGAGGAAGGAATTGCAGCAGATGTCAGAGACAAGACCGCTCAGGCTTCCTGCCCACCGAAGTCGAGGCGCCGACAAGACTCCACGCACCGTCCCATCCGAACAGGCGTATGACCCTGCCCCACGCCTGCGCCTGGGACAAGACTTGACCTGCCGTCAGCTCGGACCCGGCGGAGGCCGCGGCATTGAAGGCAGCGCGACATGGACGGCGTCACGGAGACGACGGAGGGCCGCCACTTGGAGGAACGACACGGCACACGGCATGTCGTGGGAAGAAGCTTCTGGAGTGGCCGCATGTGGAGTTCCCTTAACAGTATAAAAGAAGACCCAAGGCCATGGAGAGAGAGGAGAACAAGACTTCCTGCTAGACACATAGCTCGGGGGCTAGCTGACATCACCTCGAGACCTTCCCGGGGTGAAGCTCGGATAGGCCTTGAGCGTAGAAGGGAGGATTGAAAGGCTCACCTTGTACGACATCATCCACCATCAATCAAGCCAAACAAGCAGGACGTAGGGCATTTTGCGGCGACGCGGCCTGAACCTGGGTAAAATCTCGTGTGTTCGTGCTCGTTCTCCGGGGACCGACGTCGGAGCACCTCGCGCCCTCCTACCGAACAACAAGGAGGTGTTCGCACCTCCGATGTCCGAGTTCCGTAACTCGACAGTTTGTTTTCCCGTTTTGTTTTCATGTTTTCTTTTCGTTTTCTTTTTTTGTTTTCCGTTTTTTTGTTTCACTTTTTCATTTTTCCTTTTATGTTTTAATTTTCGATTATTTTGAAAATGGTTTGGGAAAATAATTATTTTAAAAAATGGTTCTGATTTTTTAAAAATAGTTTTTTTAAATGGTTCCGAACCGAAAAAGGTTCTGAATGAAAAAATTGTTCCAATTTTTCAAAATGGATATGATTTTTCGAAAATGGTTGCTTTTTCAGAATGGTTCCAAACCGCGAAAAATGTTCTGAACCGAAAAAATGGTTTCGATTTTTGAAAATTATTCCGAACCAAAAAATGGTTCTGATTTTGAAAATGGTACCGATTTTCTGAACCAAAAAAAGGTTCCGGTTTTTGAAAATGGTTCCGAATGAAAAGAATGGTTCCGATTTTTCGCAAATGGATCCTCTTTTGTAAATGGTTCCGAACCAACAAAAAAATGGTTCCAACCCGAAAAAATGGTTTCGATTCTTCGAAAATGGTTCCGAAAAAATGGTTCCAATTTTTTCAAAATGGTTCCATATGAAAAAATGTTCCCGGTTTTTCGAAAATGATTCCAACCCGAAAAAATGGTTCGGATTTTTCGAAAATGGTTCCAACTTAAAAAAGCGTTCAAAATTACAGAAAATGGTTTCAAATTAAAAAATGGTTCCAAAATTGAGAATGGAACATTTTTATAATGGTTTCGTATTTAAAAATTGATCCATCTTTAAATTGGTTCCATATAAAAAAATCTGAATTTAAAATGGTTCAAAATTGAAACGGTTCCATCTTCAAAATGTTCCTTTTTTAACAAATGATTCCAAAACTGAAAAATGGTTCCAACTTAAAAAAACGTTCGAAAATATTGAAAATGGTTCCAAATTAAAAAGTGGTTCCAATCTAAAAAAGGTTCCATTATTTATAACGGTTCCGTATTTAAAATTTGTTCCATCTTGATTTTTTTTCCATTTTTAACAAATGATTCCAAAAAATATAAATGAATCACCAATTCTAAATATTTGGTTGCGAAATTTTAAAATTTCATGGATAGCAAAGAATAAGTAATTTAAAGAGAAAGAAACGAAATGGCATCAGAACCTACAATGGAAGCCTGCTGCTAGCTTAAAGCAGCGCGCGAAACATTTTGAAGAAGCAGCACCGGCGCAAAAATCGTGGGCCGGCCCAACTATGCCTTCACGCGAACTCATTCAGGCGGCACATCGCTTACGCTGCGGAGGGATCGCCTGTCTATCGACGGCAAAACCTATACGCCGCCCATAGGCGCCCCTGAATTCCACGGTGCCTACAGGATTCACTCGCGACGCGTTATCTGGGCCGGCCCATTAACACGTCAGCCGCTGCTAAAAAGAATATTACGAGACCTTCAGGAGCGTGTGCGCGGACACAGCCAGTGAGCTACGCCCGTGCATATGTTCAGATTCATTATTCCTCCATTTATTTGTTTGCAGTTTTGCGTTTTCGGATTTCTTTTTCTTTTCCTTTTTTCTTTCTGTTTTTCTTTTCTTATTTGTTTTTCCGTTTCCTTTTTATATTCCGTTTTCCTTTCCTTTTTTTTGTTTCTTTTCCTGTTTTTATTTTCTCTTTTCTTTTTCGTTTTTATTTCTTTTGTTTTTCGTTTTTCTGTTTCACTTTTTCCTTTTTTTTATGTTTTAATTATTGCTTATTTTTGAAAATGGTTCATATTTTGTGAAATAACTATTATTAAAAAAAGGTTCTCATTTTTTCGAAAATGGTTCCTTTTTTAAATGGTTCCAAATCAAAAAATGGCTCCAATTTTTTAAAAGATTTCGAATGAAAAACATCGTTCCGATTTTTAAAAATAGTTCCGATTTTTGGAAAATGGTTCTGAACCGAAAAAATGATCTGGTTTTTTAAAATGGTACGAACCAAAAAAATTGTTCCGGTTTTCGAAAATGGTTCCGAAACGAGAAGATAGTTCCTTTTTTGAAAATGGTTCCAAACTGAAAAATGGTTTTGATTTTTAAATGGTTCCGAATGAAAAAAAAATGGTTCCGATTTTTCTAAAATGGTTCTTTTTTAATATGGCTTTGAACCGAAAAATGTTTCCTTTCAAAAATGCTTCCGAATGATGGTTCGAATTTTTAGAAAATGGTTCATTTTTTAAATTGTTCCGAACCAAAAAAAAAAATGGTTCCTTTGTGAAAATGGTTCCGAATCAAAAAAAAATGGTTCCGATTCTTAGGAAATGGTTCCTTTTCGAAAATGGTTCTGAACCGAAAAAATGGTTCTTTTTTAAAAATGTTTTGAACTGAACAAATGGTTCCGATTTTTGAAAATGGTTCCGAACAAAAAAAAATGGTTCCGAACCGAAAAATGGTTCCCAATGAAAACAATTGTTCCGACGATTTTTAAGAATGGTTCTAATTTTTCGATAATGGTTCCGAACCGAAAATGGTTTCGATTTGTGATAATGGTTCCGAACAAAAAAAATGGTTCTGCACTGAAAAAGGGTTTCGTTTTCCTATTTTTTCCAATTTATACAATTATTGTTCATGCAATTTTTCCATTTTTCAACGTACATGCCAAATCACCCGGTTCAATTTCTGGACTGCTAATTAAAGAAAATAATTATTTTCATTTACTAGTAACTGGTTAAGTAATGTAACTTCCCTTCATCATCACAATAAACACATTGGATAGATGGCTAGCCGGCATCGACGTGCGCATCCACCAGGGTTCGAATCTCGGCTGGCTCAATATTTGTTCGCTCCAGCGTTCGAATTTTTGATGAAGCGCGTGCGAGCGAGTGGGCCGGCCCAGTCGAAGAACGCTGTAGGCGCCGTAAAACTACGGGGCGCTAATGGCGGCACAAAGGCCATTAACTTCTGGCGCGCGTTCCTATCAACGCAGCCGTTTCTTGTTTCGCCAC